>CAWUFW010002548.1:0-1200000 GCA_963921515.1 Calotriton arnoldi | reverse complement strand
TGCAGCCATCTCATAATAGGCATCCTTTCCATCAGTCTGAGAGCATCGTCATTCTACGAAGGGAGTCAGGAACACAAAGAGGCCCGAATGACCCGTGGGTTGAGAGGCCCGAACACTCATTTGTCGATGGGACCGAGGCTGAATAGGCACTACAGGTCAGATGTGAGTCGAAGAGTCTTCTCGCAACGGGAATGGAAGATAGCTGATTCGAAGGCCACAATAGGAAGCAACTAACTCGTCGAAACCTGGAGCACATCCAAACCCAATGACAGGGAAAACATACTAAAATGGAGTCGATAACCATGCGCATCTTTGACCAGAGGTGGAGTCACTGAGACCTCGTGACTGAAAAACACTAATTTGAAGAAAAATAAGTTGCAAATGTCAGAGCCCAACACTAGATGGCAGGAATATGTAGAGCATGTTCTACAGCAGGGGTCTCCAAAGTCGGTCCTGGAGAGCCAGATCCATGCCAGATTTTTAGCATATCCTCATTTAGATAAATGTAGATATCTTAAAAATCTGGCATGGATCCGGGCCTCCAGGACCAATTTTGGAGAGCCCTGATCTACAGCCACACATGCTACGAACACACCACACACACATATATATGTATATAGATGACAAGGGCAGCTTTTCAGAAGCACTTGCTTTTAATTTTTTGAATTAAAGTTAAATTTAAATTTAATTTTGCTCACACGCGGTGGCAGCGCGATGCAGGGCTGATAGCGTGAATTAGCACTTGCATTTCATTTCGCTGACTCATGGTGGCAGCACGAGGTCAGGCTGGTAACCACTTGTTGTATTACTGTGACACCCCTGAAAATGACATTTAATATGCACTATTGTTTTATACTTATTTTTGAGAGTCGTTGAATTAAGCATTGCGAAAAATGTTAAATGCTTTTCACATGACCGGAGTCTGTTCTCAGATGTATGAAGACTCCAACACTTGCATATGTTTTCTATATCTATTTTGACCCTGAGAATGCATTTAAACACAGCCACTTCCGGGTTACGGAGTGACTCTGACAAAGACCGTTGGGTTGAAACGCGTCAGTCAATAAAACTTTATTTTCCTACTAAATCCTGAGTGCGACTTTGCCTTATGGACGAGAGACGTAAGGATGTGCAAATGTAATAGCGGGTCCAGCGCCCGCCTGTTGGCACCAACCCCGCCTGGTGGAAGTGGTCGGAAGGAAGGCTGGGAGTTTTCGTAAATTGAGTTTCTACTTTCCCGACTCCCGCCGCTGTTTGAGGAATTTCTAGGTGACCTAAAGAATTGGGACAGTTGTCTGGTAACGTCAGGAGCGGGATTCCGGGACGGCTGGCAGGAGTTCGCTCCCAACTGTGCTGACTGCTGCTGGGCTTTCGCTCCCGGAGCGAGTCTCACAGCGACCAGCGAGTCTTATTGAATAACCGGGAACGGCAGGGGTGCTCTTACCTCTAACCGGCGCTGTCGTGTTTGGGTGCGAGTGCGGAGGAGGATTTGTATAGGAAACCTATGATTAGGTGTGTGGTCTTCAGCACGGCAGCAGCGTACCAAACTGAGGAGTGGTAACCATGTGTGAGGCGATACGTAAAAGGCTGGACGTAGCCAAATCGCTTTTCACTGAAGCAGACGGTGAAGTCAACCGTAGTGCGACGGGAGGAGGCTCAGCAGAAGGCAGGGGAACCAGATCCCTGAAACAGGATTTATACAGGCTGGAAAAGCTATACAAAAAAGAAATCAATAGGAGCTGGGAGGTAATCTCCCTCAACAACTATATCTAGGTAGGACGCGTCCCAAGGGGGCTACGAATTTTAATAACCCCGACCTACCAGAACCCAAGTCCCAGACTTCTAGAGGAATGGTCATCGCTGATGGCGGCCACTTGCAAACAGATGTTGGGTCTGTTGTCCAAGTATGCAGCACTTGAATTAGAACAGGTTGGAGAGGAAATCAAAACATTATGAGAGATCCTGGAGAAGCATGCATCTCAGGATGAGGTGACGAACTTCCTAAAATAAATGGATGCAAGACTGACGAAATACGAAGAAGGTATCAAATCAAAGAAACGCTGGAAGTTCATCAAGGACAGGAATGACTATGTGCAGGGCCGAATTCTCACATTCGGCCGAAAGTACGACTCAGCTAGAAAAGATTTTATAAGAACTGAGACAGTGCGCATACAGGAGTCTGAGACCTCGGAGTCAAGCTCTGATGTACCTTCAGACCTGGATGAATGTCAAGGGGCACCTGGGTCGGATCGGGGACCATTCACGACGCTCACGAAGTACCGTTTTTTATAGCAGAGCCTGAGCGGGAAAAAGAAACCACCCCGGGGAAGAGGAAAAGGAGGAGGCAGCGAACCAGAAAGAGAAAGACCAGGAGAGGAGGTGAAAGCCAGAGACGAGACGCCACATGGGAGAGGCACACGGCGATCCAAGCGAAACAAGTAATGGGTGAGCAACCTAACTTTTCTATTATTAATCTTTCCTCTCATAACATTACCCCTGATGAACGCTCAGTCTTGGAACTAGGGTTATCTTTCTGCCCTACTGCGAATTTTGACTATCCCAGAGCTCGCATTGACATTTTCCTACTAAATCCTGAGTGCGACTTTGCCTTATGGACGAGAGACGTAAGGATATATATATATATATATATATATATATATATATGTGTGTGTGTGTGTGTGTGTGTGTGTGTGTGTGTGTGTGTGTGTGTGTGTGTGTGTGTGTGTGTGTTCGTGTGTGTGTTCGTGTGTGTGTTCGTGTGTGTGTTCGTGTGTGTGTTCGTGTGTGTGTTCGTGTGTGTGTTCGTGTGTGTGTTCGTGTGTGTGTTCGTGTGTGTGTTCGTGTGTGTGTGTGTGTGTGTGTGTGTGTATATATTATTTTTTTATTACACACACACAGCTCTGGCAACTTCATGGTACTCAGACATTGAAAGCAAGGCAGAGAGAATACAAGACAATAGGCACTATAAAAGTCTAAAAATTAGGATGTAGCAAGTGGGGCATGATCACAAATAACAAAGCTCCGCCTGCTAATTTGAGCATTACATGGATTTTGTACATATTTTTCAAAAGGCAAAATCAATTCTTCCACAAGAACTTTCACTCAATTAAGAATATATGTGTTGGTAAGTAGTGAGCTTTGATAGGGGTGGGGTTGAAATAGTTTCTTTGACCTGCAGCAATCAAACAAGGTCAAAGCCATTTTGAAGACTTATGTTTTTGTATTTTAAATGAACAAATGGTGCCTTTTAAAGTTTAATATTGACATAAATTGATTAAATATCCAGAGGTTCTTAAGGGGAACTGATGAAATATTACAATATCATCCTGGTGGGCCAGGCAGGGCTCGGCCCCTTCAAAGTTCTAGGGCCTCCTAGTGCCCAAGAATACCTTGAAAAGATGTTGGCAAGATAATGGATTTTTCCACATAATTTACTGCGGAAGTTAGCTCGAGAGATTTAGGTATTGCAGGCAGTTATTAAAATTTAGTCATGGAAAGTTTTTCTTTCACTTCATTTTTCACCCTGCCCTTTCAAAGTAGATTTGCTGTAATTTGCTATGACTGCGACTCTCCTTGCAAAAGGGGCAGGATACACAACGTTAGAAAAACCTCACAATATAAGGCTGCAGAGCTAGACAAATATAAACAGGCTCACACAACAACAACTTCCCCATAATTGTATACCCCCTTCCATTAGTAACTGCGTAACATTTGGCAAAAATGTTTCTTCCAGTTGCAGGAAGAATGTTTTGTAACTTTTAGTGCAGATTATCGCTTGCTCCCATATACACGGTTACATTCTTCTGCCCTACATATGTGCTCTTAGCATGTAAAATGGATCTGGTTTTCTTTGAACTGCTTTAACAACATTGATTTCTGTTTTACTTGTCCTGTGCTCCCTCTCTTGGGTATTACCTATCCTTAACTCTTCTCTCTGTGATTTGTGCTGCCTTCTTTTCTACTGAATGCTCCATTCTCTCATACTCCTCACTGTGCATTGTTGTACCATGAATTTTTGTCAGTGCAGTTTATTTTACTCTGTGCGCTTGCTCTCTCCTGTCATCAGTAGTCTCTTCTTTCTCTTTTGTTCTCAGTGCTGTCACTACCATGCTCTGTAATGTTCATGCAGTGTCTTATCTGTGCTTCCACTCATGTGGTGAAAAATATGTGCACAGAAAAAACATATACAAAGTATGTAATCACAACAAACAAATCCTACAGGGGCACACGCCATGAAAAGAGTAACTAAAAGTTGAAAAGGGTATGCTGCCATAACTAAATGCCAGCAGGAAGTTCATTCGTGTATCTCAAATATGCAAAGTATATGACTTGATTATGTTATGAAACATTAATCTGGAACAAGATAGACTTTATGAAGAAACTGATGAAGAGCGTTTTAGAACCGAATGATGATAGAAACATTAAAACAAATCTTGGGATAGAGGACAGGATAGCAAGACCACTCACCTTTGGTGGGAACCTCCCTTCAGTGACAACCAGAGTATCCCCACTGCAGATCTTCAACTCCTTTAGGGATGCCATCTGTGGACATGAAGATCAGTATCACACAGAGAAAAGTGGTACATGTTCAATAGAGGATGCAGGAAAACGTGACAGACTGTATCAGGGCAACGAATGGTGCTCAGTATTACAGAATTCAGTGCCACACATTTAATTGGCAAAGGCAATGGTTCTCACTTTTGGTACTTATTGGCTTTGCCAATTCATTTTAGCCATGCTGTACAGTTTCCTTAATGGCCAAAATTAGGGGGGAAAAGCCTATTGTGTCACTTTGTGGGCAAGCAACCCCACATGCAAGCGCCTACAAAATGGCACAGATGTTTTTCTTCCTTTTTATTTTCCAATCCAACTCGGATCGCAAATAAAAAGAAAAAAAATGCAAGCGAAAGTGGGTGATGGAGCAGTTTATGCAACACAATGGGCTAGTTGGAGATTCTTTTGTATGGGTCCTTCCCGCCGCAGTTTAGGGAGACACTGTGGCCGACAGACTACCCTTTACCTAAATCTGTGGGTCAACCAGTCAAAAATCTGGGGATTTGGTTTAGCGAAGATCTCCGCATCGCTACACAGATAAGGAAATTAGCAGGACAGTGCTTTGGCACACTTAAATCCCTGAGGAAGTTCCTACCCCTGTTACCCAGGGCTGCTAAGGAAATGGTCACTCGCGCCCTGATTCTCACATGCATTGGTTACGCTAACGCTCTGTACATTGGCTTGCCAGGATACCAATTGAAAAAATTGCAAGTAATACAAAATGCTGCGGCCAGAGCTTTGCTTAATATCGCGGGAAGGTCAAGCATAAAACAACATTTACATGATCTGCACTGGCTCAACGAGTTAAATTCAAAGCCCTTACTCTGGCCCATGCAGCCGTTCACGGATCTGGCCCGCTCTATCTTAGGAAACGTTTTAGCTTCTACGAGCCACGAAGACAACTGCGTTCAGCCACGCAGCGTCTGGCAGTGATCCCCCACTTCCGTCTTACAAGAATGGGGGGCAGCTCCCTATCCTTTAAGGCAGCAGAAGCTTGGAATGCCCTTCCATACGAGCTGCGCATTACACAAGACCCGAAGCTGTTTAGGAAACGGCTGTTCATCTAATTTGCTGTTAGCTCCTTACCATTTGGCTTCCGCGCCGGGACACTCTTGAGTAGCCGTGCGCGTTATAAATGTTGATAACATAACATAGTTAGGGCTGAAGCTGCACAGAAGACCAGAAACAAAACAAGACCATCTAATTCTTGAAATCTCTTAAGAGAAAAACAACATGGTTTTAAATTTTTCACTTGCTGGGAGCGAAACGGTCCCCAGCATGGCTCTAGAGAAAATGCACCCCTGTTATGGGTTCCCCATAGCGAATTTATGCGAGTTTACTGGTTTTCACCTCAGCACAGAGGACAATCGTGGTGCATAGAGTGATTCCTGTGACACAGTTTGGCACAGAGACCACATCTGTGGCACCATTGTGTACCTCCCTTTAATGAGAGTGAGTTACCATCAGCTCACTAAAGTACAGTGGTGCAGTAACAGATGATAGTGGCCTTTTTAATTATTGCCTGCCAGGCAGAGTTGCCGAACAGTCACGCCAATTTGTTTTTAATTGGCCTGCAAGTCCGTAACCAGGTCATTTTCTCTATTCATGTGGGACATAGGTGACTTGTGAGTGTAAGTGACATGTGTATGCAGCAAGATGTGTGTGGACTGTGCGGTACAGGTGGCAGTGAACACATAGGAGTCCATTTTGATTTTCTGCTCTGCAGTGGTACCGAAGATGGAGGGCTGGAGCGAAGCCCAAGCTGCAATGTGAACTGCAAGGCTTCCCCAAAGTATTTCAGAGGTGATTTGTATTGGACCAGAATTTAGGGTGTGACGGATAAAAAAATAGGGCCTCTCTGTGGTGTAGGTAAAACCCTTTGCACTTTTCCTGCTTCACTCTTCCTCAGAAATGTTACACACAACAATTTAGTTAAGTGGGGAACCCTCTCCCTCTTTCGTGTCTTTGTTGTTGGTGTACTTTGACAAGAGACTCACAACACCCACCCCATGCTCTTGTGAGACCAAGAATATGTCTGGAACAGCCTCCCATTGCAGGACGCCCGGAGGGAAAAAAGGGAAGTGATCTGGGCAGACTAGCAGGTCGCTCTACACGCCGCACAGCACCACCAGACTGCGCCCGTGTCCCTCTGCCCACTGCTGCTGCTGCCACCGTGAGTTCGAGGCCCCTGCCTCGCCTGGGTAATTCCTGTACTTCGTTTTTTTGCTCCACTGTTCCTCTTTTGTGATTTGTGCCCCAGACCTATTGCTGTTATTGTTTGTTCTGTGCCCCCTTTTTGCCTTCTGTGCCCCAGACCTATTGCTGTTATTGTTTGCTTCTGTGCCCCCCTTTTGCCTTCTGTGCCCGTTTTTCCCGCCGCTGCGTCCCCTGCGTCCCCGCTCGCCTATTCGTCCCCTCCCGCCTCCCAGCTGCTCCTCCCTCCCACCTCCCCTTCTTATGGCGGCCGCTGCGCGGTGAAGAGAGCGACCTCTGACCCTGTTCCAGGCAGGTCGCTCTCCACGCCGCACAGCACCACCAGACTGCGCCCGTGTCCCTCTGCCCACTGCTGCTGCTGCCACCGTGAGTTCGAGGCCCCTGCCTCGCCTGGGTAATTCCTGTACTTCGTTTTTTCGCTCCACTGTTCCTCTTTTGTGATTTGTGCCCCAGACCTATTGCTGTTATTGTTTGTTCTGTGCCCCCTTTTTGCCTTCTGTGCCCCAGACCTATTGCTGTTATTGTTTGCTTCTGTGCCCCCCTTTTGCCTTCTGTGCCCGTTTTTCCCGCCGCTGCGTCCCCGCCCCCCGCTCGCCTATTCGTCCCCTCCCGCCTCCCAGCTGCTCCTCCCTCCCACCTCCCCTTCTTATGGCAGGCGCTGCGCGGCTGCGCAGCGGGCGCGACACTGGCGCGCCTAAGGCAAGCCCATCTGCGCCCGTCCGCGCCCAGCGCCAGGACCCCTGGCCCCCACGACCGCTGCCGCTATGACGCCTGCACTCTCCTCGCACTCAACCCCGGACGACCACACACCTGCTTCCTAGCCACCCCGAAGCGCACCCATGGACCCTTCACATGCCGGAACTGCAGCTTCACCAGCCTCCGAGCCGCCAACCCTCCCGCCAAGAAAGAACTCAACCACCTCAGATGCATCCTTCTGAACACCCGCTCCGCACGCAAGCATGCCGTCGAACTCTGGGACCTGCTCGACTCGTCCTCCCCGGACATCGCCTTCCTGACCGAAACCTGGATGAACGCCTCCTCGGCCCCGGATATCGCCATAGCCATCCCGGACGGCTACAAGATCACCCGCAGGGACCGCACCAACGGAGTTGGAGGTGGAATCGCCATTGTCTACAAGAACACCATCAAGGTCTCGGCCAGCACCGACGATACCCTCAGCACCGCCGAACACCTGCACTTCCAGATCCACACGGATCCCAACACCACCCTCAGAGGAACTCTCATCTACAGACCCCCCCGGACCACGGCCCCAGTTCAGCGACTCCATCGCCGACTTCGTCAGCACATACGCCTTAGCCTCCACAGACTACATCCTCCTCGGAGACCTGAACTTCCACCTCGAGAACAACAACGACACCAACTCCACCACCCTGATCGACAACCTCGCCAACCTCGGACTCAGATAGCTCGTCACAATGCCCACCCACTCCGCTGGTCACACGCTCGACACCATCTTCTCCGCAAGCTCGCATGTCACCTTCAGCCACACCACCGAACTCCACTGGACCGACCATCGCTGCATCCACTTTACCTTCCGGAAATCCACCACGCACCACCGCACTCAACCGACCCCCCGCCGCAGCTGGAGCAAAGTCACCGAAGACCAGCTAAACACCACCCTCGCCCGAAGCCCACCCCCCAACCCAACCGACACCGCCGCCCGCAACCTCAGGCGATGGATCGACGACTGCGCCAACACCCTCGCCCCGTTCAAGAAACCCTCCAACAGGCACACCGACAAGAAAGCCAGCTGGTTCACCGCGGACCTCCAGGCCTCCAAGCAAACCTGCCGGAAACTTGAGAAGAAATGGCACCGCGAACAGACACCGAACAGCCTCTCAGCGCACAAGAACGCCATCCGCAGCCACCACCACCTCATCAGGTCCGCCAAGAGGGCCTCCTTCAAAGACCGCCTCGACAGCAACGCACACAACAGCAAAGAGCTCTTTAACATCGTGAAGGAACTCTCCAACCCCAGCTCCAGCACCAACGACATCCCGCCATCGCAAGACCTGTGCGACTCCCTCGCCACCTTCTTCCACCGTAAGATCGCAGACATCCAGGACAGCTTCAACAACCAGACCGCCCCGGCAGCCACCGACGCCTCAGACCACACGCCCACCCTCCACCTCGACCCCCTGCTCGCCTGGACCAACGTGAACGACGACGACACCATCAAAACCATGAACACCATCCACTCCGGCTCTCCGTCAGACCCATGCCCGCATCACATCTTCAACAAAGCCAGCACCTCCATCGCACCCCATCTCCGCAAAGTCATCAACATCTCCTTCGAGATCGCGACCTTCCCAGAGAGTTGGAAGCTTGCCGAGGTCAATGCCTTATTGAAGAAACCCAAGGCGGACCCGACAGACCTCAAGAATTTCCGGCCCATCTCCCTGCTACCATTCCCGGCGAAGGTCATCGAGAAGATCGCCAACGGACAACTTACCCGCTACCTCGAGGAGCACAACATCCTGGACCCGTCCCAGTCCGGGTTCCGCAGCGGCCACAGTACCGAAACCGCCCTCATCGCCGCCACCGACGACATCAGGATCCTGCTGGACAACGGTGAAACCGCAGCCCTCATCCTCCTGGACCTCTCAGCCGCCTTCGACACTGTCTGCCACCGCACCCTACGCACACGCCTCCACGACGCAGGGATCCGAGACAAGGCGCTGGAATGGACCACCTCCTTCCTCTCCGGCAGAACCCAGCGCGTCCGCCTCCCCCTTTCCAGTCCGAAGCCTCCAAGATCATCTGCGGCGTGCCCTAAGGCTCATCCCTCAGCCCGACTCTGTTCAACATCTACATGGCGCCGCTCGCCCACGTCGCCCGACTGCACAACCTCAACATCATCTCCTACGCCGACGACACCCAGCTGATCCTCTCCCTCACCAAGGACCCCCTCACGCCAAATCCAACCTCCACGAAGGAATGAAGGCTGTCGCCGAATGGATGAAGACCAGCCGACTGAAGCTGAACTCGGACAAGACGGAGGTCCTCATCCTCGGCTCCAACCCCTCAGCCTGGGACGACTCCTGGTGGCCGACCGCACTAGGAGCCGCCCCGACACCCACCGAC
This sequence comes from Calotriton arnoldi, assembly GCA_963921515.1. NCBI lineage: Eukaryota > Metazoa > Chordata > Amphibia > Caudata > Salamandridae > Calotriton > Calotriton arnoldi. The sequence continues at coordinate 1,190,127 of CAWUFW010002548.1, read as the reverse complement.
CACGCATGAAATGTGGAAGGCAAAAGCTGGGGCAGATTGAGGGTGAGCCTGCTCAGCAGGCATTGTAGGACAACATACCAAAAGGAGTGGCACACTCTCTGCTTCCCGCTGGAACTCGCAGGCCCAGCCTGCCTAAGCAACAAAGCAGAATTGCACAGTGCACGGATCAGGCGGCCTGGCAGAAACCAAGGCTTGGGACTACCTACGCTCTACCTACCCACAATCACTTAAGGAAGAATAGAAAGGGTCTAGGGGTAAATATAAGAATGCTATCCATCAGTTATCTGAAGAGGGCCAATGACCTAACTTACACTGAAGAACCATAAGATACCTTGGCCAGGGGACAGCCTAAAAACGTTCTGGCTGTCTCCCAGTCACAGTGTTTTACTGCATTGATAACTGTGCATTGATTGCCCTCTAATATGTACGAGCAGCATTGTGTTGTGAATCAGAAATGAAATACTTTCTCTTTTTAAGTGAAAGGATTAGCTGACCTTGATTAATTGACAGATATTAGACATCTTAGTAAGTTCTAAAATTCTACGCAATACCTCCTCACTGAGTGAGCCTTGAACTGCTCGATTTTGCTACCCGAGGGTCAAGGAATAAAGGGGAGTACTTTGTGCTCATCTAAGGTTAGATAGGGAAGCCCCATGACACGATGGGCTCTCATAGTTACAATTTGAGCCCAGCAACCACTGACTGCCCTAGGACTCCTGAAAAAGTTCCCACATTACAAATGCAATAGTGTTTTGCAAGAAAAAGCATGTCCAAAGAAACGTACAATGAGCATAAAGGTAAAACAATAAGATAAAGAGAGCCAGACAGGAAGCAAGAGTCTTTTTAAGGAGAGCAATATATGAGACTCATCAGCTGTATGAGAAACTAAGTACATAAGATTAACTGGCAAGTGGGTGACGTACAAAAAGTCCAGGGAAGAAAGAGGGGCTATGCTTCAAACGCAATTATTGAACACATTCTAAGGTGAATGTCTAGAATGGCCTTCGGATGACATAAAAAAAGTCTTTCAGTGAAGAGAATAGCACTATGAAAGAAAATAGAGAATAACACAAAATTCACAGGAGTTGGTGGCCCCTGCATAGCCAGAGAGTCAGCATAGCTTTAGGAGAATCCAAGAAGGGAAGATGCCCACAGTGGTCATAGTCACTGCTTTGTTAAAATACTAGAATATAGGATTCTATATGGATTCACATTGATAACAGGTAGTTCCGGCTAGCGGATATTACTCTGTGCTTTACCGGGACATTGGCTGGGTTAATCAGAAGACTGAGGATGTACCCATACACCAATAATAGTGGAGTAGAACAAAACTGTTCTCTCTGCACCAAAGCTAAACAGTCAGTTTTCCATTTCTAGTTGAGTAAAGAATATTCTTAAAAACCTTCTCTACATATGTAATGAGCTAATATTCAGCCTGTTCTGGGAAAACAAGGGTCTACTGGTTATACCTGAGAGACTAGTTTGATAGTCTCTGGGGAAGCCTGGTGAAACAAGGCCACTTCTTCCAAGCTGGGGGAAACATACTACTAATTCTTTACTTTTGTGGCGAAGTCCACTACTACTTGTCACTCACTGGAGAAGCACATGGCTAGTATGTCCCTTCTGGAAAAGCACAGGTAATCTGGTCTTTTATTGGCCACTGGTCCTGCATGTTTAATGATGCACACACCGCTACTTTCGCTCTCTTATGATTTCTCTCAATGGTGCAGCACAAGGCTACTTATATCACTTTGGTAAAGCAAAGAACTACTTGTCACAGGTGAAACACAAAAGTACTTTCCTTTTTCTTTGTGAAACACACGTCTGCTCATCTCTGGTGATGCACAAGACTGTGATTTCTGAAGTGCAAGGCTTGCTTAATTGTGAAGAACAAAACATCCTGGTTCCCATCTGGTGAAGCACATGCCATTCCCTCACCAGGGAAGACAAAGGTTATCTTTCAGTCTCTTGCAAAGCGATGGGTGAGCTTTACCCTCAAAGTAACAGCAAGGGAATCTACAGAGTTGCAAACTGTTTTGTAAGTGCAACCTAGGAAGCACAGTCATAATGAATGGAGATGTCAGGTGGGCATACTTGGTCTTTTTTCTGAATAAAGTACAAACATGTGGGTGAGAAAGAAATATTAAGTTGCAACTGTGATGGAGATGGTTATATATAATTTAGTTGCTTGCCATACCACCTCATCCAAGGGTTCACTAGCTTCATAGCACCAGTCCATCTTTCTCAAATGCCATCCATCGTCACCTGCAGAAATGTAACAGAGAACACGAGGAGGGAATTACTACACTGAAAATGTCAGAGGCCTGACACAGTAACAGCGAAAACAGAATGGACAAAGGTGACAACCAATCATGGCAGAACAGACAGGAGGACGATAGCAGCGGATAACAGAATGAGGGATGATGACAAAAGCTAAATATGGAAGGAGAAGGCAACCTCAAAATACAGGTAGGAAAACAGTTTAAAAAGGGACGATGACCATGAGAACTAAGGTGACAACTTAAATATGACCTGAAGGCATCAACAGAAGAAGGGGATAGGTGACAACTTCAGATATAATAGGTGTAAAATGGCATGAACTGAAAACAGAACTTATGGATAGCTTAGAAAAATGACAACCGAAAACAGAATTTACGAAAGAGTCAACATTAACTGAAGAAAGGAAATCTGGTAAATGAAGATAGCTGATGGTAGGTTATCTGGAGAAGACAAAGACACCAGACAAACACATACATACATACATCCAATCCACAATAAATCACTTTTCAAACACAGTGAGGCAGAAACACAGCTAATATCACACTTATTACAAAACGTCTTGTGTACTTCATTAGGTTGGTTATGTACGCTTGGTGATTTCTGCCCATGTCACTGAAAGACTGGATAAGGTACCGTTCACAATCCATCGGAATCCAGAAAGTAAACCTAATGGACACGATATGGACCCTCTACTACCTCCTTCCCGACCACTTTGAGAGCAACTGAGACTAACCTGATAATCCAGCCTTTGCCAGCATCATCTCCAGACACTAGAAGTAAGCATAAACCAGCAGTCAGTAAGGATAAGGACTGACAAAATAAGGGTGCATATAAGTTGGGGGCTGCATTGTCAGTGTGGCATGTGACCAAATAGGAGTTTTCGCACTTGGGAGATTAATGCAATTGGCCTCCATCAAAAGTAAACACTGGAACTCATTTGTTGCCTTGGCAGGTCTGATAAGATGACAAATAAAGAGGAGATGATGAGTGGTGCAAGACCAACAAGCCCCTTACACCCACAACATGTTTATAGTATTGCATGACATACTTAAATAATGGAGCACCTACGAGCTTCTAAAGGAGGAAGACTTCATTACTTAGACTCTGAGAATCATCAATTGCGAGTGGTCTATCTTTGCTGATAAAGGAATGTTCAAGGTAGCACCACCTTTGAATTAAAAATGACCTAGCTATCATAACGGAAAGTTTAAATTCTATTAAGGACACGGAGGGGAGGATTAGGCTTAACTTTCTTCACTGTTATTCACCAGAAGTCTTTAACATTATAAGATTTCAACATTAAACTACATTTCCCATAAGTCCTTAAGAAAAAAGAAAACAGTCCATCCAATCAGGACGCTGCACTTCCATATAATAATCCCTGGAGACTCTGTCCCCCTCTTTCTTCCTGCGAACATAGTTGTCTTATCCAAAATTCACTCTCGTTTATTGGGTTCTGCTCCTGAGAAAGAAAGCATAGTGTAAGAGGTCTGTTTTCAGATGATTAGGATTCAATTCTCAATCAGCAGAGTGGAAATATCAACTTAAACATGTCTAAAAAGATAAACCGTAATAAATCATCATACGCATGAATTACATGCATTTAAATTACCAGAGCATACCGAAAGTCTCATATTTCGTTGGGTGGGTCTGCTAACCATTTTAGAAGAGTGGGTGGGGTAATCCTCACCTCCGTGTCCTTAATAGAATTGAAACTTTTCGCTACGATAGCTAGGAAATTTTTCATTCTATGGCTGGACCCAGAGGGGAGGATAAGGCTAGTTTAAATCTTTTCCTTCACTAGAGTTGCCAGATTTGAGACTGGTTTAAAGTAAAACCTTTTAAAAGCAGAATCTGATGACCAGTCTGCTGCATTGAGGATGTCTACTAGTCTAGCTCCCAGAGAAAAGGCTTTAGAAGCCATGGCCCCTCTCACAGAGTGCGCCCCTAACCAGGAGATATCAATGCCAGCCTCTTGCGTCATCCATCTGACCCACCTGGCAATAGTAGAGGACGAAACCACTTTATGAAGTTTAGAGAGAGCGATAAACAATTTCCTCTCTCCGTGAGGATGAAGGTTCTCTGTCATAGCCTAATATGCCTTTATTGCTTTAACATCACATAGTTTTGGAACATCTGGAAAAGCAGGGTATGACACAATCTTTGAAATACTCTTTGAGCAATATGAAGAGTCACCCCTTCGGGTGAATACTCTATCTGTTATATTCAACGCTCGTACATCCAAGACCATTCGTCAGGAAAGCAAGGACAATAAGGTGGCTAACTCTGCTGATAGTTGCTTCCTCAACAGGTATTTATTCGAAGGCCATGATTTGAGAAAATCCAGAACCTTATTTATGTCCCATAGAGTGGAAAATATGGGCTTGGGAGGGACCGATAACCTAATGCCCCTCAGGTGCTTGCAGACTAAAGGGTGTTCCCCAACCGGGTGACCAGCTACCGGCAAATGGCCTGCTGAAATAGCCAATCAGAATGTATTTATTGACCTGTAGGCAAAACCTTCTGGGGCCAGAGACGGCAGTAAATTCAAGACGCGGACGAAGACCACCCGGAGGGATCCACTTGGTGTTGGAGACACCAATCCAACCATCGAGACCAGGCAGAACGGTATCTTATTTGTGCTATCTGCCCTAGGCTTTGGCAAGTAAAGAGTCAGCCTCTTGTGAAATGCCAGGGACTTTCCACTGTTTCCAATAATCCTCCAGGCCATGAGAAAAAGGGAGCCTGCTAGGACTAGGTGATGAGGGTTGACTTGGGGATCCTGGAGGAGATCCGGAAATAGGGGTAGAGGGATTGGAAAATCCCAAGAAAGTTCCATCAGAGCTGGAAATCAGACTTGAGACATCCAAACCTGGGTGATCACCACCAGATCCGCCACTTTTCTCCGAACTTGTGTGGCACACCTCATTATCATCGCAAATGGTGGAAGCGCATACCCAGTCTACGTGCTCCAATCTTGGAGAAACGTGTCTATTGACACCGCGTTGGGGTCCGGTTGCCAACTGAAATAACTGTCCAGTTGGAAATCCAGACGAGAGGCAAACAGATCTATGGAGAAGGGGCCCCACCTGTCCTGGATCAGCTGAAACATTCGCAGGTGTAGTTTCCACAGGCTGACATCCTTCCAATGCCAGGAGTGCCAGTCTGCCACTTGATTGAACCTCCCGGGGAAGTGTTCTGCTGACACTAAGATCTGATTGGCTAGGCAATAATTCCACAATGTTTGAGCCAGATTCGACAAAGTTTTCGACTTCGTTCCCCCCAGGTGGTTGACATAGACAATGTTGTGGCAGTGCGCTATCTTGAGAAGGACAGAACACTGGACCTTGGTCCAACATTTGACTTCAAAAGAACCTGCCATTAATTCCAGTCAGTTTATGTGGGAAGGTTTGTTCTGCGGAAGACCATTTTCCGCCTGTGGCGAATTCCCCACAGTGAGCTTCCCAACCTGAGCTGCTGGCATCCGATTCTATCACAAGGCCGGGTTGGGAGCCAAAGATCGCTTGGCCATTCCAGGCTTCCACATGGGAAACCCACCACTGCAGCTCCTCCTTTGCCTCCGAGAGGGGAACCGATTGGGAATAAGTAAGACCCAGTTGAAGATGGGAAATCTTCAGGCGTTGTAGTGCCAAATAGAGGAGGGGGCCTGGGAAGATGGCCTGTATGGAGGATAAGAGGAGTTTCACGATTCGTGCTGACGTAGCAATATCTGTGGTCTGGACAGCGTTTTTCTGATCTTGTGTTTTATCCTGGTCAATTTGCGAGATGGGAGACTGAGGGTAGCTTTGACAGAATCTATTACGAACCCCAGGGATTGGGATGGGGAGAGTGAGTATTTCTTCTCGTTCACCACAAATCCGAGAGATTCCAGTAGGTCAATAGTCATCTGCAAGTGTTTAGACAGGCATGCTGGGAATTAGTTATGATCAGGATACCATCCAGGTAGACCATCAACAGCACTCCCCAAGCTCTCAAATGTTCGACTACCGGTTTTAATACCTTGGTGAAACATCATGGAGCAGAAGATAGACCGAAAGAAAGGGAGGTGAACTCGAATATTTGTCACTTCCATTGGAATTGTAAAAAGTGTCTGTGAGGAGTAAAGATGGATATCGCCAGGTAGGCGTCCTTCAGGTCCAGGCAGCCCCATCCTATCGCTCACTTGCAAATGATTCCTAAGATGGATACCCTCCAACATGAAGTGATGGTAAACGAGCCATTTGATGGATTCTTTTAGATTGATAACTGGACGTTGGCCTCCGTCCCTCATTTCCACCAGGAAAAGGTTGCGGAGGTAACACTTGGGATATGGGACGGTCAGAACAATAGCACCCTTCTTCAAGAGCTGCATGATTTTCAGCTCTACCAATTCTGATTGGTCCCGCAAGAAAACCAGAGGCTTTGGTCTGTGTGGTTGAGAGGGACCACCATAGAATTCTATCTGAAACCCTTTTACGTTTTAGTGGACCTACGCATCTGAAGAATTTTGCAGAAAATGCACCAACTGGCCCCCAAGCTTTAACCCCTCTGAGTTAGTTTTGTACTATCACCTTGGGAGTTGCTGTGGTCACTGTTGCCTCTGGAACTACCTCTGGCACCCCGGCAACAGCGGGTAGGTCCTCTTTGAGTTGAAGTTTCTAAATTTTGAGGAGTTTTGCCATTGACCATGACGGGAGTCCACACCTCTAGCAGGGGCATGATAAAAGGCACAGCTGGTCGAGCGCCCTCTACCCCGACTGGAAAAAACATGGGGGGTAAATATGCCTTTGATTGATGTTTGCGCCTTGTCTAAAGAATTGAAAGTATTGAACAACTTGCCCAACTCCCAAATAAATGGGTCCCCAAAGAGGCTGCCTTCGGCTACAGGAGGGACCGCCTCCGAAGGTAGACAGCTCCCCCAGTTTCGGATCTAGTTTCATCAGGAGCAAGCTACGTCCCTTTGTCGAGATCGCACAGTTGGCGTTACAGAGGACAATTATGGCCCTTTGGGCCCGGCTGGGCAAGGCCTCAGGGGAGACTAGGGATCCAGATTCCTTAGCATCTTCCGTCATGTCCAGTATCTTGGCTAGGTCTCCTGTCACGTCCAGAAGCTTGTCCTGGCATGAGCGCAAGGACCGATCTATGCCTTTTTGGGATCAAATACAAATTTTGCCAGAAAAGAGGCCATCTTGGTGTCTATCTAGGGAGTGAGGGCCACTTTACCCTCCAGAAATGGCCTAGTGCATTCGACCTATAGGCATCTCCTTGCCTCCTTGTCTAGGGATTTTCAAAATCTGCCCGCTATGTAGGAGGCCACCTTGGGTGCTGGGCACCAATCCGCCGAATGCGGATGTAAAAGGTCATCTGGGTCAGAGTCAGGGGGCATGGGAGCAGTGTCCGGCTTGGGATCACTGGACTGGTAGGGACTGGCCACCAGGCGCCAAGGCCTGCTAAGGTCCCCATCCCCGTCAGAGGTGTTGGGCGAGTCATCTCCATCCCCAGGGTCATTGGGGGGAGGGAAAAGATGATACTACTAAAGGTACTAGGAACCTGAGAATCAGGATGAAGGGTTTGCAAGTCCAGAAAGGCCTTTTTAAGGCGTGCAAAGGTGGCGAGATCGACTCCTGGGTGGTCTGCGCGCTTGCGCTTACCCTCTGGGTTGTGTGTAGCCGGCTGCCCTGGGAGTTTGGGGCCCCGGGGTCCAGATGAGTCTTCCCTCTGCTCGAATGCCAGGTGTTTGGCATTGCACCTGCAGTTGCATAATTTTCCTCTCCAAGGACGCCACCACCTCTGAAACAGCCTTAAAAATTGAGGCATCCAAGACAGAAAAAACTTTTGGCTTTTGTTGAGGAGCGCGCTGCACTGGAGAGCCAGGAAGTCTTTGTTCCCCCGCCCAGTCGCATCAAATTTGCGACCAGACCGGCTCCCTCTTAAGATGCCGAGGGGCACCCGGCTGTGAAGGAAAGACGGCGCGTACCCCTGAGCCTGAATATGGGCGGCACGTGAAGACGCGCTACAGCGGAGGAGTCGGACGCGCGTGCTGGAGGCTACACGTGAGCGCGGTCCACTTCAGCCGCATAGTTTAAAATGCCCCAGCAACCACTTCCCCTAATGAGGGCTAGAGTAAACCAGGTAAGATTAATAAGTAATTAACGCTACCAAAATAACGCAACCAAACGGTGAATATAAATGTTTGTACAATTTTAAAAGTATTACATACTAACATCTAAGGTTAAACAAGTCCAAGCTATAAGAGTTATATAACATAAATCATCTGATAATGCTCCAAGTTATAGTAAACCTTTAATTTATGCCCTGATAAGAAAGGGTTTTCTAAACTACGGTCTAATCAGCAAAATATTAGCAGAAATATAGGATATAAAACTAGCGTACTTGTCTTGAGAGCAGCAGCAACAAGAGAAGGAAGATGGCTGCATGTTACTGTGCGATGTACTTGACTGGAATGTTTTAAAAGTTCTAAATTCTTTCTATTGTTGCTGCTGTGAGCAGGCAATAAAAGGATATATGCATAATCTTAGCCTCAGTGTCTTTAATAAAATCTAGATTTTCTGCCCACCAGGCTGTGAAAAATCTACATTTTCCTCTCCAAGTGCGCAGCCACCTGTGAAACAGCCTTAAAGATTTAGGCATTCATGACTTGGCAAAACTGATCATCAATGGGGAGGTAGGTTACATCCTCCTCCTCCTCCATATACTCTTCAGAAAACCCTCCATAAGGATGCTTGATCCTATATCATAGGAAGCAAATATTAGGGCAAGCCCTGTGACAGTTTACTGAAATTCGCCTACAAAGATAGAAAAATATATGCACACTGAAGGCCGTATGCTATATTGGGTTTTATTTCCTCCAAATGAGGCTGATCTATCCGCCCCACGGGTATTATTCTCCAGGCGATGCCTCTGTAATTATTTGTCAGCAATAGTAAAAGGATTGAAAACTTCCCCCTTAACAGACTGCTGTCAGATGCGCTTCAGTCCGTCTGCTGATGAGCGAAATTGACACGCCAGCTGCTGGGACATTGGGACGCACTAGGCGCGTTGAGAGTATTGTGCACGGGCCCCCTAGTGGTCTGCTGACAGCATGGCACACCAGAGCCTGCCAGTCTGAAGCGGCCGTGTAGGAGCGAGAGTGTTCTCGGGGCCACACTGTGAAGGGAAAATAAGTTAACGTACACAAAGGCAATTGAAAACAAAGCAGCATGTAAACCAGCAGGGTTCCTATGTTCGCCGCTCAGTACTACTGCGAGAAAGAGCACATTAAACCCAGTGGCGGTGCGTCCATTAGGGCGCTGGGGCTTTGACCCACAAGCCGCGCCTGCAGCTCCCTCAGCGGCTCTGTCTGAACTGACAATGCATGTCAGTCAGCATGACGCCGGACCGCCCACCCCCTTCAGAGTCTGAAGGGGGTGGGCGGTCCGGCGTCATGCTGACTGACATGCATTGTCAGACCAGGTGGTGGCGCGGAGCGCCTAGCAGGCAGCAGCACAAGTGCGCATGTTGGGTTTAGGTCGGAGAATTTTTCCGACCAGCCCAGTCATGCGCACTAGTGTTTGCTCTGGCTGGCGGCTGCGCATTAGGAGAGCGAGGGTTGATCAACGCCGCAACCCCCGGTCTCCTAATGGGCGGCAGGGCGGCGAGTATCCCTGCTAAGCCAATCCTGGCGCTGCTGGAGCAGCGTCAGTATTGGCTGAGAGGGGTTGCCAGTGACGCAGCTGTTCCTGTTCACAAGTTGAAGTCAGAGCGCCAACGCTGGACCCCGGCCCAGGAGCAGGTGCGGCGCGGACTCGGTCAGGTAAGTTTTTTTATTTTAAACTCCCCGGCCCCCACCCCCGCACGACCCTCCCCGCGACTATTGCGAGCCGCGACTGCCGCAGACGCTGTGCGCTACACGAACGTTAGCCTTTCAACCTCCAGATTTCTTTGAAAGAGCTGCTGCCCCGGCTCTTCTGCCATTATACCCATTCCATGACCGCGAACCGAGGGGCTGCACCGAGTTTTGTTTATGGGGTCTGGGGCACCAACTTTACAAGATAACTAAAGTAATGCTGATAAAGCGGGGGGTTGATCTTTTTCATTTGTACACAGTTCAGACAACAAGCCTGCATTCGGAGCACCCCTGCAGACTCAAATGACACTGTGATGTCAAGCGGGGACAACTGCAGGACACTGTGAGACTTTGCAGGGAGACCTGTTAATCTGTGTCGTTGTTCTTCTGATGCAAGAGGCAGGCACTTTATATAGAGGAGGGTGAACAGAGGACAGAGTTGGTGTGGTGAGCAAAAGAATGATGGATTAAACCCAGATCCTTGTGACTGGGGGTGAATGTTTGCATTGTCCAGCATTCCGTCCATCAATTGTTTCTTTTGCATATGTTGCCCTAAGTGGGAAGGGTATGCCCAGACGTGGGTCCCGTGCTCACCACACCACTGGATTCAAGCTAGCCTGGCTGAAGAAGGGTGATGCCCTGAAACCGGTCCCAGGATGCTTGTTTCCGGTCCAGGGAGGACCTGGCTTGGCAGTTCGGGCTGGACTGTTCCGACAAGGAACAGGGTCAAGACTGATTTGCATATGGCTGGGTCCAAACTGGGGTGGTGTGGTGAGCAAAAGAATGATGGATTAAACCCAGATCCTTGTGACTGGGGGTGAATGTTTGCATTGTCCAGCATTCTGTCCATCAATTGTTTCTTTTGCATATGTTGCCCCAAGTGGGAAGGGTATGCCCAGACGTGGGTCCCGTGCTCACCACACCACTGGATTCAAGCTAGCCTGGCTGAAGAAGGGTGATGCCCTGAAACCGGTCCCAGGATGCTTGTTTCCGGTCCAGGGAGGACCTGGCTTGGCAGTTCGGGCTGGACTGTTCCCACAAGGAACAGGGTCAAGACTGATTTGCATATGGCTGGGGCCAAACTGGGGTGGTGTGGTGAGCAAAAGAATGATGGATTAAACCCAGATCCTTGTGACTGGGGGTGAATGTTTGCATTGTCCAGCATTCCGTCCATCAATTGTTTCTTTTGCATATGTTGCCCTAAGTGGGAAGGGTATGCCCAGACGTGGGTCCCGTGCTCACCACACCACTGGATTCAAGCTAGCCTGGCTGAAGAAGGGTGATGCCCTGAAACCGGTCCCAGGATGCGTGTTTCCAGTCCAGGGAGGACCTGGCTTGGCAGTTCGGGCTGGACTGTTCCCACAAGGAATAGGGTCAAGACTGATTTGCATATGGCTGGGTCCAAACTGGGGTGGTGTGGTGAGCAAAAGAATGATTGATTAAACCCAGATCCTTGTGACTGGGAGTGAATGTTTGCATTGTCCAGCATTCCGTCCATCAATTGTTTCTTTTGCATATGTTGCCCTAAGTGGGAAGGGTATGCCCAGACGTGGGTCCCGTGCTCACCACACCACTGGATTCAAGCTAGCCTGGCTGAAGAAGGGTGATGCCCTGAAACCGGTCCCAGGATGCTTGTTTCCGGTCCAGGGAGGACCTGGCTTGGCAGTTCGGGCTGGACTGTTCCCACAAGGAACAGGGTCAAGACTGATTTGCATATGGCTGGGTCCAAACTGGGGTGGTGTGGTGAGCAAAAGAATGATGGATTAAACCCAGATCCTTGTGACTGGGGGTGAATGTTTGCATTGTCCAGCATTCCGTCCATCAATTGTTTCTTTTGCATATGTTGCCCTAAGTGGGAAGGGTATGCCCAGACGTGGGTCCCGTGCTCACCACACCACTGGATTCAAGCTAGCCTGGCTGAAGAAGGGTGATGCCCTGAAACCGGTCCCAGGATGCTTGTTTCCGGTCCAGGGAGGACCTGGCTTGGCAGTTCGGGCTGGACTGTTCCCACAAGGAACAGGGTCAAGACTGATTTGCATATGGCTGGGTCCAAACTGGGGTGGTGTGGTGAGCAAAAGAATGATGGATTAAACCCAGATCCTTGTGACTGGGGGTGAATGTTTGCATTGTCCAGCATTCCGTCCATCAATTGTTTCTTTTGCATATGTTGCCCTAAGTGGGAAGGGTATGCCCAGACGTGGGTCCCGTGCTCACCACACCACTGGATTCAAGCTAGCCTGGCTGAAGAAGGGTGATGCCCTGAAACCGGTCCCAGGATGCTTGTTTCCGGTCCAGGGAGGACCTGGCTTGGCAGTTCGGGCTGGACTGTTCCCACAAGGAACAGGGTCAAGACTGATTTGCATATGGCTGGGTCCAAACTGGGGTGGTGTGGTGAGCAAAAGAATGATGGATTAAACCCAGATCCTTGTGACTGGGGGTGAATGTTTGCATTGTCCAGCATTCCATCCATCAATTGTTTCTTTTGCATATGTTGCCCTAAGTGGGAAGGGTATGCCCAGACGTGGGTCCCGTGCTCACCACACCACTGGATTCAAGCTAGCCTGGCTGAAGAAGGGTGATGCCCTGAAACCGGTCCCAGGATGCTTGTTTCCGGTCCAGGGAGGACCTGGCTTGGCAGTTCGGGCTGGACTGTTCCCACAAGGAACAGGGTCAAGACTGATTTGCATATGGCTGGGTCCAAACTGGGGTGGTGTGGTGAGCAAAAGAATGATGGATTAAACCCAGATCCTTGTGACTGGGGGTGAATGTTTGCATTGTCCAGCATTCCGTCCATCAATTGTTTCTTTTGCATATGTTGCCCTAAGTGGGAAGGGTATGCCCAGACGTGGGTCCCGTGCTCACCACACCACTGGATTCAAGCTAGCCTGGCTGAAGAAGGGTGATGCCCTGAAACCGGTCCCAGGATGCTTGTTTCCGGTCCAGGGAGGACCTGGCTTGGCAGTTCGGGCTGGACTGTTCCCACAAGGAACAGGGTCAAGACTGATTTGCATATGGCTGGGGCCAAACTGGGGTGGTGTGGTGAGCAAAAGAATGATGGATTAAACCCAGATCCTTGTGACTGGGGGTGAATGTTTGCATTGTCCAGCATTCCGTCCATCAATTGTTTCTTTTGCATATGTTGCCCTAAGTGGGAAGGGTATGCCCAGACGTGGGTCCCGTGCTCACCACACCACTGGATTCAAGCTAGCCTGGCTGAAGAAGGGTGATGCCCTGAAACCGGTCCCAGGATGCTTGTTTCCGGTCCAGGGAGGACCTGGCTTGGCAGTTCGGGCTGGACTGTTCCCACAAGGAATAGGGTCAAGACTGATTTGCATATGGCTGGGTCCAAACTGGGGTGGTGTGGTGAGCAAAAGAATGATGGATTAAACCCAGATCCTTGTGACTGGGAGTGAATGTTTGCATTGTCCAGCATTCCGTCCATCAATTGTTTCTTTTGCATATGTTGCCCTAAGTGGGAAGGGTATGCCCAGACGTGGGTCCCGTGCTCACCACACCACTGGATTCAAGCTAGCCTGGCTGAAGAAGGGTGATGCCCTGAAACCGGTCCCAGGATGCTTGTTTCCGGTCCAGGGAGGACCTGGCTTGGCAGTTCGGGCTGGACTGTTCCCACAAGGAACAGGGTCAAGACTGATTTGCATATGGCTGGGTCCAAACTGGGGTGGTGTGGTGAGCAAAAGAATGATGGATTAAACCCAGATCCTTGTGACTGGGGGTGAATGTTTGCATTGTCCAGCATTCCGTCCATCAATTGTTTCTTTTGCATATGTTGCCCTAAGTGGGAAGGGAATGCCCAGACGTGGGTCCCGTGCTCACCACACCACTGGATTCAAGCTAGCCTGGCTGAAGAAGGGTGATGCCCTGAAACCGGTCCCAGGATGCTTGTTTCCGGTCCAGGGAGGACCTGGCTTGGCAGTTCGGGCTGGACTGTTCCCACAAGGAACAGGGTCAAGACTGATTTGCATATGGCTGGGTCCAAACTGGGGTGGTGTGGTGAGCAAAGAATGATAGATTAAACCCAGATCCTTGTGACTGGGGGTGAATGTTTGCATTGTCCAGCATTCCGTCCATCAATTGTTTCTTTTGCATATGTTGCCCTAAGTGGGAAGGGTATGCCCAGACGTGGGTCCCGTGCTCACCACACCACTGGATTCAAGCTAGCCTGGCTGAAGAAGGGTGATGCCCTGAAACCGGTCCCAGGATGCTCGTTCTCGGTCCAGGGAGGACCTGGCTTGGCAGTTCGGGCTGGACTGTTCCCACAAGGAACAGGGTCAAGACTGATTTGCATATGGCTGGGTCCAAACTGGGGTGGTGTGGTGAGCAAAAGAATGATGGATTAAACCCAGATCCTTGTGACTGCGGGTGAATGTTTGCATTGTCCAGCATTCCGTCCATCAATTGTTTCTTTTGCATATGTTGCCCTAAGTGGGAAGGGTATGCCCAGACGTGGGTCCCGTGCTCATCACACCACTGGATTCAAGCTAGCCTGGCTGAAGAAGGGTGATGCCCTGAAACCGGTCCCAGGATGCTTGTTTCCGGTCCAGGGAGGACCTGGCTTGGCAGTTCGGGCTGGACTGTTCCCACAAGGAACAGGGTCAAGACTGATTTGCATATGGCTGGGTCCAAACTGGGGTGGTGTGGTGAGCAAAAGAATGATGGATTAAACCCAGATCCTTGTGACTGGGGGTGAATGTTTGCATTGTCCAGCATTCCGTCCATCAATTGTTTCTTTTGCATATGTTGCCCTAAGTGGGAAGGGTATGCCCAGACGTGGGTCCCGTGCTCACCACACCACTGGATTCAAGCTAGCCTGGCTGAAGAAGGGTGATGCCCTGAAACCGGTCCCAGGATGCTTGTTTCCGGTCCAGGGAGGACCTGGCTTGGCAGTTCGGGCTGGACTGTTCCCACAAGGAACAGGGTCAAGACTGATTTGCATATGGCTGGGTCCAAACTGGGGTGTTGTGGTGAGCAAAAGAATGATGGATTAAACCCAGATCCTTGTGACTGGGGGTGAATGTTTGCATTGTCCAGCATTCCGTCCATCAATTGTTTCTTTTGCATATGTTGCCCTAAGTGGGAAGGGTATGCCCAGACGTGGGTCCCGTGCTCACCACACCACTGGATTCAAGCTAGCCTGGCTGAAGGGTGATGCCCTGAAACCGGTCCCAGGATGCTTGTTTCCGGTCCAGGGAGGACCTGGCTTGGCAGTTCGGGCTGGACTGTTCCCACAAGGAATAGGGTCAAGACTGATTTGCATATGGCTGGGTCCAAACTGGGGTGGTGTGGTGAGCAAAAGAATGATGGATTAAACCCAGATCCTTGTGACTGGGAGTGAATGTTTGCATTGTCCAGCATTCCGTCCATCAATTGTTTCTTTTGCATATGTTGCCCTAAGTGGGAAGGGTATGCCCAGACGTGGGTCCCGTGCTCACCACACCACTGGATTCAAGCTAGCCTGGCTGAAGAAGGGTGATGCCCTGAAACCGGTCCCAGGATGCTTGTTTCCGGTCCAGGGAGGACCTGGCTTGGCAGTTCGGGCTGGACTGTTCCCACAAGGAACAGGGTCAAGACTGATTTGCATATGGCTGGGTCCAAACTGGGGTGGTGTGGTGAGCAAAAGAATGATGGATTAAACCCAGATCCTTGTGACTGGGGGTGAATGTTTGCATTGTCCAGCATTCCGTCCATCAATTGTTTCTTTTGCATATGTTGCCCTAAGTGTGAAGGGTATGCCCAGACGTGGGTCCCGTGCTCACCACACCACTGGATTCAAGCTAGCCTGGCTGAAGAAGGGTGATGCCCTGAAACCGGTCCCAGGATGCTTGTTTCCGGTCCAGGGAGGACCTGGCTTGGCAGTTCGGGCTGGACTGTTCCCACAAGGAACAGGGTCAAGACTGATTTGCATATGGCTGGGTCCAAACTGGGGTGGTGTGGTGAGCAAAAGAATGATGGATTAAACCCAGATCCTTGTGACTGGGGGTGAATGTTTGCATTGTCCAGCATTCCGTCCATCAATTGTTTCTTTTGCATATGTTGCCCTAAGTGGGAAGGGTATGCCCAGACGTGGGTCCCATGCTCACCACACCACTGGATTCAAGCTAGCCTGGCTGAAGAAGGGCGATGCCCTGAAACCGGTCCCAGGATGCTTGTTTCCGGTCCAGGGAGGACCTGGCTTGGCAGTTCGGGCTGGACTGTTCCCACAAGGAACAGGGTCAAGACTGATTTGCATATGGCTGGGTCCAAACTGGGGTGGTGTGGTGAGCAAAAGAATGATACATTAAACCCAGATCCTTGTGACTGGGGGTGAATGTTTGCATTGTCCAGCATTCCGTCCATCAATTGTTTCTTTTGCAAGAGTTGTCCTTTGCAGCACTTTCTCGGTCTACTCCCGTAACAGTGCAGTGAAGCACGCGCGTGCCTGTGAATTGACTGGCAGGATTACACTCGGTTTTTAACGTCTTTGATATGCTTGTGTTGAAATGTGTCTTATCCACTTCGGGTACCCTGAAAGCTGCACTTGCGAAAGGATGCTGGGAGCTGTACTAGGGTGTATGGTATGATTTGTTTTTATCCATGGTGAATGGCTGCATTGGCGTAACAAAGATGCCATGGACTCAATCTAGCAAGCAACCCCCTCCCCCCCCCCCACACACACACACACAACCCACGTTACATTTGATCATAAAAATGCAGGCACAATTGAGGTGTAGTAGGTTCCGGTGCCACTGCACCTGCTGCACTACCGATACCTTCTCCCTCGCGGGGACACAAAGTGTACCGGGCAGAACACTACCAGCTACTGTGGTCGAGCCTCTGTCAACATTTCACCGACGAGGGTTTGCTGTGGGTTTTTAGGCTTGAACTGTGGCGGGAGAGTTATGAGAGGGAATGTGGTGTGCGTTTGCTGGCTGCGCACTGGTTCTGCTGCACAGGAGTAGTTAAAGGAACCCAGCTGTTTTCAGGGCATATGACTTGTACGGTTCATTTCTGGAGCCTGAGAGATCGGCGCATTTTTTAAATTTCACTTAGTTTGGGCTATTTATATCCGTGTTATTTTTGTGAAAATAGCGAGTTCCACATGCCCGGTCAAGGACTGCGTGACCACAGGTGTTTAAAGACCGCCAATACACACTTGACCCTAAAGCTCTTGCAGGATTGATAGCAAGACTAACTGATCGACCCCAGGTATATGCCTTTAAGGTGGAGCAGTGCCGCACTGGTTACCATGCACTGACTAGAAAAGCAGGCAGAGTTTCAACAACTCTGGGACTATAAAAAAAATTGTGAGGTAGCCCATTTAGGTAGAATTAAATGTCTAGTATGTTCAGCCAAATGAATGTGTCCGTCTATAATGTAAAGCGCTCTGATAGCATCACGCTATATAAAACTAACAAAAAAATTTAATTTTATTGACTCTAGGTTTGTTCATGAGGTGCTGTAGCACCCCCAGATAACGTTGAAAGAGTTCTGATGGACGATGATAAATTAAGTGGCCATTCAATTGTTTTTCTTCTGGCAGCATTTTTAAAATAAACAGATGTCAAATATCAAGCAGCTTCTGCAACCCGCCGATAACTATTTAAATATAGACACCTTTGTTGTATTTACCTTTCTCTGCCTGTTAAGCGAGGGACATTTGATCCTGAACCGATTAATGCAACTGTGGGATACACAAGTGTGTAGAAGGAAAGGCGTCTGCTTGACAAAGAATTTCTAACTGTTGTGTAATTAAAAACATGTATTTCCATCAGATTTTAAACTTTACAAATATTTTTACGTGTCCCGGTAGAAATAAGGCAACATAGACTTTTAATTTTGAAATGTGAAAAGATTTTAGTAGGGTTAAAACAAGCGAATTCAAATAGAGTTTACTTTGTGAGGCACACAAGGTTACAACCGCGATGATATATTACAGTGTACATGATTATGATTTTTTTTTGTACCACGTAATTGAAAAGGTCAAACTTTATTACATCATGTACAAAATGACCCAAGCACGAACTACAAACACGAGGCGGGGTGGCGGGGTGCAGAGCATTGGAGCCACACTTAAAGGTGAGCAATGCAGTGAAAGTGGATCATGTGCTCCGTCCCGCGTAATACTGACGTGGTTTGGCTTAAAAACACCATTTACAGCTTGAGTAACTCTCAAATTTGCTTGAAAATGCACCATTTGCTCACTCTTTTTTCAAAATTTTCTCGGGGGGAGAACCCCCCCGAACACCCCGTAGGTGGCTCAGGCTCGCTTGCTCGCCGCAGTGAAGTACGACAATTGTTTTACACCGCACCACTTTCAAATGTCACCAGCCGCCACTGATTAAACCGAAATACCAGAGAATGTCAAATGCACTTATCTGTAGGCTGCTGGAGCAGCGAAGAAAGAGAGGGATAGAGAGTCTCCTCCAGGGATTATTATATGGAAGTGCAGCGTCCTGATTGGAGGGACTGTTTTCTGTTTTCCCAAGGACTTATGGGAAATTTAGTTTATTGTTGAAGTCTTATAATGTCAAAGGCTGCTAATTAATAAAAGTGAAGAAAGTTAAGCCTAATCCTCGCCTCTGGGTCCTGCCATAGAATGATGACATATTTGAGTCTCTGCTTAAAAACATCAGAGGAAAACGTCCTTCATTGTAGGAGTACACAGTTTTCATAAAGTGCTCAAACAATGCCAAAATCCCAAGGAATTATACAGATGGTAGATAAGTTCTTAAAGGTCAAGAAGCAATTAATGGTTATAAATCAGATTAATTTACCAAAAGGGTGCCCTAATCTTGAAAATCTTTTATCAGATCCAGTCAACCATATGTGCTCCGACGTAGACGCTGAACTTCCTTGATAATTCAGCATCGCCACTTCTTTATTTACATGATTAACACAATCTGCAGTTACGATCAGGTGGCAGAGAAGCATTAGGTACACAGACGATATGTAATCACCATTAAGGAAAATAATAGCTGGAGCTGCTACTGAGTCCTGATACTCTTCTCTAAAAAGCTTCTTGTCTAAAAACCAATAGATTTCTTGAACTAGTAACCAGGGCATCTGAAGATTTGATTTTCTCTGCACTAATGGAGTAGAATTTACTATAAGGTCAGAAGGGAATGCTGTTTTTAGTGTGACTTTTACTACTATGACTGAAAAATATAAAAACTTACCATGACAGCATTATGTGATGTCTTATATTTGAAGGTGGGTGTGCATGAGGTGGATACCAAATTAGAATAAGGGAACCAGTATTAAGTAACTGCTCGACAGTTTAGTGTTTGCAGTGACAAATCACTTTTGTTTAAGGTGCTATTTTTCATTATGCTATTGTTTTTACTGCAGGTAAAATCAGACTAAAGTAGTCAATCCAGATGCTATGTTATTTAATGGACAATAATTTTTGGACAACAGATTTGACCACATAGGGATCCACCTATTTCTGAAATTGCCACAAACAAGCTATGGCTTTACATCATAATGCAGAAACATGTTGACTTTTGAATACAAACTGTGTAGGTTCCCGATAGCACATTCTAGGGCATTTGTGTTTTTGGTCATGTGATAGGAAGATAGTTATACTTGTACACAATTTTAACTGATCCCTCCAGTGTGGAATTTTCCACCATCTCCACAGCTCCAAAAACAAGGGCACAGGAGCTCGCCTAGGACAAAATGTTATCTGGACTAGGAGCAAACTCGATGATGAACCATGCCACATAAATGTGGGCGAGAGTCCAGCATCCTATTAGGAAGTGACTTCCCATAATAATTTAGGGTCAAAACAAAAATCTACAACACTGTTTACATTAAAAGTAGGATCGAAGCTGATAAAACAGTCTGAAGGACTAGGTTGCTTTTGGTAGCTTTATTTGAATTTTTGGGACATGCACCCCGATCTGTCCTACAGAAATCGTATGGAGGGTCTTTCCTTCACCATCTTTAAGTTAATATAGCATTAGATGACCCAGAGTACTGGGATGCATAATTACAGTCAGGGGGACAAAAGGAGAGGGGGCTTGTTAAAGGGGGCTTGTTACACTTTCATTTCACTTTATTAATAAAAGGATACCTATTGTATTCCTTTTAGGACAGGATGAAAAAAAGATTGACTGTTACAGAACAGGAATACGGGCCATTTCACCTAGAAAAATTCACTACATTGCACAGAGATTTATGTCTTGTTACCCTTAGGACTTCATGACTCAGGGACAGATAAGAATTTAGTTTATAGGGCTCAACTGCAAAGGAATACAGAGCCTTTTATCCTTGATGGCTCTAGGGACTGGCATAGTTCTACAGTTCCTCTGGCCGCTAGAAATAGATGGCTCAGAAGACTGGCAAGGTCAAGACATACACTGAATCAAAGCCTTGACCTTTTGAAATGTACAGTTCCAAAGGGTATACGTGTTTACCTCCTTCACAGATATCGTCTCCTCCACCAGGATCTCAAGTTCGGGACCCTCCTGCACATCACTTCCCATGACAAAATACAGGAAGAGCTACAAAAATAAACAATAACATTTACCACTTCAATCTGCTAAATCATATATCAGTGGAACACATGGCTTTTCCCAAAGTACTGAAACAGAGCAACAGAACAAGTGGATCATCATTTTATCATGTTTAATTTTCAGGTAAAGGGCAGCCCAGAGGTAACAGAATATCACAAAATAAAAAAGAAGTAAAAAAACATTGAACAGAGGGATAATGAAGAAGTAGGCACTGCATCATGACAAGAATAGTGGCCTACTAAGGTCTTGTGACGTTCAGCTGTGCAACTCTGAGCTACATTGGAGTGGCCTTACCTGCCATGTGTTGGGTGAAAAGCCTAGGTTGAACTAGACACAGACTACAGACTCAAGATGCCAGACTTTTGCTGATCCAACAGATTTAAAAACCAACAAAAAACAGGTTCACTCCCAGACAAAAAACATTACAACCAGTATTACTTGAGCCACACATCACAGGAAATCACTGTGCATCGTGCAAGAGAGGGATTACCCACTTGATGGAAGAACATTGTTTAATCATCCCAAATCCTGCTTTCTATACATGAAGTGCACTTCCCACCTAGCTGCAAAGGAAGCTTTACATCAAAGGCTTTCTTGGAGCCAGCACAAAGCTACAGACATAATAGCCCCCAGGAATGGGTGCAAACACTTAAATATCCTCATGTAAAATGAAAATGGGTCAAAGAGAAGTGGTTACTTGAGCATGCATGGATCACACTAGCATATCACCTAGAGACACTGCAATGCTTTCAGACTAAGACAAAAGATGTCCCACAAATCTTTGTACAATGCTGTCTTTACCAAGCCGGTACAATGTTGCCAGAACCAAGCCAGTACAATGTTGCCTGAACCAAGCTGGCACAATGCTGCCAGAATGAAACCAGCCCAATGCTGCCCGACCCAGGCGAGACAAAGTCGCCCGACCCAAACCGACACAATGCAGCCCAAACCAAGCTGACACAATGCTGCCCGAACCAAGCCGACACAATGCTGCCCGAACCAAGCTGAAACAATGCTGCCCGAACCAAGCTGAAACAATGCTGGCCGAACCAAGCCGACACAATGCTGCCCGAACCAAGCCGACGCAATGCTGCCCGAACCAAGCCGACACAATGCTGCCCAAACCAAGCTGACAATGCCGTCCAAACCAGCATAACAATACCGCCTGAGTCAAGTGGGCACAATGTCGTCTGAGTGAAGCTGGCACAATGCTGCCCAAACCAAGCGAGCACAATGTTGCCAGAACCACGCTGGCAAAATAGCCTGAACTAAGCAACTAGAAAATTCCTCCAGCAAAGTTACTATGTGCCTATGTACTATGAAGTTGCTGCAATTCCACTAGATCAAGCTACTATAATGCCCCATGTATCCCCCACACCACGACATTAAGTACCCTAGACCCAGCTGCATCAATCTCTGACCAAGCCACTATAATGTCCTCAGACTAAGCCGCTACAATGCCCCCTCATTAAGCCACTACAGTGGTTCCAAAACAAGCAACTATGATGCAATGTACCCAAAACAAGCTACTACAATGCCCTGAGACCAAGTCACTGCAATGGCCGAGGACCAGTATAAAATCAGCATTACAACAAAAGACAGCCAGGATGTTATTCCAATAACAAAGTATGCTTCATATTGATGGATCTCTCAGCTGCCTTCGGCACAGTGGACCATTCCACCCTCATAAGCACCTTGGAGTCTCAAATGGGATTCACCTGCAGTCTCCATCACTGGTTCTCCTCCTACCCTTCCACCGGACACCAGTTTGTTCACATGGCTACCTCCAGGTCACAAAAGATCCCTATCACCTGTGGAGAACCCAGGGTTCCATAATACTGTCTCCTGTCATCTTCAACATTTATATTGTATTGTATTGCAATTGCATTTATATAGTGCTTACTACCCCTGACGAGGACTTGAAGCGCTTTTTCGGCGAGGAGCACACGACTCCGGAACCCATAAAGGATTAGTGTTGAATTAGTATAGTGAAATATGAAAGTAATTTGAGTGGTGGATAGGTTAGTCAGTTATTTGGATTCAGAAGGATAGCGGAGGGATAGAAGAGGGAAAAAGGTTTGCATTTATATAGCGCTTGTTACACCTGATGGGGTGTTGAAGCACTTTTTTGGCGAGTAGCACGCTACTCCGGAACCCATAATGGAATTAGTGGTGAATTAGTATAGTGAAATATGAAAGTAATTTGAGTGGTTGATATTGGTCAGTTATTTGGATTGAGAATAAATAAAGATCTTCAAAGAATTTCACTTTGTAAAGAGGATTCTGGAACCTCATGTATATATTGACATATTTAATGTTTGTGATCATGTATCAAGAAGCCACGATGGACAACGTGTACTTACTCCGAAATCCCACTTTGCACTCTATTCCCAGATAAAAGTGTCAAGATTCACTAATATGACAAATATTTTTAAAAAACTATCTGAAAATCTCCTCTGCTTCAGACATTCAACACCTCAAATACTGCCTGCACATCATCCAGACCTGGAAATCAAGCACCTACCTGAACCTCAACCCAACCAAGACAATATTACTACTATTTGCCAAGAACCAACAACACGATACAGTACAAACCTGGCTCAATGTCATGAACCTTTAAGTCTTCAAACTTTCACTGAATGTCAAGTCACTTGGGTTCTACTTGGACACCAACCTCAACCTCAAGGAACATATTGACAAAAAACACAAAGACGGCCTTGTACCAGTCTCTCTTATAAGAAAGTCAAACTGCTTCTTCTAGAAAGTGACTTCAGAACTGCTTTTTAAACTCTCGCATCTGGATGGTGGTAATACCCTACTCCATGGCATCACAGACTTAACACTGGCACCCCTTAGGCATGGTACACGCAGCAGCTCATCTCATCCAGGGCCTTTAGAAATATTATCACATCACCCAAATTCTGAAAAATCTCCACTGGCTGTCCTTGCATGCCAGCACTATCTTCAAAACCCGGTGCATCATTTACAAAGTCATCTTGACCGGGACCCCCACTTATCATGCAGGCAAGTTTACCATCTCTGCTGGTTCCTTGCACATCCTCAGCCAGGACACAATCAGACTGCAGACTAAGAAGTATAAAAAAGAAAAAGCAAGACAGCAGGCCTTTTCCCCAATGACTCAAGACTTGGAATAACATTCTGCTATCCATCAAGACCACTCCAAAGCCGATCTAATTTTGGAAAGAGTTAAAGACTCACCTCTTTAAAGAAAACTACATCACAATGCACTAAATGTCCACAACCCAGCTTGCTCTCCTGTTATCCGATGAGTTTTTACTGGTCTTTGATCATGTACAGTGCTTCACTGTATTTTGGTTAGGTTTGCACTGCAGAAATACCATATACATATATACAAGTATGTATAACACCCTATAAACAAACTATTACACCATTATAATACATGGGATTCTGTAATCCCAGTATAAACGTCAGTCTCTAATTTCTTTATAATGGCAGACTTATGACGTACCCAGTTGCCGAATAAAAAGAAAAAACGTTACAATTCGACTATTATAAGTTATTACAGTTGAGTTCTGATGGCACAATGCCTGCTGCCAGTGGCAGCAGCCGAGGTGAAAGCCTGGTAAGGTCACCAAGCATAATTGAAGCAACTTTTTAGCAACAAAAAACCGAAGGTTCCTTTTTTTTCCCTTTTGCTCTATTGTTCTAGCTTACGACGGTTAGCAGAGTGAACATGCTTATTTTTGGCACTCCTTAGACAGTTAGAGTAAAACTAGAATCTTTCTGAATGTTTCGACAGATTCCGAGCTACTGCAGCTTTTTTTTTAAAACTGACTGGTATTGAACTGCTTCTAATATCTGTTTGCAACAAATATCTAACAGGCTTTTGTGAAATGTTTAATTTTGCACTAGTGTTTTTTTTTTATTATTCTTCATGTTTGCAAGCATGTTGTTTCTTTCTTATGAAAGAGCTACACACCAAGGATTTAAGTGGTTTGTGGGAAAGGCGATGGAGAGACCATGTATTATATGGGATAAAGTACCCACATGGCATACATAAGGATATTGCAAGTCACCTGGGAGTTACATAACCTTACAAATGAACTCTGCCTTCGGTCTCAACTCTCTATATGGTTATGGAACTCCTCAGTGACTTCCAATTTCCTTATAATGTACAGAAGGGGATACTTTATCCATTATATATAGGCATAATAGTGAAATGTTCCTGTTCCAAGCTACCAAAAAGATTCCTGATCAAAAGAAGGATGTCGTTCCAGACCAAAGAATCCCATGACTAAAGAAGGAAAATACCCTATAATGAAGCAGTACATTACATCATACCAATAACAACAACCACAACAACAAAAGGCCAACACATATATGTTAAGTTGTCAGTGGACAGCTACCAAATACTGGCTGAATGTTAGGTGACCACAATCATACAGAGGAAAAGAAAGTTGAAACTTTAAAGTGTCAGTAGACAGTAATGATGGCAATAACTGGTTCTGCGCTCTTCCTCTTATTTAGCAGGCTCTAACAGAGATAGATATGTGACCTTGTATCTATCTTAGTAACACTAAGGTAGATCCAAGGTCTCGTATGGTGCACACCATCTCCACTGTTCGCACAGAAGAGTATGCACTGAAACCTCAGTAATTATAATCTCACATGAGGAGATTCACATGAAACTACTAAAGGTATTCAGAAAGGCCATAAAAACCTTCCAATATCTTCCAGTATTGAATACCTCTCACTGGTCTCTAGCAGAGGTTAGCCACCTCAGAGTTTTGAGCGCTTTGTAAATAACTTAGCTGATTGAGTAGAGGTTGCTGGCAATCAGTTGTGAAAGTATTGCCCAAAGTGCAATGTTCTGATCCAGCTCACCTGGGTGAAGGATGGAGCTTGTCCCACACACAGTCCCAAGGAGCTTCTCAATCTCACGTGAGCCTCCTCCACAGTTACAGAGTCTCCCACTAGAAGGGAGAAACACAAGAATGTAAGCAATTCTCTACGGATAAGAGGACAGTATGGTTTTCACAGGCATTGCATCTCTACGACTTCATGTGGTCAGGAGTGAGCCAAAGAACGCTTTGATAAATAGTACAGGATATGTTCAGGATTTTGCACAGTAGACTGGCATAAAGGAAAATTATAACATCTAGCAGTGAGTGTCTCACACAACTGGAACATGAACCTGCACCTCGGATCGCTACGACTGGATGGCTCAGAGAACTGGAAAAGGATACAGAAAATGTTACCTCTATGGATGTATGGTTCAGAGAACTGGAACAGTACATGCTGATGTGATTGGCACAGCTATATAGAGTCTTACACTTCCAGTAATAGATGCATCTTAGGATCACAGAGATATGAAGCCTTCTGCTGGTACACTGGCACAAGCTCAATGGTATCGATGAACTCTGACTTCTAATACAGGGTTAAGTGACATTTCAGCTCTATAATGAATGATACTGACCTCACATTATAAGACTAAAAGTATGGTAAAAAAGGGACAAATATATGAAGTTATTTGTGTAATATGTCTCGAGGAGATGCGCAAAAATCAAGAAGACATTAACTCACTCACACTGCAGGGACATGGGGGATGCCCTTTGCGGATATTTAGAATCATTAATTGTTACAGTAACAAGAAAATTGGTTTGCTCCTGAAATTTCCACACTCTGAACAAACCAATTAAGATACAGTACTGTCATCCTAAAAGTATTTCACTTATTATCTAGTTATACCAGGAGCATTTATTTACACCATAGGCATCTTCTTACCTGGAGGGAGAAACTTGCCATTTTTGTCAATGGGTCTAAGGCAGATGTCACTTCCTGGAAAATGGAAAAGGCAGTAGACATGACTTAACATATCCTTTAATTAGAAACAATGCAACCTACACCAAGGTGGAACCCTCCCCAATTGATTTTCCAGCCTCCTTTAAGAAATTATCTTCCTCCCTTTGGTTCCACAATTGTCTCATTCTTTAGTCCTCACTGTATCATTCTACATATATCTCTTGAAATGTAACAGGCAGATACAACTATAGGAGGCTTCATTCCATATAAGGTCTGTAAAGATGACAAGCAACAGAAACAACAGACTAGATTTGGCAGGTCCTCCGAGAACAAAAGACATGAAAAGCAGAAACAGAGGCCAGAAAATAAAAGTAGACAAAGGATGAGAGCTTGCATTTGCTACAGGAAACAGCCCTTTGAAACAAAGAGAACAGAAGCTATGAGAAGCACAGGCGAGGCTACAAGTGCTGGCTACAGAATGAGGGCAATGGGAGACAAAAAAAGGCAATGGTATAGCAGAAATAAGACCAACAACAAGAGCACTTGGGGATGTTTCACATGGAATACATTACCATCACCAATCTCGTCCTCTACTTGCAGGTCCTGAATAGCTTTCATTTTAATATCAGACATCATCTAGGAGTTGAAATATGTTGTGTTAGTGAAAAAAGTGAATGCATCTTTTTCAGATCACATTGATAGTATTTATTGCATTTAAACCCCTTGGAAAACACATTTGGAACATAAGCTTTATTTGATGGCGCAAAAACTTCCATCCCTTTTTAGGAACACTAAGCTAGTACTTGCTGGTAATAACACTAAAACCCACAATAAAATGTTGCCTAGGTGTAAGAGTAAATCTGTCCTAGTACCTTCTACAGAGCCATAGTCTTCGGGATCTATTCTTGCTTAGTTGGTGGCAGAATCTTAGGGAACGTAATGCACAGAATACAACTGGATTACTGCAGCAATTCAAGTGCTCCTAGTCCTTGAACCCCTCTTCCATCAGACTCATGTGACTTTCTCCAAAGCATGGTAGAAACCTAGATCACCTCACAGCAAAGAAAAAATGCTTGAGCAGCAACAGAGCATGTATGGTGTCTTCGGTGCCAAGGTCTGCACCATAAAAGACAAGCTTCTCCTCAAACATCTCTCAACATTAACATTATGCACCCTAAGTAAACAGGGGGATAGGAGAAATGTTGTTTGGAGGAAAGGAGCTGGAGCACAAGTGTTACAAGAGTAACTTAAGTTTACTCCAATGTCTTCTCTTCATCCCTGCAGAAAAATGTTTACATTTTGAAAAATAAAAAGATATGACTGGAAACAGCAATCGATTCTCAGTGAAATGTATTTATCAGGCTGCCTGACCACACTTTGTATGACACATAACATCTGGTGGAATGTCTGGTGGAATGTCTGGTTGAAATGCCACTTTTATCACGTTAAAAAATCCCCCAACAGAGCAGCATTCGAAAATGCAAGGAAGGAAGGAAATAGTTAACAAAGGTCCTTAAAACTTGTTTTTTAAGGTCTGCTTTATAGCGCAGCTGTTGCCGGACCTTATTTGATCAAGAAAAAAAAAGAGCTTTCAGTGTCCTACTCAGAGAGAGAGGCTTAAGCTCCTGTTACACATTGGTTCCCCAGAGTACGTGACTTGACTGGGCTGAAGTTTTGAGCTTCTACTGAAAAGAGTGCTGGTACTCAATTTTTTTTAGAAAGCTATGTGAGCATCCATGCCCCATTAATAACATACAAGTGTGAGCGAAAGCAGTGAACACCCTCGTATTCTAAAGACCTTGTTGATGATAAACAATTCATTCGAAGACAGGAAAGAAAAAAATCTTGATATTGAAGGCCTTCCGGGCAACACGCAGACAGTTCATCACATCAGCCAAATCAAAGTACTATAAGATCACCGTTAATGAAACCATCAAAAGAAGCGGAACACTGTTCATGACAACGCACTGCATCAACCCCCCTGCCAGACCTACCAACTCCACACCCCACAGACCTCCCAACACCTGCGTAACCTCCACTGGCTCCACGTCGAGAAGAGAGTCACTTTCAAGATGCTCACCCACGGCTACAAATGCCTCCACAACACCGGCCCCCGATACCTTAACAAGGGAATCTCCTTCCACGCACCCAAGAGAAACCTCCGATCTGCCAACCTCACCCTCGCCGACACCCCGTGCATCCGCAGGGCAGGAACAGGCGGAAGAGCCTTCTCCTACATCGCGGCCAAGACCTGGAACGAGCTCCCGACCGACATCAGACGTGCCCCCTCCCTGAACATCTTCAGGAAGACACTCAAAACCTGGCTTTTCGACTGAGCAGAGCTACTCCCCACCCCCCATCCCCCTCCAGCACCTTGAGACCCTCACAGGTGAGTAGCGCGCTTACAATTCCCCGATTGATTGATTGAAAAATGCAATGCTATCAACCTCTATAGTGAAAAAATGCACATCACAATATCAAGCCTGCTTCATCTCTCACATCTACTACCTCTCTTTACGTAGAAACTCGCAATGGTCAGCCTTCAAAGCAGTCTCTCTCTCAGACCTGGCTAACATACTCAAGTCCCTCAAAGCAACTTTTGTTAAAGAAGATGTCTTATTGTGAAAGGCAGCGAGTCTTCTAAGACCCTCAATGCTGCCCGGTGCAGGGTTCCACCTCTAATTCACTTTGGGTTCGCTATCAAAATAAGGAGGCAAGCGCTGGAAACTGGAAGAGAAGAAAATGGTTTATTTCTCATGAGGAGACCACGTCAACTGCTGACACCAGGATGTCTTCAGGGAGGTGTTCTGCTGGCAATGCTTTTGGCTCTTCCTTTTATACAGGTTTTACACAATGTATTTGTTTCATTTATCATGGTTACAAGCTTGGAGTCTCCGCCCGGGCAGGTTGTCACACAAGCCCGACATTGTTTCATCAACATGGTTACACAAGCCCAACATTAACTCTCCTCCCGCCCAGGTCAAAAACAGACAATTTAATTGCAGCTGGACCTTGCTTCAGGGTCTAAAAACGAGTGAGACCGGTCAGATCTAAGAGTCCGTTCTGTTGATAAAAACAGGTCCAATTGTTGGTAATAACAAGTCTTGCTGTTTGCAGTGCAATAAATCATTTTGTAAGAGTCTCTTTGGTGTTTGGAGCCTGTTTGTGTAACTAGGTGTAGTGAAGGGTAGAGCGTCCAAAAGCTTGTCTGAAAACAGGGATGAGAGGAAAAACGAGTTTGTGGCAGCAAGTGGCGCTGAGGTTTGTTGTGGCAATAGAGTTTATAGCCCCCAGCACACATACCAGGTCGGTCAGAGGGTCAGAGGGATGCTAGTAAGGGCAGGGTGAAACAAAGGTGACCAACAGAGTACAAAATGGCTGTGATAGATTGAAATGACTGTAACTTATGTGCACATAGAATTTCACCAGACAAGATGGCGCAGGTAATGTTCATAATTGTCATTTTGCTTTTAACAGTGGCCCCTTTGAACATAACTAGCCATCTTGTTAGTCTATTTCGATCTCCATAATGTCCTGTATTTCTTGTTCATACATTACTCTCATTTTTGTTAACTGAGTGTCCATATTCTTAGGGCGCAAGGCACTTAGGCAAAGAGAACACAAAGGTGGTATACAGTGTACACCCAAACAACAACCACATATTGCCAATACTGGGACCAAGAGAAACATTGATATTTTCCAACCCCAGTCCTTCAAGATGCCCCAAAGCCAACTTCCAATTGTCCAAGTCTCTGATCCTTGATGAATTTCTGAAGACAGTCTGTGGAGATGTTCGATTGCTTCATAGACAGAGGGTGAATTATCAGGCTGCGTCGAGGAACTGTGATGAGGCAGAGTCTGTTTGATCAATGTCTTTAGAACGCTTTTCTCGATGATGCTCTGCAGGGGCTGTGTAGGTTGGTGGCAGAACAAAGGCGATGTAGCACGTGCCCCCCTAGTTTCCTGGGAGCCAGGTGTAGGCTTTGGTTCCACAGACAAAGTACATATTGGGTGATGCAACAAATGCTGGAGGATTGGCAGTGTTCAAAGTCCTTACAATGTTACAAGTGCTGTTACCCACATTCTTAGTCCCACGGCCTTCAATGCATACAAGGCCAGAGACGTTCACCACAGATAGGGCCACAGTCAGTGTTGCAGCAGTTCTTTTCTTCAGGTAGGAAAATGTGGCTCTGACAGGATTATTGAACACTTGTATTTCCACTCGTTCTTTGGAGGGGACATTCATTGGGAATGTCGTATTGGAGGTGTGAGGGCAAAAGGGAGCTGCTGTTCTTCCTGTTTGGTTTAGCCAGAACTCGTTGTAGAACTGAGCGATTGTCCCATCGGAAGTGGCATTGTCTTTGTAACTTTCTTGTAGGAGCATCATCCAGGCAAGGCAAGATCCATGAACAGAAAAGGGTGAAGGGATGAAAGGGATGGAATGTTCAGTGGCATGTGGTAGCAGCCCACAGATCCAACAGTTAATGGCATTGGTGGCAAGATTGTGCTGGTGCAGCATCTGTACGAAAGAATTATTCCAGAATTCTTTGCGTCGTTCTCGGAGATGTGGCGGTAGTGACACCAGGTAGTGTTCTTTCTTTGTGATTGGTTGCATGGTTGGTGACAATGTTCTGTATGCAGGTGCATTCTCTTCAATGATCCAGAGTGTGACCATTAGCAGGAGGCAGGTGAGAAATGCAGCTACAAGTGCAATTGTCTTTGTACTGTGCAGTTCAAAAGTCTTGGTGTCTTTGCGGTGGCTTTGCAGGTGTTCCGTCTCTTCCATCATCTTCGAGGAGCTCACCAACTGTTAGTACCACAGACTTTTGTCTGGTGTTTTTCCTGGTAGCGTTGTTTGGCTGTGCTACCGATCTGAGACTCTGACTCAGTTAGTGGCCTGGTTGTTGGAGCTCCCCCTTTCGTCGATCTTAGGTTGTACCCTTCCTTGGATGGCACCGTGGGGTCGGGAAATTCAGACAGTTGGAGGGTGTCTTCTTGTGGGTAGCAACTCAGAGCTGGTCGGTCTTTTGCGAGTACTTCCTCTTGCACCTCCACCCCTTCACAGGTTGCCAGGGTTGGAGGGATTCGTTTGCAATGGAGCGTGCAGTCAGTTTCATTTTATTTCCACTCGGAGGGCAGTTCGGGTGGTGCTCAGGACTTGCCAGGGGCCCGTCCACCTAGGCTCCAGATTCTTCGTTCTTATCAAACATGGTCGCCTGGCTTTATTTCATGTCCCGGGCCCCTGGATAGTCAGGCAAGGCTTGCTGCACCTGTTGGTGGATAACGGTTAGCTTGTTTGTCAAATTATGCAAGTAATCTGCGTAGTTCTGTCTCCTGCCGTGGCTCGGGCAGTAACGTCTGCTAGTGCATTTCCCTGTCCAATGAGATCAGTCACTTTCCTATGTGCTTGGCATTTTATCACTGCTAACTTCTTGGGGAGGAGGACTGCTTGCGTCAAGGCGGAGACTAAATCTCCATGCAGGATAGGTGTACCGTGTGAAGTCAGGAACCCTCTTTCTTTCCATAAGATTCCAAAATGGTGAACCACCCTGAAGGCACATTGGCTGTCGGTGTATATGTTAACTGTCGTGTCAGTCGCTAAGATCGGTCGGGACAAAGGGTTGGTGGAGGGCGTACCGTCAAATCCTATTGAGGTCACATGTGAGCCTGACAAGAGTGCCCTTGAAATCAGTCGTTTGGATAGTGCACTACGTGTTGCTCCCGTGTCTACCAGAAATGGCGACTTTGTGCCCAGGACCTCAGCGGTAACATAAGGGCCTTGCTGATCAACATAGAGCTCGACTGGATCCCTCCCTTGCCCCTGGCTGTCCTATGCAAGGTCGTACGTATTGTCATAATCTGTCTGTTGGTACTGATTCTGTTTGGGATGGTCAAATGTGTTCACTCTTCCTGGCCTTTCCTCGCTTGCTTCACTCGTGTACCCGCTCCCACGTCCTCTTCCTCTCTGTCCACTTGCTATTTCCATCGCCCCTCTGCCCCTACCAGCTCCTAACAAAGCCTGGCATTGGGTTTTCCAGTGTCCATATTCTTTGCAAAATGCACATTGATCCTGTCCTAGGTCTTGGCGTCCTACATATGATGTCAATGAATTGTTACTAGGTGGCTGTACTCTAGGGGTATTCTGCTGGTATCCTCCCCTATATTGCTCCCTTCCTGTATTAGCCCCCTGGAGTTGTGCTACCATTACCCTTTCCTTCAAGTCCTTCTTTTTCCTTTCTGTAGCCCTGTCATTTTCGTTTTTCTGATGCTCATAGTACTGGGCCATTTGGAGAATGGCCGCCAGTTTAGATGCTGCCCAACTACTTTCGCTGGCTTGTAATTTCTGGGATACATCTGGCAGTAGTCCTTTGACATAGTTCTGCACAAATAAGTGGTGTCCGGTTGCGGTGGACATGTCTTGTCCACTGTAATCGGAGAACACCGTTTCAAATCTGGAGAAATACTCTGAGACATCCTCTTGTGGTTTCTGGCGGCACGCGGTTACTATGGACCAGTCTATCTTTTTCTCTGGGATCAGCGTTTTCACTTTCTGCACTATTTTGTCAGGAGGTCCAATATTGCTTTAACCGGTTTTTGACCAGGGTTCTGCTGTTTATCTAATGTGTTGAGTTGTTCCCAGGTATGACCAAGCAGTTCGGTATGGTCTATTTTCCTAATCTGTTTCCACACATCTGCTGGCAAACATAACCCGAAGAACAAGTCTATGTCGGCAAGTGTCATTATTGTTGATCCCAGAGCGGTACCTAGCTCGGTGTAAAAGGCGGTGGGGTTCTTTCGTAAATCCGGTAGAGATTTACGGAACGTCAAAATGTCCTGTCTGTCCCATGGTTGATACACCCAATTGTAGACCACCCTTCCTCTAGCGTCTTGATGGTTTATATCGTCATTAGTCCCTTGTCCTCTAGGAGGTACCCAGTAAGGGGCAGCTTCTTTTATTGGCATCATGCTATCTGTTTTTTCCACTGGGGGTCCTGCTACCTTAGTTGTCCTGTCCCTATCTATCTGTCCTTGTTCTATGAGGTGACGCAATACTTCTAGTGTGGATGAAAATAGTTCTGCAACATCGTTGTCGTCTTCATCTCCGATGTCTACCTTCCTGTAGAGAGCCACTAATCGCTCGGGCCCTCATCTTGGTACTTCTCTTCATATGCAGTAAGGGTGTGGTAACAGAGACGTACAATAAAGTATCGTTTGCGGTTTTCAACATAGGAGTCGCATATGTCAGTTACGTATTTTTCTGTTTCTTTCCTATCTATGAGGGTTTTAACTATTTTATCAATGCCTGCTCGCTCATTTTTACTTAATCGCGGGACCCTGGGCGCTCCTATTTCCTTGGTTCCTACTCTCTACTACTGCCTCCTTTGATGAGGCATTTGGTGTGGGTGGCTCGGTGGGAGCAGAGGCGGTGGAGACTGAGGCGATCGTGCCATCTCCAGCTATACTTTGGGGGTCCTGGCGTTGTACTACGGGATGAGTAGGGGCGTAAGGGGGTGGCATGTATATGATTGGGGGACCTAACAATAAATCATCATCTACCCTTTGTTTTGCTGGTAACTTGGGGTAAAGAGTCGAGGGCGTTCTAACAGGGCATTGACCTGATATTTTTGATTCCTGTTCCTTTTATCGATTTCCTTTTCTTTTAGTTTTTCTTCTAATCTTTTACAGGCTTGGTAAGCTGATTTTCGCGTTTCTTTATCTTGTCTAGCTTCGTCCCTTTTCTTTTTTTGAGCTGCCTCTTTTCACCATAAGCCAAAACTGTCAAACATGGCTGGTCTAGTTTTCTTTTGTGGAGAGCTAATTCTAACATTTCTATTTTAGCGGGATGGAAAGATCCCGTCAGTGGCCACTGATTTACCCGGTCCTTCCTAGTGTATTTATGCCATAGTTTGCTATAAGCTACGCTGGCTAATCCATACTTTACGTACATGTCCTTGTTAGGGGTGCCTTCCGGCGGTGCCGGCTGACTGACCTCTAACAAACGGTCTGGTCCAAAACAATTACAATCAAACAATCTAGAGAAAACAGGCATGACGTATTTATCGGTCAAAATTAATATCTCAATCAATCAATTTAGACAAAAGTCTGCACTACCTGTCCTTCGCTGTCTGCAAAGAGAGAATATTCCTATTCTACGTTGTTTGCAAGCAGGGAATGTCTCAAATAACTCGATATCAAAAAGGAATACTAGTATTTCAATCAAACTATTCAATCAATCAATCAATCAATTTAAGTAGTTTTTTCACGACCTTACCCTGACCGTATGGACAGTTCTTAGTCTTCCCCTTCCAGCGCCTGGTTGTCCTCTCACTCCAACAATCAATGCGGCGTTCCTCTAAGGTCCCAGTCAGGACCACGGGTCACTCGAGAGAGGTCTGTTCGGAACTGGTGAAGTTCAGTCGATCGGCAGCCAGACAAGGGTCTTCTCAGGCAGGTATACCCCAATCGTTTAGTTGTTCACTCCGTCGTTAGGACCTCTCTACCGGACCCGTGCGTCGCTGATGGGCCCCACGTTGGGCGCCAATTTGTGAAAGGCAGCGAGTCTTCTAAGACCCTCAATGCTGCCCGGTGCAGGGTTCCACCTCTAATTCACTTTGGGTTCGCTATCAAAATAAGGAGGCAAGCGCTGGAAACTGGAAGAGAAGAAAATGGTTTATTTCTCATGAGGAGACCACGTCAACTGCTGACACCAGGATGTCTTCAGGGAGGTGTTCTGCTGGCAATGCTTTTGGCTCTTCCTTTTATACAGGTTTTACACAATGTATTTGTTTCATTTATCATGGTTACAAGCTTGGAGTCTCAGCCCCGGCAGGTTGTCACACAAGCCCGACATTGTTTCATCAACATGGTTACACAAGCCCAACATTAACTCTCCTCCCGCCCAGGTCAAAAACAGACAATTTAATTGCAGCTGGACCTTGCTTCAGGGTCTAAAAACGAGTGAGACCGGTCAGATCTAAGAGTCCGTTCTGTTGATAAAAACAGTTCCCATTGTTGGTAATAACAAGTCTTGCTGTTTGCAGTGCAATAAATCATTTTGTAAGAGTCTCTTTGGTGTTTGGAGCCTGTTTGTGTAACTAGGTGTAGTGAAGGGTAGAGCGTCCAAAAGCTTGTCTGAAAACAGGGATGAGAGGAAAACGAGTTTGTGGCAGCAAGTGGCGCTGAGGTTTGTTGTGGCAATAGAGTTTATAGCCCCCAGCACACATACCAGGTCGGTCAGAGGGTCAGAGGGATGCTAGTAAGGGCAGGGTGAAACAAAGGTGACCAACAGAGTACAAAATGGCTGTGATAGATTGAAATGACTGTAACTTATGTGCACATAGAATTTCACCAGACAAGATGGCGCAGGTAATGTTCATAATTGTCATTTTGCTTTTAACATTATCATCATCCTTCGTCAAAGCCAGATCCTCTCACTCCTAAAGAAACCTACACTAGATTCTGATGACCTCCCCAACTACCGGTCCATCACCCACCTACCATTTATCGGTAAGATAACTGAAAAAGCAGTCTATGATCAACTCCAAGATCACACGAATGCTAACCATCTGCTGCATGACTACACATCACACAACAGCATAGAGACCGCCTCCTTACACATCGTAGACGATGCCCTCTTGACCACACCTGAAGATGACCCCTTCCTCCTGATATTGCTGAACTTCTCAGCTGCCTTCAACACAGTGGATATATACAAAATGAGGTCCTGTCCGCACCAGAAACAACTATGGAGAACCTATCTTTCTTTAGGTAGACCAAAGGCCTAACTCAACACATGATAAAACAAGGGAAAAGGGGAAGAAAAACACATAGCCAGGACAGAGATTACTGCACACAGCATATGTCTAAAATACATGAAACAATCTATGTACAGGTCAATGAAGGTTGCTCCAACATGTGCAATAGTGTGACATAAGTGCTTGTGGAGAGTGAAATTTGAAAAATAAGGTGACTGATGGTAAAAATACATTAAAAAAAAAAAGGAAATCCCAGTGCTTGAGCTGCCTGCTGGCTGTCTGTTAAATCAAGTATAATCTAAATCACAGAGGACAACTAGAAGAATTCCTTAGAAGTCCCAAGGAAGAAGTTGAGCTGTTGTCCAGAAACATGTAGAGCGCCGACGTTTTGACCCTATATAACGCGGTTACTTAGAACCATCATTGAGGATCTTCATCAGAACGTAGGGAAGTGAGCAACCTGTGTTATAATGGCATGGATAGATTGAAAGCCAGACCTGGTGTGTAATAAAAACTGAAAATGTCCTTTAATTCATGCAAAGGCTCCCCTTGAGTTGCATGAAACAACTCCTTCCAAAGAGAAATTTGTCAGAAGAAATGGGAGAACGGCAAGCCTGCTCCTCTTATCAATATCTGCATGTGAAACAATGCGACTTAATATATGGTTGAAAACCAGAAGGAATCAAGGAGGGAGCGAAAAATGGTAAAACACTCACCTAGCTGCACCCAGCTCAGGTTACACTATATGTGGTAGGAATTCAACACTGTTGGCAATCCCACCCTCATACACACCCTCGTGTCACGACTGGAATTTACCGGCAATGCCCTTCGCTGGTTCACCTCCTACGTTTCCAACCGACACTAGTTTGTTTCCATGGGAATCTCCAGTCCGACAAGGTTCCCTACTATCTCCAGTCCTCTTCAACCTTTACATGAAGCCACTTAGTGCTCTACTCACCGATACCAGCGTCAAGATTCAACGATATGCCGAAGATATACAACTCTACTTGAAAGACTCCTCTGTTTCAGACATCCTATGCCTCAAACACATGTTACACATTATCCAGACCTGGATGTTCAGCGCCTACTTGAAGCTCAAACCAACCAAGACAGAATTCCTGTTATTTGCCAATAACAACACACAAGATACAGTACAAACCTATCTCAATGACATGACCCTTGACGGCTTTGAACTCCATCTCCCACCGAATGCCAAATGACTTGGATTCACCCTGGACACCAACCTCTCTCGCAAGGAAAATATTGCAAAAAAAAAGTAAAGACGGCCTGGTAACAGCTATCCTTTTTAAGAAAAATCAACCCATTTCGGGACTGCTTTTCAAACCCTCGTACTCTTGCATCTAGATGGTGGCAATGCCCTACTCCATGGCCACCCAGACTCCACACTGGCACTCCTTAAGGGCACATCCTACACCCCACAGTGCAGCTGTTGCAAGACCTTATGCAATCAAGAATAAAAAGCACCTAAAGAAATATGATCACATCCCCGCCATCCTGATGGTACTCTACTGCCTCCCCTTGCCAGTCCGTAACATCTTCAAAAACCAGCTTCATCATTTACAAAGCCACAACAACCAGCACCCCCACTTATCCTGCAGATAAGCTCACCATCTCTGGTGCTTCTTGGAACATCCACAGCTAGGACACCATAGAATGCAGACTAAGCAGTGTAAAAAAGAACAAGCATTTGCAATGCAATAGGTCTCGCATTTTCAAAACTTTGACCTATTGGTATTGTAAATGACAATGCCTTTTATTATTGCAGGTTTTTTTAAAAACAAATAAAAGGCATTGTCATTTATAATGCCTATAGCTCAAAATCTCGCAAATGCGCAATTTACCACGTTTGTATGCCTGCTGTAGAGATCCGATTGAAACTTGCAGGTTACAAGTTATATTTCCTGCAGAGGGGAGAGACCTGTTCGATGCCCACGATAATTTAATGAGATGGTTAATACTGTGATATGATAATAAAGCGCTTAGGTAGATTGTGATACGAAAGAAATGTCTAGTTTATGTATATAAACTAAAGCCGACATTTAGTTCATTCTGAAGCAATTTTTATGTTTGCAGATAAAAAAAACTGAGGCATAAGGAAATAAGATGACTGGCCCACGATGCCAGAATCTGCAGCCTGGGTCTGCTGGCTCACAAGTCAGTAATGTAGTTTTGATTACATAGATTGCCCTTGTACCAGCGGAGTCTTGCACTAACATTTAGACCAAGTACCGGTGCATGATGTCATATTTGTGTTCGTCAGTGCACATATTTGTGCAAAACGGCCAGTGCACTCAATGTAAATCGGCTTTGTTCTGCCCTTTTGTATCATAGTAGACTTGCAACGTGATCCGAATTTTGAAATAGCTTAAGTACAGTCTCACGCACTGAGAGGTGTCGGTTTCAAAGTAATTATTAATGCCTAGAAAAGATTTCAAAAGATAAGCCAAAGGGTGGAAAAATTAAAGGCCTTGACATCATATCGAAACTGAAACATAGGTCGATTTGTAGGTGTTAGGAGGAAAGAGCAGCAGGTAGTAGCGCCTGTGTTGAGACCTGTATTCCAGGCGCATGCAGAGAATACAGGGGTGCGCGGTATTAAGATGTTTATGCAGGTGACTGGAGATGGTTCTGGAGGGCTCTGAATGGGTTCTGGAGCCTCTAGAAGTGGAACGTCAGAAACCATATCTCCAGCCTGAACCCACTGAGCTACCTTAGGCTTAAGGGACTTGTGAAAGCGAGCTATTCACACTTGGTTTCGCATGATTAAGCCTCAGAATAAGAGCATGACTGAGGCACGGATGTCACATGGGTCAGTCCTCATATTGATTCTGATTTTTCAGCATATACCATGGTGTTTAGTCGAGTGCCCACAAGTCGCAGTGTGTGGCGCTACACAAAACAGTGTAAACGTACAAATGTGTGTCCCCGAAGCTGGATCTGTTGTCGATTCAGATCACTAGTTCTATAACGGGTGCACTTTCCCTTGTTCACACAATCTGCCGTAAAGACCTCCATACATTGAAGGGGAGGGGGCATGCTGTGCGCAGGGCCATGTCTCCACTTTGCTGTACATACCATATCTGCTGCGTGGAACGATGCTTCCACTTTTGGCCCGGTGTCCGTTCTCCCGTCAGTAGGGGAGCGGCTTCCTCATGTTCCCTGGTACGAGGGGCGCGGCTCGGGTGCAGGTGGGGGCCTGCAATGGCAGCGCAAGCAGCAGCGGCAGAAGCCCTTACTCCTGAGGGGCGGGAGAAGGAGGCAGCTCGAGTTGCAGAGAAAGCGGGCGTCTGCCATAAACATCAAGCGTGGCATGCCGCTGCATAATAAAGTTTAATTTCAATAAAGAAATAATTTAGCGAGCTGCGCTATCAGAGAGATGAAGCAAGGTGTTGTAAATAGTAAAATAAAAAGCGGGCGCCGTACTTAAACCTAAAGCACGGTGCCCGATAACGAGCCTGGGTTGAGGGGCTGCAAACCGCCGGCACAATTGTTGACTGTTGGTTGATTTGGACGAGCCGAGCATATCAAAATGAAATGCGCAGCCGCCAACCTGGAACCTAAAGCATGCCTGGTGTGTGAAAAAAATAAAGCGAGCCTTAAAACAACGGTGCTTTAAAGAAAATATATTATGGCGTGAGCAGCATTAAGTTCATAGCGCTGCCGCCATTCTTGAATCAAAAACCATAACATAAGTTAAAGCGAGGCCACGCAACTTAAATGAAAAGCTGTTGCAGGAAAGCATGTAGTGCCTGCAATAGGAGAAAGTCATTTTACAAAATAGTGCTCACCGATTTATAAAGCAGACTGTGTAACGCCACAAGTAAAAGTTCCAGTCCTTATGGGAGGTTACAAATGCAGCCCAGGCGGTACCAAGGAGGGACTAACAAGCCTGTTAACAAATGAACAGCAAGGATTTAGCAAGAAGAGTAACAAGAGCCAATTAAAAGGATGGGCGGGGAAATGGGCGGAGCTTGTATGCCTAACCCTAATACAGCATGCCCTGCAGCAGCGCATGCGCTACACAGGCTCGACCTAAAAAAAAATAAGACAGCAGGCATTTTCCATCTAGACACCCGAGATCTGGAACAACATCCCTGTATCCATCAGGACAGCCCCACTGCTGTTCCAATTTTGGAAAAAGCTGAAGACTCGCCTCTGTAAAGAAGACTACATCACAATGCATCAACCGTCCATAGCTCTGCTTCCTCTCCTATTACTTGCCTACTTTAAGCTTGCCTTTGACCATGTACAGTGCTCCGTTGCCTTTTGGCTGGGTTCATGCTTTAGAAATACCATATACATGCATACATACTCAACTTTGTGGCTATACTTAGTACAGCAGAACTGGGATGGTTATAGTGGCAAGCCAATTATCATGACTATAGTCCTAACTTTTGTATTAAGAAATATTGTGCTAAAGGCAGGACTGACCAATTTATTGTGACAATAATAGGTTAACATCAAACCCTTTAAGGGTGGATTGCATTTACTCTGTATAAAAGCCCACAGAGAAGGACTTTGTTACATGGGATCTCACAGATTACTTTAGCAGGGAAGGGTCTGGGTGTTGGTACTCCCTGTGACAAACTGTGGATGTAGAAAATTTGCTCTTTGAGAATCCTTGTTAGGCCCTCTTTGAAGAGAAAGTATATTTGCTTCTGTATGCCTTTGTAACTTTATGACTGTTTGCCTGAGGGTTGCGCTGTGGGAAAGGCTACCCTCATTACTGTAGGCCTGAGCTGGTTATGACAAGCTATAGGCCTGATTGGTTCACCTGGAAAGGTTATGTTGGATACCATAAGTCTGATCTGCTTATTATGAAAAGTTATGACAAGGGCAGTTGGTCTAGCTTATTGCAAAAAGCATTTGTGAAAGTCCGTAGGTCTTTAACAGTGGGTTGTTATCACATCTATATGAAAGTGTATTTTGTTATATGTAATCACACAGATTACCATTGGGTTTTGGTGTTGGCCACCCACTCCACCAAACCCTGGGAGTAGAATTACATTGCGATGATTCTTTTTAGGTTCGAATGAGAGAGGCTTTAAATTGTTTCGCGAATTGTATTTTTCTTCATATTTGCGAATTTATAACTGCATGCCTGAAGGCTGTCAGTTTATCTGCACTTGAATAGGCCTGTGTTGGTTATGGTGTCAAGCCAATGGTAATTGGTTCATTATGAAACGTTATGTCAAAGCCAAGAAAGCCTGACTTGCTTACTGTGAAGAGCATATGTTAAAGGGGACAGGCTTTTAGGGATGAATTATTACACTGTCCTAAAGCCTACAGGCGAATATTTTATTACATGGAATCTCTCTCAGATTACTGCAGAAGGCCAGCGTTTTGGTGTTGTTAATCAGCTCGAACAAACCATGGGGACAGAAGAAGTGCACTATAATAATTCTTATAGACTGCCCTTAAGAATCATAGATTCCCAGCCTCTTCATGCAGCGGGTCGAGTTCGGGTGGGTCCCGAATAAATAAATCCAAAAAGCAATTTTTCGCAACACAAAAAAACACTCCATGAACCTTTTTGTTGTGACAAACTTTATTTATTTGCAGCAAAATACCCGATGCGTTTGGGAGAAAACGTTCCTTGCTCACAGGTGCAATAATCCTTATTAGGCTCTCTTAGGACTGATTTTATATTGTTTTGACATTTGTAGTTTTGTACATATTTGTATTCATATTATAGTATTCATGATGGTTGCCTTGTGGGAAGGCTTATGCACAACACAGTAGGTTAGAGTTGGCTATGGTGACAAGACCATGATTAAGGTTATATGCCTGATTGTTACGCAAAGTTAAGGCCTGACATATCTATTGTGAAAAGCATATGTTAAAGTCAATAGGCATTTATGGGTGGATTGTTCTTACTCTGTATTAAAGCTTGAAGAGAGGTATTTTGTTACATGGAATCTCACAGATTACCAAAGTACGCAAGGATTTTAATGTTGGTTATCCTGTGGGTATGGAAGATTCGCTCTGGGACAACCCTTGATGGGCCCTATTAGGGAAGACACAATTTTGTTTTGCCAACCGTAACTTTGTAGATATTTGTAACTTTATGACTAAATGCTGCTTGTTACATTGCGGAAAATCCTACGCTCAGTACAGTAGGCCTGAGTTGGTTATGGTTAGAAGCCAACATCAGCAGCTATCAGCCTCATTTGTTTACTCGGAAAAGTTATTTCAAGTGCCATAGGTCTGGTCTGTTTATTATGATAAGTTATGGCACACAGTAGGCCTGGCTTATTTGCTGTGAAAAGCATTTGTTAAAACCAAACAGCCTTTAATAGTGAGTTGTTATCACACTATGTTACAGGCTGTAGAACGGTATTAATTTGCATGTAATCTCACAGATTCCCTACCACTTGTCAGGAGAAGTCGTTCGCCCAGATTATCGCACCAGATTCTGCCAGATGGTCCCAATTACTGCCAGAGCACCTCGAATATGCTACATTTTCGCTTGCTACTGATAAAGCAGAGTTCCAGAGGAAGGCCCCTACCGCAGTGAGTGTTTGCTCTTCGCAGGGAATATTGCCTTCACGCCTCTGCTGATAACAAGGTATGCAATGCGTTTCTTCTTCCTAAGAAACTCTAGACTGCAAGTTGCTCTACTTTCCATGTTCTCTCAGTGTACAGCATAGAAGTAGGCTTTAGGGTGTTAGATATTTGAACCATGTTGGAAATGCTCATTTTGTTCTCATTGCTCACAATGTGCCTTCTTGCTGTTTTTATTATATCCTGTGTAGTTACTTTAGATGTACTGAGAAACCAATTCGGACTATTGTAATAAATGCTTTTAGTCTTCTTAGTGCAGCCGGTGTGTAATATTGTGCATTTCTTGCTGTTAACCACAGTGCCCCTGATCCTGTTGCAGGGATTGTTAGTAAGCCAAAACAAATAACTCTACTTTAACAACGTTTTTGGTGGGGTTCTGTGGGGCCACAATATCCCGTCTTTCACTTCAGCGCTGGTGCATTGAACCATGTTCAACTGGGTCACCCGTGGGTTGGAAAGAAAACCTTGTAAAACTACGCCAAAGTCGTAGCAACAGTAGTAGGCAAGAGGGGTGCTTTTGGTCACCCACTTTGACAAACCCTGAGAGTAGAAGATTTTCACTGCGATGATCCCTGTTAAGTCCTAAAGAGAAGAGTTGAAAATTTGTCAACTGTAAGTTAGTGAATATTTGTAATTTCATAATATAATGCAAGATGGTTGCCAGCTTGTGAGCACTTCTGTATGCCTTTGTTGATTAGGTTGTCATGTCAGTGGTAAAGAAAAAAGGCCTTCCTGTTTCACTGGCAAAAGTTATGTCTGATTTCTTGGGTGCAATATGTTTATAATTAAAAGATATAATAAAGCAGGTAGGCCTAATTTACTTATTGTGAATAGTGTGTGTTAAATTCAACAGGTTTTAAGTGTGGATTATTATCACACTGTGCTAAAGACTATGAGCAGGCATCTTGTTACACAAAATCTTGCAGATTACTGTAGTAGGCAAGGATTTTAGTATTGCTGAGCCACATAAACAAACCATGGGGACAGAAGATTTGCACTATGGTAATCATTATTAGGCTCTATTAGGAGAAGTTTTGTATTGTTTTGTCCACTGTCATTTTGAACATGTTTGTAGTTTTATTGTGGTATACCCGATGATTGCCTTGTGGGAAAGCTTATTCCCAGGAAAGTAGGTCGGAGCTGGTTATGGGGACAAGCCAATGACAGAGGTTACAGGCCTTCATGTTTATTATAAAAAGTTATAAGGACAGTAGACATAACATATATTTATATATATATTTTTAAATCCATTTTTATTTTCATTAACAGGGTTAAGCAGTTATGTTGCAAGAATCAATTGTACAATGATAATTACAATACCAGGTATGCAATACGCACTCACTTAATAATTGTCATCAAGTCTACATATCTGCTTTCAATTTCAGCATTGAGTACACAAACAGTAGCCTGTGGGTTGGGCGCACCGGATGCGTCATGATCGGTAATATGTAGCAAGCAATGGCAGTTGCTCTGCTTAGGGTCATCCCCATGTGGTACTAGTAGAGTATTAATCCCAGTTCAACTTTTTAGCAACAGGAGGCGGGCAAAGAAGGAACAGGACAAAGTCATAATAACAGGAGAAACTTTGCATGGCTAGTGTGATCCTGGATCCCGCGCTTAATAAGTGTTAAGTGCAGCTCGTAGCTTAAACGG
This sequence comes from Calotriton arnoldi, assembly GCA_963921515.1. NCBI lineage: Eukaryota > Metazoa > Chordata > Amphibia > Caudata > Salamandridae > Calotriton > Calotriton arnoldi. Next base: position 1,145,710 of record CAWUFW010002548.1, on the reverse strand, counting down.
GGCTGGCTCCAGATGTTTTATCAGTTGTGGGAGGTAAACACCTAGCTCCGAACCCAACAACACCCGATCAACTATGCTTAAGATTGGTGTGTCTTCTCTGTCCTCAAATCTGTGGGAGTTACGATATCTGGTAGGCCTGTTTCTGGTTGCAGTTCATTCGGGAAATCATGTAGTATGGCGTCCCCATTAGCTGCTATAGGGATTTTGCAGAGGCGTAATGAGTCGTCTTTGTGTAGTGCAACACTTTCAGCCTTGGCCCAAACCAATAGAGAGCATCTCCAGGCTAATGAGTGAGGAGGTTCGGGCGATTTCCACCATTTGGTGATCAATTGTTTGACCACCAGTATGCCCAGGTCGAGGTAACGGGAAGTGACTTTCTGTGGTCTATTTCTATGAAAGAGGTGTAGTACACATATTTCCCATGTGTGAGGCATAGTGCGCCCCGTTCAGTTGGATATGTGACTGACCGCCATATGTATTAAGAGTTGGGCAGGGCCACAGCATGTGGAGGAGATCTGCATTTGTGAGGCGACATCGTGGGCAGGTAGAAATATCTATTAATTTTAGCTGGATTAAGGTATACTCTCTGAGCTATGTAATATTGTATGAGGCGGAAATGTGCGTTACGGGGGACATGGGTTGGGCCTTCCAGTATTGCGGCCCACTCTTTATACGTATAGGGACGATGCATGTCTGCTTCCCAGTGTTTCCTCAGGGACATTAGTGACATCGCATTGTGATGCCGGAGTGAGGCAGCAAACCATTTAATGAGATGCCTTCCCTGTCCCATGATATGTAAATATCGAATGGTCGGATGTGTTTGATGCTCTCTTGTCATGTCATCCCACTTGTCACCCAGGGCCGCTAGAAGCAAATTGTGCAATAAGAATTGGCCAGGGTGCAGGCCATCCTCCTCCACCAGTGTGTCATATGGAATCAAGGTACCATCCCTGTACAGTTCGCCTAGAGTGTAGAGCCCAGCTTCTAGCCATAGGGACAGTTCTATGGATAAGGCGATAGCCCAGCCTCTAGGTGTGCCCTGCAGATGTAGTGCCGGTGCACATGGTACTGATGTTCGCATTATGTACAAACTTCTACAGTAACATCGGTACGCGACCCTGAGCAGCAGGGGTTCTCGTGGCCTTCCCCTGGCGCAAGGATGAATCAGCTGAAGTAGTGAGGAAAGTAACCAGCACGGTGAGAATGTAGCCTTATCAGTTAACTGGAAGCCCGCCATCCATCTGGCCACCCATTGGAGCTGTGCAGCGAGGTAATATTGTTCCATATTTGGCACCGCCAGCCCTCCCCGGTCTGTAGGCAAGTATAACTTGGAGAGAGCTACACGGCAAAAGGAGTTGCCCCGAACGAAGTCCCTCATGGTACCCTCAAGGGTGTGGAAGGGAGGAGGTGCAATGTAAAGGGGCAGATTGGTGAAATAATGTAGCAGTCTTGGTAGGGCCACCATTTTAAGTAAGGCTACCAGGGACCGATAATAGAAGCGTACGCCAGAAGGACATCTAATATCAAAGAGCTATTATCGCTTTCCCAAGATTGCCATCTACTAAATCTGTTTGTTGGTGATACACCCTTATCCCCAAGTAATGGAATGCATCCGGCTGCTATGTTATGGAGACTCCGTTTAGTGTTATAGCGGAGTCCGGACAAATGTGATCAAATGGGTAGAAGCACGATTTGGTTCAGTTAACCTGCAGACCTGAGATGGCAGCAGAATCGTCGAGTGTTTGAGCCAATGAAGGGGGGCGGGGGGGAGGGAGGAGGGAGTTTCAAACCGACCTCACATCAAGAATGTATAACAAAAGGTCATCAGCATATAATGAAATTGCGTGTGCACAGTCTCCTAGGGGGATGCCCTAATCTGTGCTATGCGTTCGAATGCCAGCTGCAAGGGGTTTATGGCTAGAGAGAGGAGCAGCGGGGACAGTGGGCACCCCTGTCAGGTACCGCGACCCACCCGAACTGGATCAGAGATGTAAGAGCCCATCCTTACCCTAACTGTCTGTGCTGTGACTGGTTCATTCAATTCTTCGCACTGTGCATAGGTGACTGTGGGGAGTTGTATGCGGGTAAAGAAATTTTCGAGGTAGATCTGGCTGAGTTGGGGGGGTCGACTTGTAGAGAGACGCATAATGTTGTGTCATTTCAGTATGTATCTCATGTTGTGTGTAGAGGAGGTGTCCCGTATGGGCTCGCAAGCTGTGGTTGGGATTGCCGGGGCTGCTCCTGGTGTCTCAGAAATGCTAACTCGCTCAATCCGATGCCACGAGTGCATGTGGAGTGTGCTGCATAATTCAAGCACCGTAGGCGCTCCAATAGTGCAATGTGCTCACTGCGCGTGTCATCTAATTGCTGTGTGTCTTTTGGTTGTGTCACAGCGTGTGCCTCAAGTCGCAGGAGTTCATGCTCAATCCTGCTAATGGCATCATCCAGCTGTTTGCATATGTTCTAAGTAAGTCTCAGGTTGTGCCCCCTGATGGTCACTTTAAAAGTGTCCCACTCTAGTGTATTATTTGTTGAGCCGCTGTTGAGATCAAAATACTCCACTGTTGCAGCACCAGGGGAATCTCGGAACGGTGGGTCCTCCAAGGCTGCCGCTGAGAGACGCCACGTGGGTATGGCTGGCGGGCCTATCTCCCATGCTAGTTGCAGGGATTGAGGGTAGTGGTCAGAATACGTGCACCCAGGTAGTCAGTCTGTCGGATGATGGGAAGGAGTGCGGGTGACCACACAATGTGATCTATTCGGACACGTAAGCCATGCGTCGAAGAATAAAATGAATATATTTGAGTGTCAGGGTTGCGTGTGCGCCATATGTCTATGAGGGCCCAGTGACAGAGCAAAGTACTCAACGCCTCAGCGTAGGACGTAGCTAATGTGCACAACAGGGGTGGGAATGAACAATCTAATGCAATATTGAGGACGGAGTTAAAATCGTCATCCAGCAGCCATGGAATCTCACTTCATTTAGCTAGTACACCAGACAGCCTGTGGAGGAATGAGGTCTGGTCTGTTTTGGGAGAATATATTGCCCCCAGCGGGAGCTGTTGACCATTTAGGTGGCCTCTCAGAAGCACATACCTACCATCTGTGTCTGTCACCACCTTGTCCGCAACAAACGGGTCCCCTATTTTACCCAAATCAGCACTCCCCTTGCATAGGCGGAATAGTCAGTAGCAAACACCTGTCCACACCAACGTCGGCGGAGACGTTCCACCTCGATGAGCGTCGGGTGGGTTTCCTGTAGAAGTGCTATGTGGGTAGATCTGCACTGAAGGTCGGAGTATATAGAGTAGCGGCGCAAAGGTGTGCATACCTCTTACAATACAGTTGATGTTAGTGTGAGCCATATTAGGGATTTGACATTGTCTCTACTGCACCAAGTACGCATGTGTTGGTAGAAGGTCACTTTATGTACAAGTATCAGTGCATTAGGGCATATCGGTGGGCCAGGCAATTCAGGGCCATCTATTAGATCTAGAAAGAAAAATTGGAGGGGGAAATAGGGGGAGTGATCCCAACTCTTGTAACATTATTAGAGCAGATATGTAACAGGGATCACCCAAACCGTTCAGCCTAACTGTGGCAACTACCGAGTGTGTCGGCAAATGAAAGAGCACGTGTGTAGCAGAAGACTAACATTAGAGGACCCCTATTGTGTAATGTGTGACATATTAGCTTAATAAGAGGATTATTCTGTGTTGCGTTTTAATCCTGCACTTTGGTTGCATGGTGCATTGACCAGTACATTATCAGGGTAGGATGTCCATTAAGCGCAGTTCTGAGGTGGTCAGCGTACCTAATAGGAAGCTGCTACATGTGAACCACAAGTCCCCAGCAGGCTGCCGGTGCGGCAGCCACGGCTGCTATGGTGCGCTATATAATGTCATCAGCCGTCTGCGGTGTTACCTCCGGAGGAGTTGGCGACCCCGTCCTCGCCAGCCAAATATTTATAGAGCCATGATCACTCAAGGATTTGGTGGAGCTGGCGTCTTGGTCTGAATTTAGGGTGTGTTCACGTACTGAGGCTGCTACATGCAAGGACTGTCGCTGCTCCAAGATCATCTGCTCCAAGTTCGGATTGACCCTCGGTGGGGCAGGGCGGCCAACCTGCCTGCCCACCATGACCCCAATGGTGGCCCCCCACACCATGCCTCACCTCCGCCTCCTTGGCGGGCGAGGTGCGCAAAGTCGTGCTTCCATCCAGTCCTAGGAGTCCTCCGGTGAATCAAAAAAGCGAGAGGTGCTCTTGACTATTACGGGCACGGAACAGCAGTAATTAACGTATGTCCAGTTCACAGAGGCAGCGCTTGATTGTTTGAAACGAGCTCCTCTGTTTTTGCACCAGTACGGTGCAGTCTGGGAACAATATGACCAAGGCATTGTTCACCCTGATTTCCTGCAGATTTCCTGCAGTTTACGTGCCTCTCGTAGTATAGTGTCTACGTCTCTGTAAATGAAACAGGAAGGGCCTGGGATTAGCACCCAGTGGCAGTCTACGTGCCGGCACTCTGTGGGCACATTCAACTGTAAAGAAATGCGACAATGAAGTGTTGGGCAGTAGCGAACGTATCCAGTTTTCAGTATAAGGCACCGCATCCAGGTCGCCTTCTCCTTTCGGTAGACCCACTACTCTTATTTTGTTTCTAACTGAGGGGCCTCCACATCTTCCACTCAATGTTCCAAAGTGTTTACACATTTTAGCAGTGTTTGTATTCTGTGATATTCTCATGATTTGCCGGTTGTAACTCTGTTAGTGCAAGTTCATTGTTGTGTACTTTGTTAGCAAGCTTGCGGTGGGCCGCACGCAGAAGAATGAAGTCCGCAGTCACTTTGTCTATCTTGGACTCGAGTGACGTGCGTGTCTGATCAAGAGTGGTTCCAATTTTCTCCACCGCCTGTAGTACCATGTCTAGTTTGGCCCATGTCTAGTTTGGCATTCAGTGTCAGGTGAGATAGCTCATCTCTGGAGCGTTCCTTAGATTGCCGCTCCAGGTGAGCCGTGGGTCAAGACGGTGTAGGCAGTGCATTCGAGAGAAAATGACCCATGACTAACTGTTGGGCGCTAGGCATCAGGGAGTCCCTGGGGGGAGTCCAGGCTGTGTCTGGGATCCACTCCCCCGGCCAATCAGGCCTCCAATAGGTCGCTGCACAACCTCGTCGGCGATCAGGAATCTCCACAATCACAGCCACCAATGTAGCGACAGCTTCTCAGCCCAACAGCGGCACAGAGGAGCAGGGCATCCCGCTACCGAGGGTCAACTGGACGATCCACCTTCTTATCATAAATTAACGTAGCAGAGCAGTTAGGCCTTAAGATGTTGTCTACAGTAGAACAAGGGGGAGGCACCGGAATACCTCACCAAGGTTCAGTTGCGATATCGACTGGTTTGTGACAGATGGATTACTACACAAGTGGCCCTGTGGAGAAAGGGGATTATCCAGCAGCTCGGTGCTCAACTCGGAAGGGGTCTCCTGTTCACACTATATTAATTATTGATAACGATGGTGGGGCGCATAATTAGTATCACTCGGGGCACCAGTGAGCCAGAGGAGTAGGCCAAGAACAATGTACATCAAGTAAAAGTCTTAATATCACCTGGTCAGGTTTGGGCCTTCCCGCTTAAATGCCCCAATCTAGAGATGACTGTGCTATATCTTAGGTACAGTGTAAGGATGGCGCCAGGGCAAAAGCCAGGTAGAGTGCAGCGCACTCCTCTTCAAATAGCTATCAGCCCAGGAGCCCTCAGTGTTGTCGCTTGTGTCTGTTTAAAATAGACCCCAGTGACTGGAAAGCCAATGGGGAGTGTTTAAATTGCTAAGTTGCCAAACTTGTGATCTCGGTGGGGAGTGCGTGTCTGAGGCCGCACACCCAGCTCTGCGGCCCGTCTAGTAGTGGGGGCCTGGGCCAGATGTTGCCCCGTGCCCTCACCTGTCCGCCCTTTCTCTACTGCAGCACCTCCACAAGCCGGGGTCAAAGGGGGAAATATCCACCAAGCAGAGCCGAACTCAGAGAGGCTGTAGGAGCAATGCAAGCTGTAGGCATATTGCGGCAGTCTCCATCACCGCCTCCCTGACTGCAGTCGAGACTAGGCCCAATCCAACCTCCGGGCTCCTGCAGGTCCAGGAGAGGGTGGACCATCAGGTAGGTCACCGCAGCGCCGCCGCTCCGAGCTCACCTTGTATTGGCGGTCCCCTCCTCCGCCGCTCGGCCTCCTGAGAGGAGCCGCCTCGTCACTGCAGCCGTGCCTCTAAGGCCAGGCTGCAGCGGTACCAAGACCGGTGTAGCGACCAGCGCCTCACTGCCTAGTTAACACCACCATTGATGTTATCGGCTCTCTGGTGTAAGCAGCCAGAAGGTTAGTGGGGACATGGTTCAGGACAGTCCGGCCAGCCCCACAAAGCGATCAGCTCCACAGCCGGTGTCCCCCAAAATTGCCGTGACCAACTGCCCAAGATGGCGGACGAAAACCCTTGAAGCTCCGCATCCCTCGCCCATTATCCGACTGATATCCTGGTAGGGTGGTTAGTCAGTACCACTATCCTTCTTCCCGAAAGTCTCCTCTACATGTTTGCTAAAATTTGAGGGGCGTCGGTGTCACATTAACTCAGCGGTCGCCCTGATTGAGCACTGGGTCGCCATCGAAGCGGAGAGGCCTGGAGCTGCTGCAGCGATCTGCCAGAGTCCAGGGGCCTCGCCGGAACTGATTGGAAAGAGCGGGGAGCTGCTCAGCAGTGCTGTGAACCAGAGATGGGCGTTGCAGGCCAGGAGGCATGGACTGGGACCTGTGTCTGGCACCCACTCTCTGGAATGATGAGAGGCCTGGCAGAGCCTGGTTCTGCCGTGGCGCCGGGAACGTGAGACGAAGAGGCCCGGGCGCGGCATTGACACCAGCAGCCGCCTGGTGTGAGTAGCTGGAACCTGATAAACCCAAGGACCTTCTAACTGTCAGGCAAGTGCGGGAGGGGAAGCAGGGCAGCTCCTTTTCGCGTGCCCTTGCCAACTGTGATTCCGGGTCCCCTACCCTCAAGCGCAGCGTGCACAGAGCTGGTCCGGGGGCCGGATCGGGGCCTAGGCCTGCCGCAACGACCCGAGAGCACGACACGAAACTCTGTGAACCTGAAGCGGGTGCGGCGGGGAGAAGATTGTGGCAACACCCTCCTACCCCCGTGCCCTTACCGAATGTGTTCTGGGTCCCCCACCCTCAAGCGCAGTATACACGGAGCTGGTCCGGGGGGCCGGATCGGCCAAGACCAGACACAGGGCCCAGCGCAGCAACCCCGGGACTCAGCACGGAATCCTGAAGTGGGCGCAGCAGGGGGGGTCTGTGGAAGGGGATTTTATCATTGGTGACCAGTGGTGACTCTCTCTCTCCCCCCCTCCCCCCCCCATTGCTCACTGGGTGGTGGCTTTAGCTCTGGTAGTGTGGCAGCACGAAGGTCGGGCTCAGGTCGCTCACCGCTATTCCGCCTAGGTGACGTACCGTTCCCATACGCAGAGTACAGGCACTGTAAGAGACACTGTTCATGCTTGGGGGCCGATGTGGGCCCAGGAGATTGGAGTGCATCAGCTTTTCACCCCTCGCATGGTGGCAGCACGGGAGCCAGATAGGGCTCAGGCTGCCACCTGAACGACTAACAGGAGGAAAACTGCAGAGAGGGGGTGTTATTGCCCGACTACACATGTACTCATAGGAGAGCCACTGTGCACGCCCGGGGGCCACTTCGGGCCCAGGCTGGTTGCAGGGACCCACTAGCACTATTCATGGGGCTATGTGATGTGGACATGGACATACAGCGCGCTATTTAACATTAGCAAATGCATATAGCAGGCTCTCCCCGAGGAGGCAACACTGAGGGAATCCGGACGCCTGAGCCATATTCCCGACATACTTACCAAGTACGCACATGCTACAGGGGTAGTCAACGTAGGAGCTGTATCATAGCGGCTGTTTCTCAGAATAGGTGTAGGGGTGTCCCCTCTCTGATAGATCACATGCAAACCACAGCGGCCTGGGCCTGCCTTAGGGGAACGGGGGAACCGAACAGAGGCAGCAGTCTATCATTTACAATGCAAAGCCTAATTAGACCTGCTGGCTGAGGCAGAAGTGGTTAAGGTGTCCCACTGAGGGTCATAGCCTCCCTGAGTGGTGCACAATATAAACAATAATAACTACATAAAGGAAGGAGTGGACATCCGCTAGAGGGGTCCCGCAGCTTGGCAGATGCCCACTACGCAGCAATTGGTCATGGGTCGCCTTCGCACCAACCCATCCACGACCTTGACGGGCTCGACACAATCTTCGGGGAGACATCCGGAGCACGAGGCACAGACTAAACCAGGGCAAATGGAAGCAGCATTAGTGTTGGGCATGGATTTGTGCAACTTGCTTTTCTTCTAAAAAGTCTTTCTAGTCACTAGGTATAGCGACTCCTATGACTGGTAATGCACATGGATATCACTCCATTGTTAGATTGTTGTCCGCACAGATGGTGAGAATGAAAATGGAGATTAGAATAGAAAAACAATTATCATGCAAAAGAGAAAGAAAGAAAACACATCTGTAACACCTGAGGCTTCCCGGGAGGAAGGTGGGCACATGTGAATCTACAGCACTACTTAGCACAAACAGATGCTTACAGGTTAAGTAACATATTCAGTTTGTGGCATGTGAAGCTGTAGATACACATGCTCTGCGGTAAAGCAGTACTCCCATAAGCGGTGACTAGCTGGTGGCTATTGCAGAGGACTGAAAAAGGGTAGGCAAGACAGTCTGGTGAACCTTTGCTTGTTGGCATGCTAAGACATCCACGCAGTAGTGTTTGGTAAATGTGTGTGGAGTGGACCAAGTAGCTGCTTTACATATATCAGATAGGGGGACGCTACTAAGGAAGGCCAAGGAAGCCCCCATTTTGCGGGTAGAGTGGGGCCTGTGTGGGACAGGCAGTTGTGCTTTGGCATAGCAAGTATGAATGCACTTGAACAGCCATCTGGCTATGTCAGCTTTGCTTTGGAGACAGCATGGCCCTTATGTGGCTTAGCATAGACAACAAAAGGTTGGTGTTTCTTGAGAAATGGCTTTCTTTTAACAGTGTAATACATGTGGGCCCTTATGACATTTAGTGTGTGGAGGGCCCTCTCTGCCACAGTGTCTGGGTGTGGGCGTGGTAAGAACAGCGGGAGCTCAACTCTAGGATTAAGGTGGAAGGGTGATACAATTTTAGGCAGAAACTCTGGATTAGTCCTGAGAATGGCTGTCATTGTGTACCTGGAAGAAAGGTTCCTTTACAGTAAGAGCTTAAAGCTCGCTTACTCGCCTGAGAGATGTTAGGGCAACTAGGAAGGCACCTTTCCAAGAGAGAAACTGTAGGGGGCATGAGTGAAGGGGTTCGAAAGGAGGGGCCATGAGTCGAAGTAGCACCACACTCCGGTACCAGACAGGGGCCAGGGGCACCCTGGACGCAGTAACTTGTTTAAGTCCTTCCATAAAGGTGTTGATGACTGGGACTCTAAATAAAGGAGTGTTCTCTATTTTGTAGGTAAGCTGCAACTGCAGTCAAGTGCAAGCGGAAAGAAAGGTAGGCAAGGCCTGTTGTTTGTAGATGATGTAGGTAACATACTATGTCCTGGACCGCTGGGTACAATGTGTTTGGGAAGAGGATGTAGCCTTACGGCTAGAGCGGTCGACCTCTAATCTGGGGAATCGGGTTCGAGTCTCAGCAACAACACTCAACATCCTGTGATTCTGGGCAAATCACTTAATCTCCCTGTGCCAAACAAAAAAATGAATGTGTCCATCTGTAATGAAACTGGTGCTCCTGTAAAGCGCTCTGATTCCCGATTTCTCGGGTCTAGTTTGCGCTATATAAAACTCTATTAAAAAAAATAGGCAATAATAGACACACCTTTTACATTTGACTGCATAGCAGGCACTTGTGGTGAGCCTGCAAGTCTCTTTGAAGGTGGATCTGTATTCTGGAGACAGATCTAGGAAGTCAAATTCTAAGACCTCAAGAGCCAAATTAAAAGACTGAGCTGCATGGGGTTAGAGTGCCTGGTTTTGTGTTAGAAGGTCTGGCCGGTTGGGCAGTTTCTCGCAGTGGACTACAGACAAGTCGAAAAGGGTCATAAATCAGGGTTGTCTGGCCCACATGGGAGTCACCAGGATGAGTGTGAGGAACGTTTGCTGAAGCTTCCAAACCATGTATGGAAGGAGTGGGAGAGGATTAAAAGCGTAGGAAAATATCCCTGACCAGTTCATTCATAGTGCATTGCCCATGGGCTGTGGGTTTGGGAGCCTGAAGGTGAAACTTGGACATAATTGCCTCATCCTGCTGAACAGATCTGCAAAGTTGTTGTCCACTCCTGGTAGGTACTCCACTAGTATATGCATCTTTTGATGAAATTCCTAACGCCAAATGCTCTATGTTAGCGCTGATAGCTGGTGAGAGTACGTGTCCCCTTGTTCCTGAAGGTAGCACATAGCTGTCATATTGTCTGTTCCGATGAGGACTACCTTGTTTTGTACCTGGCAGAAGAAAGCATTGAGAGCTAGCTGGATAGCTAGTAGCTCTGGGTAGTTGATACGGAAGCACAGTTGGTGGGATGATCACATGACCTGAATGGTCATATTGTGCAGATGCGCCCCATTTCTGTGAGGGAGGCGTCCGTTGTGATGGTCACCTTCTGGTTTGGGTCAAGAAAGGGCCAGCCCCACAACAGATTGCTGTTCCATCGCTGCAGAAGGCGATGAGAGCTAGCCATAATCAACTAGATCTTCCCAGTGACCTTCTCCTGTGACTATTGTATTGCTAAGCACTCTTGTAAAGGACGAATGCGTAACCTCGCATGGGGAACTATACCAATACAAGAGGCCATCAATGCCAAGGAGGTGCATCACGGTTCTGACCGTTAAATTGTGATCTGCCTGAAAAAAGAGGCAGTAACAGCTGGAAAGCTTGAATCCATGCTTGATTGAGGTAGGCTTTCCTGGTGACTGTGTTGAGAACTGCACCCAAGAACGGTTGTATGTGAAGGGGCTGAAGGTGGGGCTTGACTGTATTGATGGTCTATGGTGTTCCAAGTGTGTGCGAGGCCTTGAGTTGTTGCCTCTATAGGCTCCCCTGGTGTAGCCACCTGTAGGCTGCTGCTTTTGTTGCTGGTACGAGGCTGATGCCTCAGGGGAGGTAAGCTTTGGCACCCCCTCTGAATTGTGACATACGAAAGGAACCTCGTGAAGAAGGGATCTGAAGAGTCCAAATTGCCTTGTCCGTATCGGTGTCCTTTTTGATCTTTTTCAGCATCAGTTTTCAGCACCTGCAGACTGAAGAGGTGTTCCCCATTGAAGGACAGGTTGATCAGACGCTGTTGGACCTCTGGCTTGAAGCCGGCAATGTGCAGCCAAGCATGGCGTCGAATTAGGACACTAGAATTAATCCCCCTGTGCTGCAGTATCAGATGCGTCAGAGGCGGACTTGATAGTGGTGTTGGAAATTATCTTCCCTCGGACACCAGCTTGTGGCCACACTTTTTATATTGCGCTGGGAGATGCTCGAGGAGTTCCTCCATATTGTCCCAGTGAGCCCAATCTTAACGAGAAAGAAAGCTGATTGAGTGGACACTTCTCCAGCGAGTCGCAGATAGTGCTTCAGCCCTCTTGCCTGCACAGTCAATCTTCTCACTCTCCTTATCTGGCAGAGGGGCTTCGACAGTACCACGTTAGCGCGCTTACGAGCAGTGTGGACTACCAAAAAGTCTGGTGGAAGTTGGTCCCGGATATAGGGTTGGTTGGAGGGTGAAGGTTTGCACTTATTAATTATCTTGGGTGTCACCACTCTGGTCTTTACGGGTCTTTGAAGGTATCAGGTGCAGTCTTGAGCATGAGCAGGAACTGGATCGTTCACTGAGTGGTGGTCAGTGTTTCAATGAGGAAGTCCTCTTCTTCCTGAACACTGTAAGTCAATCTTTATGGAATGTTACAGCTGTGTGGATGACCTCACTGCAAGAGGTGGTGTCATCAGGATGGGAAGGTTTGGTAGGGTAGAGATCTGGATCAATGTGCTCCAGGGCATCGACATTGTAGACGTCCCATGCGTCATCTCTAGGCTTTGGACCGGATGTGGTCTCGTACGGGTCTAGAGGGTACAAGGGGCTACCCCTCCCATAGGAAGAATGTGGAGAACCCTCTGGCAAGGGAGGCAGAGATGGTCCATGTGGTGGTGGAGGGAGAGGAGGGGGTGGAGGAGGCGAAGAGGAGGAGCAGGGGGACAATGTGGTAGTGGGCTATTGCCGCTGTCCTGGTGTTTCTTCAGCCTAGGTGGAGGTGAAGGCTCCATTGCGAGTTCCTCCTCAAAGGTTAACTTCCTTTTGCGGGGAAGAGTTTTTTGCAACTTAAGAGCCAACTTAAGACGTGCTTTTGTGATGATCCTCCCAGTCTGATGTTGGATAAAAAGTCTCTTCTTTCGAGTGTCAAGCTCCAGCTGGAGATGCTGGTGGATGGGCTGCTCCATTTCCTCGGACCCCGTGAACGACAGGACTTTGGGAGCCGGTCGACTTGACGCCGAGAGAGACTTTTGGCCCGTGGGTGCCTGAAGTGTGCTTCCAATGCATTTTTGGTGCAAGAGTCGAAGGAGATGTCCGCATTGGAGGAGGCCAGGACTTGCACGGATGTTTCACCGCGGGGGCTGGCTCAGAATCAGCTCAGAGGCCTTTTGTTGTGGCAAGCATGGCTTGCAGGCAGTGGTCAACTGGAAGCCTGTTGCTGGGCCTTGGGGCTTGATGCCTGACTGCCGCTGAGGCACTTCTCGTTCTGTGAACGGTGTTGTGGTGCAGCAAGTAGGAGGGAGAGCATACTCACGGTCGAAGTTTTGCCACATTCATGCTCCTCCTGAACTTGCTGTTCCTGTCTCCAACACAGAGTGGGAGCTCGGCTCAGGACTGAACTGGAGGGCTGTTAGCTCGAGAGCCCAGGCTCCAGCTCCCACTCCATGCCGTGGTATCAGAAGATATCAGTGGTATCGTCCAGGTCGATGAGCCAGACGAAGGTTGCAACAAGGGAGACACTATACTTCATGACTTGAAAGAGTTCTTTGAAGAAAAACAAGCTGAACACGTCCGAACCCAACACTGAATAGGAGTATGCAGAGCATGTGTATGTACAACTACACATACAACAAATATTAATGTTACCATGTCCCTACAGTGACAAGGACCTAAAAGTAATTTTTACTATGGGAGGCCTTGCTGTCTTATGAAGAAATCCAGGTTACAGATTACAATACTAATACTGTAGTTCCGTAATGGGACCAGTTAGAAAAATAGCTAAACCACTATTATTAATAGTTATTGAAAATCCAATTCAATGATGAAGAACAAGTTACTTACCTTCGGTAATGTCTTTTCTGGTAAAGACTATATCCAAGTGCAGACTCCTCACATTGTGAGCATCCCTAGGCACCAGGCTGGATCCAGAAACTTTCAAGAAATTCTCTCTCGAGTTGACAGGTGGCGTTGTGGGGCTCCACTTTGGGTCTGGATAAAAAGTCGGGGCTACTATAAGAGCACCACCTGTGCGTGCTGATGTAATTTCTTGATCACACGGAGCCATAGGAATCAGAAAATGGTACTGTGCAGATGTTAGACATATGGATCTTATTAACAGACGACAGGAGGCCAGTCTGCAGAGTGGGGAGGAGGAAGGGTCGGTGAGGAATCTGCAGTTAGATTCTCTACAAGAAAATGCATTACTGACAGTAACTTGATGAACGTGTGGAGGGACACCGCATAGAGAGCTGGCAAACATCCATGACTGTCACATCGCACGCCAGGGCAGTGGTAGCATTTTTAGCTCTGGCGGAATGAGTATGCAAATCGTCTGGAGATTGCTTCTGAGCTGGTCCATAACACATCTTTATATAGAGAACAATTCAATGAGAGAAGGTGCAGTTTTGTACCACTTTCCCTTTCTTTGGTCCAGAGTAGCCCACAAAGAGTTAATTGTCCAGGCAATGGTCCCCGGTCTGATCGATGTAAAAACTCAATGCCCTCTTGGGGTGAAGACAGTGGAGCGTAAGAAGTATGGTAAGGTGATGGATTGACCTGCGTGGAAAGGCGTTACTACCTTCAGCAGAGAGGCCTCGTTCATCCAGAGAACAAGTTTGTCCAGGAAGAAGGATGTATACAGAGGAACCACAGACAAAGCCTGGAGCTCACTCACTTGCCTGCCCAATGTTATAGCGATGAGGAGCACTGTTTTGATAGTGAGCAGCCCAGAGAGGATAACTGTGCACAGGCTCGAAAAGGGTTCACATTAAGTCTGTTAGAACCAAATTAAGGTCCCACTGCGGCATCACAAAGGTGTAGGTGGGACTATATGGGTCAGACCCTTGAAAAAAAAATGCATCACAGGATTGCAGAATTGGACAAAGTTCTTCAGGGACAGCCCGCAAGATGTCTGCCACCTTATTCAAACATGTGTGTGAATAGCACCCCTGAGGAAATGTGTTAACTAACCTAAGGGCAAGGTTAGTTGAGGAGAAAACTTTCTTGGCATATATGTCCGCCCACTTTGATTCCCTATCCAGTGGTGTGGTAGGAAATGCATTGGGGTTCAGTCGACTCCTAGAGGCTTGAGCCACTAGACTCTGGAGTAGGATGGTGGAGAATAAAGACTGGATCATGAGGTGCAGGTCTATGTCGCCTTGCTACCGGTCTATTGACCACTGGGAAAGATCCTGGTATGGACTAGGCGCCCATCAAGAGATCTGTGCGAGCATCATTAAATGGCAGCAAAGGTTATTAGCTAGGTTGGCCTGGGTTCAGCACCTTTATGAGTACTACAGACTTTAGTTCCTGGGTTAAGCTGAGGACCTCTACTGCCCTCCCTATGACAGTGGCAAAGGAGGTAGATTCCTTTGAGGATTGTGCCGGGTTGGTGAGGGGAGACCAAGATCAAGGGAAGTGTCCAGACTTCTTGCACCCTGAAACTTATCAAACAGTAAGACGTTCCTAATCCTCTCAAGGTGTCAGGTTCCGAAAGGGCATACTGGTGAGGCTTGGGGGCACTTACTGCACACTTTAATGAAAAACTTTGAGGGAAAACTGTCAGAATAACAGAATGAAGGTTTCAGGATCTGCATCGGTAGGTGGAGAAAGAAAGGGACTGAGGTCAGCTCTTGCAGGTGGTGCTCTTAGAGTAGCCCCAGAGCAGCACATTGCCACCTGTTGACGTGCAAGGTAATTGATTGAACGTTTCGGGATCCAGTCTGGTGTCTGGAGGAAATTCACATGGTGAGGAATCTGCAGGTAGAAGTCTCTATCAGAAGTTAGATTTTTAAATATGAAGGGAAAGTAACTTTTAAAAGTTACTTTTTTCCTGCCTGAAGTTCCTGGAGGTTAATTTGGGCAAGATCTCTAGCTTCTCCCAACCTGTACTTGGTCTGAATAAGGTGTGACTGAGTGTGAGATGCCTCCCAGTAGCAAACAATAGGCGGAAGTAAATGGGCAGAGATGACTTCAATGAACTCCACAAAATATGCAGAGTAGGTGCTCTGTCCATCCTTTTGGCAGCAGGCGGTCAAATCCTGCTTGACAAGTCTATTGCACCACATGTAACACCTGGGAGTGCACATGAAAGGTAGCGAACAGGATGCAAAGACAATTCTGGTGTATCCCCTGTCTGGTTGCTGAAGGACTCTGCTTTTGTCCTACCGGACTTGTGTCTCTGGGTTTGTTTTGGGTAGAGTGCCTGATTCAAACAGTTTTTTGGTGTTGGTTGTGAGAGGACACCGGGTTTACCACAGTACACTCCCCACACACAGCCCCAGCCATTAGAGCCCAAGTTTAGAGTGGCCAAAGACTTTCACCATCTTGAAAATGCCTTGGCACTTGCCATTTTGGTCCAGTTTGCAGTAAGGCAAACATGAACTACTGTAAAAGTGGGTAGGTCAGAACTTGGGAACTTTTACTGCATTAATCAGAGAGGAACTCAGTGTTTTAAGGTGCCCCCACCCACCCTACAAAGCTGGACCCTCATCCAGCCTACCTCAGAACACTGTTGGACTTGCAAGAGGATATCAGGCAGACTAAACCTGCTGCACTTGGTATCTCTGACCTGTGAGAAGGACCCGAGAAGGTTGGACCTTGAAATCTGAGGACAGAAAGATCTCTAAAGATCACAATGCTGATCTCGAGAGGCTCCAGGAAAGGAACATAAAAAAGAAGACATTCCTGTGAAGAAATTCAGCTGATCAGTGGCAACTGGACCTGGAGGGGACTTTGCTGTTAGCTTCTGCCTGACATCCTGAATGTCTCCAAGTGTTCCACCTGACATCTTGTGTTTTTGGGCACCAAGATAAGTTTGGGAACTTTTTCAAAACGTTTGCTCTAGAGATCACTGTGAAAAATTTCAGCCAGCAGTCCAACGGCATTGGATTGAATTTCAGGTTTGTTCCTCACAGAGAAGAGTTTTTCCTCAGAAAAAAGACTAAGTCCCTTTTCAGATTGGGACTTAGAAACTTTTACGAGCTTCCCTATTCCAGGCCCTGGCAGAGTCAATCTACTTGGTGTATCCGACCCGTGCTCCATCATGGTCAGCCTCAAACAGCACCTTGGTACTGGGTCTACTACAACCACTGACTGCCAGTGGCAATTTGTACTTTTGGGCAGTATTTTCCTATGGTGTCAAATTGCAAGTTCAAGGCCTTCAGATTTGGATGTCTCAATTGACCCTGATGCAGAGTTAGAAGGTCTGCTCGCAGTGGTAACTTCTAGTGCGAGTTAATTGCCATTCCAGCAGCCCTGAGTACAAAGTTTGTCTGGCCCAGGTTGGAGCAATTAGAATGAGTGTCATGGACATTTGTCTTGCCTTCCTCACTACATTTGGCATCAGAAGTGGTGTTGCCAAATTCCCCTGACCAGTTTATCCATAGTGCCTTGCCCGTGATTGTGTATGTGAGTACCTGTAAGCGAAACTTGGGCATTTTATGTCACCACCGCAAATAACTTGACTGTGGGCATTTCTTCATCTCTTATACTACTGTTGAAGTACTCTGGAGTCATCTCTCACTTGTGTATTTGTTGAACCGCCCGACTTAACAGGTCCACAAAGTGGTTGCCCACTATTAGCAGATGCTCCCCTAGAAGCAAAATATGGTGACACATGGCCCAGTGCCACCAGGATGGTGCAGATGCAGACAGTTGGAGCAAAGTAGGTGCCCTCTTGCTTCTAGATAGAATACATTTCTGCCATATTGTTTGTTAACAAAAGAACTGTTTTATTGCAAAACACTCTCGATGCAAACTGGACTGCTAAAAGTTCTAATAACTTGATGTGCAGCTTCAGACTTTGCTACATCCAGATACGATGGACTGTCAGGTTGTCCAGGTAAGGCCCGTGCCCGACAATGGAAGGTCTGTGGTAATGATCATCTGCGGGTGAGGTTCAACAAATGACCTTTCCAATAAGTTTTCTTTTGTTCCACCATTGAAATTACGTGGAATTACTTTAGAAAAGTGAATTATTAATTTGGATGGACACGTGCCCACCTCAAAGGATAAGCCCACCACCTGCTAGATGTCACACAGTTTAAAATAAAATAAACCTGTGCTCAATTACTGGTAACATGACACAAAGCAGTCAGGCAGAAATCAAAGGCAACAAGTAAATTATTTAAGCAGTGCATACCCAGTAGGAAAAAGTTACACAAACCACAATAACATTCCACAACTATTTTTAAAAAAAAGAGAAAAAAAAGACAAAAACAACAAAAATCCAATAGAGAGATGGGAGAAGTGAATTTTAGAATATTTAGGTGAAAATAGCTTAAAAAAGCACAAAGCTCTGATAAGAGTCTATGGAAGTGGTGGATGTGACCTAGCGCGATTTGAGGCAGACTGTATGGAGCCCTGGTCGGATACAACAAGCGGATTGGTCCAGTCAAAGTTTGGAAGTAAAAAATGTTCAAAAGAGTTTAAGTGCAAATGCAGGAAAGGACTTTGTCACATTTTGAGACAAAAAATCCTCCCCGAGCGGGCCACCAAGGAAATTGTAGCCTCTGCCGAACCTCCCCATGTGGGCCACTGCTGAAATTGTAGCCACTGCTGTGGAACGGCAGGCCACATACTTGATGTAGGCTGTTCCCACCAGAGCCCTGGAACTTTGGCACAGAAAAGTTTCTGTGTCCCAACGCAGAATAGGACTCAGTTGTTTTTTGGAGGTGCTGGGACAAAGCTGAAATGCAATCCTACGCCATGGAACTGCTAGTCAGATACCCTTTCCCACAGGTCTCCCTGAAGCTCTGGAGTAAATTTTTTTCAAGGTTTCCAAACTTTCTTCTGGTGCCCAAACAACACAGGAGTAGACGTCTAAGACCCTCTGGATCGCAGGAGAGGGCACTTTGAGACACTTCTCCGGCGTCTCACCAGCAAAGGCCAGTCCAGTTCAGTTCAGGCCCAGTTGCCACTGGTCAGCTGGGCATTTCCAGGAAAAAGGCCTCTTGCACCTTGTTGTGTCCCTATAGAAACACAGGTGGTCAGCCAACTGACCTTTAGAGTATGCTTCTTTGTCGTGGGTGCAAAGGGGAGCAGGCCCAGTCCTTCAGTGCTCCTCTCAGGTCATAGACAGCAGGCCCAATCCTATTCTGATCTTCAAGGTCCAGAAAGTGTTCTGATAAGGGTGGCAAGTGGGTGGGGGTTGTCTCTTGCCTCCTCCCTAACCAATGGGGTACGAGTTATCAGGGGCAACACTGCTCACTTTTCCAGCAATTCTTGTTTTCCCAACTGTAAACAACCCCTCAGTGTACTCTATTCCAAAAATCCAAGATGTGGCAACCTTGTCCAGAGCCTGTGTGCCCACTCAGAAATGTGGCCTGGGTAATGAGTAGTTCCTTCCTCTTTTGTCACTCAAAACCAGTCCTGGGGTAGCTTTACTCCCACTGGGTTTGGTGCCAACCTGACTAGGGGAACAAATGTTGGCTTTTCCAGGTGTCACCTAACATTTACTACAAGAACAAGCTGGGCAGTTACCGGAGAGCTAATGCAAGTTAGCCTCCAGCAGCTTCAGGCAGGGTAAAGGTAACTTTCCAAAAGTTACATTTCCCATATAATTAATAAAGAACAAGTTACTTACCTTCGGTAACGATATATCTGTAAGAAACATAGGTTAGTTATAGATTCCTTACCACCCCCAGGCGTCAAACTGGATCCGGAATGTTTTTCGTCAGCAGTACCTCTGCGGGTCGAAAGGTGGCATTGGTTGGCTCCGCGTCAGTCGTTGGCGTCGTGGTCGCCTGGATGACGTCACAGTAGCTACTTAGACGCCGCCCTCGCGCGCTGACGTCAGTTCTGGACACGACTTTCCGCGCCAGAAACGCAGAGCCATGCAAGACACTGACCACTGGTGCACAAAACTAGGGCCCTGAAAGGATGACCTTAACCCTAGAAATCAGTTCGCAGAATGGGGAGGATGGGTGGGGCGGTAAGGAATCTATAACTAACCTATGTTTCTTACAGATATATCGTTACCGAAGGGAAGTAACTTGTTCATCTGAAAGAAACAGTTAGTTATAGATTCCTTACCTTAGAATAGATACCCCAGCAATACCAACCCCGGAGGTGGGTCTGCGAACCAATGTCACACCAGAAAGTCCTGGAGAACAGAACGGCCAAAGAAGCCGTCTCTCTGGACTTGGCTGTCCAGGCAGTAGTGTTTGGTGAACGTGTGCAGCGATGCCCACGTAGCTGCCTGACAGATGTAATTCAGAGGAACTCCTCGTCCCAAAGCAGTAGTGGCTGCCGTCGCCCTGGTCAAATGGGCGCGTAGCCCCAATGGAGGCACCTTTTTAGCTAAAGAATAGCAGGCTTTAATACACAAAACGACCCATCTAGAGATGGTCCGCTTGTGTACGGCCCGACCTTTCTTGGCGCCTATGTAGCCAACAAAGAGTTGGTCATCCACCCGGAACTGTTTTGTGCGATCCAGGGAGAAGGAAAGCGCACGTTTTGGGTCCAGACGGTGGAGCCTCTCTTCCTCTTTAGAAGGATGCGGAAAGAAGGTAGGCAAAGTGATGGTTTGCCCGATGTGAAAAGAAGTGACCACCTTGGGAAGAAAGGATGGACGAGTTCGTAGGACAACTTTGTCCGGATGTACAGCCAGAAAAGGAGGTTTAGATGAAAGAGGCTGGAGCTCACTCACTCTTCTGGCAGATGTGATGGCTACCAGGAAAGCAGTTTTAAGAGTTATAAGTCTTAAAGGACAGTTGTGAAGTGGCTCAAAGGGAGCGCACATGAAATATGTTAAGACTAGATTCAAGTCCCACTGAGGCATAATGAAGGGAATAGGAGGAAAGAGAGGAGTTATGCCTTTTAAGAAACGATTTACAACCAGGGACTTGAAGAAAGAAGGCTGATCAGGAAGCCTTAGAAAGGCAGAAATGGCCGAAAGATAGCCCTTGATAGTGCCCAGAGCAGAGCCCTGCTGGGCCGAAGAAAGGAGGAACAAGAGAACCTCAGACAGAGGGGCAGAAAGGGGGTCCACAGCCTTTGCTGTGCACCATGCCACAAATTTGTTCCATCGGCAGGCGTATACCGTCTTAGTGGAGGGACGCCTGGCTGCCAAGATTACATCACATACTTCGGGAGGCAAGTCAAATGACGTCAACTGCCGCCGCTCAATCTCCACGCAAGGAGGTGGAGGAACGTCCCCTGCTGCTACGACAGAAGATCCTCCCGAAGAGGCAGTCTGATCGGAGGATCGATGGCCATGTTGAGCAGCTCGGGATACCAGACTCTTCGTGCCCAATCTGGAGCCACAAGAATGACTTGGGCTGGTCGCGCTTGATCTTCTTCAGCACTCTGGGCAGAAGTTGTATAGGCGGAAAAGCATATAGAAGACCGCAACTCCACTCGCGACGAAAAGCGTTGCCTAGCGAGTGCCGCATTGGAAATTCCAACGCGCAGAATTGCTGACATTGCACGTTCTCTTCGGTGGCGAATAGATCTAACCAAGGCTCTCCCCACTGCTGAAAGAGACCTTGCACCACCTCCGAGTGAAGACGCCATTCCTGATCCATCATGCACCTGTGGCTGAGTTCGTCCGCCCTGGCGTTCAGTGAACCTGCCAGGTGTTGAACCACCAGGGATATGCCCTGATGTTCCAGCCATGTCCAGAGGCGGAGGGCCTCTTGACATAGGGTCCATGACCCCACCCCTCCTTGTTTGTTGCAGTACCACATGGCGGTGGTGTTGTCCGTGAACACCTGCACTACTCTTCCCCGGACAGAGGGAAGGAATGCCTTGAGTGCAAGACGAATTGTCCGAAGCTCCAGAAGGTTGAGGTGGAGCTCGGACTCCTCCGGAGACCAGAGGCCTCTGATCTCCGCCTCTCCCATGTGGCCGCCCCATCCCAGAAGGGATGCGTCCGTCACCACTGTGTGGTCTGTTTGGGGAAGGGAGAGGGATCTGCCGTTGACCCAATCCAGGTTCGTGAGCCACCACTGCAATTGATGTGCAATGCCCTCCGAGATCTGGACACAATCAGACAGATTCCGTTGATGCTGCGCCCACTGGAACTTCAGGTCCCACTGCAGAGCCCACATATGCCACCTGGCATGATCGACCAGCAGGATGCAGGAGGCCATGAGGCCCAGCAGCCTCAGGGTCATCCTGACCGAAACCCGGGATAGAGGCTGAAAGATCGGAATCATAGCCCGAATATCGCGGACTCGCTGTTCGGGGGGGATAAACCCGAAACCGCGCCGTGTCCAGAACCGCTCCGATGAAGAGGAGCTTCTGAGAGAGGCTCAGGTGTGACTTCGGCACGTTGATGGAGAACCCCAGCGAATGCAGGGGGTCGGCCACAGTCTGGAGGTGGGAGACGACAGCCTTGGGACAGCCCGCCTTCAACAGCCAGTCGTCGAGATAGGGGAAGACTGGAACCCCTGATCTGCGCAGATGAGCTGCGACCCCCGAGGGGCGCTGGTAAGGCCAAAGGGGAGCACGGTAAACTGAAAGTGCTCGTGGCCTACCGTGAACCGCAGGTAACGCCGGTGGGCCGGCAGGACGGGGATGTGAAAGTAAGCGTCCTGCAAGTCCAACGCTACCAACCAGTCTCCAGGGCCGAGGGCAGACAAGACCTGAGCGAGCGTCAACATCTTGAACTTCTCCTTCCGCAGGAAGCGGTTGACGTCCCTGAGATCCAAGATAGGACGCAGGCCCTTGTCCTTCTTGGGTACCAGAAAGTAGTGGGAGTAACAACCACGACCTACTTCTGGGGCAGGAACGCGCTCGATGGCTCCCTTGGCCAAGCGAGCCGTAACTTCCTGTTGGAGAAGGCCCAAATGATCCTCCGACATACGATGGTACCGAGGTGGCATGGCTGGAGGGGTAGCCTCGAAGGGGAGGGAGTAGCCCATTCGGACTATCTGCAAAACCCACCTGTCCGACGTGATGGTGCGCCAGTGGGGGAGGTGATGGCGGATCCTGCCGCCCACTGGCGTTTGAAGGGCCTGAAATGTCGGTCTAGGAAGGTTTGGAGGCTGCTGCAGAGGGGGGGTTGGTGGACTGGCTCACCCGCTGGCCCCCTGAACCACGACGGTGGTTCCCACGTCCCCGGCTGGGCAAAGGTTGGGGAGCTTGCGCCGGCCTGTGGCTCTGGGCGGGACGTAGTGGGGCACCCCTTCCGTAGCCACGAGAGGGGCGAAAAGCAGACTGCGCAGGGCGGCTGGAGAGGTCCAAGGACTTGGCCGTAGCCCGTGAGTCCTTGAAACGCTCTAGAGCGTTGTCTGCTTTTGTCGCCAAAAAGGCGACGGCCATCAAAAGGCATGTTCATGAGAGTATTCTGGACATCCCCCAAAAAGCTAGTCGATCTCATCCAGGCGTAGCGTCGAAGGGCTACTGACGTGGAAATCGTCCTGCCTAGAGAGTCGGCGGTATCGAGCCCACAACGGATGGTAAACTTGGCCGCGTCCCTCCCGGCGCGACAGCCTGGGAGAGTAGTGTCCGGGCCTCCTCCGGGCACTGAGGCAGCACTTGCGCAACCGTGTCCCACACAGAGTGGGAGTAACGGCCCAATAGACATGCAGTGTTTACCGACCGCAGTCCCAAGCTGGCGGAAGAAAAAATCTTCTTTCCAAGATGATACAGCTTCTTGGATTCCCTATCTGGAGGACCGTTCGGGAATGCGCCCTTGGAAGTAGAGGCTTGGACCACCAAGCTCTCAGGGGTGGGGTGTTGGGAGAGGAAGGTGGGGTCTCCCGGGGCCGGGCGGTGGCGTTGGGCGATCATCCTATCCACGGGAGCCCCCGTGTTGGGCCTGGACTTGGTGTCCAAAAGGACGTCAGTGAGGGCCTCATTAAACGGAAGCAGGGGCTCCGAAGAGCTCGCTTGCAACTGAAGCACCTCCGTCAGGAGGTTAATCCTGACTGCCACGGTAGGAAGCTCGAGGTTGAGAGCCTCAGCAGCCCTACGCAACACCACTGCGTATGACGCTCCCTCCTCCGTAGCCACGGTAGGAGGAGACAACATGCCAAGGTCAGGAGATGTATCAAGACCAACGGCATCCCCCAGGTCCTCTCTCCAGTCCGGGTCATACTCCAACTGGTCGGTCAAAGGGTCACCTGACCCCTCCCAGTCCTCCTCCTCATCCTCTGGGTGCCAATCTGGTCTAAAAGGGCCCCAGGAGTGAACAGGGGCACAAAAACCCCGCTCGGCGCCGGATCCGGCGTCGATCGACCCCGGTCCGGCTCCGTGTCCACATCAGGATGGAGGCCGGGGTCGACGCCGGCCGGGGGGCCGACCGGCGTCGAATGCGGACGCGGTGCCGGAGGAAGCGGTGACGGTGGAGGCGTAAAAAGGTCAACCGGCGCCGATCCGGATCCAGGCCTGGATCCAAGGGGGGCCTGTGGCGCCGGGGCCGGAGCCGCCGGCGGAGAGGGCCTAGGCCCCCCAACCGAGTCCGCGGGGCCCGAAGGCGCGCCGGCGGGTTCGGGCTGCCCAAAGATGGCGTGCATCGCCTCGTAGAACTTACGAAGCTGGGCAGGAGTCGCTCCGGGTCCTGGGAAGGGAGGCAAACTCTGAGTCGGCTCTTCGGGCTCCGCACGCGGAGCCGCGGGAGGGGCACCGCCCGCATCCCTCGTCGCGTCAGCCGACCGACGGGGAGAAGTCGAAAAGCGACGATGCTTCTTCGACTTCTTCTTCTTCGACTTACCTGACCCGAGTGCGAAGACTTAGAAGACTTAGAAGACTTAGAAGACTTAGAAGACTTAGAAGACTTAGAAGACTTAGAAGACTGGTGATGGACCCGCGCGACCGGTCCCTCGACGACCCGCGCGACCGGTCCCTCGACCACCCGCGCGACCGGTCCCTCGACCACCCGCGCGACCGGTCCCTCGACCACCCGCGCGACCGTCCCTCGACCACCCGCGCGACCGGTCCCTCGACCACCCGCGCGACCGGTCCCTCGACCACCCGCGCGATCGGTCCTCGACCACCCGCGCGACCGGTCCCTCGACCACCCGCGCGACCGGTCCCTCGACCACCCGCGCGACCGGTCCCTCGACCACCCGCGCGACCGGTCCTCGACCACCCGCGCGACCGGTCCCTCGACCACCCGCGCGACCGGTCCCTCGACCACCCGCGCGACCGGTCCTCGACCACCCGCGCGACCGGTCCCTCGACCACCCGCGCGACCGGTCCCTCGACCACCCGCGCGACCGGTCCCTCGACCACCCGCGCGACCGGTCCCTCGACCACCCGCGCGACCGGTCCTCGACCACCCGCGCGACCGGTCCCTCGACCACCCGCGCGACCGGTCCCTCGACCACCCGCGCGACCGGTCCCTCGACCACCCGCGCGACCGGTCCCTCGACCACCCGCGCGACCGGTCCCTCGACCACCCGCGCGACCGGTCCTCGACCACCCGCGCGACCGGTCCTCGACCACCCGCGCGACCGGTCCCTCGACCACCCGCGCGACCGGTCCCTCGACCACCCGCGCGACCGGTCCCTCGACCACCCGCGCGACCGGTCCCTCGACCACCCGCGCGACCGGTCCCTCGACCACCCGCGCGACCGGTCCCTCGACCACCCGCGCGACCGGTCCCTCGACCACCCGCGCGACCGGTCCCTCGACCACCCGCGCGACCGGTCCCTCGACCACCCGCGCGACCGGTCCCTCGACCACCCGCGCGACCGGTCCCTCGAACGGCACGGAGCCGACTGCCAGCGTTCAAGAAGCTTTCGGGACCGCTCCCGCAAAGCCTTCGGAGCCATGGATCGGCAGTCGGAGCACGACTTGGGGTCGTGGTCACGCTCCAGGCAAAAGAGGCACACACGGTGCGGATCCTTCACCGACATCAGTCGGTTACAGGAACCGCAAGCCTTGAAGCCGGGCATCCCTACGTGCAGCAGGAGTCGTGAGGACTCAAAAAGGGTGTCGACAAAAGTCGTCAAAAAGTCAGTCAAAAAATGACTGGAGGTACCGCTCTCTCCGGATCTGCGCTGGCTGGCGCGGAAAGAGAAAGAACTGACGTCAGCGCGCGAGGGCAGCGTCTAAGTAGCTACCACAACGTCATCCCGGCGACAACGACGCCAACGACTGACGCGGAGCCGACCGACGCCACCTTTTGACGTGCAGAGGTACTGCTGACGAAAAACTTTCCGGATCCAGTCTGACGCCTGGGGGTAATTCTAAGGTAAGGAATCTATAACCAACTGTTTCTTTCAGATGATTATAGTTTTACCATTATATTTGATTTTTTATTAAATATAGAACAAGTCATTGAATGGAGTCTATAGCTGGTGCAGGTTAAAAGTTATAGATTAAAGTGTATAATCTATACTTTAACTTTTCCTATGTATCAGTAAAAGCCGGACCAGTGACTGTCATTTTGGGCCTAGTCACTGGGGGGACATCTAATTTCAAATGTCACACATGCCCCACTCAAACATTATGAACCCTAACTTGTGGGCAGCAAGTTGTGCTTAGGGGTGACTTATTTAATATGTAAAATCAGGTTTTCCTACCTGTCAAAAGGGTGAATTTGACAGGGTTGGGCAGCAAGGTTAAAGCTGTTGCTATAAAGCTACACAGTGTAGGCCTGAAGCCATGTTTTCACTGCCACTACAGTTTATGCCAGATCAGGTGCTGCAATTCACAGGTGCCATTAAACTTTCCATGACAATGGTGTATTTCTGTATCATATACTCTGGCCTTAAGGAAAGTTAAATGTCCCATCAGGTTTTAAGCCAATTGTGACATGTTTTAGGGGTCAGAGCACACATACCTGGTGCTGGATAATAGTGTCCAAGTCTTAGAGTGCAGGATTACCAGTAGGTGAGTCCTTAAACACTGAAAAAATGGGACTGACCACTCAAAGAGGTGACTTTGCAACAACTATCAACACCAGGTATTCCCTTTGACCCATCACCTGTGAGCATTTAGAGCTATTGCAATGCATGATGCCATCAGCCCCAACAATTTCAAAAATATGCTCACTGTCAGACAACACAATGTCTTGTAAAGAGGAAGCAGCCTATGAAATCCCAATGCTCGCTCTCTCTCTGTTGGGAAAGCCTTTGCCAATCACTATGTCAGTATGGCCCTCAAATAGTTGTATCTGTTGAGGCCGGAGCTGAGTTTTCTTTGGCATTCACAACAAAGCCTAGTCTGAGTAGAAGTGGCACCACTTGCTAAGTGTGTATTAGGCATTGCGGATAGCTGCTGCTCTTTATCAGCCAGTTGCCCAGGTACGGAGGACATGAATGGCCCTGAGGCCCAGATGTAGTGCAACCACTACCAAGAATTTGGTGAATATTCTCAGGCTGTTCTTACCCTGAATGGTAGCACTTTGACTTGTTAGTGTTGTCTACTTCCTACAAATATGCAGTAGAGCTGATGCATTGGATGGATGGGGATGTGGAATTATGTGTCTAAGATTGTGGGTGACCAAGTCATTTCCTGAGTAGATCAGATGAATAAAGTCCTGCAGGGTGGTACTCTCATAGTGCTCTGACACTATGCAACAGTTTAGTGGCCCGAGATCTTATGTAGGCCTTAGTGTTTGGTCTTTCTTTTGTTTGAGTAAGTAGAGGGAGCACAAATCCCTTGACCCCTTTTTAGGTCGAGCCTAGCGCAGCGCGCATGCGCTGCTCTGCGAGGCTTCTTGTAAGTACTTTAAACTACTCTGTGTGGGTCTGACTCTCCCCACGCATGTGGTTGGCTTTTGCGTATCTTTCAAAAATGAAAGCACGCAAATGGCTAAAGGCGGGCGCATGTCCCAACACTTTTTTTAATAGTTCACTCCCACGGCGTTTTGCTCTCAGAGCGAGCAGCGGCGCGCAGGGCGGCAGCTGCATTCCTCGTGGGTCAGGTTACCATGATTTCTCTTTCGCTTGCAATCTGACTGAATGTCCAGTGCTGTATGCCTTTCACAGAGTCTTCCCTTCGACTCGTTGTCTCCTTTTTACAAACACCATCTAGGCACGATACTCTCTACCCCAACCCTCCCGGAATTTTACAGCACAACTTCAGACTCACTGACTCCGCCCTTAACCTACATACCTTCCACAGAAGCTACACTAACACGTGACTGGCTGCGCAGTGCTGCCAACGTGCCTCTTATTGCCACAACAATATGCTGCGATTGACTTTCTACAACATAACAAGCTTTTAATTGGCTGGGCAAGCGACGGACTCTTCCCTACCCCTTCACAGGCACAAACAGGATACCAGTGACGTGGCGTCAGTGCTAAATGACTTTTTTGTGCCAATAACAGCCCTTCGAACGTTTGGCGTTGATGACAAAGGCTAAAGATTTATTTTCACAATAATACATGCGCTTAAATTTGTGCACGCAATGACAACAATTTCCTTCATTTTTATGATCATTAGGTTTCATTTTCGTACTATTAGTCCTCCGTATATAGACGTCATACATCCTAACATTAAAATGTAATGGAAGAGGTAAAATTGATGTTTTATGCACGGGCAGATTAAGTGATTTGCCCAGAATCACCGGATGTTGAGCCGGCCTCGGGACTGACAAATGATTCACTATCGTGGTCTCCTTTTTACAGACACCATCTAGGCACGATACTCTACCCCAACCCTCCCTCTACAACATACCTTAAAAACATTGCCAATAGCTCTCACTAAACAATTATAACGTCCCAAAGGCGAGACCTATTGGCTATGCCGATGCTTGTTGTTCTATAGCTCCCTGGCTGAGATGTGCTTGCACCTCTTCTTGCGGTAGTCTCTGGTGAAATTGAAGGATTGTTTGACAGGGATGTGGGATATTTGATGGTGTGAAACTCCAAGCAGTGTCCAACTAGACAACTGACAGGAGCCACTCTTGCAGATGCCTTGCTTGCAGATGGCTTGTTGCAGTTGTTTTATGAGATGCTCCATCTCCTCCCAGTGATATGTCATACCAGGAGAAGGTCTACTGAGTTTGAGATGCGCCAATGCGCTGCAACTCCTTCTGCTACCCTTTTTCCTACTGCATCTAAATTGAACATCTCCTTGTCTGGTTGGGAAGCCTCTCCAGTGCTCTGGGCAAAAACTCAGATCCTAGACATATGCACTATTAAGGAGCCAGGTGGTACATGGCCTCTCATATAGAGTGGGTCTTTGAGTGCCAGCTTATGCTTCTTCTATACACTTGGTCATGCTTTTTAAAATGGGCAGAAACTGGCCTCTCCTCAGAAAATACTCCTCCTCAATCACATGCAGTTTCACTTTGTGTGACCTGCTGTTCTGTGGATGACTGCAAGGTAAGCAGTTGGTTCATCTGGTGGTAGAGCATTCACTGGGTAGGGCTCAAAGGGTGCATAGTGTAATCACACCAGGGATCGTAACCCTGCTCAGCGAGGACAGACTCGTAATAAGGGTCTTGGGAAATCTAACTCAATGTCCTGATCTGTATTAGTGTAATGTGAGTGGTGTGATAAAGTCAAATGCTGTGGCGACTGCTGCGGCTGAGGGGCCTATCCCCAAGGCTTCTCAGGCGCCGAGTTAGGCTAGAAGTGCCAAGCAGAATTTGGGACAGTGGTTGAGGCCTCTTCAGGTAAGTCTTGGGGCTCCAAACCCGGCTCTCTTGAGACCAGAGCTTAGCCTGACTTTGAGACTCTTGTTGATGTCAAGCACTGAAAGAAGGTTCTCAGATAGTATCAAAGGTGTTGAGGTCTTCGCTGCAGTTTGTGTTCTGCGGGCAAGTTTAACTTAGGCCCTTGCTCTTCTTCATAATTGGAGCACTTTGAAGATAAGGATTCGAGGCCCCAATATCTTTGGCTCACTGAAATACCAGATGGACCGTGCCCATGTCTTCGGAATTGAGGGCCGCGGATTGTATTCTGTAAGGAATCCTCTGACATTCCCTTCAATACCTTAGTTTTTTCATTTTTAATTGCCTAAAGGCCAAAAAGCTCGATTCCTCATGGTCTCAGGGCGAGCAGAGGCTACAAACCCTGTGATGGCCTGTCCACAGGAACTACAGTGTCTAGCTACAAAGCTGGAAGGGTGTGTTTTAAATGACCCACCCCCTCCCTCACGAGTCATTCTCATACAATCTGGCACCTCTAGTCCTGGTCGAATCTAAGTGTTCATCGCCTGACGGTGTCTTCTCTATTGAGTGGAGGTGATGACGGTGTCTGGAGTAAAGTGGCTGGTCTTTTGTAGTTCGACGGTCCAAGAGCTCCAAAAGCATGTTCGACCCCCAATTGCAGAAAAAAACAATCTGAGGTGGAGTCATTGTCCTGGTGCTTTGTGTGTTTTAGAGATCACAAGTCACCTCGAAACGAAAACGTACACTTTTGAAGAAAAACAACTGCAACGTCTACATCCAATACTAGATGGCAGGAGTATGCAAAGCATGTGATTTACAGATGCACATGCAACAAGGACGTTCTAGAAAATGAGGGGTTGAATACCAAGATCTACCCTTAAACCTGTGTAATACAGTGAAGATCAATTAGACATTTTGGGAAATTCCATACATAAATCCCACGGCAGAGATTTCCTTTTGTGAGGTTTTATGCCAAGATTTAGTTTTCACTCTGAAAATGTGAAATCATTTGTGTAGCTCTACTATTGCACATTTTGCAGTGCAATTACCACCAGGATTTTGCTGGCATAAATAGATGACAGATTTTTCATAATTTGATGTGGTTCTACCACATCAGTGAAGCATTCCAAACATCCATTTGTTATACAATAGCAAAAATCAGGCAAAAGGTAAAAGAAGCAGACATCTGGCGGTAGTTCAGTTAAAGTGACCTCTCATCATAGGGCTCTTCAGATTAAAGACCACAATTTCTTAATCGCCGTTGAAACTGTAAGTGATAATAAAAATGGTCTTTTGTGTCTCCAGTTTAACATCACTGGGCACACAGGGCCACATACACTTGTAAGCTAGACATCCTAAACACGACTGGTTTCCTGAATATGTGGAAATAGGTGGGAAACCACAAAACACTCTCCTATGAAAAATGCATTTTGCAATAAGAAACGCATTGTCAATGGATCTAAAGAAGTCTCAAACTCTGCAAAACAGATTGTAAATAGTGAGTCCGGACAGAGAGGAAACTAATAGATTGAACATGGTATACGGTGCAAGAGTCTTGACAAAGCTTCCTTTCAGAGCCCCTTGGAAAACTTGAACATATGTGTCGATGTGTTTATATCTTAGATTGCTGTACTGTGTCCTGAGACAGAACCAAATGACGGTTTATCAATGTCTCACAAAACATGGATACACTACAAGTTTCCCCTCAGTTGTAACAATAGATGTTCCCATGATCCCATGGCAGTTTTAGAAGTTACAAGATCCACTATTCATGTAACTTAATGGAAACAGAATCATCTGACCTTTGTGACACCCTTGTACTTTGAGGATTAACTTGTAGGTCAGAGACACAAGAGAGAAGGAACAACTGCTGCTCATCACGAAAATACTATTACTGTCAATTGACACTTTAGTTTCCTAATGGGAAAGGTAAATAAACATTATATATGATACAAAAGAATCCATTCTTGGTCTGCTTCACAAATAGAGGGGAAAATCAAGCACATTAGTGTGTGTGATATCCATTTGCAAGGAGCACAAACAAGTCATCTCAGTAGGTCCGCCTCAGCATTTTGAACTATAGCAAGTTGAGTCGCCAACAAACCCCTAACTGTCAGATATCCAGACCCACATTTCAAACGCCTTTGTGGGCATAAAACCTTGGGATGGTGTGCTGATATAGGTCAGCACTCTCACCCCCAACACCGGAGATGAGAAAGATTTAAGGACCAGATAAACTGCATTCAGAACCGCATGTCAAAGGAACTATCTTCTGTTTACCATACATCATGAATTTGTTTTAGCCCTGTAGGGTCCCCCGGACCATAATTGGGCCATAACTCATGAATATACCCAAAAGATGTGTAAACTACTCATGAAACGCTCGAGTCACGACACACTACTAAATTCACATAATAATGTACAAAGTAGAGGGTTGTATAGGAGTTTTTTCTACTTGCCCCAGAGAAGAACCAACTGGAATTGTGCCTGCTGCATCCTGAGTGAGGGATACGTTGAACAAAGAAAAAACATGAAGTCTTACTTCTTTTTGGACTACCATGCAGTGGTGGGCAAATGACCCCAAATGTTGATCATGGTGTAAATGGATGCTATACTCTACCATGCTTTGTATGCACTATTGCCATTGTAAACGACATTTTCTGGGCAGGGAGAAGAGATGGTTTTGCTAAGTTCAGGGACAGTCTGAAGTTGAACAGTAAGCAATCATCATGTCGTAAAAATAATTATGAGACATCTCATAAGTCTGTAGCTTATGTGTGGCTAATGATAGTTTCTTTTCTATTTCAAGCATGCTGTGCCAAAAAATTCAAAGTTGGCTAAAGTGTGGGGAGCTCACATCACAGGAGACACCTATGCTCCCTCTTGGCCACAAACCAGATACCACACTGGACTGTGGAAGTGCTAGCCTTGAAGACCTGGGCCTGTACTATAGACAGGGCGCACTGTCCCTATTTGCACCAAGGCGGGTGTGAGAAAGTGCCCTCTTTCTGCATGGTTGCCCACACTTTTTGCTGAATTGCTGATGTGCTTTGAGTGTGCCCTGGGCTCCTGCTAATCAGGTACCCAGGGCATATGTTCTTTCCCTAAAACTGCATTGAAGCCTAAACCCAATTGGCATCTCTGGCCACAGGTCAGCATTTGGTAAATGGTACCACAGGTACCCAGGGCACTGTGACCAGAGAAGGCCTCTAAGGGCTGCAGCACTTATTGTGCCACCCTTAGAGGTCCTGTACCCTTACACTCACACACTGCCTTTGCAGGCTGTGTGTTTTGGTGCACAACAAAGTGAAGAGTCGACATGGCACACATCTCTGTGTGCCATGCCTACAACCCACTGCCCTGGCATAGATCAGTCACCCCTCTAGCTGGGTGCACTATACCAGTGGTGAGGGTACAGGTGCATGAGACCTGTACCCCTACAGTTTCTAAGTCCATTCTTGGACATTGTAAGTGCAGTGGTGCCATTAAGTATATATGGTGCTGGGAGCTTCTCATTACGAACTCCACAGCACCATAATTGCTACACTGAAAACTGAGAAGTTTGGTATCAAACTTCTCAGCACATTAAAACCACACTGATGCCAGTGTGGGATTTAATGAAAAATGCACACAGAGGGCATCTTAGAGATGCCCCCTAAAAATTAACCTACCACTAGTGTCCCGGCTAAGTGGCTGCTTTCAGCTGCCACCACCAGACATGTTTCTGGATCCCTGGGTCGAGAGCCTGCTGCTCTCTGGGGCCTGAAACAATGCACATCCTGGGACGAGTTGCCAAGCCTTCTCCCACAGGATGGGCAAGGTTCACGAAGGGGAAGCTTCTAAGGCTTGCCGCCTTTGTGAGCTTCCCCAGGCCACTTCCAGCAACTGGTCCCCACTGGTTCTGACCCTCACTTTTGGCGGGAGAACCGGCGGGAAAAACAAGTGAGGAAGAGAGGTGTGCCCACCTCTGCCAACTCCACCCCTCAGGTGGGGGAGGCGAGGTGGAGCACAACTCTCAGTCCCCGCCATCTTGCAGATGGGAGGACTCAGCCAACCAGGGACAGGCTCATGCCCCCTCCCACTGGAGGGTGGCATAATAGGGGCGTACCCACCCAGGGAAGGGACCCATTGGTCCCTGCCTTTTACCTACCTGTAACGCCCCTGAACCTTGCTTCCTCAGACAAGAAGAAACTACAAGGAGAAGAAGAAGAAGAAGGACCAAAGAGCCATGCAGCAGCTAACAAGAGGAAGACGCCCACTGATTTGGCCCCAGCCCTACTGACCTGTCTCCACCTTGAACCTGCTCCTGCGAAATCCCGGTGTGTGTCCTGCAGCCAGCAACCTCGAAAAACACCGGAGGACCTACCTGCCTCAACCACAAAGACTTTGTCTCCCTTGAACACCGGATTTGTTCATTAGCAACCTCTGGCTCTGGCCGGACACCGCAAATCCGACCCACTCTGCACCCGTCGTCCACGGCCCGAGCTCGAGTGGCAAACACCACGAGGAGGTAACCCCGGCGATCCGGACCCGAGATCCGGCGACCCCTGACCTGCCTCAAGCCTCCAGCCGACGCCTGCAGCCTAAATCCGGAAGGTCCCCCCAACCCCAACCAGGAGCTGGTAAGAAGATCCGACCCCAAAAGGCAACCCTGCACCTGATGCCCCACGGCCTTGGGTAGCCAACTGACAGTGCCTAACGAACCCCTAACTTCCCAACTTACCTCTCGAAGTGGTGGGCGCACCCAGAAGACCTTCGTCCCCAAGCCTGCAGTGCCTCTGCAAACCGGGGTTTCCCCATTGCAAACAACAGGGCCCCCGGCCACCCTAGTGCCGCTGAGGGTGCACCTTTGGTGCTAGTTTGTTTCCCCATTTGCCCTGAGCTAAAGTCCAGGAGCTTTGCTCCCACAACCAAGTGGCCTGCTTGCCAGCAGACACCAACCGGAGGCCCTCTATCCCACATTGGATAACATTGGGCCTCAGCACTCTGCACCAGGCCGCCCTAGTGCCGCTGAGTGTGTAACTAGAGTGCATCCTTGACCCTGGGGGACCCCTGAGTCTACCCCCAGAACCTCAACTCTCACTACCAAATACTTACCTCAAAACCGATAACACTATTTTCCTCCATAGGATAACATTGACTGTTTTTCTTGGAAGTGTGGAGTTTGAAAACCTAAGAAATTCTTTAAAATTGCAATAACTAACAAAAACGATTTTACTTACCTGTTTACAGGAAATGTCCCAGAGTAGTATCCAGGTATACTACTCTAAGTAAGAAAAGTATTCTCAAAAGTAACTTATCTGTAATTTTACTGAAAAGCCC
Organism: Calotriton arnoldi; assembly: GCA_963921515.1. Classification (NCBI taxonomy): domain Eukaryota; kingdom Metazoa; phylum Chordata; class Amphibia; order Caudata; family Salamandridae; genus Calotriton; species Calotriton arnoldi. The sequence continues at coordinate 1,111,313 of CAWUFW010002548.1, read as the reverse complement.
ATTCAAGTCTATGTACTGTATTCACAAAGTATTGCATTTCTCTGAAACCATACTGTAAGTCAAAACAAAGTGCATATACAATATCAATTCAAACTGTTTACAAACTGCATTACTACTGTAAAGTATTGCTTGGTTCTAGAAAATAAAATAACTAAAAGAATATTTTCATACAAAAACAATTGGTCTGAAGTTCAGTCTTTGAGTGTGTGAATTCATTTGCTGACTGTGGGTGTACAACAAATGCTTAACTCTGTCCTCTGATACTGCCTTACCGCTCGACCACAAATAGAGAGTGAGGTGCTATCTAACTTTACCTCTGCCTACCTTTGGGGTTCCACTGGACTCTGTGCACACTATACCTCACTTTGGTATAGTATATACAGCGCCAGCTTCCTACAGCGGGTCTTTAAATAGGTGCATCGGGGGCATACAGTAGTAGTGTGCTCTATTACAAATAAAGCGTGCCCTCAGGGCAGATGAAAACTTGGACTGCCCAGAGGGCAGTCAGTGAAAGATTGAGCGGCTGCTTGCAAGCCGTTTCGTGTGTCACAGTGCAAGCAGCTGCCACCAACAATTCCATCGACAAAGATGCCCCTGCAGGCAGGTGCAGCGAGTGACGCCTGTGTGATGTTCCTAACAACAAATCTATAGAAGTATAACCACCTCTAGCATCAACACTGGTGAGATTGTGGGGAGTGGTGGGAGAAGAGAGAGGACTTGGTTAAGAGGAACTTATTGTGTTATCTAACGATGAACAGACGCTCCAGAAGCCAGGGATCCTGAAAGATCCACCCTACAATCCAGCAGAAATGTACAGACTAAAAAGGGCCCGTTGGATTTAAATGGACCAGAGGTTAGTGAAGGTGCCATAAAAATAACTTGAAGAAATGCATAGAGATCAGTCAAGTTATTTCAAAATACTTTAATTAGTATACGATTTGAGTATGTCATTTCCTTTGCCTGTCATGGATGGCATTTCATCACTGTAAAGCTTCACAACAGACTGTATGATTACAGAGCTGTGGCTGGAAGTCATGACTTCATATACTGCTAATCAGACAAATGTGTAGGTTAAGAGGTTGGCCTTGAGCTCACATGTCATTCAACCCTGCACGAGAAAGCAAAGCATCTAGCAACAGACCGATAACATCTTCCTTATTTGGATTTGTAATGTTCTACTCCATGCACTAGGAAGAACTACTACAGTGTTTGTGCCAAATACCAAAAGAAATGCATGCCATGTTCATGCTGGCAGCTCGCTCAGCATGCATTGACTAAACCATTATACAATGATATACTTGCAGGAAAAGAAACTACTATATCATATAATGAAACTGTAAAAACTTTGAAGCACATTTGTGTGTAAAATGTGCCTAATAAACTGAAATATGTACGTGTAATGTGGAGACAAGGATAAGATGGAAGTAAAATACAGATCCCTACATGTACCCACTCGTGTAGTTAGCCACCATCCATACAGAATGCCAAATACAGATCATTTATAATATAATGGTTTATAGTCAACACTCAATGGTTGTCGGTCTTTCCCCAGTTAGCTGGCAAACTAATCAGCTGGTCCTTATGCATTCTGCCAAAGGGGCATGACATCACAACTTTGCTACACTGTTCAAGTGCTGGATGGTGGGCATTCAACACTTCTAGCCTGAGTATCTGCTGTGTTAGAATACTATTTGTCACATGGTTGGTTTACAGCTTTACCCACGAGTCAGCTGCCAAATCCCCTCCAATTCTCTCTGGTGGTGGGAAGGCAAACCAGCCTCATTGCCCTTCTTTTGCTTCAGCATCGCAATCATTTTTTTTAGGTAGAACCATGATCTGCAGCTACCTTCATAGCTAGGTGACAGGCTCTCTCCTCTTCCAGCTCACGGACAAAATCTTCCTCCACTGCTTGGATAGTTTATCTCACTCTCCAAGGACAAATACAGCTCTTTTCTCAGCTGCTAATTCAGCTGTCCTCCTAGCATAATTTAGCTCAGGGGACTGAGTGTGACTGAGAACTGCCTGCCTCACTCCTAGAGAGTTTGCACACATCTCTGGGGTCTACTACAATTTGAGATTTTCAAAAGCCTAACACCGTGTTGCCACTCGTCCCAAATAAGGCCTATTTCCTGCTCCGAATTCAAAATCACAAGCGACTTACAACTTTCCCCTGCACATGTCAATGTGCAGGGGAAAGTGAAATGTCCCTGCATCAAACTTCGTATTGGTGATCAGCTCCCACTACTCAATGCGAATTGCGTTAACTTCTCAGTTATAAATGTACAGAAAAGATTTTTCAGCATCTGCATTTCTTCCAACCACTGGCCAGAAAGAAAGCAGACTTATCCAGAATCGGCCAGACATACCCGGACAGACCAGACGCACCCAGAATAGGTCAGACTATGTATTGACTAAGAGACAAACCAGATTCTAGTTAGACTGCTGCAGAGGCATAATTTTCAAATTCCACAGGTCCCTGAGAATGGCCATCTAAATTTGTACTGCACTCCAGGTACATACACCCAGAGAAGCACCAGACTTTGGGGGCAAAAACACAGACACACACACCTCTCTCTGACCATATACTCCCACGCTTTTCACCCCACACACCAATTCTCCTCTCTGGATCAGACCCTGGAAAATCTCGCCCAGATCTCAACTAGTCTCTAGATTAATCCACTTTGAAAAGGCACTTGGAAAGACTTACCCTGAGCTGGGCATTCAGACCTTCCTAACTGCACACTATTCTACAGTGACGACAAATGTTCAGCAACAGGAAACATGATTGACCCTTGCAAGATAACTTCTAAATCTTATTCAAAGCTTTATACTTTAAAGTTTTATGGATGGGGAAGTTGTCTCCATCCATTAGGGTGCACCAAAAGAGGAAGCAGCCTTGTCGAACTCTATTTATGCCCCCTCCCCGGTCAAATGATTCATTGTATAGCGCAGCAGTTCATCCACTATACATATTCTAAAACTATTAAAATCACTCACCATTTCTGCTGTGACCTGGATCCTGACCTGCTGGCCTACAGTTTTGGACTTACAGAAGTTCTGGACCTGGAACCACCGGTTGTCATAGCCAGAGACAGTAGAGTTCTTCCCTTCGATATTGACAAAGCTAGGAACAAAATACCAATTTCTGCGATAAGGCATCTGTGGCACAAAGCAAGAGACAGTGAATGGCAGTTTTAGGAGAGATGCAAGAAGAGGACGAAGGGCTCACCTTGCATTAAGGCTGTAAAGTGCCCTTTGAACTGACTTGATTGACATTTACAGGCCTCCATCAGTTTATCTGATATGAAATGATTTATTTCAAAACCACTAACAGTGAAATCTACTAATACTGCATGTGTACGAGTCAAAATCTAGTATCAAGCAATACCACAAAAATCATTAGGAAAAAAAAAGGAAAGAGGCGATAAAAAACAGAACAGCGCATGGGGTACAGTTGACCGACCAACATCATATACAGAATTGAATAATCCAACTTGGAAAATGCAAACTGAAAAACAATTCTACACCTCAAACTTGTTTTTCTGTGACTTTGTCAGACCAAGCACAACTAATAACCTGAAGCAATTACACCACCACTTTCCAGATTATAAAACTGGCTACGAGGTTTTAGGCTGCAGGAGTCAGGGATTTCATTTTCTTCACTGGTAAAGCAGTACAGAGTTTTCTCATAAGGAACTAGGACACTAACAATTTGCAGTCTAAGAGTTAATACTAGACAAATCGTGCACAACATATCATAGAGAAAGGAAATGTGTAATAACAAGGATTTATTGTCATACTGCAGATTGGAGAAATCATTAGAAGAAATTCAGTCTTGGCTAAAAAAACAGTCTTTAGTAAGGCACAAAGGGCCATATGAACAAACCATTTTTGCGGTCGGTAACGGCGCAATCGTGCAGTTTATGACCGCAAAAATGCATTTACAAAACACAAATTGCGACTCTCTAACACGTTACCTTATCACAATTTGTGTTTGCAATTCGGTATTTGGAAGGGGGGTGTTTGGGGAATCCCTTCCAAATGCCGAATCTGAATGGGATGTATGAATTTTTTATGAACAAATTACGGTTACAAAACATTCATATTTTACCACTCCTTGTAGGAGGCGGTAACCCATTCGCAAATGGGACGAGGTCCCAGTGTGACCCCTTCCCCTTTGAGAATGGAAAAAAATCTTCTTTAAGAGCAGGCAGTGGTCTCACGGACCACTGCTTACTCTTAAAATAGGAAACTTCGAAGTTTCAGCTTTTCTTTTTAAACGCAACCCGTTCTTTAAGGAAAACGGGCTGCATTAAATAAAAAAAGATTGCTTTATTGAAAAGCAATCACAGACATGGTGGTCGGCAGACCGCAGCAGGCCACCATCCCTGTGACGGCTACTATTCCCAATGGGTCATAAACTGCAACCTACCTCAATAATACTCATGAGGTAGGTCGATTTGCGGCCCACTAGGAATCACTAAATGAAATGAATAGAGGTTCATATTTTAGGGATAGCGATTTCCTGATTGCGATTCGCAGAGAATCGCAATTAGGAAATCAATATCCCTAAAATCTGCACATATGGCCCAAAGTCTTCTACCAGGTAAAAGCATAATTTCTAATAGATGTAAAAGAAAGGCCAGTGAAAGGGAACTGCATGAGGAAACATGATTAATTGACCATGTTGACAGAACAATCAACAATGTTTAACTACTGAAATGTACTATCTACGATTCCACTGCAATGTTTTTGGATGGCTTTTTACAGTCACCAGTCATTCAAGCATGGAAGGCATGCATGCTGTCTCTGTACAGAGGAGCTACAACAACTGTTGTGTACTGGATGGAGGCCAGAGTGCCTGACCTTGGATTTAAGGAAAGCTCTATATACTACTGGTAATGCTTTCCAACTAGACATCCCCATCTCTGTTGTGTGTTTCTTTTTTGATACGTATAAATAGCCATTCTTAAGCTTGCCTCTTGCAGAAAGTATTGGGCTTAGAATCCCATGGCTAAGCCTTTGATAGTATAATATTTGTGGAAAATTCCTTCAAGAAAATATTTTTTACTCTGAAATTAGGCTAAATGTACGTGGGTTTTCTTTTTTACCTTAAAGCATCTTAAATAAAAATCTCCTGAATGTTTAGGACAACAGAACAGCCTCTATTGTGCATCTCTATAGAGTAAAAGCTATATGCTTAGATGTTTACTGCAAAAAGATGTACGATGTACCTTAGAAATAGGATTTAAAAAACCCAGAAGTGAGACCTGTACCCCATTCCTTCCATGATGCTGAGAGTAGTAAGGAGAGGCAAGAAGTCAACACGAGTATGACTGAATAGTTTGTAGTTTATCCCACTTGAACATGGGTGACTATTCAGGTTTTTTTGATGTGTTATAGGTGGATGTTGATATCACGGTGGGTTTTAAATGCAAGAGCTATATTTCTGGCAGCGCTGTTATTTCTGAAAACTTTGTTTACTTGCTCAAAAGGTCTTCAAGGCATAAGCTGTCTACTGCAGGCATTTTTCCAATTAAATTTAATTAGATGTGAATACAGCACGTGGGGGGGCCTATTGGGGGGAGTCGTAGGACAGACAGTAGTTACTAAGCTCCAACTGTGTCAAGTGAAGTCGTTTACAATTCGTTTCCAGGAGTTACCTTACCAATGATGCTAAACTGAGTGTCTCAAGGAGGAGGGCAGGGTCTGACTAAGTAGGAGTGTGGATGAGCAACTACAGATGGCTTCCATGCCAGGGCCCTGAAATCCCCAGGCCCAATGTGCAAGTGGCCAGTTCTTTGCAATGTGGGAATTGCCAAATGCAGGTCATCAAGTCTAGTAGGGATCTTCTTTATGGGTCTGTGAAGTAGCAACCGGTGATCCCTGTATAGAGTACCTTCGGTGGGATTTACAGGTATTTTCTCCAAGGCCACTCACAGAGCGATAAGAGATTCACTGACATGTATAAAGGGGGCAATTAAAGTTAGTTATCTCTGCAACCAATGGTCAATTTTGAATGCAGTTTGCAAGGTTATTTAGTGAATGTCATCCTAGCAGTCTCATCAAACATTCCCAGGCCAGAGAGGAGGCCCGAGCCAGCTCAATACTTAGTTGACTAAATGACTTTTGCCATCTAGGTTTAAGAAAACCCACACGAATTGCCACACACAACAAAACGGTACAAGCGAAGATGTTATTTACCTTCGGTAATGCTCTTTCTGGTGGATACTTTATTTAATTGCAGATTCCTCACCTAGTGAATCCCACCTCCCCTCTGATACCCGCCCACGCCAGACTGGATCCAAAGAATTTTCTCAGCAACTCTGTCACACACCAGTAGGTGGAGTCGAAGACTCAACGACGCCCCGGACCAGAAGTGGCTTCTCCTCGAGATCTAGGAAATGGAGTCTCTTACTCCTTGTGAGGAGGAGGAGTGCAGAACATCAGCAGGCAATGGACTGCCCTACATGGAAAGTCGTCACAATCTTTGGGAGTAATGCCTCTTGCTCCTTAGAACTAATTTGTCTGGAAAGAAGCTGGTGTAAGGTTGCTGGACAAAAAGTGCTTATGGACAAGCCGACATGATCACTATGAGGAACACTGTTTTTAAGGTGAGCAACCTTACAGGATAACTTTGCATTGGCTCAAATGGGGTGCACATCAAGAAAATTAGAACCAGATTAAGGTCCCATTTGCCGCGAACACATGGTCCAGCCCTTTCAAGGGGACTTAACTTTTAACTGTTACCAGGGCAAGGCCTTGCAGGGAGACAAGGAGAAATTAAGAACATCCAATAACTGGTCATGTAAAAGTTGGCTGTGCAGCTAGGAGTACCAGAGAAAGAAGCAACAAACGTCTCCCAGCGTCATGTTTAGATAGTCTTAGTAGGGGGACGCAAGGGAGATCGAAGGACGTCAACTGTTGTAGCTCAATCTCCAAGCAAGATGTGTAGGCTTTGTTGTATAAACCTGCCCTGTTATTGTGATAGGAGTTCCTCAGAAAGAGGCAGCTGAATCAGTGTACAGATGCTCATAGGCAGACGTTCTGGGTAATACACTCCCCTAGCCCAATCCGGAGCCACTAGGATGGCAAGACGGCCATTGTCTGGAGGTGGTTTACAACTTTTGGGGGTGAATCTGCCTTCAACAACCAGTCGTCAAGGTATGGGTAGACTCATATTCTAAAACTCCGGAGATTGACAGAAACCACCACCATTACTTTCGTGTACACCTGAGGGGCACTAGACAGGTCAAAGAGGAGCACTGAAAACCGAAACTGCTTGAGGCCTATCTGAAACCGCAGATAGCGTCTGTGGGATTGCAGACGTAATGTGAAAACAAAAATCTTGCAAATCTAACATAACCATCCAGTTTCCTGGATCCAGGGCAGAAAACATTTGGGCCAAGGTGAGCATTTTGAACTTGTCCTTCTTGAAGAAGTTCAGAAGGTGTGGGAATCTAGAATTGGATGGAGGCCTCCGTCCTTCTTCAGCTCCAGAAAGTATAAGGAGTAACAGACAGTAGCGATCTCTGATCACAAACCTCTCTGTGCCCCCTCATCCAAGAGACTGAACTTCCCTTTGGAGAATGAACAAGGGGTCCTCCAAAAACTGTTGCAGAGTAGGTGGCATGCTTGGTAGGGTGGAAATGAAGGGTAGGATGTAACTGTGTTGGATGATTTGGAGCACTCATCTGTCAGATGTAATCCATGGAGGTAAAAGCTTATCCGGCCTTCAACCGAGTGACAGCGCGCTGCTGAGGGCAAATGAAAGGGGGTAGTTTGGAGCCCCTGGGAGCCAAGACACTGGTGGCCAGATCTGCCTCAAAAGGCCTGGGAGGCCTTTCTGCTCTCTGCTGAAATCCATATTCCGAATCCTCAAAAGGGGCGAATTTGTTGGAGAAACTGCTGCACGGGTGGGGTCCAGGCCTGACCAGATCACTTATTTCGTTGCATCCTGGCTATCCTGAATTATCTACTGAAGGCTGGTCCAAAGACCCTCAGGGTCTGCAGGTAAGTTATTGGCCACTATGTCCTACAACATATGTGAACAATGACCCAGGAGGCAACTTGAGTTTACTGACCTGAGGGCAATGCTGGCAGATGAAAACATAAGTTTCCCAAAAGCGTCCATGGATTTCAACTCCCTGTCTGACGGAGTGGTCAGTAACCTGTTGAGACTGAGCCTGCTGAAAGAGGCTTGAACTACCAGGCTGTATTGGATGCTGCAACAGGAAAGTAAGATCCCCTAGAGCTGGTCTATGTCTTCTGGCTATTTGCTGATTTACTGGATGGCAAGAATCTGGCTTCGCCCAGGTGCCCAGGGGTATGTCTGTCAATGCCTCATTGAAAGAAAGGAGAAGTTCCTGTGAGAACTGCCATGGTTGATGGTCTCTCTAAGCACATTTGTTCTGACTTCTACTGATATAAGTGGTAAGTCCAGTACGTCTGCTGCTCTCCTGATAACTGTCACAAAGGAGACAGTGTCTTCAGTGGTAGGCCCAGGTGGAGAGTTTAGACCAGGGTCGGCGAGGTCTCCAACTACAAACATCTGCTATGCAGAACTCGCACGTCCCACACTGTCCCTTAATCATACATGTAGTGCACACCCTAAATATATTCGGCCGCTTTATGATAGTTCTGCATATCAGACAAACAAAGTTAGACACAATTTGGTTAATTTAATGAGCCACTTAGGGCAAAATGGAGAAGAAATTATGAGATGCGACTTCACCTGAAATTATATTTGTCCTTCCGACATGCACATGAGCTATTGCGTTTTTGGAATTAATACCCACAGAAGGTGTTCATTTTTTGAACGAAACGCGTTGGCTGAGGCTGTATTGTTTCAAATGAAAAACAGAGGAAATAAAAAAAATTGGAAAGTAAAATAAAGACACAAGAACTTTAGACATTTTAATTGGACTCTTTATCTTGGATGCACAGCTATACTTATAACTCAGTCTCTGGTGATGTGTCTAGACCACTGGCCTCTTATAAATCCAGAAATAGATTTTCATCATCATATACCTGGGAACGGTCATTGTCATCTTGAGGTTCCTCTGTATATCTGTAGTGTAAGCGAACCATATCAGTAACCGACTGAGTTTGTAGTGGAAGTCTGGTTTGGGGGTGTGGGGTTGTGGGTGGGTGCTGGTTGAGGCTCCGAACAAGCTTGGGGTTGTTTTGCTTCAGTGTTTGAAAGGACTACTCTTCCGGTGGCTGTGGTGTTGCTGCCGATGTCAACGCATGGGGGACCTGGTGATTATCCATAACTATCCCCTCTGATTATTCTCCTATGACCAGACTCTCTGCAATGCCAGACTGCAGACACAGTTTCCTGATAAATTCTCATCTGTCTCCTTACAATCAATGTTGACCAGAAACCCACCAACAACCCTGGCCCACGTTTCAGTGCTGAGATATGTGATAAAATGAACTTCTAATGAAAATTGCTTCCAGACACGATGGAAGAAAAACTAATCTAACGTTGAGCCTGTGTCTTGGTGCATTCGGATAATCAAAGTGACAATGCTCCAGAAAATAATTTGGTCACCATGCTCTCCAGAAGTAACTAGCTTCACGAAATTAAATCCATCATGCTGTTGAATCATTACATACTGCAAGCGCATGGTGCCTATCTTTTATGTTGCATGTAATAAAAAAACGATTTTCTATTGCTATCTTTTATGTTGCATGTAATAAAAAACGACATCCTATTGCTAATTTAAAAGAAAGGAGGACAGAACAGTAAAAATAAAAAATGTCAATGCTGTAGCAAAATCAATTATAAAGATGTTTAATGGGGTGGAGCCAACATGCAAACATTTTCATCTCCCTTATTAACTAGAAATGTACAATCAGATCGACCTTCAATTGAAACCTTCCCATATTACTAAAAATGGCCTGCCGATTGAGAAATGACAAAAAACAATTTACCTTGTTTAAGTGAAATGGGTTTTAAAATGTGGATAGTCTAACATTGCTCTATCAGACTCATGGATTTCATTTCTGGAAGCCACCTTAGAAAGAAACTATAACCCTTGTAGATTCGAGAACCTCATCCAAGCAACAACAATGTAACTTTCCAAATATTTTCCCTATACAGTTAGTAATCACATAGAGCACTAAAATCATTAATCGTGTCGGTCCCCTTGTTATGACCACTTATGTCCATGAGATTTGATTGGCATTCTGAAAAAAACCATGATTAAACATGTCCAGACCTCATAATCGAGCTAGGCAAGCCAGAGGCAACATGTAGCTCATATTTTCATTTCAGTAGCCTACAAATTTTCCTCGCCTCCCTTTTCCCTAGTATTTATTGGCAGCCTGTTACTGCTGTAAAGAAGCAAATGTGCTGCGTGCAGGGGCACCGAGGGCAAGGATTTTGTAGAGAATGATTCCCCATGTTAATAGTACACATGTATTAAAACGTATGTTATTAGTTAACAATATTGGTACTACTGGAAGCTGTACTGGAGAAAGCAATGTTTTGCTAATAACACACCCACTCCACACTGGCTTAAAACCTACAATGTATCACTGGATGGCTTCCTTGTAACATAGCTTGGATGTTAACAATAGCAAATTCAATGGACAAATATATTCAGACAAATGCAGATGAGCTTTTCCTATCTCTCAGAGCAAAATGTAATTTATGTCCCAACTCGACAGAGCAGTTGGTCACTCACCTTTGATCAATGCAGTCAGCATCTAGAACAAGGATGGCACTTCCATCTCTCAGGCCAAGGCTCCGTATGGATTTGTTCATGTCTGCCTCAGGAAAGAAATTCCAAGTCTCTGCATCCTTGCCACCGGATCCTAGCGGGTAGCAAAGTGTCACTCTGTCTGCTTGCAGCGTTGCAGCCAATGCCTCCCGCACTGAACCTAATTCAGCATTGCCCGCAAACACCTGCTGAGATTCTTTGAACCGTGAGCCATGTAGAGAACGACCACTCTCTGCAGGATGCAGGATGCTCAGGACTAGTGGCTCCACAGCCTCTCCTGTTTGGATTGAAACTCCACCTACCTGCAGAAACACAAGAGTGAGAGAGCTGAGACAATCCAACAGAAAAGAGAACGAGGGATGGCAACCTACTGTCACAAGGAGTGATGAACTTACAGAATCAACAATAAAGCTTTAATTTTATATCACAGTTAATATACGAACTGTACACAATACCTCTAACACACACCGCAATGACATGTCGCTGAAGTACTAGATTTGACAAATGAGAAAGTATAAGTTTTGCAGGTTGCTTTTTCTCTATTCTTTTGTATCACCGTTTTTATTTCTGAAATTTCAATGAAAACATTTGAAGACATGGAAAAGCAGGACAGCAGCTGGAATGAACTGTAGCAATCCATTGTGAGAAAGTGCTGTCTGAAAAGGAGTCAGCAATGCTGTTTTTTTAAAACTTTCTTTTTCACATGAAGTAACTTTGTAGCGGTAATAACAAGAGCCATAGTATACAGCAGGTAGGTAAGGGAACTGTGCCCAACATTGCAATATTCAGTCTCATACACTGTCTAAGAGGAGAGCAACTGGCGCATGCCACTGCAAATCCGATACACACCCACATCCCACCCGGGGGTCACATCCAGCGAAGGACTACTGTTCGGAGCCATCACGATCACCACTATTCGGGTCGCAGTCCGGGGCCAAAAATCTGTCACTGAGATATCGCCACACGAGGAGATCTTCCTCCACTTTAACATTTTTTCTGCTAAGTTTCATATGAATCTCTTCTGCTAGCACCCATTCTGCCACATCCCTGTGCCAGTGATCTATCTCCAGGGTGCGCTGTCCCATCCAGGTGATGGCCACCCTGTGCCTAGCAAGAACCAGCGCTAGCTGCAAGAATTTAAACGCCATCTTATGACCTTTATGTCTACTGATATCCCCCAATAAACAGCGCTGTGGCGTTACCGTGGCCCGCAATGAAGTAACTCCTGTGAGTTCAGCCACCATCCGAATCCAAAAGTCCTGCACTGCTAAGCAGCGCCAAGTCAGGTGAAGAAAGTCGGCTCCCTGAGTTTCGCAACGAGGGCAGCTATCAGTTAATAGTGTTAACAACTGTGGGTTACAGCGTGCCGAGTACTAATTTGGGACTTTTTTAGATGTTAAAGAAATACCTCTCTACAGCCTGGAGATGGGAGGGCAGTGCAGAATCTGTGTTTGGATAGCATATCCACCAGAAAGATACCAAAGGTAAGCAAAATAATACACTATTTTTTTTAAAGTACAAAAGTGCCAGCACCTTAAAACAAACCCCTCAAAGTTTAACCTAAGTAGAGAGAACTGCAGGTGAGTGAGGGTCAACTGTGCATAAACCAGAGTGACCACATCTCAACATCACAACAGAATAGGGCCAGGCTGTGCAGACACTAAACTAAGATCCCAGATCAAAAAAAATGACTTTAAAAGCAACACAGAGACTATGATGACAGCATATACAGCAAGTAAATGTTCAGTCCAAAAGCAAGATGAATCACCGTTTTCCATGCGTACACCCTTCTGCACCACAGCTCATATTTGAAATTGAAAGCAAATGTCTAAGTTTCATAGGATGCAAAACTGTATGACGTTTTCGGCATAAGTTGTATTTTGGTTACAGCATATAAGATCTCATTATCGTAGCTTAACTCGCCCATATGGCGCAATAGGTACAGCCCTGGTGTGGATCTACAAATGTATGTCAAATTTGCCAACACTTCCTCCCACCAGCTCTTCATCAATGAGTCTTCAGACAAGTATTTTTGGCTCCTCTGCAATAGCCTGCTCCACGAACACAATTAGCACTTTGTTGTGTTAGACCATGTGTATCGCATGCTATATGCTACCCTGTGGTACCTTAGTTGCGCCTCTGAACAAAATCACAACAGATCTCCATTCATAATAGATTTGTGAAGAGAAACCTGGTCAACAATGAACTGAGGTTTTCCCACATATTCCTACCTCTTTTCCATTCCATACAAAGATGTCGGTGCCATCAGCGAGATCAAAGGTTGAGAGAGGCAGGTCATCCCCTGTGAGAGTAAAGCACTGATGAGACCCTTTCAGACCCTTAGAGATACATAGAGGCAGACAGCAAACAACACTGACTCAAATTGGGTTCTGTACAATTAAGCCTACACCATGTTCTGGTGCACATTTGAAACATGCAGAGAATGGAGTCTTACCATTGAGTGTCTGATACAGATGAAGTCCAGCAGGCACAGACTTCGCAACACTCAGCACCACGTCATCATCCCAAAAACCCAACAGCTGGTATGGGGGGTTTGCAAAAACAAAGAAAAAGGGAACATAAAAAATGATTATTGTGAGAAAACAAGAACAAAAGCACCAAGCATTAATAAATTAAATTGGATTTACTTTTCATAGTGATATGTTCTAATGTGCTTTGAGGATCTCTGGCCTGGGAGAAACAATGAACACCAGGATTTCACTCATTGTGAGACTCGAGATGCTCCTGTTGTGTCTTGATATTGTACTGCTGATGCTGTAATACTAATGTTGTAAGGTAATGTTCATTGCAGTGGAGTTGTACCGCTGAAGTGACGTACATGTTTTAACATATGTAATGTGGTGGTCCTTGCAGTGCTGCAGTTCCAAGTGCAGTGTGGTAGCACTGACATGGCAGTGTTGTCGTGCTAATGCGCTTACAGTACGTGGTTGCTGTTGTGAGCTGTTGCTGTATTGTTGTCAAAGAACTGTTGTTGTGGTAGTGACATGGTGGTGCTTGCTGTGATGAAGCTTGCAGTAAAAGTAAAGTCTAGACAAAAGTGTCTGTAACAATTACATAACATCCCTCCTCCATTTGTTAAAGTAGATCAAAAATATAAGAAAACATTACTTGATTTTTTGGCAATGGCCTTGGAGAGTAGATAAATTATACTGGTCTCATAGGTACATACTGGTCTTATAGGTACACAATCACAACAGCTTTGACTTGAATGGTGCTGAAGTACCAACCTTGCCAAACCTAATAAATCAAGTGAGGTGTAGGAGCCCTTCCCATACTTGCATATTTGAGTGAAAGGAGACCGTGACTCAGGTACTATTTCTGAACAGATGGATAAACTAAGGAGATCTATTTGAGACTCGCACTCAAAGAAATTCATGAGGTCTTTTGACCTACATATTGACACTATTGAACAAGTTACTTACATTAAGTAACACTCTTTCTGTTGGATACTCTATCTAACCGCAGATTCCTCACCTTAAAATGTCCCTGTAATCCCGCGCCTCTCGCGGGCGGGAATTCCAACATGGCGCCCGCAGTCGGACGCCAGGACGAGGGAGTCAGCAGTCCAGCCCCTACGTGGGACGGAGCATCGGCCCGTCGAGAGGAGGGGCGAAAAGAAGAAGAAAAGAACGCCGAGGAGGACGGAGTCTCGCTCACCGAGTCTGCTGAGGAAGACCCAGATCCCCGAGTCCCGGTCCTGCTAAGAGGAGAAGAGGAGGAAACAGCAACGCAACGCGAGGAACCGCCCAGAGGCAACGCCCGAAATTCTAGCCGACCCAGAGAGGAGGAGGGCGGTGAGACTCCCCCTGACGCGACCCAGGAGGGCCGGGGAATCTGGCAAGTACCTTTCCTTAACTATTTCACCATGGGTTGATGGCGGTTGGGGCGGCAAAAGCACAAACCTGCTTGTTTGCACGGAGGCCCTTATTCCTTTCATTTGCCCCTTTTAAATTCACAATCCCGGTCCTGGGTGAAGGTGACGGTAGGCGTACTGTCATAAACCCACCATACCTGATTATTGTTCGTTTTCCTCCGAGGGTCCTGTCCACACTCCCCTCTTCTTGTGTCCTGGGAGAGGAGAAGAATAGAACCAAAAGACGTCTCCCACAACAGTTCAAAAGGCAGAGAAAGAGAGACATCCCAGTACACATTGACTGAACAAATAAGACAAGAAGTCCTCCAGCTCTTTTTTTTATTAATATTTGGCCTCTGCTTGACCCGACCCTTATATATTTTCTGGCTGACCAGTAAAAACCCCGACAAGCCTCACCCCTGTCTCAATGTCTTATATGACCAGTTGACCACAGTGGTGTCAGAAGTGGGATTGGTCATTTAAGACTGCCATGACCCAACCCATCACCATGGAGACTATGGTCACCCAGTTAGCTGAAAGTCAGAGACACCTACAGCTGGTTATTGAGCGCCAAAACCAGACGGCACAGAAAGAGGGAAGCATTCCAAACCACCCTAAAAGAACAAGCAGCCCTTTTGACCACCAACCAGCAAATCCAAGACACCGCTATCCAAGTCTCACTGACGCCATATCCACAGCCTGGGTTCACCCAAACATTCTCAGCTCAGTGCTGCAGAAGTACCAGGAAGGGGACAACCCCGATTATTTCTTTGTAAATTTCGAGAGGGTAGCAACAACTGCCACTTGGCCCCCTGAGCGATGGGGCCAGTACATAGCTCCCCTCCTATCCGGTGTATTGCAGGCCGCTTATCAGGCTGCTAACCCCGCCGGCCTTACACCCTACCCTCAGATCAAGAAGACCATCCTCGGAAGGTTAGGGTATGACACCGAGTATTACAGAGAGGTGGGTTACCGCATCAGAGACCTGGGGGAAAGATGGTTACAACCCAATCTCTCCCCTATGGAGGAAGTCACAGAGAAGGTATACTTAGAACAGTACCTGGAGGCTCTCCCCACCAACACACGTACCTGGGTAAAACAACATCCCCATTTGACTGTACAGACTGCAGTAGAACTGGCATGTGCCTACCATAGGTCTCCGGACTTTAGGGCACAGCCTAAAAGAGCTTCCCCGACGCCCCAGAAGACGTTCCCCAGGCAGAGTGAGAATAAAAATACCGGACTGGGAAAAGGGTTGACGAGACCACCTATACACCCCTTCCCTACACCGACAGGCCGTCAGTGTTTTAAGTGTTTGGAATGGGGTCATATCGCCAGAAATTGCCCACTGAAGAATGAAGGGGTAGAACCCATGGAGGTCGGATTAACCCGTGGTAGGGTGCTTGCCACAGGGGGTGCTCAGCCACGATACAGAAAGGCCATTCGTCTTAATGGCCGGTCCATAGATGCACTGTTAGACACAGGGGGTCACCACACAGTGGTATCCAAGGAATTGGTTCCTATCAGCCAAATCACAGATGAGGCCCAAATACAGGTGTCCTGTGTCCATGGGGATGTCCGCCTATACCCAGTAGCCGATGTACTAATGGAAATAGATGGGGACCCACAAGTACATCTGGTGGGGGTGGTACCGGCACTCCCGGAAAAGGTCCTCCTCGGAACGGACCTACCCCGCTTTGATGAGTACCTAGCAAGTGTGACCAAGAAAAATCACGAGACCGAATGACTACAGGAGGCACCCTTCTCTGCCTCGGAGATACTACGGACCGAGACCAAAATCCCAAAGACAAGGTCAGAAAAAAGGAAAGCGCGCAGCGTACACCCCGGCCTTATTTTCCTCTGTCACTTGTCTTCTTTCCTCCCCAGAAGAGAGAGAGTGGCCGGTCCGAAGCTTTAGGACGGCTCAACGGGAGGACAGCACCCTGACACATGCATAGAACCAAGCCCACGAAGAAGACCCCCCTAAGGTAGGCCCGTACATTTGTGTTAAGAGAGGGCTCCTCTATAGGATCAGTGGGGATCCCGAGCATAAGAAAGAGCAGCTGCTCATACTCCTGGCATTCAGAGAACAAGCATTACATATAGCCCATAGTCAGGCCGGGGGTGGGCACTATGGACAGGAACATACGCTTCAGTACGTATTGGAAAAGTTCTATTGGCCCGATGTGTACAAGGAAGTTGCCCGGTTTTGTGCCTCCTGCCCCAGATGCCAAATGGTCAACCCTTCCACAGACAAAAGAGCGCCTTTACGTCCCTTACCCATAATCGATATCCCTTCCAAAGGGTGGGAATGGACCTGGTAGGCCCCCTTTTGCCCTCAGCTAGGGGCCACCAATACATATTGGTTTTGGTGGAGTATGCCACAAGCTACCCTGAGGCGATACCCCTGTCGAGCATGACCACCCTATCGGTTACTCAAGCCATGGTCTCTTTCTTCTCAAGGGTTGGGTTTCCGTCCAGGGGATGCCCTTTATGTCCCGGATGATGAAGGAAGTTTGTAGCCTTCTGGGGGTATGACAAATCCGAATGGCCGTGTATCACCCCCAGACGGACGGTTTGGTGGAACGCTATAACCGGACTATAAAAACTATATTGAGAAAGTGTATTACTGATACAGGGAAGGACTGGGACCGCAAACTCCCTTTAGTGTTGTTCATGATTTGAACCCATGAGCAGAAGTCCACGGGGTGCAGTCAATTTGAGCTATTGTTTGGGCGAAGACCTCGCACCCTTCTAGATATGACAGCCGAACAGTGGACTGAGGAGGAGGATGAAGGGAAGCTGTTAGGATACTCCACTGCCTTAAAATCGACCCTAGCGACTCTGTGGGAGGAGGTACACCAGAACCTGGAGAGGGCACAGCAAAAACAGAAAACGTATTACGATAAAGGCACACACCTAAGAGAACTAGCAGTGGGAGACAAGGTACTCATACTCTTACCCTCCTCGGACAAGAAGCTCCTAGCAACCTAGCAAGGACCTTACTCAGTTTTAGAACAAGTGACCCCCGTTACCTATAGAGTAGCTGTTCCCCGAACAGGAACCCGTGGACAGGTGTACCACATCAATCTGTTAAAAAAAAAATGGGAAGAACCCCCCCCCCCCTCAGAGCAGAGACGCCATTGTTTCCATTAACCACATGACACACACTAAGCCCATGGAGATACCCATCCAACCCTCCTGCCTGCCCTCTGTAGAGCGGCTGATAACAGGGGAAATACTTAGCATTGGTCAAAGACATCAGCTGTACAACCTGTTAGACTGTTTCCCAGGGCTAAGTTCAACCAACCCGGGGAGGACCTCCCTAGAAACACACGACATTAAAACAGAGGCAGAAAAAGTCATAAAACTAAGGCCTTATCGCATCCCAGCCGCCAGACGCCAGGCTGTAGAACAAGAAGTAGAAGCAATGCTACAAGCAGACATCATAGAACCCTCTCAGAGCAACTGGTGTTCCCCGGTGGTGTTAGTACCCAAACTGGCGGAAGCATCGACTTCCGCCAGTTGAATGCCCACTTCAAATTTGACAGCTATCCCATGCAGAGAGTCGATGAGCTCATAGAGAGACTGGGAGGGGCTCGAGTAATGTCCACCATCGACTTGACAAAGGGATACTGGCAAATACCCCTCAGTTCAGCCTCCAGAGAGAAAACGGCCTTTACCACCCCATCCGCCTGTATCATTTTAAGGTCATGCCCTTTGGTCTGCACAGGGCCCCCGCGACCTTCCAAAGGTTAATGGATGTCATATTACAAGCTCATCAAAAACATGCTGTGGCCTATCTTGATGATATCGTGGTATACAGTGCCGATTGGGAGACACACCTACAACACCTGCAGCGTATCTTCTCCTCTCTCCACCAGTCAGGACGGACACTCAACCCCAAAAAGACCACTCTGGGCACTGACCGCATAGAATATTTAGGATACTCCATCCAAGCAGGGACACTACGACCCCAACACAGTAAGTGAGAGGCTATACAAGGCATACCCAAACCAGCTACCAAAAAGGACGTATGAGCGTTCCTTGGCCTGGTAGGGTATTACAGGCGTTTTTATCCCCGACTTCTCCACCATAGCATGCCCTCTCACCGATTTGTTGTCACACGACACCCAAACAACCAGATAGAGTGGACTGCCAGCCAGGAGCACAGTTTCCAAGCTTTAAAGTCTCTGCTATGTCAGGCCCCTATACTGATGTGTCCCAATTTCGGGAAGCCATTCGTCCTGCAAACGGATGCTTCTGACCGTGGCTTAGGGGCTGTCTTGTCACAACCTGACCAGCAGGGAGATCTTCGGCCTGTCCTTTACCTCAGCCGTAAACTGTTCCCACGAGAAACCCACTACGCAGCGATGGAGAAGGAATGTCTGGCCATCAAGTGGGCCTAGGAGGCCCTACAATACTATTTATTGGGACGCACATTCTTTTTGGTTACTGACCATGCCCCCTCACCTGGCTCGCCACTCACAAAGATACAAACCCCAAGATACTCCGCTAGTTCTAATCCTTACAGCCTTTTTCTTTCCAGGCCCTCCATGCACCTGGTCGAGCTCAAGGAAACGTGGACTATTTATCACGATATCCAACGACTACATTGCCCGAACGTGCATACTTAGAGGGAAGGCGGGAATTCCAACATGGCGCCCGCGGTCAGACGCCAGGACGAGGGAGTCAGCAGTCCAGCCCCTACATGGGACAAAGCGTCGGCCCATCGAGAGGAGGGGCGAAAAGAAGAAGAAATGAACGCCGAGGAGGACGGAGTCTCGCTCACCGAGTCTGCTGAGGAAGACCCGGATCCCCGAAGCCAGCCTCACGTCCCGGTCCTGCAAGGAGAAGAAGAGGAGGAAACAGCAACGCAACGCGAGGAACCGCCCAGAGGCAACGCCCGAAAGTCTAGCCAACCCGGAGAGGAGGAGGGCATTGAGACTCCCCCTGCCGCGACCCAGGAGAGCCGTGGCCTCCGGCAAGTATGTTTCCTTAACTATTTCACCACGGGTCGGTAATGGTTGGGGCGGTAAAAGCACCAACCTGCTTGTTTGCACTGAGGCCCTTATTCCTTTCATTTGCCCCTTTTAAATTCACAATCCCGGTCCTGGGTGAAGGTGACGGTAGGCGTACTGTCATAAACCCACCATACCTGATTATTGTTTGTTTTCCTCCGAGGGTCCTGTCCACACTCCCCTCTTCCTGTGTCCTGGGAGAGGAGAAGAAGAGAACCAAAAGACATCTCCCACACCAGTCTGAAAGGCAGAGAAAGAGAGACATCCCCGTTGTAGGAAGGAAAATGCTACTTACCAGCATGCATCTGTTCTTGGCATGTAGAGCTGCAGATCCTCACACTTTGCATTAGATCGCCATCTGGTGTTGGGCTCGGATGCTTGCACTTTGTTGTCTTCGAAGAAGTCTTTTGTAGTCATGTGATAGGTGACTCCTCCTTTGGACAATAGTGCGCATGGACATCGACTCCATCCTCAGATTGTTTTTCGCCATAATGGGGAGTGATGGAGTTAGTAGAAAAGGAAAAGGATGTCCATGTGTGTATATCTAAATAAGATAGGACTGGAACACATACAGGTCCCGGGGAGGTGGGTGGGCGTGTGAGGATCTGCAGCTCTACATGCCAAGAACAGATGCATACTGGTAAGTAGCATTTTCCGTTCGAGGCATGTGAGCTGCAGAGCTCACACTTTGCATAGACTGTACAGCAGTATCTCCCCTAGCGGTGGTCACCTGTACGTGATGCAGTAGTTTGAAAAAGTGTTCTAAGGACAGCTTGGCCCACAGCAGCTTGTTGCTTGGCTTGCACATCAACACAATAGTGTTTAGTGAAGGTGTGTGTTGTAGACCATGTGGCTGCCTTACATATGTCTTCTAGGGGAATGTTCCCTAAGAATGCCATGGAAGCCCCTAGTTTGCGTGTTGAGTGCGCTCTAGGGGGAATTGATAATGTGCGTTTGGCTTTTTGGTAGCATATTTGGATACATTTAACGATCCACCTTGCAATCCCAGCTTTTGAGATGGGATTACTCTTATGTGGTGGAGAGAAAGCTACAAACTATTGTTTGGTTTTGCGAAATGACTTGGTTCTGTCAATGTAATACATTAGGGCTCTTTTGACATCCAGGGTGTGGAGAGCTCTCTCTGCTACAGAGTCTGGGTTTTAGAAAAACACGGGTAGTTCTACAGATTGGTTAAGGTGGAAAGGCGAAATGACTTTAGGAAGGAATTTCGGGTTTGTCCTGAGAACTATTTTGTTATGATGTATTTGTAAGAAGGGCTCTTGTATAGTTAAAGCCTGGATCTCACTGACTCTCCTGAGAGAGGTGATTGCAATTAGGAACGCGACTTTCCATGTAAGGAATTGAAGTTCACATTTATGCAGGGGTTCAAATGGTGGTCCCATGAGCCTGGTAAGTACTATGTTAAGATTCCACACTGGGGAAGGTGGTAATCTGGGAGGTATGATCCGTTTAAGGCCTTCCATAAAGGCTTTAATGGCGGGGACTCTAAAGAGTGATAAGTGTTGCCTGTTTTGTAAGTAAGCAGCAAGGGCTGCTAGATGCAGACGTATGGATGAGTATGCAAGATTACATCTTTGCAAATGTAGTAAGTAGCAAATGATGTTTTGCGTGGAGGCCTGTAATGGCTGGATATTATTGTTAGTGCAGTAAATAGCGAATCTTTTCCATTTTGCTGCATAGCAAGCTCTGGTAGTAGGGCGTCTAGCCTCTTTAATAATGTTCATACAGTCTGGCGGTAGGTTAAGATAACCGAATTCTAGGATTTCAGGAGCCAGATCGCAAGGTTTAGTTGAGATGGATCTGGGTGCCTTATCTCTCCATGGCTCTACGTTAGCATTGATGGGGAGAGGTGTAGTTTTTGATATGGGACTACTGATAGTTCCAGCAGTGTGGTGAACCACGGTTGGCGTGCCCATGTGGGAGCTACTAGGATCATTTTTAGAGACTGTTGTCGGAGCTTACGTACCACAAGTGGAATGAGTGGTAGTGGTGGAAAAGCGTACGCAAATCTGCCGGACCAATTCATCCATATTGCATTGCCCTTGGACTGCGGGTGTGGAAACCTGGCGGCGAAGGATGGGCATTTTGCGTTTTGGTGTGTGGCGAACAGATCTATGTCTGGCTGGCCCCACATCTGGAAAAAAGGTAGAAGAACTTGTGGATGTAGTTCCCATTCGTGAATCTGTTGTGTCTGTCGACTTAACAGATCGGCAATCTGATTGTGAACTCCTGGTAGGTGTTCGGCTAGAAGGTATATGTTTTGTGGAATGGCCCACCTCCAAATGTTCTGTGCCAGTTGGGACAGTTGTGGAGAGTGTGTCCCCCCTGTTTTTGTATGTAGTACATGGCTGTGATGTTGTCTGTTCGGATCAGGACAGCCTTGTTTTGTACGTGGAGCTGAAAGGATTTGAGAGCTAGGAATATAGCTAGTAACTCTAGATGATTGATGTGGAGCAGCTTTTGTTGAGTGGTCCACTTGCCTTGTGTTGTATGATCTAACAGGTGTGCTCCCCATCCTGTGAGTGATGCGTCCGTTGTCAGTATTATTTGTGGAACAGGCTCTAGGAACGGCCGCCCTTTGGACACATTTTTTGTGTTCCACCACTGCAGAGAGCGATGTGTGCGGCTGTCCACCAACACCAGATCTGTAAATTGTCCGTGAGCCTGGTTCCATTGGTGCGCTAGACACTCCTGTAGGGGACGCATTTGAAGTTTTGCATGAGGGACGATGAAAATGCAAGATGCCATCATGCCGATTAGTTGCATGAACACTCTGGCTGGGAGAGAGTGTTGTATTTGAAACCTGGTGATGAGGGTTTGTATACTGGCTATCCTGGCTGGGATAAGCTAGAGCCGTGGAAGTGTTTATTGTGGCTCCCAGATATTGATGTATATGGGAGGGTTGGAGGTGCGACTTGGTGTAGTTGATTGTGAACCCCAAGTTGTGTAGTGTTTGTATAGTCTGATGAGTGTGTTGGACACACTGGTTGAATGATCTGGCTTTGATGAGCCAGTCGTCCAGGTATGGGAAGACATGCATTTGCTGTCTTCGTAGGTGTGCTGCTACTACTGCAAGGCATTTGGTAAACACTCTTGGAGCAGTGGTGACTCCGAATGGAAGTACTTTGAACTGGTAGGTTCGAACCTTAGATACTTCCTGTGAGCAGGATGTATGGGAATGTGGAAGTAGGCGTCCTTGAGGTCTAGTGTGGCAAGGAAGTCTTGTTGTTGTAGTAAGGGAAGCACTTGTTGGAGAGTGATCATGTGAAAATGATCCGAATGTATATACTGATTGAAGGGTCTGAGGTCTAGTATAGGCCTTAGAGTCCCATCCTTTTGGGGATTAGGAAATACAGGAGTAAACCCCTGTGCCCTGATGTAGTAGAGGGACTGGCTCTATGGCGTGCTTTTGAAGCAGGGAAAAAACTTCTTGCTTTAAAAGTATGAGATGGTCTCGCGGACATTGGACGCTGCTTGGGTGGTATGTTTGGGGGGCAGCTGTAAGTTCTAGGCAGTAACCATGTTGGATAATTTGTCTCACCCACCTGTCCGTTGTAATGGAGTTCCAGACAGGTAGGAACTGTGCTAGTCGTCCCCGACAGGAGTGGAATGGTCGGGGGGAAGTGGAGGGAAGTCACTGTTTAGGAGTGGGGGAGGTACGGGTGTTGGTATTACCTCGGCCTCTCCCCTTACTGTTGTTGCCTCGGTAACCACCTCTAAAGTATCCTCTATTGGGGGATGTTTGGGTGGTATTTC
This sequence comes from Calotriton arnoldi, assembly GCA_963921515.1. Taxonomy (NCBI): domain Eukaryota; kingdom Metazoa; phylum Chordata; class Amphibia; order Caudata; family Salamandridae; genus Calotriton; species Calotriton arnoldi. The sequence continues at coordinate 1,087,911 of CAWUFW010002548.1, read as the reverse complement.
TGTAAGAAGAGGAACTGTCTGTGTTGGTGTTTCTAGAGGGTCCTCTGTAGAAGGAGCGACGAAAGGAGCCACGTTGTTGTGGAGACTGCAATGCTCCCATTGATTTGGCAGTGTCAGTGTCCTTCTTCATTTTCTCAAGTGCTGTGTCTACAGCCGGACCAAAGAGTTGATTCTGATTAAACGGCTGGTTTAAAATGGTGGTTTGAACCTCTGGCTTGAAGCCTGAAATGCGTAACCATGCATGCCTTCTAATGAGTACGGTGGTGTTGACAGACCTAGCGGCGGTGTCAGCTGCATCAAGGGCACACTTAATGGACGCATTGGAGATGAGTTTGCCCTCCTGAATGAGATCATTTGCCTGCGTCTTATACTGGTGAGGTAGATGTTGCAATAGGGTTTCTAGCTGGTCATAGTGGGCCCTATCGTATCTGGCCAGCAGTGCCTGGGTGTTGGCTATGCGCCAGTGATTGGTGGCCTGCGCAGCCACTCGTTTGCCAGATGCATCCAGCAATTTTGACTCCTTATCAGGGGGCGGAGCGTCCCCTGAAGTCTGAGAATTAGCCCGTTTACGAGCATTGGATACGACTAAGGAGTCAAGAGGGAGCTGGCCTTTGATGTAGGCAGGGTCATCAGGGGCAGGTCTATATTTTTGTCGATCCTAGGGTTAAGAATTCTGGCCCGTACAGGATCTTTAAATATTTCAGGAGCATGCTTGATGACTCCTTTAATCATGGGCAACGTCTGTACAGTTCTTTGAGACTGTTCGAAGGTATCTAAGAGGAAATCTTCCTCTGGTGGGTTGGTGTGTATATGTACCCCATGAAAAACAGCAGCCCTGTGAATGAGTTGCCCAAAACCAATGTTATCATCTGGGGGAGATGGTTTTGTTGGATATGGTGGAGGGCTTGGGAGGTCTGGAAGATCTATGGGATCGTTGTAGCCCCAATCGTCTTGTGGTGGGTCATCTGGGTCAGTGAATGCGTCATCAGGGTCACCACCGTCCCCATGTCGTCCTGATAGTCATGTGGTGGAGATGTTACAGGCTGAGGCGGAGTAACAGGGATGTAGAGAGGAGGGGTTTTAGGGGGGAGGAGAAGGAGGCATAGGTGAAGTAGCACAGTCCTTCTTTTCCACAGGGACGGGCTTGTGGCGTGGCACAGTAGTGATATGTCCAGTTTTGGGGTTAATGTGGAGTTTAGCTTGTTTAGGATCGACAGGATCCGGACGAAAAAGCTCCTCCTCCTGGAGATTTGGCTTCTGTGCCGACTTTTTCTGTTCCGATCGAGGTGATGGCTGTTTTGTGTGCTCTTTGGCCTTAGAAGGCGTGGAAGAGTCTTTAGTCTTGGAAATCAGCTCCGAAAGCTTTGGCTTAGGGGCTGTGTCGTGGAGTCTTGGTTTCGACGCCGACTTATCCCCATGCTTGGAGGCGGGCTTTGGAACGGAGGTGGATTTCGGAGCAGAGAGTTCCTTTGGCTTCGGCGCCGAAGGTGCCGGTGGAACTAAAACATGCGGCTTGGTCGGTGCCGAGGAACTGGAAGGCTTGAGTCTTTTGTTCGGTGCCGAGCCGGAAGGCGGGGCGTCCAACGCATGTTTTCGGTCGCGACTGGGGCCAGCAGGCGAAGTCTTGACCGGTGCCTTCTGTTTTGGTGGGGGTTGGGGCAGGGGCAGTCGTACTCACTCGTTGCCCAGGAGTGATGGAACCGTCTGAGTCCTCTGCCTCCGACACGATCAGTAGATCTTCGGAATCTTCCTCCGGGACATCGGGGCCCTCGTTGAAGATGTCGACAGGTTCTGGAGCGGACCTCTGCGCCATGACGTGTCTTCGAGCTCGACGATCCCGAATGGTTTTCTTCGAGCGGAAGGAGGCGCAAGCTGGGCAGGTAGCCTCGTTGTGGTCGGGCGAGAGGCACAGGTTACAGACCTTGTGATGGTCACTGTGGGGGAACTTTGCTCCACACTGGGGGCATTTCCGGAAGGGCGTCCTTTCCATTAGCTGTAGGCCTCATGGCGTCGATGGGCCCAACGGCCCGCGTCGACGGCTGGAAAGGGAATCGAAGAAGAGGCGCGTCGAGATTTCGATGTCGATAGAAGTTTTGATGATGAAAAAACGGTTGAAAGTAAAGTTTCGAACCGGAGCGTCAAAAGTTGCATCCGAACCCAATGGCGGAAAAAAACAGTTGCAGTAACCCCCCCACTTTTTGCCAGACTACTGATGCACTTTGACTTGATGTGCCCTGGGTCCCTGTCAATCAGGTTCCCAGGGCCTGTGTTCTTTCCCCAAACCTAACCCAATTGGCATCTCTGGCCACAGGTCAGCCCCTGGTAAATGGTACCACAGGTACCCAGGGCACTGTGACCAGGGAAGACCTCTAAGGGCTGCAGCACTTATTGTGCCACCCTTAGAGGCCCTGTACCTTTACACACACACACACACTGTGTTTGCATGCTGCGTGTTTTGGTGCAGAACAAAGTGAAGAGTCGACATGGCACACATCCCTGTGTGCCATGCCTACAACCCACTGCCCTGGCATAGATCAGTCACCCCTCTAGCTGGGTGCCCTATGCCAGTGGTGAGGGTACAGGTGCATGAGCCCTGTACCCCTACAGTGTCTAAGTCCATTCTTAGACATTGTAAGTGCAGTGGTGCCATTAAGTATATATGGTGCTGGGAGCTTCTCATTACGAACTCCACAGCACAATAATGGCTACACTGAAAACTGAGAAGTTTGGTATCAAACTTCTCAGCACATTAAACCCACACTGATGCCAGTGTGGGATTTAATGAAAAATGCACACAGAGGGCATCTTAGAGATGCCCCCTGAAAAACGACCAGCCTCTGGTGGGTTCCCTGTCTGGTACACACCAGAATGCCACCACGAGACATGTTTCTGGACCCCTAGGGTCGCTCCCTGAGCCCAGAAACAAAGCCTTTCCTGGGCGGAGGTGTTCACACCTCCCGCAGGCCAGGAATGGCCATCTGTGGCAGGGGAGCTTCAAAGGCCTGGCAGCCTTTATAATGCGACCCCCAGCCACTCCTGCTATCAGGTGCAGGCCCCCTTCCTGTCGCCCCTCCTTTTCGGCGGGAAGACAGGCAGGAAAAACTAGCTAGCCCAGAAGGTGTGCCCACCTCTGCCAACTCCACCCCTCAGGCGGGGGAGGCGAGGTGAAGCTCACTCTTCAGTGCCCGCCATCTTGCAGATGGCAGGCACTCCTCAATCAGGATTAGGGATTGTGCTCACTCCCCCACGTGGGGTGAGCACACCAAGGGTGTAGTCACCCTAAGGTCAGTAGCCCATTGGCAACTGACCAACCCCTAAAACGCCCCCTAAATACAGTATTTAGGGGGCAGCCCTGAACCAAGAAGGCAGATTCCCGCAACCTAAGAAGAAAAAGGACGAAAGAAGACACCCAGCAGAGGAGACTGCAGAGAACAACTGACTTGGCTCCAGCCCTACCGGCCCGTCTGCAGTTTCCAGAGATCCTGCGCCAAAAATCGTCTTGTCCTGCAGCCAGCGACCTCCAGAACCCCTGGGAGGACTGACTGCCTTCAACAAAGACCGGATCTCCTGTGAACATCAGTTCTGTTCAAAAGAAACCCCAAAGAAAGACTCCGAGCCTGCTGAGGAAAAAGAAACCCGACGCCTGGAACCACCACTCCACCCGTCGCCTACGGCCCGAGTTAGAGTGGCCCACCGGTCCCAGCGAGGTCCCCCAGCGCTCCAGAATCCGAGTCCACCGTGGGTTGACCCCTCCAGGACTCCCCGACGTCGCCTGCAGCCTCTGCACGGAGACCCCCCCCAACCGCGAGTGGCCCTGTAAGGTGAAATGCGACCTCAAAAGACACCCCTGCATCCGGCCGCCCTGCGCCCTGTTGAACAGAACCAGAGGTGCACCTACGTCCCCGCTGTTGGTTCCTCCTGGAAGTCTTCCTGGACCGAGCCTGCAGCTGAAAACCAAAACCGAAAATCCGCATTGAAAACAACAGGGCACCCAACGCCAAACCAGCACCCTGCACCCAGCCGCCCCTGCGCCGCCGCTGCGGGTGCACTTTTTGGGCTAAACAGGATTCCCTTTTGCCCTGAGCCTAGCACCAGGAGCTTTGATCCCACAACGTTGTGGCCTGCTCGCCAGCAGCCACCAACCGGAGGCCCCCATCCCCCATTAGATAACATTGGGCCTCAGCACTCTGCACCCGGCCGCCCTAGTGCCGCTGAGGGTGTAACGAGAGTGCATGCTTGACCCTGGGCGAACCCTTTTTCTAACCCCAGAAGCTCAACTCCCAAGACCGATTACTTACCTGGTAACCGTTAACTACATTTCTCTCCATAGGAACCTATTGACTGTTTATCTCTGAAAATTGTTCTAAGAGTGGAGTTGATTTGTATGGAAACCTGAAAAATAACAATTGTGCAAAACTGATTTTACTTACCTTTTCTCTAGGAAATGCCCCAGTGTGATATCTAGGCATATCACACTGAGTAGAAAAAGTAATCTAAAAAGTAATCTCAAAAGTAACGTTAAAGTAACTTACCTGTAATTCTTATTGCTAAATCGATACAAAGTATATGTACAGCATTTCACAATATTGCATTACCAGCAATTCAAACTGTAACCATTTCAAAGTACATTTACAACTGCATTTCAAACTGTATATTTACTGCAAAGTATTTATCAACTTACCTGTGCCAGGCTTGCTTGGTTCTAGGAAATAAAATAACTAAAAGAATACTTTTATACAAAACCAATTGGTCTGAAGTTCAGTCTGAGTGTGTGAAATCATTTGATTGAGTGGGTACAACAAATGCTTAACACTGTCCTCTGATACTGCCTTACTGCTCGACCACACTACCACAAATAGAGAGTGAGGTGCTATCTAACTTTACCTCTGCCTACCTTTGGGGATCCACTGGACTCTGTGCACACTATACCTCACTTTGGTATAGTATATACAGAGCCAGCTTCCTACACCAGTACACATTGACTGAACAAATAAGACCAGAAGCCCTCCAGCTCTTTTTTTTGTTAATATTTGGCCTCCGCTTGATCCGACCCTTATATATTTTCTGACTGACCAGTAAAAACCCTGACAAGCCTCACCCCTGTCTCAGTGTCTTATAGGACAAATGTGACCACAGTCCCCCAGGTGCCACACTGGATCTGGTCATTTTTCCATAGAAGTGCTCCCAGGTCAACTAGGTGGTGCTGTGCGGCATTACGTTGTAACAAGTGCCATGTCCCAAATGCCAAGCAGGTAGAAGCCCAGCAGGGGTCATGATGGATGTGGATGATTGGATTGTCTTGTTTTCAAGTTATAATGTATGCTATTTTATGTACATGTTATATGTTTGTCTAATTCAAATGCAAACAATAAAATAATTTTGAGAATTTTTTTATACTTGTGTATTGATGAGCTCTGTTCATTGTGGAATAATGTGTCAGTAGGTTTATAGAATGGTTGTCTGAGGATTTACATTATAGTTACCATCATCCTCATCAACATCGTGGGGTGCACCTTGTACTGGTGCAAGATTAGAGTCAGAACCAAAAAGATAATAGAGCCTTAGGTGGTAGTGGCGGTGTGACAGAGCCACAGGATTAGAGTCCGGGGCCACAACTTAGAGTGGGACCGATGCGAACGTAGCAACTTCTTCTTGTGTTCGGCACACACAACGTCACCTCCTGGACTTAGATCTCATTCTGTTGTATTCTCCTTAGGGTGTCCATAACAGGCTTTCCAAATATCATGTCCTTATATAGGCACAATTCGCCCTGCCCTTATATAGGCATAGAATCCCAGACCTTATTTAGGCATTAAACCGTGCACTCCAAATACAGGCATGGTCTCTGACATCCGTCCACCCTAACGTCACAACGAGTTCATGAAGAACAGACCCTTAGGCTGCGGGAGTTTCCCTAGTCCAGGACTATTGATTTCTTCAAGGACTCATATATTATGCATGAACCATTATTCCTTAGGGGTTCATTCATGACGTCTTTCGTTGTCCAATTCACGTCAATGCTAACATTCCTAAGGTACTCTCAGGTATAAATATACCTTCCTAGCCCCTGTAAAACAGAGGAGACCTCGACTTCAGAGGAGCCCGTATCCCGGCCTGACGCACTGAGAAGACGCTGCCATTCCCTGCACGCAGAGAGCCCAGCTTCCAGTGATCTGACTTCCCTTGCGGGGTGTTGGAGTTCGAGTCTGGCAAAGAGATTCCAACCTCTCTCATTCTTCAGGTATGGAGCTGATAAGAACCTAGAGGGACTCTTGGCATACTAGGCATACTAGACTTAACATACTCTTAGTATACCATAGTAAGGAATACTTCACCTACTTCATACCTTGTCCTACACCTAGGTTAGGTTAGGTACACTGGGGTAGAACTAGCTTAGCACCGCATCGTATGAGTACTCGCATTTTTAGTCTGTGTTATTTATGTAACAGCATTTGTACTATAAAATAATGCTATCGCAGTATTATTTATTTCTACTGCTCACCCTGTAAATTATTTATCTCGCATACTGTCTTGTGATCGTAACAGCACATTATACTTACACCAGAAACAAGACTGTTCAATAAATCTTTTATTGAAAACGCCCGTCTATTATTTCTGTGTAACTCTGAGGAAAACTAAGCATGCACGACTGAGCTGAGTGAAATAGTTATCTAGTGTTTCCACGACTCTGGGACACGTTCTGATTCTAACAGGAAAACATATTGGTCATGTTTTGCGGCTGCCAGAAACTACTCCCTTCTTGTTGTCAAGGAGTTTCTAGTGGCCTCTGAGCTAGCTGGCACAAGTAATTAAGTTTAATATACTCGATAGGGACATACCGACCTTAGTCCTATGTCAAACCTATAGGATATATTATTCCAATGCGCAGAGCCTATTAGGGAAATAGGAGCTACACTACAATTCAGGTGCATGACTTAAAAATTGTGACCCGAGCCCAAACACGAAAGACACACCTTGTTGTGGGCCTGTGACCGAAATCTGCTTCCAGCAGTTGTGACATGGCTTTAACCATGTCATTTTTGGTAGTAACACTGTATCCTATCACACTGTGAAATTGTTTAGGAAGTCGCCTGAAAATGGGCAACTCTCTGGATCCAAGTCGAAAGGCATGGAAAGAAAGAAACTGATTTCAACGTGCAGGGGTGGCGTTTTCATGCAGCTCCGCTTTGTCACTTCCGGTGCAGTAAGGGGTCACAGGAGAGCTGCATAGTTCCACCTAGTGGTGTGCAGGAGCACTACTATGGAAAAATCTCCAGATCTAGCCTGGTGCATTGAGATAGTGTACATTTAGGAATCTGTGGTTCGAAGTACCCATCAGAATGGAACGGGTTTGAGACCCATGTATTGACTCTTATTTGGTATTGGTCCAAATTCACAGGATAAAAATGGAGAGACTCTTTACCAATTGGAATAACAGGAAGGTAAAGGAGACTAGCAGCTTATCCTGACCCAATGGAGGGCTAACTTCTCAGGACTACTCTGTTGTGAATGAAGAGCTCTGAGGCTAGGGCAGGAGATATACTTCTGAACGCAGGATTGCCTGTGCAGGGCTTGGCCCAGACCTTGAGCAGGACATCCGTGAGGACTTCATTGAAGGGAAGTAGGGGTTCTGAGAGGGACACCCATGGCTGAAGCACCTCAGTGAAAACATTGGTCTTGAACTCAACTGCGGGCAGCTGAAGGTCCAGGATCTCAGCCGCCTTCCAGATCACCATTGCAAAGTAACCCACTCCTCAGTAGCCATTGTAAGAGGCGAAAGGTGGCTCGTGCCTGATGAGGTGTCCAGACCACCGACATTAGCTATGTACTCCTAACAGGTGTTGCAGGCAATGGACAAAATAGCCATAGGATCCTTAGATCCCCTTCATTCGTGTTCCTTGGAGGGCCCTTCAGGGATCTAGGGCTTCATCTCCAATTCAGGCCCTATGGGCCTGGTTGGTACCGGCGTTGTGTCGCCGGTCCGGCTCTGTATCGGAGTCCAGAATTACGATGGGTTCGGCAGTGCCGGGAACAGCGCCACTGGAACGGTTCCCAGAGGAGTTCACGAAGTCGCAGCCGGGGCTGATCCAGAGCCGCCACCGAATCTGGAGGGCCTGACTGACGCCGAGTGCAGACATGCTGGCAGAGTTCCAGTTGGAGTCCCTCCCGAACCCATGGGGCCCAAAGGTGCTTCAGAGAGGTCCGTCTGCACAGAAATGAGGTTCATGGGCTCATAAAATTCTTGAAGTTGACAGGGATCGCTCTGGGAAACTCTGGGAAGCGCAGAGCGGACCCAGTGTCAGGCACAGACTTGTGGTGACATTCCTGCACCTCGTCTGATGAATGGGACCCGGGAGGAGAAGTCCAAGAGCACTTTGACTTCTTCTTGTGGGACTTACCTGAAGAAGTTTAGAATGGTGACGAGGACCAACGAAAGAGACTCAGAGAGCGGTCCTAGGACTTCCCTCGCGAATTGGACCTGGAGCGGTTCAGAGTCGCGTGGCATGCAGCCAGAAGCTTCATAGCACACTCGCCGATGGCCTTCTGATTAATAGTACTGCAATACGCGCATGCCGCAGAGTCGTGGTCCCGTTCCAGGCACCACAGACACACCCAGTGGGCATCCGTCACACACATTTGCCTGTTATAGGCACCATTTATTTATTTAAAAGTTCTTTTTATTGAAATTTTTCAGAAGAGTAAATAGAGACAATGAAAAGAGTCATATCAACTTCATGGCTCAGTACATACAGTGAACAGCTTCGTATTAAACAGAGTAGTCTCAATGGGTAGCCATACATAGTCCCTGGACATATAAATGAAACAGTATCCCGGTCCCTTTATGCATTCTGCTGCTCTCTGTGGCATCAGTCTTCCTGAGTTGTGTTCCAGGGCTCTTCATTGGCCCCAATAGAGGAGGGATGGAGATACAGAGGGAGGGACATTAGAAAAGGGGGGGGAATACAGAGAAAGATATAAAGATAACCGAAAGGGGAGGGGGGGCAGGCGATTTCTCTCTGGTTCAAGCAAAGGTGAGATTCTCCAACAACATCTGTATTTCCAACTGACTATGGACGCAGGGGGTGTCCCATACATAGTGTCCGTGCTTACGCTGCTGCGCTGTCGTCATTGTGCGAGGAGGTAGAGTCTAAATAAGTTTGCAATGGTGCCCATATGTCTTTGGGGCGAGCCTGTGCAGGCATCAGTTCCCAGTAGTCGGACAATTGGTTATGGCAGAACGCTGCGTATTTAAGCCACTCCGTTACTCTCGGACTGCGCCTGCGACCCCAACAGATAGTTACCCTTCTCTTCGCCAAGAGTAAGAGCATAGCCACAATTTCCTATGCTCAGCAACTATTCCACGCACATAACCCAACAGAGCCACCAGGGGAGAGCCTTCCACTGCAGCGCCTATCAGCGAGTCCAGCACCTCAAAGATGCTTTTCCAGTATCTTGCCACCTCCGGTCATTCCCAAGCCAGGTGCAGGAAGGAGGCCTCCGGGGCCCGACAACCCACACATCTTGCATCCTCACTTAAACCGGCCCTATGTAACCAGGCAGGGATCCTGTACAATTTGTGGATAAACTTAAAATGAATAAGACGCAGTCTGTAATTGGGTGACATTTCTTTCATTTGCGCGCAGCAGTATGCTCATGTACCCTCCTCTAGAGGGTCTCCCAGGATCTTTTCCCACTCACGCTGTGCCGGTGGTGAGCATATAGGAGATGTACGCTGCATACCCGAATAGAGTCGAGTAATAAGCTTGCGCGGCGAGGGGTTCACCAGGAATTCCTCCAGTACTAGGAATGTTGGTGGTGCAACAGGAAATGATTCATACAGTGTACGCCTCGCCGCTCTCAATTGATAGTAAGTAAAACTGTCCAGCATCCCTGTGCGATCTTCGCCCAGCGCTTCGTCTATGGTAGCAAATACCCCATTACGAAATGCCTGCCCCAGTGTGTGAAGTTGAAGCTGCCGCAGTCTTTGACCCACCCAGCCTCTGCAGTGAAGGGCAGTTCCGGGTGTCTAATGAGTGGGATAGAGGGGGCAAATGTGATTTCCAGTCTCGCTCTACGCCCGAGTTCTCGACATGCCCACACCGTGCAGCCCACAGTGTCCACTCTAGCCCGTGGTCGCTTTGGGGGTCCAAACAACGCCATGTGTAATGGCGTCGGGTACGCCTTGTCGCTTTCTGGGGCAGTGTGCGCCATAAAGAGGGTTGGGAACACCCAGTGATAAGCAAATTGTGCTTGAGCACAGTTATAATAAAGCTCCATATCTGGCGCCGCCATCCCACCCTGCTCAAATGGTAACGTCAGGATCTCCCATGCCACCCGGGGCTGTCTGCCCGCCCAAGCCAGCGTTATCAAATTAGAGCGTAGTCGGCGCATAAATGCAGCAGTGAGGGGGAGCGGTAAGTTAGTGAAGATATATAAAAACTTGGGGAGAACTACCATCTTGGCGATGGCCAAACGACCCGCTAGGGATAAGGGGAGTGCTTTCCACCTGTCCAATCTACTCTCCAGCCACTCCATGAGCTTGCCGTAGTTGTGGCTCCAGAGTTCGTCTACATTCCGATCCCCAAGTATTTCACTGGGGAATTCGCCCACTGAAGTGGGAATTCCGACTGAAAGGGGTTAGTGGCCTGAGTAAGTGGGAAGATGATTGACTTTCCCCAGTTTATGGATACACCCGATACTCCCCCAAAATGGACAACCTCCCGGATGAGTGGGTCTAAGTTCTTGGCTGGGTGCTGAAAGTATAGGGTCACATCATCCACATACATCGAGACCAAAACCACCCTGGGAGTAAAATCAAGACCTCACTGGGCGTGATGCTGCCGGAGCCTCGCCGCGAGCGGCTCCCTCGCAATCGCGAATAGCAGGGGGGAAAGGGGACATCCCTGTCGCGCACCTCGGGCCACCGGGATAGCGGAGGAGACCCGGCCATTGACTCTCAGCCTAGCCGACGGGGCTGAGTACAATAAAGCAATTTTTTTGAGGAAGAGGGGACTGATACTGATACGGGAAAGGAGTGCAAACAGGTAAGGCCACTCCAAGGTATTGAATGCTTTGGTTGCATCCAAGAACACAGCCACAGTGGGAAGAGAGCCATCAATTACCTGCATGGTCGCAAAGAAAGTGCGTAGATTGTGAGATGTGCACCGCCCGGGCACAAAACCGCACTGGTCAGGCCGGAGCACTGCCATTAACAGGGGGAGCAAGCGGGACGCCAATAGTTTGGCTAGTATCTTACTGTCCAGATTGATCATGGACAAAGGTCTGTAGGAGTCACATAGCTGTGGGTCCTTATCAGGTTTGAGGATGGTGACTATTAGCGCCTCTCGCAGAGAGGGGGGTAACATACCCCGTTCTAAGGATTCCTCGTACATGTTGAGGAGATGTGGAACCAGGAGCAGCGCAAATTCCTGATAGAATTAAGCAGTGAGCCTGTACAGCCCGGGAGCCTTGTCTCCAGGCATAGCTCGGATCACCGCGATCACCTCTTCCTCCTCAAAAGGCTCGTCAAGATATTTTCGTTGCCCATCGCTCAGCCAGGCTAGCTCAATCAAATCAAAGAGAGGGAGTAGGTCCTGGAACACCGCTGTCTGTTGAGCCGTGTACAGGGAGGCATAAAAAGTAAGCAGTTCTGCCTGTACTGCTTCCTGGCCAGCAACGGTCTCCCCGCTGTGTCTACGCAACTCGCAAATATATTCACTGGCCCAGGGTTTCTTCAATAGTCCCGCCAGTGCTTTCCCAGCACGGGCCCCCTCTCCGTATTGGCGCGCCCGTGCCTCCCTGACCAGATAGTGCGTCTCCCGGTGTGCAGCCTCCTCAAATTCCGCTATTTTCCCTTTAATGCTGGCCAGTATTTCGGGGCTATTACAGCCGAAGTATTCCAGTTCGAGCTTTCGAATTTTCTCCTCCAGACACCGGAGGTCCCCTCTGAGTGAGCGCAATACACCCGCCTGCTTGGCGATGCACTTGCTCCGGATTACTGCCTTAAAGGCCTGCCACAGTACCGAGGGCGAGTCCACGGTCCCACAATTTAATTCGAAGTACTCTGTTATATCGGCCCGAATCGAATCTCTAAATGCCTGGTTCCTGAGTGCCCAAGCGGGGAGTCTCCAGCTGAAAGGCGTAAGCGCCGCACCTGGCAGCGCGAAACGCAGCAGCACGGGGCAGTGATCTGACAAAGATCGGGCCAAATGCGTAACAGTAGGCACCCACGAGTCCATATCATGCGACGTGAGCCAATAATCGATTCTAGACCACGATGGGCCCGCGGTGTATGTGCATGTGCCCTCTCGTCTAGCTGGATGCCGGCATCGCCAGACGTCCACCAGCTCATGGTCCTCCATGAGTACGCAAAGCTGTTCTGCCGCCCTAGGATGAGGCCGGCGCGAATCGCCAGATCTGTCCATGCTCGCATCCGGTATTACGTTAAAGTCTCCTCCCCACAGGACGGTTCTGGGCCCAAGCGACTGTCAACCTCCAGACCTCGCTGAAGAATTGTGGGTCATCCACATTCGGTCCATAGACCGACACTAGCCTAACTGGTTGTCTTCTCAGTTCCCCCGCTACAATTACATATCTCCCCTGTGGGTCACAAAGCGCAGTGCGCGTTCTCCAGGGAATTCCTTTTCTGAGGATTATAGCTGTGCCCCTGGCATAGTTGGAGTAGCCTGATACAAATTTCTCCCCCATCCATTCCGCCCGTAGTCGCGCACCATCGTTTTTAGTGAGGTGTAATTCCTGCAAAAAGCAGATGTCCCCCCCATGTCGTTGGAGATATGCTGCCACCAGTCTCACCTTACGACAATCATTCAAGCCTCGCACATTCCACGTCACTGCTTTGATCACATCGCTTTCCTTAGCTGTCTCGCCCACCCCCTAGTCCATCTGGGTCGTGACGTGCTGGATATCCCGATATACCTAGTTCCCGCTGAGGCAGAGCCAGAGAGGGTAAAGATAGGAATAGAAAGGAGGAAGAACATAGAGAACTCAACAGCACACCATGTGTGCACCCCACCCAACAAACCCCCCTCCTCCCACTTCAGCCCCCCAACATGGCTGATAGCTAAGCCCGTTACCCAAACTAGGCCCAAAACGGCCAACATTTAGAACATCCATGGGATTCATCCCTGCAGGAGGCACTAGGTGCTCGGGAAAACCCCAGCGGTAGCGTGCTGGGTGGCTGGACAAGATATGTTCAGGAATAGGAAAGGAAAGACCCCTCCCTCCAAACGAAGGCAGATTAGGCGGGCCCCCAGGACCCAGCGGCAGGGCAAACAGTCACCCGGGCTAAGGTAGAAAATGTCTCTTGGGAGCAGCCCCATTCAGTCAAATGCTCCACTGTCTTACCGGCACAGTACAGCTCACCCGGTGCCTCAGTCGTTCTCGTCCAGGGGGCCTCCCTCCGCGTGCTCCCCGTTCGCCCGTACAGCTGGTGCAGGCTGTCTTAGGGAGCAGGCAAACTTGGCGGCCGCCTTAGGGTCAGTGAAGAAGACCGTCTTGCCCTGATGGAAAATGCGGAGCTTTGCAGGGTAGAGGAGGGAATACTGGATGTCCAGCTGTTGCAGTAGTCTCTTCACAGGCACAAACTCCCTCCTTGCAGCCTGCACCGTTAGGGTAAAGTCGGGGACAAAGGAGATTGCGTTTCCCTGGTACCTCGTGTCCTGTAGGTCTCGGGCCCTGCGCAGCACGACATCTCAATCCCTGTAGTTCAACAGGCGCGCAATGATTGGCCTAGCCGGGGCTCCCGGCGGTGGTCTCGGGCCCAGAGATCTGTGCGCGCGTTCCACTATGCAGACCTTAGAGAGGGAGTCCCCAAACATCGCTCTGAGCATGTCCTCCACATAGTCCTCGACTCTTGTCATGGCCGTTGTCTCCGGTACTCCCATTATGCGCAGGTTGTTGCGGCGCGATCTCGCTTTGAGATCTTCATTTTTATTGCGGATCACCTCCAGCACCTTCTCCATTCGGAGCAGCTTTTCGCGGGTGGCGGTGCCCTCGTCCTCCAGCGCCGACGTGCGCTGTGCGACCTCCGAGAGGCGCTCCTCATGGTTCGAGACCTTGTCTCGAAGCCGGTCCAGTCGATCTGACATTGAATCAATTTTGAGGTCTATGGTCGAGAGTGACTGCTTTAGTTCCTTGAACATATCCGGCATATTGGGTTCCGATGGCTGCGTGGAGGACATCGCCACCTCTTCAGACTGCTCTTCCTCTGGTGGGAGCCCCCCACGGGGGGTTTTGCGCTGCTCAAAAGAAAGCCTGGACTGCTTAGTGTCCGTCTTGCCCATGGTCTCACTTCAACGCCGCAGCCCTGCGCAACGCGGGCCGCAACTCCGGGTCGCTTCTGTGGCTCTGTCCGCTGTTGTTATGGCCTGCAGTGAGCAGTGCGCATTGTCCAGATCACTTGCAATGGGTGATCTAGTTTACCTCCTCCATCGCCAGTGTCCAGCCAGATGACTCAGGTCCGCGTCTCTATGCCCCAGTGGCCTCACTTTCCAATTCACTGTCTCACCCCCTCCGGGGATCGCTCGCTGGGTGCCCCCAAGTCAGGCGCCCCCTCGTCCTGGTCGCCCCCGACAAGGGGTGGGGGTCCAGACCTGTGAGAAGTTCAGGGGGGAGAGCTCCGCAGGCGCTGTTCCTTATCTCTTTTCGGCACAGGCACTGCACCTGGGCTCACTAATGAAGCAGGAATGTCAAGCTCCGCACCGTGCAAGCGCCGTCAGATGCGTTTGCCATGGGGGGGATCCCAGCCCCGGCGCTGACCACTCTCTGGGTGTTGCCGCCCACGCCAACCCACTGCAGTTTCTCCGTCCCTCAAGCCACAGGGTCAGCAGTATGGCAGGGTGCTCTCACTTTGCTGACCACCTCCTCCATGCAATCACAGCCTTCCTGCCTGCGCCGGCTCTTCCCCCCTCGGTCCACAGACTCACCGACCGATGCAAGGCCCGTTCAGCTCGCAGGGAGCTCGACCAGGATCCGCCCGCCAGTGGTCTGCGTTGGTCTACCGCAGTCCTCAGGGCAGCAGCCGCGCTCGCCAGCCCTGGCAGGGCTCAGTGCAATCGGGGGTCCGTTTGCGCCACTTTTCTTTAAGACGCGAATCGCGGGGCCGCCATTTTGTTTCCCAAGGCGAGCCCCGCAGTGGCAGTGTGCAATGGTGTTTTCACGGCAGCGTGGGGGTTCCCAGCCTCCACGAGCGCTCCCGCTGACTGCCGAGATGTTCCGGTGCCCGCTCCTGCCGTGCAAGGCACCCGGCAGCTCCGCCCGATAATTATCGGTCCAGCCCGCGGAGCCTCCCTAGATGGCGGCCATTTCGCGGCCGGCACACTAGCACCCCCCTATTATAGGCACCATTAGGTTCGAACCCACTCGGTTTCTTTGGAGACTTAATCCAAAAACAGTGGAAAAGGGCACAATGGTTGAGTTCGACAAAACGTCAAAAAAATTACGTCAAAAAATGACTAAGGGATGCTCGTCTGGATCAGAGCTAATAGCGCGGAAAAGAAGGGACTGAGGTCAGCGCGCTGGGGGTTGCCTTGTATATACACAGCGAATGACACAGTGCAGACGGTGCCAAGTGTAGCTGAACACCACCTACCGTCTCACAAGGGGACTGGTCTAAAAAAATTATGCATCCAGTCTGACGCCTGGGGATTTTCCTAAGGTAAGGACTCTGTAGCTAGAAGTCTCTATCAGATATCTCAGTAAGGAAGCCTGAGTTTGCTACATTATGTGTGGGGGGGGGGGGCACACTTAACACAGGATGATGGATCCCAAAAACATTTTGCAAGGCTGTGTCCGCTGCCATGCTTCCTGTTCTTTCACTCATAGTGAGATGATAAAACCCATATGTGGAAGCCCCTTTGGGAGAGCAGAAGAGCTATAGTCCTGAGTGGGGTATCTCTAAATATAGTACTTCAATGACAGGAACAAGTAAGGGGTACTAAATCCTGACAGGCTATTTAGTCAGTTTGGCACAGTAATGGTCCTTTCAAGTCTGTTTAGATATGCCTCCATAGACAGCAAGACTGTGCTTGTAACTCTCTTTTGCATAAGCAGGGTCAGATTGGGAGAGAAAATAGGCCCGGGCACCACATTAAAGTAGCCCCCATTACCAAATTAGATTGCTAAAAAGTGGCCCATATCTGCAAATCAGGGAAGTTTTAAACTTGACAAGACAGTAGAGACTGCATGCATTTGTGCTTGCTGCAGTCAATGTTTGTGGTGTTATCAGCGAAATCAACAGTAAAAACCAATACAACAAACCATAAAACAAGCTCACAAACAGCTAAAAAATTGTCCCACACACAGACCTGAGAGACCAGCCATTCGGGAAATGCCAGTTTGCCCAATAGGCAGCCCAACCCTCTGCATAGGGTACATTTGGTTTGTTGTATCAAGTACCCAACAAAGGAACAAAATTTCAAGACGATAGTTAATTTGCCTCGGATGACTGAATCGCCTATATTTACTTTAAGAGCTAAAAATGTATGGTATTAATAGGGTTCTAGGCTCCCTCTCACGCAAAGACTGTAAAAGCCAACCAGACTCAGGAAACTCTTGGGCCCACTGCCTCCTTTAGTTGGCGCCAACCACTCAAAGTTAGGTATCCTGGGACAGTTAAGTGAGGGGTGTGCTATGTTACAAGAGTCTATAGCAACAATAAGAATGAATTCAGCCAGATTGAATAACATCACTCATGAAAGCAGCAGATACTTTCCAGGGACCAAGTAACAAACATCACCAGCCTCTAGAAAATTGATATGCGGATCACACAGGCTACAAGACACGTGACAAGCAAAAAATTAGCCGAAAATAAATGTATGAGAAGCCACAGAAAGAAAAAACACGGACTCTGAAAGATCTAGAATATGAAACCATACATTAATGTTGGATCACAAAATACAGGAGAAGTAATTTGTTAAAGACCATGGAATACAAGACAAGTAATAGGTAAAAGACAGCAGAACTGAAGATAATGAATCTGTTACAGTTCAGGCAATAACAACATAAGTAATCTGTAACAGCCCACAGAAAATAAGACAAGTTGCCTGGGACAGACTGCGCTATATTAAGTAAGAAATTACTAACAGTCCAAATACTACAGGCAAGGAATCTGTAAGAAACAATGGATCACTAGACACAATCTTAATAATGATAGGTTCTGTAACATGCTTCAGTCTGCTCAAAGCTGCTACATTTAGGTCACAAGCTGGCAAACCACAGAATACTTGCAATAGATGCTTATGACTTGTAGTGCAGATTAGTGGCAGTTTAATCATAGCTTTGAAAAACAAACAAAATTACCTGGTACACATCATATCGGAGATCTCCCAATGTCTTGCTCTGATCAATGGTGAAGTCCAGTACGCTGTCCGTCCTAGAAGAAGCCGGGTGGAGAGCACCGCCATCAAACATATAATGGTTGCCCAAGTGGAGCTGCAACTCCAAAAGATTGATCTCTGCGACAGGCTCAGCCCTTTGACATGCAGAAAGAAAGAAAACATCAATGTCCACATTCAAAATACTTTGCAACAACATTAACAATGTATGTACTCTACTGGGAGTTCCTGATGCCTGTCCTCAACCATTCTTGCTCTAACACTGCTGTTCCCCTCTTTGTATCTTGCAGCAGCAGCTCCTGCTTTTTCCACATCAGCGCCTCTGCTCAACCTGCATTTATCATCCATGTATCTCTCCCTTAAAAGTTCTTATTAATGCTAGTCCCCTGTCCTCTCATCACCGTTGTTGCCTCAGCAATTCCTGCTGTTTCTACTCCTCTCCTTTTTCTCCCAAGTTCCTTTGTTGGGACAAAGGACTCACATGGATGACTTACTTTCTATTATTTTCTGCACAGTAGCCTCACATCTCAAGGCCACTGGAGTGGCTTCACTTGTTTTTTAGTTGTTTCAGCTCCTCTGTCACCCATGCCCCACAAAATGCTAGAATCTGCAAGACCGGGGGTACAGTCAACGTGTACCTTAACCCATAGTGGAGACAGAAGGACTGGCCTAATAACACATTTAGGGGAGAATGATAGTTGGTATAGTATAGTCCAACTTAATTGGAGCCCCTCAATTTTTCATGAATTGTGATGTGTGACGGTGCTTAGGTGTACTTTCCATGGAAATCGCATGCAGGATGGAGGCGGCTCGTTGACAAGATGATTCTCCAGTTATGGCGAAAAAGATACCCACAGAAGACACATTGCACTGGTAGAAAATGATGGTCCCTTGCACAAGCTGAAGGCCATTAAATCAGCCCTCGAAACAACATCTGGGGCTGTGCCTGGGATTTGCCATTGTGGTTTGTTTTTTTCTTTTTACTACAGTCAATATACTAGCAAAGAAGCAACCAAAACCGCTATTAGCACCTATGGAGCTCAGCTCCCAGA
This sequence comes from Calotriton arnoldi, assembly GCA_963921515.1. NCBI lineage: Eukaryota > Metazoa > Chordata > Amphibia > Caudata > Salamandridae > Calotriton > Calotriton arnoldi. The sequence continues at coordinate 1,069,505 of CAWUFW010002548.1, read as the reverse complement.
TCTGCTAAGCAATGACCTACCCCTGCTCCAGATGTCTGAGCTGTGTGACACCCAAAACACATTTGTGGCTAGTGGGGTGTTTCTCCTTTGTGCTGATCTGGGACCTGTCCGGAAATTGGATTTTTGCATGGGAAGTTTGGCATGACTCGGTTAGAATATTATAATTTTAACTATTTCACGCAATCTATCTCCTCACCTTCGTGGAAAAGTCCAAGCGATGGACTACCAGAGCTTTGGATTCTTAACATGCACAAGCATCAATTGGATCTGGCTCTCCGCAGTACCCTAGAACTGGAAAAGACTTGGCCCTTCTTTTATGTGCTTTGAAATAGGAACAAGCTCTGAAGCAGAGCCCAGCACAGGTGTCTGACCAAAACAACAAGTGTGTCTAATGTAGCATTATTTATTTTTGTTGTGAGATTTAACATAATTAAACATAAAACATTGAGGAGTGCCGTAGCTTTCCCCTTCTGGGAAGACGGTGTGATAGAGGCACTGACTGACAGAGCAAGAATAAGGCACAGATGCATGGTAGACTGCATGGAAGATGACTTGAGTGAAGAGCCTGCCCTAGAGGTCCTAATAGAGTTGGCTTGATGGTAGAAGATTCTCTAGGTGACTGCTTCATCTGATGTTTGTGGATGTGCTAGGTCCACTGAAGGACTCCACCTGTTGGTGAACCTGCACTGCCCCTTAACCAGAAATACATTGTGGGAGCCCCTATTCCCAGTTTTCTAGACTGAAAGAGGCAAGGGATTTCACTTTACAGTATGTCTTTGATATGTGCTTGGTTGGGAGATGCTTGTCATTTAAATGCATACTCCTATTTGGACCATCTCTGTATGACCCACAGTTCTAAGGATACTGAGATTTAAACTGTGCCCGCATTTGTCTGTTTTCTCGCCCCTTTTTTTCCTTCTGTACCCCCGTTGCCCCTTTTGTACTGTGCCCGCATTTGTCTGTTTTCTCGCCCCTTTTTTTCCTTCTGTACCCCCGTTGCCTCTCGCCATTCCCGCCGCTGCGTCCCCTGCGGCCCCGCCCCCGACTGCCCATTCGCTGCCCCTGCCTCCCGCCTGCTCCTCCCTCCCACCTCCCCATAAATGGCGGCCGCTGCGCGGTGAGGAGAGCGACCCTTGACCTTGCCAGGTAGGTCGCTCCCCCCGCCACACAGCTCCGCCTGTGTTGTCCGCCCGCTGCTGCTGGTAAGAACGCCCTTCCCTTTTTCCTTCTGTACCCCCGTTGCCCCTTTTGTACTGTGCCCGCATTTGTCTGTTTTCTCGCCCCTTTTTTCCTTCTGTACCCCCGTTGCCCCTTTTGTACTGTGCCCGCATTTGTCTGTTTTCTCGCCCCTTTTTTCCTTCTGTACCCCCGTTGCCCCTTTTGTACTGTGCCCGCATTTGTCTGTTTTCTCGCCCCTTTTTTTCCTTCTGTACCCCCGTTGCCCCTTTTGTACTGTGCCCGCATTTGTCTGTTTTCTCGCCCCTTTTTTTCCTTCTGTACCCCCGTTGCCCCTTTTGTACTGTGCCCGCATTTGTCTGTTTTCTCGCCCCTTTTTTTCCTTCTGTACCCCCGTTGCCCCTTTTGTACTGTGCCCGCATTTGTCTGTTTTCTCGCCCCTTTTTTCCTTCTGTACCCCCGTTGCCTCTCGCCATTCCCGCCGCTGCGTCCCTGCGGCCCGCCCCCTGACTGCCCATTCGCTGCCCCTGCCTCCCGCCTCCCAGCTGCTCCTCCCTCCCACCTCCCCATAAATGGCGGCCGCGCGCTGGCGCGCCAAAGGCGCGCCTAAGGCAAGCCCGTCTGCGCCCGTCCGCGACTGGACCGCGCCCAGCGCCAGAACCCCTGGCCCCCGCAGCAGCCAACCCACCCACCGGACCTACGACACCGCCACCCTCAACGCACTCAACACCGGCCGAATCCCCGGCTGCCACCGTGCCACCCCAGGACGCACCCACGGACCCTTCGCCTGCCAATCTTGCAAGTTCTCCTGCCTCCGGACCTGCACCGCACCCGCCACGCCGAGCACCAGCAGCAACCACCTGAAGTGCATCCTGCTCAACACCCGCTCCGTCCACAGACACACCGTGGAACTTTGGAACCTGCTCGACTCCACATCACCAGACGTCGCTTTCCTCAAGGAAACATGATGGCCCGACATCGCCATCGCCATCCCGGACTGATACAAGATCACCCGAAAGGACCGCTCCTACCAGACCGGAGGAGGCATCGCCATCGTCCGCAAGAACACCATCCGCATTACGACCAACTCCGACGACACCTTCACAGCCGGCGAACACCTGCACTTCCAGATACACACCGACCCCAAGACCACCCTCAGAGGCACCCTCATCTACAGACCCCCAGGACCACGCACACAATTCAGCGAAGACATCGCCGACCTCATCAGCCCGCACGCCCTCCTCTCGGCCGACTACATCCTCCTTGGGGACCTCAACTTCCACCTAGAGAACAACAACGATCGCAACACCACCACCCTGCTGGACAACCTCGCCAACCTCGGACTCAAGCAACTGGTGACCACCCCCACACACCACGCCGGCCACACGCTTGACCCCGTCTTCTCCTCCAGCAAGGACATCTCCTTCAGCCACACCACCGGACTCCACTGGACAGACCACAGCTGCGTCCACTTCAGCTTCAGCAGGACCACCACGCACCACCACCCGCAACAGCTCCCGCGCAGAAGCTGGAACAAGATCACCACCGACCAACTCACCACATCCCTGAGCCAGAACCCTCCCGCCAGCTCAACGAACCCCAACCAAGCCGCCAGCAACCTCACAAGATGGATCACCAACTGCGCTGACATCCTCGCCCCATTGAAGACCCCCCCAATCAGACCCGGCAACAAGAAAGCACCCTGGTTCACCGACGAACTCAAGAAATCCAAGAAGAACTGCCGGGCCCTCGAGAAAGCATGGCGCAGAGACCCGACTGCAGACAACATGACCACCCTCAAACACGCCACCCGAAAACACCACCAGCTGATCCACACCACCAAGAAAACCGCATTCAAAGAACGACTGGACAACAACGCCCACAACAGCAAGGAACTCTTCATCATCGTCAAAGAGCTCTCGAACCCCAGCGCCGGAAACAACGACATCACCCCCTCGCAAGACCTCTGCAACTCGCTCGCCTTGTTCTTCCACAGCAAGATCGCAGACATACACAACAGTTTCAGCACACAGCCGACGTACCCTACAACCGTTCCAACGTCCCCCACCTCCACCCTCCGAGCCTGGACCCCGATCAACACCGAAGACACTATCCGCACGATGAACTCCATCCACTCCGGATCACCAACCGACCCCTGCCCTCACCACATCTTCAACAAGGCCGACGCCGTCATCGCACACCACCTCCGGGACATCATCAACACCTCCTTCGACACCGCCACCTTCCCAGAGAGCTGGAAGCACGCCGAACTCTGCGCCCTACTGAAGAAACCGTCAGCGGACCCCACCGACCTCAAAAACTACCGCCCCATCTCGCTCCTTCCTTTTCCTGCCAAAGTCATCGAGAAGACCGTCAACAGACAACTGGCCGCCTTCATCGAGACGAATGGATCCCTCGACCACTCACAGTCCGGCTTCCGGGCCAACCACAGCACCGAGACCGCCCTCATCGCAGCCACCGACGACATCCGAGCCCTGCTCGACAACGGGGAAACAGCAGCCCTCATCCTCCTGGACCTCTCCGCAGCGTTCGACACAGTCTGCCACCGCACCCTAGTGCAACGCCTGAACAACGTCGGAATCCAAGAGAAGGCACTGGAGTGGATCATCTCCTTCCTCGCCGGAAGAACCCAGAGAGTCCGCCTCCCCCGTTCAGTTCCGAAGCCACCGAAGTCATCTGCGGCGTACCACAAGGATCATCACTCAGCCCCACCCTCTTCAACGTCTACATGAGCCCCCTCGCAGCCATCGCACGCCAACACAACCTCAACATCATCTCCTACGCCGACGACACCCAGCTGATCCTCTCCTCACCAACGACCCCACAACCGCCAAAACCAACCTACATGAAGGGATGAAGGACGTAGCCGAGTGGATGAGGAACAGCCGCCTGAAACTGAACTCAGATAAGACGGAAGTCCTCATCCTAGGATCATCACCCTCCGCCTGGGACGACTCCTGGTGGCCCCCTGCCCTGGGCAACGCACCCAAACCAACGGACCACGCACGCAACCTGGGCTTCATCCTGGACTCCTCCCTCTCAATGACCAGACAAGTCAACGCCGTCTCCTCGTCTTGCTTCAACATCCTACGCATGCTGCGGAAGATCTTCCGGTGGATCCCCACCGAAACCAGGAAGACGGTCACCCAGGCCCTCGTCACCAGCCGACTGGACTACGGCAACTCCCTCTACGCCGGAACCACAGCCAAACTTCAGAAAAGACTCCAACGCATCCAGAACGCCTCAGCTCGACTCATCCTGGACATCCCCCGACACAGCCACATCGCCGGACACCTGAGAGACCTGCACTGGCTCCCCGTCAGCAAGAGAATCACGTTCCGACTCCTCACCCACGCACACAAAGCTCTCCACAACCAAGGCCCCAGATACCTCAACGACCGTCTGACCTTCTACACTCCCACCCGCCAGCTACAATCGACCAACCACGCCCTCGCCGCCGTCCCCCGCATCCGAAGAGCCACAACGGGAGGAAGATCCTTCTCCTACCTGGCTGCCAAGACGTGGAACTCCCTACCCATCCACCTCCGCCTGACCCAAGACCACCTCTCCTTCAGGAAGCAACTCAAGACCTGGCTGTTCGAACAGTAGCGGACCCCCCTCCCCCTAGCGCCTTGAGACCCTCCGGGTGAGTAGCGCGCTATACAAATGCTTGATTGATTGATTGAAAGGTGGAATAAGATCCTAACCCTAAAAGTGAGGCTAACCAGTATCCAATGGGAACCAGTAGGTCCTGTGGATGCCTCAAGTCCACGGATGCCCATGCATTTAAAATTTCAGGTTCTGAATAGTTTCTCAAGGACCTGCTATAAATGCTTAGCAGCATCGCTGCTCAAGTGTACCGCAGTGGGAACATTTGAGTCAGAGGGAAGTTGGAGATGTAACTCATCACCCTCTCAGTTGCGTCCAGTGTTTGCCGGCACTTACCACCAAATCTCTGGTGTCCACTTTACCATGCCACTTTAATTGGGAACCAGTTTAGTTTTTCAATCTACTTTGTGGAATGGAAATTTCAGTTCACTTCTGGGGGTGTACTTTAGGCTGGTTCCCGGTCATCTGTACTTAAACATGCTGACCTACCTCTCTTTATGCTCAGAGAAAGCAGGGTAATGGCAGATATACCAAAGCAAACTGGATACAGTTGTAGCACTCTGTCTAACACCTTTAATCTCTTACAATGCCCATACTGAAATTGCAGAGGTCTCAAGCTTAAGTCCTTCGATTTACCCAGAGGACATGTTAAATGTATTACAGATACTTACTGCGTAAGTACTACAAAACTGTTTGTGGGTACATCTAGACCACAGCAGGTCCTAAGAACATAATTTTTGTGTTTGGTTAATTTCTGCTGTTCTACACTTTTCTTTACGAAATAAAGGTCTACACTCGTCTAGTCGGCCAATGACCATTGAGTGTTTTGTTTCTATTATACAGTTACAAGACCTAAACAGAAGTGCAGTGAATGACCAAAGTACTAGTACCAAGGGCCCTGAATAGAAGAAGTAAATGGCAGTTCCTCAACAGGTAACTGCCTAGTAACTACTGAGTGGAAGCAGACAGAGGGGGGCATGCAGGTGTGCTCATTCTCAAGCCATCAAAACAGAGTGTAGGTCAGTGTGCTGGCTTAGCAGCTTATTTTTGTGGGCGATTCCAAGTTTCAGGAGCCGATGACTATCCAAACAGAGGACTATGCGGGGGTCCTTGACCTCGTCCTTGCCGGAGTTGGAGGCAAAAACATTTGGCAGCCCTATGGAGACGCTGTACGTAATCATGCAATGGTGTGAAAGGAAGTGTCTCCTGCAATGCTGGGTGCTTCTGACTGCCAGCCTGTGCAGTCCCCTATTCTGTCTGTGCTCAAGAGCTAGATGGTGAGACTGTGTCCATATTTGGGTGCAAACTGGATATGTAAGCGGCTAGTCATTTTGCCACTTATATCACATTGTATGAGTGGATCCAAGGAGAAATTCCGAAGAATTGACTCCCTCCTTCTAGTGGCAAAACCTTGGAGGGCAAGAGGCCACTAAGCTACTCCATTTATCATCTAAAAAAAATGAGAGACCTAAATTCACCCAGTTGCTAGAAGAAATGTTTCAGCCACCATTTCAGTCTGATGGCAGGCTTCTGGAAATTGTGGAGTGAGGAGCCAGAATGAGGAGATTAGATGAAGAGAGAAACAAGCAGGAAAACAAATCAGAAAAATGGGTAATCATTTTAGCTGCCATCAACCTATTGCTACGACTGATGCCCAGCAACCGTAGCTGCAAGATAACTGTCAGGAAAAAAATACAGCACGAGAACATGAAAGAACAGCAATGGCCTAGGCTCACTCATTCCTCAGATAGCCTTTACTTTAGGATTTTTTATTTATTTAGATAGTTTTTATAGCGCGAACATAACCCTTGCGGGTATCAGAGTGCTTTACAAATTTTCAGAGAGCAGACAACAAAGCAATAATAGCAAAAATATAATATTCGAGAAAATACAGGATAAGGTAGTACCCAGAAAAAGGAGGCTACACTTTAAAATGTTCAGCGAACAGAGGGCATAAAGCCCTAAAAAAAAAATATCATAGTCATGAATAAGGTGTTGGAGCTTCTGGATAATCTGCAGCCACCAGAAAGTTAAAGCTTCTGAGCAAGATCTCTAGGGGTTTTGGAGTGGGGGGCTTTATGTGTCATGCATGCAATTTTTAGCTGGATTCTTTCTTCGTAAGGGAGCCAGTTGAGGGATGTCAGATCAGGGGTGATGTGGTTGTTTCTTTTTGAGCCGGTGATGGGCCTTGCAGAAGAGTTGAGCAAGGCCCTTAGAGGATCCAGTTTGGATCTGGGCAGGCCACAGAGCATTGCACTTCCACAGTCCAACTTGGGAATAACTAGGGCTTGCACTGCATGCTTGAAGTCATTTGGGGGGGAAGGAAGGGTTTTAATTTTCTTAGAATGTTCATTTGGTGATCTGCACCTTTAGTGGCGGCACTGATGTGCTTCTGCATGTTGAGGTTCTTGTCGAGAGTTACTCCCAGTGATCTAGCAGTCAATGACTTGTGAAATGCAGTTGAGGGCCATCATATGTTTCAACCATTCTTCAATGACCGGGGACTGGCTGGGTGGAGCAATTAGGAGGAATTCGTTTTTTTGAGTATTTAGTTTGAGGTGATTGGATGCTAGCCCATTTTGAGTTTTCTGTAGAGTTGTATTGAGGGAACTGATGTCTTCTGGGGCAGAGACTTTTAAGTACAGTTGGATATCGTCAGAGTACATGTGATAGCAGATGTTGGATGAACTCAGAATTTCCGTTAGAGGCTCCATGAACAGGTTGAAGAGAGTGAGCGACAGTAAGGAGCCCTGTGGGACCTCTAATGTGACCGGAGTGGTCTGCGATAGTGAGTGATTAACCTTGACTCAGAGTTCTGTTTTGGAGATAGGAGGTGAACCAGTTAAATACCGATCCTGCTAGCCCCATACGGTGTTCCAAAAGGTCTAGTAGGTTGTCATGCTTAACCGTATCAAATGCTGACAAAAGGTGAAGGAGGATTAAAAGACAAGATTGGTTCTGATCCAGCATTTTGAGTGCATTGTCTACTATGTGTGCCATAGCCAATTAGGTTCTGTATCCTGGACGGAAGCCTGATTGAAATTGGTCTAATAGTCAGAATTGATCGATGTGGTTACAGAGTTGAATGTGAACACATCCTTAAAGGAGCTTTGCCAGGGTAGGTCTGAAGTTGTTTAAGTCAGTTTGATCTGCTTCTGGTTTTTTTAGGATGGGGGAAACCTGACTAGACTTTAGGGAGTCAGGGATAGTGCATTGAAGGAGGGAGGCATTAACAATCTTGGTTCAAATGAGAGTATTGAGGGTATGATCTCCTTGAAGAAGTTGGGAGGTAGAGGGTCACTGAAGTGGTTTGAAAGTTTCAGCGTTGTTAGAATCTTGTGAATGGCACTTTCCTCAAAGGTTTTGAAAGAGTTGCATATTTTTGGGGGAAGTGACCCGGGGAACAACGGAGAAAAGTGGTCCGGGAGGCAAAGAAGATGGTTTGAAGAAGGAGAGGATATTGTTCCATGGCCGTCTGCAGATTATTTCTCATGTTTTTTGTCTTCTGAAGAAAGGAGGCAGCGAATTCCTCACAGTTTGGTAGAGGACTAGAACCAGCAAGGGACAGAATGGGTGTGCAGTTCGATTGAAGTTTTAGGAGTTGAAATAGTTTTTTGGGTCGGTTACTAGCTTGATCCAGCTGGTTTCTGAAGAAATTAGCTTTCGTAATTTTGATGCTTTTTAGTATCTATTCCTCAATGATCTCAGGTGCTTGTTGTGTTCAAGGGATAGAGTTGATCTCCACTGACGTTCAGCTAGCCTCAAGTTGCATCTTTCTGTATTGAGGCTACCATTATACCAAGGTTTAGAGTCTTTTATGGACGCTGTTTTTAGTTGTATTGGAGTGATCGAGTTAAGAACAGTCTCCATGGAGCGAGTGTAGTGATTTATAAGATCATGGACATCTGACATCTCTCAAGGAGGAGGCAGGATGTTGTGGCAGAGAGAGGTCAGTTCATTACGATTGATGTTGTGCATGCTCCTTATCCAAAGCTCTGGGTTTTGTTAGTTGAGCTGTACTGGTTATCACAGCTTCCGTGATGAGGAATGTGATACGGTGGTGATCGGTCCAAACACAGGGGAGGATAGAATCCAATTGAATTTAATTGGGATTCACAATGATAAGATCTAAGGTCGACCCTTTGTTGTTTGCAGGCCTGTAGCAAAATTGGGTCAGGTTAAGGTCAGCAAGGAAGATTTTAAAGCTGTTAACTGCAGGATCATTCAGATCATTCCAGTGAATGTTGAAGTCTCCGAGGAATATTGGAGTACACTGTTGACCAGTTTTTGTTACAATGGCTTCCATGATTTGTTCTATGAAAGCCAGATTGTCTCCTGGAGGGTGGTAGATTGTGTGTAGTTTGCATAGAAGCCTGTTGTTGCATACGATATCAAGGCATAGGTATTCACAGGTGGTTAGAACAGGGTTTGTGTGTGTTTAACTGACAGGTTGATGCTGTGTAGGCAAGCGATGCCTCCACCTGGTCTACTGGGTCTATCTAATCTAGTAATGCCATGGTTAGGAGGGTCTAGTATGTCAAGGATAGGAGCAGAGCAGTCAGGATTAGAAGTTCAAAATCATGCGTGAGGATAAGGTCGGCAATATCTCCTGCATGCCTTGAAGCGGATCTGCAGTTGATGAGCATGCTTTTCAATTGGGGTTTGTGGTGTGCTAGGGTAATCAGTGTGAGGATAACTAGCCTGAGGTTGTGCTTGTTGACAGTTCTATGTTTGAGCCTGGGAGATCTATGAGGGTTCGCCGGGATGGAATGGTTTATTCCCTGATTATCAGTGTTATCAGGGTGTGAAGAGTTATAGGACAAGAGGTGGGTTTGGATATCATTGTCGGATAGTGTGACTATGCACCTAATCGGTCGCAGAGGCACATTGGTATAGGGTCTAGTTCTCAAACTCCATTGCATGGGCAACGTGGAAGGAAAGGTCAGGTTGGAAGGGAGGCGTGTTGGAGACACGGTGGGGTGGTTAGAGCGTTGGTCATGAGTGAGTATCCTATGGTTCCTATTAGGACACTGAAAGTTGGTCATCTCTGTTGTGATGTGAATGAGTCTAGGTAAGTCTGCTTTGATATCTTGCAAGTTTTTTGTAATCTCATCCAGTCTGGATTCTAGGAAGGTATGGGGTGGGATGTTAGGTCAAGAAGCAGTGAGCAAGGGGTGATGGTGGAGTTAGGGTGCTGATGTATACAGGGAGAAGGCATAGGGCAGGGTGGATTGGGGGTAGAGGTGAGATCGACATTAGGAGGGGGAGAGCTCAAGAGATGGGTGAGAGGGAGTGCTACCGGTATGTTATTGGGGGATCAGAATTAGGGGGAGACAGTGGTTGAGGCAAGAGTGGGGTCATATGTATAGTCGGGTGAATGTGTGGGAAACTTGGCTATGTAACTCTGAGGTAATTGCTCTAGGTGTGGGATGAGACTGCAATCTAGTGTGGTGGGCAGTGGTTTCTGACCCGCCGGGTGATAGAGGTGAGTTAGTGTAGCCTACAGCGTTTGGAAGGACTGGAACGGCGTCGGAATCAGAAATCGATGCAGTTTTCTTGATGAGAGAAAAATTCCTCGAATAATTTAAGGTGGTGATCTTAAGACTGGATGAGGATAATACCATTGTTGTAGATGGTGATGGTGACTGTTGCTCTGCATGCCGATGAAGGGGCTACCGACAATTTGAGACCATGGGGTGTTTTTCTGGTTGTAGTGACCAGGAGCAGTGACAGCAGGGCTTTCCTCTATTGTGCTCATCTATTTGTATAGAAAATGAGTGTCACTTATTATAGCTCCTGTATTCGGGCAAAAGTAGGGGTTGGAAACTAGGGTTTCTGGATGAGATTGGAGAAGTTTGTGTTTTATGGACTTGGAGGCTTTCTTTGATAGATTCGGGGGTAATTAAATTTATAAGCATAGCGTCCTGATGGCTCCAAGTTGGTGTTGGTTGTTCTTTGTGGGTCCATGCCAGAAGCAGGCTGTACATAGGGTGGCGGAGGGGGGTGGAGGAAGTGGACGGGGAGATGCAGGATTATGACTAGAACGTGTAACTGCAGATGAACGCCAGTTGCAGGCAAAGGTAGGACATTATGAGGGCAATACCCAACTCAGAGGTCCATCACAGGAATAAGTGGAGTCAGGGTCAAATGATGATGCAGCCAGCGAAAGGGCAGGCAGCGAGGACTGGTGGGCGAGGTGATATGTGCTTTGCCTGAGATTGTGGAGGGGCGAATAGCTGAATAGGTCCTTCCTTAAAGTCCATGCATCAAGGTAGGTAGAGTCATTTGACCGTTTTGGATATGTAGAGGAGCAAGCTAAAATAATTGGTAAAAAGAGCCTTTATGGATGGAGTGGGGGACAGCCTATTGACCATTTAAAGCTGGCCATTCAAGAGGCTGGCCGTCCCAGAAGCTCAGTTATAAAGTGTGTGTGTGTCTATAATCCTTTATTCATTTCTTGGAGAGACTTAAGATTTATGACTATTTCCCTATGGGTGAGGCAGAGAAGGATGTTTCCTAGTTACTACAGTATTTAAGGTTCTGGCTCTTTAGTGGTGACTGTTCTCCTGAGAGGGAGGCAGAAAAGGTGTCTTCCTGATTGCTTCTGTGTCTAGGGATGCGAAGGTACAGCTCGAGTTGATGAGCTACGGTCCAATCCAAAATGGTCGCTGCTCAGGGTGCTTAATCCAGTCCTCTTTCTATGTCTACTCGATCAGTCGTGAGGAAATAGGGCACTCAATAGGAGTTAGAGCGAGGAGAAGCTAAACGTACCTCTTCTATGAGAATGGAATCCACCATGGGGAAAGATAAGCAAGATGGATGCCATACCATCTAGGGGGACCACAAAATGGGACCCTGGTGACCCCATCATAAGGTGTGTAGCAAGGGGGTCTCCAACTGGGTAAATTAGTCAACATCCATTTTTCTTCCCTTTCTTTGGCAATGAAGCCTGAATGCAAAATTTAAAATGGAGGGAACCGTTTCCTGGGAGGGACAAACACCTCGGGAGGAAGCCCGGACTAGGCAAGCCTCATCGGATTCACCTGTTGCTATGTCGGATCTCTCAGCCTCTTCCAATGTGCCTTGTCGCTCCTCCCTCGGGATCCAGGCGCAATCGATTGCCTTCATCGGCAATCAGGAGCCAGGTCTGAGGCTTGGAAACCCGTGTCTTAACTTCAGGGGGGAGGCGGACTGCTAGACAGACTACCCTCTCAAAAAATCACCAGTTGAGGGTTTCCCAGTCCTGTCGCAGTCTCCCCGACGTGGGAGGATCCTCCCTGTGGGGTAGGGCCAAGAAGGAGGCGGGTGTTAGACCGCCAGCCTCTTCGTTGATAGACCAGGTCCTCCGGAAGCAGGGGATCGGAGCTGGTTCCAATGCTCCGACACTTGTATTTTGGTGTCTAGGGGGAGGCGCCTACCTTCTCGTGGTTCCTCGGTCTGTACTTTACTCCATGAGGGCGTCGACAGCCAGGTTCGACGGAGGTAGAGGATCAGAGCCAGCTCGAATGCTCTGCCTGTGTCCTGAGTCGCGAGCAGAGACGCCTACCTCCTTGTGGCTCTTCAGATTCCCTGAAAGCTGCGCAGGGTGCAGGGACCGCAGCTCCGAGATAGGAGCCACACCTCAGGGTAGTTGACGGCAGCCACCCAGCAGGAGGACACCTTGATCATCATTTTTTTTTCTTTTTTTTTTCCTGCAGATTTATATAGCGCGAACTTGACCCAAAGGTATTGGAGAACTTTACATGAGCACCAGTTACGCTACAAAAAAACACATTCATTTTTTCTTGGTAGGCACGGGGAGATTAAGTGATTTTCCCAGAATCACAGGATGTGGAGTCAACCCAGAGCCTCGAACCTTGGTCCCCCAGCTCCAAGGTCAGCAGTCTAGCTGTGAGACCACATCCTCTCCCAAACCATGCGAACAGTAATTCAGTCCCCTGATGACCGTGGTTGCACAGGGCCCCTGTGGCTACAGAGTCACCTCTCCAGCCACGGTAGAACATGCGGGTGGGGGTCAACCCTGCGGGGGCAGGTCCCTTACAGGTTCCAAAGGATTTCCTCGGGGCCTCTGGGAAGGGTCCTAAATCCTGAAAATTCTAACCGCGACTTCCTCATGTTATTTTATGGACAATGACCCGGGGGTATCGCCTCTGCACCCGAATGCCTAGGGACTTCTAGTTACTTACCTTTGGTGGTTCTGTGCTTCCCCTGGCCTACAGTGGCAGTCTTGGTTAGGTGCCCCTTTCACATTCCACTTACTTAGTATATGGTTTGGCCCCTGATTTTTTTAAAATTATTATTATGATTTTTAAACTTTGCATAACAACCAATATGTATGCCATACATCACAGCTTAGAAAAACATTACAATACAGATCAGTACAATTGTGATGCATTACATCATGATCGACGGCTCTAAATTTCTAGTGCAGTATGCAGTCAAATGGCGGGATTGCTTGGTGTTTGAAACTTAACTATAATCAACAGAACGACAATATCGAATGGCTTATACTTCACCTACCATGAAACATTTATGTTATACATGTACAGCATCTCTAACCAGCAAATCAAACACTGTTGCATGCTCCCGCGCCATCCCCAGCCGCCCACTCTTTCTCGTGTGGTGTGCTCTCAGAGTTCCCATGCCCGTCAGCATTCAAATTTGTTGGCAGACCGCCCATTGAGGTCTAAGTCCACGCTGCCTGTGGTACTGCCTGTTTGCCATCGCTCATAGATGTGTCTGCTGTTACCTCCGGGCTTCCCTGCCAGACTATTCGAAAATCTGATAGTATTGCATCCCATGCCGGTGCCAGTGGCTGCCTCCGCAGTCCGATCGCATATTCCCGGCGGAGTGCTACACTTTTCGCATGTGCCCAGCACAGCAGGGATTGATACCAGGCTTTTGCCACTGGGGGAGTGGGGGACTTCCAACGACGCGTAAGCAATCGTTTAGCTACTATGAGACCCAAATCTATGTATCTGGACGTCACCTTATATTTCTTGGACCGATGATAGAGTCCCAGTATGCACACTTCCCATGTCCAGTCTAGCGTTCGTTCCTTGCACTGGGCCAAGCACGAGTGACCACCCCCCAGTATGCTTGAATAGTTGGGCATGACCACAGCATGTGTAAGAGGTCTGCCCCTGCCTCGTTACATCGTGTGCATTTGGCGTCTGCGTGGACAAAATATTTATTTATTTTTGCTGGTGTTAGGTAGGCTCTGTGTATTATATAGTATTGAATGAGCCGGAACCTCGCATTACGGGGAATCCGTATGGGACCTTCAAGTATGTGCCCCCATTCTTGTTCTGTGGTAGGTCTCTGTAGGTCTGTGTCCCAGTGAGCTCGTAAAGAGGATAATTGCGATACTGTGTGAATTCTGAGCGATTCTGCAAACTATTTAGTGAGATGGCGACCAGTGCCCAGTTCGTGTAAATACTGCATAGTTAAATGTGTGGTGGGCTCCTGTGCTATGTTCCCCCATAGTGTGCCTAGTGCGCAGGTCACTGCAGCGTGGAGGAGGAACTGGCCTTGCGGCAGATCCGAGTTTTCTACCAAGTTCTCGAACGGGATAAGTTGCCCGTCATTGAACAAATCCCCCACTGTTAATATGCCCGCTTCTTCCCACTGCGTGAGCTCTACACCAGATATTGCCCGATGCCTTCTGGGAGTACCCAGCAGAGAGAGAGATGGCGCGTACGGTGTTATCGCACATGTGAGGCGAAGACAGCGACGATAACATTGATGCGCCACTCGCACCAGCATCTGCGTGGGTATGCTACCTCTTCTATTGGGGTGAAACAACGTCACTATCTGGGCTTGGGTATCCCCGGGCACTTGTGTAGCTGTGTCTTCAAGGTGTCGCGCATTTAGCTATCGTGCCACCCATTGAAGCTGTGCCGCCAAGTAATAGTGCTCCATGTTGGGCAGCGAAAGGCCTCCTCGTGTGGTTGGTGGGTACATTTTAGCCATCGCTACTCTGCTTCGCGATCCATGCCAAATGAACTGTCGCATGCTTGATTCCAGGTCCCTAAATAGTGGTGGCCGGAGGTGAAGTGGTAGGTTTGTGAAGTGGTAAAGTAACTGTGGCAGGATGGCAGGACTACCATCTTTAGTAATGCAATTCTGCCCATGACCGTAAACGGCAGGGTGCTCCAGAAGGACATTTGCGCCCGTATTGCTGTGATGGCGCGTGTCAGGTTACCCTTCAGGAGGTCCTGCTGGCTCCGGCAAATATGAATTACGAGATATCGGAATGCTGTGAGCTGCCAGTGTACAGGCTTACCGCTAATGATTAAGTGCGGGTCTGGAGTAGACTCCGCGAAGGGATATAGACATGACTTATCCCAGTTCACTTTCAGTCCTGACACTAAGGCAAACTCAGCCAATACATTCTCAATTACCACACAGGACTGCCCAACATCTCTGAGGTATATTAGTAGATCGGCATAGAGCGAGACCGCATGCACACCGTCTCCCAAGGGGATTCCCCACTCGTCTTGAGTGCTGCGCAGCGCCTCTGCCAGTGGTTCAACAGCGAGCGCGAATAGAAGTGGGGAGAGCGGGCAGCCCTGTCTGGTGCACGTTCGATAGGGACCTGCTCCCACATGTAAAAGCCCGTCTTGATCTTGGCTAGTGGACGCGTATATAATAGCTGGACAAGGTCTAAGAACACCTCTCCCAAATTGTATTTATGCAACACGGCAAATAGAAACCCCCATTCTAAGGTGTGGAACGCCTTTTCTAGGTCTAAGACCAGGCATCCAGCATGCGGCCAGTTGTCCCCTGAGTAATGCACCACCCGGAAGAACCAACGCAAATTTAGTGACGTGCTGCGGGCTGGCACGAAGCCATTTTGGTCTGTGTGTACTAGCTGCGGCACCAAGCGGGCCAATCTGTTCGCCAAAATTTTTGCTAGCACCTTGTAGTCGGTGTTAAGTAATGCCAGTGGCTGGTAAGAACCGATCGATTCTACATCCCTGTTAGGTTTGGGCAAGGACACCAATAGGGATTTGCGAATCGTATCCGGTAATATGCCCGTTTCTTGTGTGTTCTGATATACCGCAAGGAGTAGCGGCGCTAAGGTCTGCTGATAAGCTTTGTAAAATTCAGCCAGATACCCATCCTGCCCCTGCGCCTTGCCTGTAGCAACTGAGCTGATGGCAGCTTGTATTTCCAGTAACGTAAGCGGCTCGTTCAGCTCAGCTCGCTTGTCTGCTGTGATGTGACGCAGGGCTAAAGGAGCGAGGAAGGAGTCTATGTCTACGGTTGTTGCACAGTGTGATGACCGGTAAACTCTGGTGTAATGTGTGGTGAATGCGCCGTGAATATCCTTCTGGGTGGTGAGCACTGGCCCAGTCGCGGGCCGAAACCTCAGTATTGGTGTGTGCGTATGCTCCTGCCGGATCATGCGCGCTAGCAATCTGCCTGCTCTGTCCGCTGCTGCATGAGTGCGTGCAACATGAGATGCATAGTTCAAACAACGCAGCCGCTCCAACACCACAGTGTGTTGTTGGCGCCGCTCATCTATGTTTGGTTGCACTGCGTCACCCTGTGCCAAGTCAGATTCAAGTCGAGTCAGGTCTTCTGCGTTTTATCTCGTTATCTAGCTGCTTCTTGATGCACCAATTCAACCCCATGCATTGCCCCCTGACCACTGCTTTGCCTGCATCCCACAGAACGCCCGTGTCTGCAACGGACCCCTCACTGTTTGCAAAATACTCCTCTAGCACTGTGCCTACTGCTGTTCTGAATGGAGGGTCTTCCAGTGCCAGAGGCTGGAGCCTCCATAAATACCTGCCGATGGTTTGGCCCCTCATAGGGGCCCATGTGTTTTTATGTGGTTACTTACCTGTTTTGCTGATGTATTTGTTGTGTATGCAGATCTCTGGATAGGAGATATACCAAAGTAGTATAGTGACTGGTGTTGTAATAGATAGTACCTAGTTTTCTAACACTGGTGTGGTTCTTTTCTGTGTGACTCTCGTTGACTGACTTGTGTGGTAAATGCACCCACTTTACACCCTCCTGTATAAGCCTTAGCTGCTCTCCACAACTTCCCCTTGAGAGTTTTGGTTATCAGGGACCTCTTGGAGTAAGATAATTCGAAGAGCCAGGTCTTGAGGTCCTTTCTTGAATTGGGTCAGCGATGTGGATTGCCTGAGGTGGAGGGGCAGGGTGACACAGGTCTTGGCAGCGAGGTAGGAGAATGAACTTCCACCGGTTCTGGTCTTGTGGATTCTGGGAACAGAGGCTAGGGTGAGTTGGGCTGAGTGGACTTGTCTGGCGGGTACGTGGAATGCGAGGCGGTGTTTTAGGTATGCCGGTCCTTCGTAGTGGAGAGCTTTGTAGGTGTGTGTTAGGAGCTTGAAGGTGATTCTCTTGTTGACTGTGAGCCTGTGGAGTTGTTGGAGGTGTTGCGTGATCTGGCTGCGGTGGGGGGTGTCGAAGACTAGTCTGGCTGCAGAGTTCTGGACTTTTTGTAGTTTTTTTAGCTGTTTCTGGGTGACGCCGGTGTAGAGTGCGCTGTCGTAGTCGAGTCTGCTGGTGATGAGTGCGTGGGTGACTGTCTTTCTGGATTCTGAGAGGATCCATCTTGATGTCCTTCGAAGCAGGCGGAGAGTGTGGAAGCAGGCTGAGGTAACTGCGTTGATTTGGCGGTTCACTGTGAGCGATGAGTCCAGTATGATGCTGAGGTTGCGAGCGTGGTCCATCGGGGTGGGGTCCCAGAGCGGCTGGCCACCAGGAGTCGTCCCAGGCAGAGGGGGCGGGTCCCAGGATGAGTACTTCGGTCTTGTCTAAGGGTTGCCTGGACTCAGTGCAGGTGTATCACCAATAGGTGTACACCATATACTGAGCCAGCCTCCTACATTGAATTTGATCATCCAAAGAGCAATACACAAGCGGGTTTTCGACAAAGTAAGACGAATGGGCATGAATCCTCTCAGATCAGATCACAAAGTCCTAAGCCCACCAACAGAGCAAGATAAAGTCATATCAGAGCCTCGCTCTTCTCATCTATCATGAATAGACCTGTTGAGTAGAGACACAAAAACTAATGATTACAAGACTTTTTAGAAAGAACCTTTTTATTGGCATTTTCACTTGAAATGTATAGAACAAATGACAATAGTAGGCATCAATACATGAATTCCACTACCATATAATCCTGCCAGCATGTTCTGGAAATTACTTCTGCAGAGGTGGGGAATTCTTATCGCCCGATGCCCGAGACATGTTGATTTGTCAGGGGCAAGAAGATTGAATATCTTTTTTGTCCGACAGACAACTGGACATTAAATCAAAGTAAACAGGAACAAAGTTGCAGCACTTTCGTTCTCACAGCCAATCAAGAAGGCTTTGCATGGGAAAATGTGCAAGTTGGAGATCATTCCATCAATCCCCCTCGGGCCCGTGCCCTCATTTTATTTTCACCCACTGCATGACTTTGAACGATCTGGGCCTTAATAGGCCAGGATCATTTATTTGAGCTGTATTACAGTGCTTGAGCTTCTGGCAGGGGCCCAAGTTAGTTTACCAGATAAATGAGAGGAAGACGCTGCAGTACAAAAAATATCTCCTTTGGAAACACATTTTGTGTTCTTTTGAATGCTGATAATGCGTACATATGGAGTGGAAGTCCATAAACTTGCTGGAGACTGACTAAAGCCTTTAATGCTCAGTCGGGACAACAGAGATGGACTATACAGTAAGAGCGTTGTAGGAAGCTGGCTGTTTATATAGTGTACCAAAAAGAGGTACACTATGTAAAAAGTCTAGACAACCCTTTTTGGCTGACAGGGTTTAAATTAATAATCCCAAATGCTTTTTTTTTGTGGTAGTTTGGGCGAGCTGTTTAGGTTTATCAGAGGGTAGTGTTAATGCATTTTTTAAAATGAGACACACACTCAAGAAGAAACTCAATACCAATTTAGAGAAAATAACACTTACTTTTATATATATATTTTTTGTTAACACCCAGAACTTCAATCTTAGGTGAGTACTTTGAGATAGTGATTTTACAAGAATTCGAAAATGCATTTTGCAGAGTAACGCTGGTAATGTAATCCTATGGAGAAAAACATATAATGCACACGGCCACTTGTCAACGACTTACAGGACTGTTTTTCGTGACTTAAGGTAAGTAGGGGTCAAGGTCCAAGGCAACACCAGCAGGTCACCTCGGTCGGCTCTGGGGCATCCAGGTGCAGAGGTGCATTTCGGTGTCTGGTATCCTTTTCAAGTCACTGGGAAAAGTACATGTAAGAAAGATGCTGCAAGTGGGGACTGGAGGACCAGTCCTGTTGAACCCAAAGGGGGGCTCAGGTCTTGAGGGCCTCTGTGTCCCAGGGACACTGTCGTTCACCTGTACTCGGGCTGGGGGACTCGTATGCAGTGTTGCTTTGTCAGGCGGGGTCACGCTGCGGGAGGCTCTCACGATTATCGGTCTCCTGCAAAAGAGGCTGCAGGCGGCGACTGGGGGACCAGTCCGGCTAAAGCCAAAGGGGAGCTCAGCTCTTAATGGTCTCATGACCACGTTGATACCGTTGGTTCACTTGGACTCTGGCTGTGGGGCTCGGGTGCAAAGGTGCTTTGAGGTGTCGGGATGCAGTGGTCAGAGTCTCTTGCTTCAGTGGTCGACCTGAAGATGAAGACAAAATAGGACGTCTGGGCCACTCTCAGTACTGGCCTCTGCGGTACTGACGTCCATCGTCGGCTGGTCAGTCTTTGAGGAGTCGGTGTCCGGATTAGACCACCAACAAGGAGGGTCTAGCATCTCGTTACTCGCTGGGGAGACGGGGAGGACCTCTGGGAGCATGGAACACCTTCTCCTGGGTGACTGCTGCATCGGAGAGTCTGGTGGTCAACAGTTCGGTAAACCGGAGCTTGCGCTTGAGTAACTGCAGGATGCAAGGAAGTAGCTCTGCTACTCAACGGAAGATGCTGGCTGTTTGGCGAAGGACTGGAAGTCCTCCCAGGCTTATGGAGGTCGCACAGCGGCAGGATGAGTCGTTGCAATTGTAGAGAGCATCAGACAGGCCAGCAGGGTTGGCACCAAGTCAGTTGCAGGTCCTCAGTTCTTGCTTCTGTGGCTCTTCTTTGTCTTTAGGAGTCAGTCGAATCCGAGTTCCTGGTTTCAGGAGGCCACCTAAATACTCAATTTTGGAGCAATAAGGGGAGTGAAGGGTAATAGCCAATGGGGCACTTACCTTTGGGGTCTACACCTCCTATATGACCACTTCCTGTGGGGAGGGGGCATAACCCTGTCTCAGAGTTTCTAATGCCAACAAAGTCAAGACTGGAGAATCTTCCTTTCGTGGGTCACATCAGGCAGCCCACCTTAGGGATGTGACTGGCCTGGTAGTGCACCACACCTCCCTGCAAATCTAATTTCCTGCCTGTCCTGGTGCCAAATGGGCCTCAGGGCAGGGGGTGGCATCTCCCAGGTCTGGGGGAAGCCAGGGTCACACATCAAAGGCAGCAGGGACTTTGAAGTCCCTGGTCCCGATATGCTAAATCACTAGCCTTCCTGCTGGGGGAGGTGTGAACACCTTCCTCTAGAGAAGGCATTGTTTCTGACATCGGGGAGTGTGGGCTCTCACCTGCAGGAGGCCAGAAACTTGTCTGTGGTCGCAGGCTGGACTACACCAGTCAGCCAGCACATTAGAGGATGGTAGGTTTTCGGGGGGGGGGGGGCACCTTTAAGGTGCTCACTGGGCGCATGTCTTAATAAATCCACCACTGGCATCAGTATGGATTTATTAAGACAAGGTGTTTGATACCAAACACCATAGGTTACAGTGAAGCCATCTTGTAGCTGGGGAACTTATAATGACCAGTGCCCAGTACATAAACTTAGGATGGCTTCCCTGTAAACTTGTAATATGTAGTAATTGAACTAGACAGCACAGGGGCATATCTTCTCATGCAGATATGTCCACACATGTAATATAATGCGCCCTGTCTTAGGGCTGTAAGGCCTGCTGTAGGGGTGACTTACATATATTTCATGCAGTGTCTGGGAACATGGCACACAGGATGTGTGCTATGTCGTGTTTTCACTTTTGTCTGCACCATTTCACGCAGCCTACAGAGGCAGTTTGCCCGAGTTTGGTGGTGGGTCCCTTAGAATGGCACAATACATGCTGCAGCCCTTAGGGTCCCTCTTTAGTACCCATGCCCTAAGTACCAGGGGTACCATTTACTAGGGACTTACAGGGGTGCTAAAGGTCTTGCCGATTGGGAAACAATTGTACAGTCTTCTTGTTTTAGGTAAAGAACACAGGCACTGGGGATCTGGTTAGCAGGAATCCTGTGCACTTCAGTCAAAATTACATCAAATACCAGGTAGAAAGTGGGGGTGCCCATGTCAAAAAGGGGCACTTTCCTACAAGTGTTTAGACCTGTCACTTTCAAACTGTGATTTCTGCTGCTCTGCCAATGATCCCGCAATTGTTTACACTGGGGTAAGCTGCCACAGGTTCACTGCATTTGTCACTCTTACTGTGACAAACAGACTGTTCAGGAAGATCGTTCTGGAAAATATACTGCCATTTTTGCAACTTTGATCAAACATGTCCAAGCTCAATCCTGTGGGGGAGAACTGTGGACACAAAGTACTTGTGAATGTGAGTACTCTTATCATTAGCTACCTCAACTAGCTGCGGCTTTCAAGGAGGGCATGTGTATAAGTATATACATATTGACAGTGCGAATGTCTTCAGTTCTGTATTTGCCCAAACTGTATTGGTACAGAGCTGGGGCTGTTATGACAATGGTAGGCACCTGCTTACGGTGACACCAGTTGTGCTTAGAATGATTAGGCATGTCCCATTAACCTATCATTGCTAACAGATAAGGCTCTCCATGCTCTATTTAGTCTGCTGCGTGTCCCACAATACGTTGCACCTTCACAGTTTCAAGTTCTCTCTTTGGTCCTACACTATGATCTGTGCATGTTCCAAGGCTGTCAGTGCTGTATAGCACCTCGAAGGCTTCATCACTGTACCATCTCCTCACAACAGCACTGAAGGGGGCACAGAGGGGATTGGGGCCTACAGTAAGTGATGTATCAGTCTATGTAGGGTGTGTGCGCATCTGTAGTGTAGTTATGTGTCTGTGCAATGGGGTTGTTTGAGTGCTCAGTGGGTGTGGTTCTCGCTCCCAGGAGTGCCATCGAGGTTGGGCTGTGTGTATTTGCAGTGAGTATGGCAAGATGAAAGGCAAAAAACCAATTGGGATGAAAGCAGGCCAGGCGTCTTGTGACAAACAGTATCTTCCAGGCAAAGAATTTCTGATCCATTTCTTCTTTACTGCAACACTGAGGTACTCCACCTTAATATTGACTTCAGAATATCGTGCTACCAGAATACTGTATAGAAAATAATGAGGACCAAAATATTGAGAAGGTAATTGGTAAGTAAAGATTTACTATTCTTAACTCCAGACTCTATATTTTGGTCCTCTGTATTTTGGCAGCATGACGTTCCTGTAATAGATATTTCAATATACAACCAACATGGATGGATGTGAAAATGAGCTGAAGCTTGCTTTTTGGCCGAGTATGTCCAAACTACTGTACCTGAAGTCAGTTATTCATGTTCAATTATTGTTAAGTTTCAGTACTTAAGGAGAATATCACTTTTTTCAGTAATAAAATCAAGTTGTACTTTAATATTTTTGCAAATTTTTGATATCACTTGTCAGTGTTATTAAAACAAAAGCCCATTACTGTTTTGTAACTTCTAAAGACAGTGGTCCCTAGACATCTAAAATAGTATAAAAATAAATATAGACTGAATCAGTACTATATTCTTTGTCCAGCCGGACAGATTTTTAATATGAAATAAATGTATAACGAAAAATTAAACAAGAAAAATTCTAAGTGGGACACAACTTGCGTCCTAC
Organism: Calotriton arnoldi; assembly: GCA_963921515.1. NCBI lineage: Eukaryota > Metazoa > Chordata > Amphibia > Caudata > Salamandridae > Calotriton > Calotriton arnoldi. Next base: position 1,046,792 of record CAWUFW010002548.1, on the reverse strand, counting down.
AGACAATAACAACCAGATAACATTAAGGGGAAGGGTTCAGGCAAGGGGGACGTGTCTGCATATACATTATGTAGTGTACCCCATATGCATAAACTAATTGTGATGTTAATATGTAGTGGTGGTCTCACGTTACTACGTCTGAAATATTTTTAAATATTATGCAGACACGTCCCCCTTGCCTGAACCCTTCCCCTTAATGTTATCTGGTTGTTATTGTCTGTAGGACGCAAGTTGTGTCCCACTTTGAATTTTTCTTGTTTAATTTTTCGTTATACATTTATTTCATATTAAAAATCTGTCCGGCTGGACAAAGAATATAGTACTGATTCAGTCTATATTTATTTTTATACTATTTTAGATGTCTAGGGACCACTGTCTTTAGAAGTTACATACGTACCCAAGGTCCCTGACCGATTGCATATTGGGTTCCCTTGTGTTTTTTCAACATTACTGTTTTGTGTCAGCCCACATAATTGATTTAGGGATAGGTGAGACAAGTTGATTTTCTTACAGGAAATGTAGATTTCCATTGCATTTTTTCCCATGAACAATTAGAGTATTTAAAAATATCCACATCCCTGTTCTGTTAATGCACTTCCTTGCATGCTGAAGGTTTCTTATTGCTATACCTTTTGTTGGTTGAGGTTTGTTGATCAGTTGTTAGACCACAACCCTCCCAGATTATGAGACAATTTCCCCCATATTTTGCTATGCTTCTGGGGGCTTCCTCTGGCTTCAAATATTGGGTGCTCAAAGATGCACCATGTGTCTATGCTTTTCTTCTATTCTAGATGCTTGGGGCTGCTGGAATTCTCCAATATTGGGCAACACTCCTTTTAGGCAAAAAAACAGCCTCAACGTCGCTGCAGGATATAATGGCAGCAATTCAAGGGGTCTTCACAACACTAGAAAGCAAAATAGATGCAGTCACAACAGAAGTTACACGGATGCATGCCGATTTAAATTACCTTGAATCCCGAGTCACATTAATGGAGGACATAGTAACTACCCTGCAGACCGAAGCCGTTGGTGCAAGTTATGGACCTGGAATCGACCACGCGAGTACTGGAAGCCAAAATGGAAAGATGTTGAGGGGCAATCCAGTCTGAATAATGTCTGCATTTTGGGAGTCCCTGAGCGGGCGAAGGGCTCCTCAACTGACCTATTTGTCGAAGAACTAATCGTACAACACCTCCAACCTCGAGACCTCTCCAATTACTTTTCAGTCGAAAGGGTCCATCGCGTCCCAGGAGGCACCCCCCGACTCTGGGTCCGCCCCGCCCCCCAAATATTTAGTTAGAGACGTTGTACTACAGACGGCGTGAAGTGCACCGCCACTCAACTGGACAATGCAACTATAACATTCTTTTTCAATTTCACTAATTGGGTGCAAAAGTTGCGACGCTCTTTACTCAAAGTCAAAAGAGTGTTATGAGAAAAGGAGGTGAAATATGCAATGATCTTTCCAGGCAAACTTAGTGTGGCAGCGGAAGGGACAACGTGGCTCTTTGAGACTCCTGAAGAAGCGTGGAACTGGTTGGATGGCTGGCGTACGGTCAAGAATAAAAAGTAGCGCCCACATCGCCTTGAGGGCGACAGGAGACCAGAGACAGCGGCTGCGCCATTCGATGGAAGAGGAAGCAACGAAGGGCGACTACGAAACAGCTGCATCATGAACCTTCTTTTGGAGCACCAGAGACTATGTGACATGACAGGAGTGACGAACATAGTTCTTCCATGGGGGGTGGCTCGCTGAAGTGGTGATTCATTTGAACTTATTGCCTTGCCCCCCCTGGGGTTCCGGCCTGGGGCCTATCCACCCCCGGGACCATCGCAAACTCTGTTGAAGTGTGATTCGACAAAGTGCCGTAACTGATTTACATTATTATGAAGACTGGGAGCGGTGAAATGGCACCTGGAGTGATCCACGTTCCCCTACAATAGTGTCAAAGAGTGGGGATACAAAGGCACTCTGCAATGTTGGGGGCGGGGCAGTTTCAAAACCACTATGCAGGGAGGGAAGAAGGGAGGGTAAGATGTAACTGGGGTTTGTTATGCATGAGGGTGTTAGTTGTTTTGGTTAGTGGTGGCGATGACAAATTTCAGTGGTTGCAGTGTCCGGCCGAATTGGTAGGAATGGCCCAAGTGCGATTGATTACGACACGCAAAAGAGGTGAATTTTCCTGTCAGTTCATGGGTTGGGGACAGAGTTGATGTGGGGTCCCCAAGGGGTTGACAGACTATCCTCTGAGAGTCCCAGATGGCTAGCTCAAACATGTCAGGCGCATTTAAGATATTATCCTGGAATGTGAATGGCCTAGGAGATAAAATTAAGAGAGGGATTCTGCTCCAATATCTGAAACGACTCTCCCCTGATGTAGTTCTCCTTCAGATTGCTCGTGAAAAAAGCTTCAAAGAGGCATGTTTGGCTTTGGTGAGGTTGTGGGTTGACCAAGGGACCAAGGGCCATTTGAGCATTTAGCTTACGTCTTTAAGAAGTAGTAAAGTCTCAACAGCTGACAAAATCCAAGAATTAAAATTGTTCGCCAAATCTTCAACAGGGCCATCGGTGTTGCTCGGACTGCTGTAAAGTAAGATTTCAAACTTCCTGATACTAAGACAAGATCAATAGTGAACCACTCAATTAGGAGCAGAAGGGGGAAGAGTATCAGTAGAAGGGACGGTAAGATGAGCAGACAGAAGGAAGTAGTCAGTCCATGCCACCTGGAGATGGCACAAAAGAAAATATTATAAAAGGATTTGCAAACAGGGTATAGAAGACAGCCAGCGATAGGAGTATGGAAGGTGGGTTTGCGGAACAATACCATAGAAGTTTAGATATTAACAAGGGAAGAGACACCCAGGTTTACTGAGTTTGTGCACCAGAGATTGATGTCCACAGAAAAAGAAAATTGGATGCAGCCAAAAAGGTTGACGAAATCCAAACAGAAGTCAGAATGAGGGCCCAGGGGGTCAATACCAAAGTGCAAACGTGTAGGTGAAGAAAATGAGAAGATGCGGCAAATAAGCTCAACCAAAGACAAAGGTGTAGTGGGTAATAGTGAAGAGCACAAACGAAACATAATTGCAACACCACCACCTAGGAAGTTAGGTCTATCTATGTGAAAAATATTATAGCTACACAGCAACAGCCAGAAGCAGAGGTGGAGGACAGCCTGGTTTCAGTGAGGCAAATAATATTGAAAGAGCTGTCGATTATCAAATCATGTAATTTCAATGCATGTTGGGGAGCGAGTGGAGATTAAGTAGGCGAAGCTTAATATCAGACTGGCTTTGAGGTTTAGGATAGAGAATGGGGCAATTGCCAAAGGGTATGAGGAACAGGAGGTGAACCCGAACAGAAAATGGAAGAGTGGAGGATGTGGGTGGGCTGATGTTGGGAGTGTGAAGGACCCCACACTGACAGATCGTTACCACTGATGAGGAGTATTACCTTTCAGTGGATGTTAGTAGGTCTGCCTAAGTATATTGGCGAAGCAGGGGAATGCAGGTAGATTTACCAGCACAGTAACCAGCCCTGGGCCTGACAGAGTCACAGACAGGCTTGCCTTTGGTGTATCTGATGTGTCTGGCTTCTTCTCTGCAACTCTGCCAGTACAGTAATTTACCAGTCTTGTGACCATGATCACAAAGCCTGCATTGGGATGCAAGCCATATTTTCTTGCCTTCATCCAATTGGGTTTGCTGGAATCTTAATTTAGAATTTTACAACTGTTGTAAGTTTTCTACTGTATAGTTTACCCAGCCTCTTGTACTTGCAGGTTCTAATTCAGCTACCATTCTGGCTTGTTCCCTTTTTAGGTCGAGCCTGGACAGAGCATGCGCTGCTCTGTGAGGCATGCTGTAATGTACACTGTTACTTGAAGCCCCTCCTCTTTTTTTCATTTGCTCCCGTTCGTGCCTTTTATAAATGCATGCTTCTGTTTGGTCAGCGTGTCTAATTACTCCAGCCTTTTGTTGTTTTAGATCCTCCCTGCGGACTGCCCCACTACATGTGGTCTTCCACTTTCTTTAATTAACGCGTATTTGTGCGCACTCCTTTTTTCTTCGGGTGATGACTTTTGTATTAGCATGCTGCATGCACAGCGCCCACCTTGGACTGTGGCGATGGCTTGTGTATCTTAAGGGTTGTCTTAAAATTTCAAATGCAGTGACTTCGTTTAACTATATTGTAAGGGTTTGCACGAATGCATTCGCTACGAAATACATAATTTCGACCGCTCTTGTATCCCTTTACGTACATCTTGTTGCTCCTATCTCCGTGCATGACTTCTACCGCTGTCCGGCGTGTTGCCTTTGCTCCCACCCCCTCCTGTTGTACGTGTTGCTTATGTTGCTCACAGACCAGCAGAGGGGCCAGCGGAAGGCAGGCGCAGCTCTTCTTCTCTCCCTCCGGCCTTTTCTTGCTTCGTGGAATTTCTTTTATTAACTATGCTACTGCTGGGATATTAAAAAAAAAAAAAAAAAATCTGACAATCATCTTGATTTGCAACGCCAATAGCTCTGTCACTAATGCGAGACCTATCGCATTGCAAATGCTGGTTAATTATGATATTAAGCTGACAACTGCACCTCAGCAGATGACTGCCTTGTATGCTTCTCAGACAGTGGTCAAGGAATCAACAGATCCAATATTCGTCTGAAAGTACTGCACTGCATCTTCTTGTGGTTGGTCTATAAACTTTGGTTTGGCTAGCCACTACAAGCTGGCAAGTATGCTTAAGGGATTCGATAGTATACTTGTGTTTCAATGGGCATGATCAGATTCTGCCCGAGCATGCAAGTGGACGGCCGTTATTCGCTTCAACTCAGTGGTCAAAACAAAAAATAGCCCAGTTGGGAGACTGATTTATATATGCACTGGTAAAAAATGGGTGTCGGGGTGATAGTGCCACCAGATCTCACAGAGGTCCAATGACTGTGAGAAGTTTTCTAATGGGGATGAGTTCAATGTCACTTTAGGCGGAAGCCCCAATCTGTCACCTTCCCAGGTCACCAGTCCATTCAAGTCATTTCCCACAATTGCAAGGTCAGAAGGTGATTCCTTTAGGATAGAGCAGATGTGTCTGAGAATGACTCTAGTGAGGGGGGTACGTACACCTCAAGAAATGCAAGTCGCTGTGAGTATTATGGAGGTTGTCAGAAGGCATAAAGTAACTGACTAGCCTGTCTGTCAATGTGCATCTGACATGTAATAGGAGGTGGTGGTTTATGATCGTAGCTCATACCCTTGGCCCTCTGCTAAAACCTGTGTGATGTAGCCATATCTACACATACACCAACATTTGTTACCTAGGAGGTGTGTTTTTTGAAACATGAGAACATCTGTGGCGTTATTGTTTGGCTGTTTTAAGAACTGCAACCCTCTTTACTTCGCTGAGTTGCTGTCTACATTCCATGCAAAGCATTTAAAACCTGAAAGTGTATGATTTGCGCGAAGTTAATTCATTATGTTCAATTGTTGATGTTTATATAACGAATATATTAGAAGTCAACATGTGAATATACAAAATTAAACTTGGAGTTAGCCCATCCCATACTCACATCCTTAAAGCATCTGTCAACAAAACGTGAACACTTGGTCCAGTGTGTGGAGGCATGCCCAATCATGGTGATGCACCTACCTTTCTTAAACTATTCCTCTTAAGCTATGTGACTGATAACAAAAAGAGTGACCGGGGACTTGTAAGTTGTTCTTCAAGCTTAATTGTTGATTGCCCTTGCACTCCTAGAGGTTTTATCTATGTAAATCTACTACTCCCATCCTGCTCCCCTCTTCAGCTTTCCCACAGTGACAGTATGTGAAAAATCGATAATTAAATCTTGTTTCTGCTTTGGCACCTTATCTCCCTGCTCCCCCATCAAGCAAGTTAAGTTTCAGCCGCCGAGGTCTCTCTACTTGAGTCGATATTGTCGCTGATGCTTCGTCATCGATCTGCTTGTCTTGATCTGATGTCCAGGTGTCAAACTTAAGTCGGACTTCTCTGAACTGCCTAACATGAGGCTTCCAAGTTTCTTTTGTATGTCGGTGAGGAGCAGTTTCTTATGTGGCAGCTAAGGCGCTGTTCTTTTGGCTGTCTGTATGCATCGTTGGATTGGACACCTGGCAGGGAGAAAGCTCAGCTAGCATTGAATAGTACCTCAACTCCACCCATTTCCAAGCAGCCTCAGGGGTTTTGAAGAAGGTGGATGACCGGAATATCACCTTCAGTTTGGCAAGATACATAAACATACATTATATGTGTGTTGCTCGCAGTTGCTTTTTCACCTCTTCAAATGATTGTCACTGCCACTGTACTTGTCTGGTATAGTCTAGTAATATCATGATTCAGCCTGCCTCATCCCAGATCTGGCCATTTTTCCTTGCCACATTTATTATTTTATGCCTTGTCTTTATAATTAAAGAGGCGGGAAATTATGGGGCGGGTGGTGTCCCCAGTGGAGGTTTTTGAGTGGGTGCCTAGGGAGTGCACTCAACCACGAAACAGATTGACAGTCTGTTGTTGAGAACGAAGTTGCGCGGCCATAGCTGTAGGAAGTGTTCTAGATGGGCTCCCTAGATATTCTCTGGTAAACTAACAAAACAGAAGTTGTTTCATCAAGGCCGTCTTTCCACATCTTCAGCTTGTTCTTTCTAAGACTTTGGTGGTCGCTGAAATTGTTGACAGTTTCTTGAAGTGCTTTGTTAGAATCGTCTAGTTGAGATATTCTCTCCTTGGCACCAGTAATCCTACCAAGCATATTTTGCAGTTCAGTTGTAGCAGAACAATATCTAGGCCCACTTTGAAGATTTTGGCCTCATGGGTTCCTTGAAAGCCCGGAATGGCTTGAAAGAAACCAATTGACTGTGCATAACTCTGAACTGTGCCCTCTTCGGGGCCTTGGGCATGCTTGTTTTCGCCATGGTTTTGAACAAGTCAGCAGGAGGGCTTACTTTAGATCCATTTGGATTCCAGTTCCAGAGTGTATGCCAACCTTGAGAATTGATTCCTTCAATAGTGTGGTTTTCGGTCTAATACAAGTATTCTCAACCAGTGGCGGCCGCTCCATTAGGGAGTCGGAGCGCCGCCCCACTGCTTTCTCGCAGTGCAAGAAGCAGAAAATAAAATGGTATTTAAAATACCATTTTATTTTCTGCTTCTCGCGCTGCGAGAAAGCAGAAGGCAGGGGTATGCCTGGTTGGGGGCGGGCGGGAGGGTATACCTGGTTGGGGGCGGGCGGGTCGGGAGGAGTGGCTTGCACCACTCTGAGTGCCCTGACTGTTTGGTCGGCCCTGGGGCCGACCAAAGCAGTCATGCGCACTCTACATTTTCTCTATGTAGGCTGCGTCCCTACAGGCGCCCGGCTGGGCGCCGTCCGGGACTCCGCGTCAATCACAATGCTGCCATTGCAGCTTGTGATTGGCTTACAGGAGGGGAGGGTGCAAGGAGCATGCCTGTTCCTGTCCAGGACTGAGAGCAGAGGCGGCGTGGGACCCGGCCGAGGAGAAGAGGCGGCGCGGACCCGGTCACGGTCAGGTAAGTTTTGTTTATTTTTTGTTGTACCCCCCCCCCCCAATCCCCTATGTATTGCGAGCCGCGACTGGATTGTTGCCCCCTCCACCTTACTGACTAAGCTGCGCCCCTGCTCGGATGGCGGTAGGAGCTGTCTAACCGTGTGTGTGTGCGCGAGTAACTGAGGACTGGAGCTGTCACCCGGGAGAGGCTTAGGGCGGTGTTTTCAGTGACGGAGAGTCCTCCTTTTTTAAGGGATCTTTGATGCAGATAGGACTAGAGCGGTCGAACGGCATCTCCTTGGGGATGACTGAGGGCTGCTAGCTGTCCCATGGGAAGAGGCTCTGTCCTCGGGGCTCAGGACAGTGTGAACGGAGACGGAGAGTCCTGCGTACAGGAGGGGTGGGGGGACAGACAAGGGTAGGAGCTGTCTAACAGTGAACCTGTCAGCGAGGGGAGAGCGGTGAGAGCTGAAGCGTCACACGGGGAGATGCTGCCTGCTGGGGGCTGGGAGAGTCCTCTGTGCAGGAGGGAGTACTCACGCAGATGAGAGCTGTTTGTCAGTGTCCCCTGTGAGTGACTGCGGTTTCACTGTCAGTGTGTGTGGTTCATTCGGCGCGAATAGGACAGGGGTAGATACGGGTAGCCCTCGTGTGAGATTAACCACTCAGTAACTAGCACTGGGGACTGGTGTCCCGCGTGCGAACAGACAATTTGCTTTACATACAGATTAGTTGATGCACTGATAACTTGGGTGTCAGGAGTCCGCTGACAACGGTGGACCCGATTGGCCCCCTGACCCGGTTAACGGCATGCTGTTGCCTTCTACGCAGGCCGGTGTAGAGCCCTTTAAGGAAACTCCGTCGGAGGAGTCCCCGGAGGCGTGGCCCGTGACGTCAGCGTCCGCCGACCAATCAGAGTGGAGAGACGTCGGAACAAGAGAGGAGAGCCCCGAGACGTATGCGGAAGGAATATCCCAACCGGCAGGAGCTCTGAAGGCGTGGAGGTCGGAGAACGCAGACGGTCGGGGAGGAATCGGAAGACAGAGCCCTGCGGACGACGAAGACGTCAAGCCAGGAGGCCAACGATATCACGCTCCGCCGCCCTCCAGGAGGAGGGTGGCTTGACAAGGTACGGGCGACCATCCAGGGGTTTTCAGGGCACGGGCAGGGGGGTGGTACTCAAGAGTGAGGTCACGTTAGGGATCTGCACGGTGTTGGTGGTGCATCTTCCCTCACTCCCGATCCCTTCGATAGGGAAGGACGCAGCTTCCCCACCTACCCCGCTCTATGCTTTCTTTTTTGGGTGTTTGGAGCCGATGAACCGTAGACGAGGGGAGAAGGCGAGACGGACCAACGGCCATCGACATCCAGGACCACAAGGCGACTCTCACAGTGGCCCTACTAAGGGGAGGACTCTGCTGCCCATAGACTCACCTTTAAGCAAATAAATACGCTTTACACCTCATCCCTGGTCTCCTTGTGGCTCAGTATACCACCCGATAGGGATCCCGTGACAACGTGGTGGAGAATGAGGGCATAGCCACTTCGATACAGGATGGAGAACCTGGTATACCAGCTGAAGGAGGGCCAGGCCAAGCTGGAGTGGGCCATCGAGAGACACTCCAGCCAGGCCGAGATGGACAGGGCAGCCTTTACGGCTGCCATACAACAACAGGCTGACCAGATGCTCCGGCTGGCGGAAGGACAGAGCCACGTTCTCGCCGGCGGCGGACAAGGAAGATCCCCTGCTCCCCCGGGTACAGTCCCGTTACAAAAGTTCGTCCCTGGAGAAGACCCACTGTCCTTCTTCCTGAACTTCGAGAGGGCTGCCAGGGCTAGCGGATGGCCCTCGGATCGCTGGCCTTTCTACCTGGCCCCTCTGCTTACAGCTGACGCCCAGGCAGCCTACCAGAACGTCAACAAAGACGGCACCGCGGTCTATGGCACCGTAAAACAGTATATACTGGACCGCCTAGGGGTGGATGACGAGACACCGCCTCAAGTTCAGACAGGAACGGGGTCTCGCTAGTGACACACCCAAAATGTTGTTCTACAAAATCAAGGACGCTGCGGACCGTTGGCTCAAACCCCAGGAGGCCAACATGGAAGAAGTAATGGGCAAGATCTATTTGGAGCAGTATCTTGAGGCCCTGCCGTATGGTACCCAAAGGTGGCTACGGCAGCATGCGGGACTGACTTTGGAGCATGCCATTGAAATGGCCACCTCCTATTGCCGCGCACAAAGTCGCCCACTACTAAAAGAGCCAGAGAAGAACCAGAAGGGGGCCCTACCGGTCAAGATCGAAAGAAGGCCAACAAAACTGCCTCTGGAGCCATACAAAAACCGGACTGGAAGGCCAGAGAGCTTTGCTACGAACGGCCCTCAGTGCTTCGAGTGTGGCGAGTGGGGCCACATAGCCCGTTTTTGCAGGAAAAGAAAGGACAAAACAGAAGACGAACCTATGGACGTCAGCTATGCTCCCCGCTCAGTCCTCTACGCCCAAGAGATGGGGCACATCTATTATGTGAGTTTTCTAGTCAATCAGAAGGAGGTAACAGTCCTATTAGATTCAGGGTGCAAGCACTCGTTGGCCAGGGAAGACATAGTCCCCTCCTCCTCTTTTATACCCAAGAGAACAGTCAGCATCCGCTGTGTGCATGGGGACATCAGAGAATATCCAACAGCCCACTTGACCATCAGCATTGACTCAGGCAGGGGCATCTCTGTCATTGTAGGTGTTCTCCCTACCCTTCCTGAGGCCCTGATTCTGGGAGTAGACAATCCTTGCTTTTCCCTCCTTATGTCCAAGCTTTGCGGGCGGGGGAGACAGACACCAGTCCTCATAATACCCTGTTGTCTTCCGAACCCTGGGCTAACGATAACAACTTCAGGACGGCCCAGCTTAACGACGCCTCTCTCAGAAACGCCTGGCAAAGTGCGCAGGACACAAAGAACAACCCCAGTCCCTCCTACCCTTGTTTCAAGGAACAAAACGGGCTCCTCTATCGTGTTGCAAAGGAAGGGGCAGAACCACAGCTATTAGTCCCCACCGGTTTTAGGGAGCAAATCCTTTTCTTTGCACATTCACACCTCCTTGCGGGACATGTTGGGGCAGAGAAGACCAGTCAGGCGATCCTTGGTTGTTTTTATTGGCCCGGCATCTACCTCCAGACCAAGAAATACTGCCAAGAGTGTGCCATTTGCCAAAGAAAGAACCCGTATGTCCCCCCAAAGTCCCCTTGCAGCCTCTTCCCATAATGAGTCGTCCTTTCGAAAGAGTAGGGATGGACCTCATAGGTCCTCTCCCGAAGTCCAGCAAGGGACACAAATACGTGGTCATGTTCGTTGATTACGCAACACGGTAACCTGAAGCAATAACTCTGCGAACAGCCACCACCACTACAATAGCACAAAGGGTGATAGAGGTCTTTTCACGAATGGGGTATCCCCCGAGAACTGGTGACAGACCAGGGCACACCGTTCGCATCACGTCTTATGAAGCAGGTCTGCAAGCAGCTGGGGATCAAACACATACGTACCTCTGTGTACCACCCCCAGACTGATGGCCTTGTAGAACGGTACAATAGAAACCTAAAGCTCACATTGAAAAAACTATTGAGTGGGGATGGAAAGAACTGGGACCAATTGCTTCCCCTAGCCCTCTTTGTAATCCGCAGCGCTGTTCAGAGCAGCCTAGGGGTCTCTCCTTTCGAACTAATGTTTGGGAGAAGACCACGTACCCTCCTTGAAATCACGAAGGAAAGCTGGGAGGAACGGGGGTTGAGTGAAGCCCAAGCCTTACTGGAGTATGCAAACCAGGTTAAGTCGCGGCTACACAAGTTGAGGTCTTTAGCTCGGGAGAATCTGGAAAAGGCACAGACCCAACAAAAGATCCAGTATGATAAGGGCAAGAAGTGGAGGGAGCTAAAGCCAGGGGACTGGGTCCTGCTTCTCCTCCCCTCCTCTACTCACAAACTCAGAAAGGAGTGGCAAGGACCGTACAAGATAGAGCACAGGGTCGGGAATACCACATATGTCTTGCAGCTCTCCCCTGGGAAGACACAGATCTATCACGTAAACCTTTTGAAAAAGTGGTTAGGTCCGCTCCCCAATAAACCCTGCACGGTGTCTCTTGCGTCCCCAACCAAGTCCTCGGTAAAGGACACCCTGCTAAGCCCAGACCTAGAGCCCCAGGAAACAGCAGAAATAAAGAACCTTTTGCACACGTACTCCGCTATATTCTCAGATCAGCCCGGTAGTACCTCTTTAGCGGTACATGCAATACCCACCCCCGAAGGAGTCGTAGTCAAACAGAGACCGTATCGGGTCCCCGAGGCACGTAGGGCAGCCCTAAGGAAGGAGGTAACTGACATGTTAGCCATGGGGGTGGTGGTGCCGTCTAAGAGCAATTGGTGCTCACTGATCGTCCTAGTCCCAAAACCCGATGGAAGCACCCGATTCTGCATTGATTTCAGAGTGGTGAATCGGATATCCAAGCAGGACGGATATCCCCTCCCGAGGGTGGACGAGTTAATTGAACGCCTTGGTGAGGCTCGTTACATCACCACCATCGACCTCACCAAGGGCTACTGGCAGATCCCCCTTCACCCCGGGGACCAGGAGAAAACGGCCTTTTCCACCCCGGACGGTTTGTTCCAATTCACGGTCCTGCCGTTTGGCCTCCATGGTGCCCCGGCCAGCTTCCAGCGGTTGATGGACACACTTCTGAAGCATCACCAGGGGTATTCGTCTGCCTATCTAGACGATATCGTGGTGTTTAGTAAAACCTGGCCGGAACACCTTCGCCATCTATCAGCCATCCTGTCCGAGCTAACAAAAGCGAACTTACACATTAACGCAAGGAAGTCCCGGTTTGCTTTCCAGAAAGTTAAATACTTGGGGTACTTGTTGGGAAAGGGCTTGATTGAACCACAAAACGAGAAGGTGAGGGCGATTCAGGACACCCCTTATCCCAGCACAAAAAAAGAACTAAGGGCTTTCTTGGGGTTGATCGGCTACTATCGACGGTTTATTCCCCAGTTTTCTGACACAGCCGCCCCCCTCACAGACCTGCTAAAGAAAAACACCGGCCCCAGTCACCTCCGTTCCCCGACCCAAGACGAACTAGCTGCGTTCCAGACCCTGAAAGACGCCCTTACCACCTCCCCTTTTTTACTGACGCCCGACTTTCAGAAAACCTTCATCCTACAGACGGACGCCTCAGGGATGGGAATAGGAGCCGTTCTCTCTCAGTTGGATGATGAAGGGTTGGAGAGGCCTGTTCTATACGTCAGCAGGAAACTCTTCCCCAGAGAACGGGTATACCCCATAATCGAGAAAGAGTGCTTGGCCATCAAATGGAGTATAGACAAGCTGAGATATTATCTAGAGGGACGCCCTTTTCTGTTGTATACGGATCACGCTCCACTCACCTGGCTTCAGCGGAACAAGGGCTCCAATGACCGAGTCCTTAGGTGGTTCCTGTCCCTTCAGCCATACTGCTTCCAGGTGCTTCACCGCAAAGGCAGGGAACAGGGCAATGCAGACTTCCTGTCGCGTTATCCATGTTCCCCGATCGGGAAACCTCAAGGGGGGCATGTGTCAGGAGTCCGCTGACTACGGTGGACCCGATTGGCTCCCTGACCCGGTTAACGGCATGCTGTTGCCTTCTATGCAGGCCGGTGTAGAGCCCTTTAAGGAAACTCCGTCGGAGGAGTCCCCGGAGGCGTGGCCCGTGACGTCAGCGTCCGCCGACCAATCAGAGCGGAGAGACGTCGGAACAAGAGAGGAGAGCCCCGAGACGTATGCGGAAGGAATATCCCAACCGGCAGGAGCTCTGAAGGCGTGGAGGTCGGAGAACGCAGACGGTCGGAGAGGAATCGGAAGACAGAGCCCTGCGGACGACGAAGACGTCAAGCCAGGAGGCCAACGATATCACGCTCCGCCCCGCCGCCCTCGAGGAGGAGGGTGGCTTGACAAGGTACGGGCGACCATCCAGGGGTTTTCAGGGCACGGGCAGGGGGGTGGTACTCAAGAGGGAGGTCACGTTAGGGATCTGTACGGTGTTGGTGGTGCATCTTCCCTCACTCCCCGATCCCTTCGATAGGGAAGGACGCAGCTTCCCCACTGACCCCGCTCTATGCTTTCTTTTTTGGGTGTTTGGAGCCGATGAACCGTAGACGAGGGGAGAAGGCGAGACGGACCAACGGCCATCGACATCGGACCACAAGGCGACTCTCACAGTGGCCCTACTAAGGGGAGGACTCTGCTGCCCATAGACTCACCTTTAAGCAAATAAATACGCTTTACACCTCATCCCTGGTCTCCTTGTGGCTCAGTATACCACCGATAGGGATCCCGTGACATTGGGTTACAACACTCAGTAGCTTTTCATTATTAGAGCTCCCCCCCCCCTAGTGTGAACCCTATGGCTTCCAGCCGCCAGCGGCACCCCTAATGTTTGTGAGCTAAACCACCTGATAGCTTCTCGATGTTAGCGCTACCCCTGGTGTGAGCTCACTCACTCAGTGGCACTCGGTGCCTTGTGGCGGCCCAGTGCTGAACTAAATATTCAGTTCTTTCCTGAGATTGGCGGTACACCGCTACCCCTGCGTGTGAGATCAAACACTCAGTGGCGTCCAGTGCCTTGTGGCAGCTTGGTGGTGATGTCATCATTCAGTACGTTTTGATATCAGCGGTACCCCTATGTGTGGCTCACAGTGCTGTAGAAAATCAGTGGTGCACCAGTACCCCTAGTGTGCCCTCACTCACCCAATGGCTTCCCGTGGATTATAGCAGCCTGGTGCGGAGCTAAGCTGGCAGTACTTCCTGGATATCAGTGGTACACTGGCGCACCCAGAGTTTTCAGGTTTGCACGTGAAGGGAACAGGCGCCTTTGTTGTTGTTGTCGATACTGTAGGCGCTGTACAGTCACACACGTTTACAAATGTATGTGCTTAATGAACACAAGGTTCTCACCACTTTCGTGCCTGAAAGCATTGAGCAGTGTGTATCATGAAGAAGTGTGGAGTATAGACTGGAGCCATGGTTTGCTTTCTGAAATATTTCTTTTATGTGTTTCTTTAAAAAAAATCTTCCCCCAAGTTTAATTGTAGACACTTTTCATTTCGGTAGCGAGGAGATGTATTTTGGAATAAACTGTTTACATTAGAAAAATTGTGTTAGCTCCTCATGTACAACAATGTCTGAATATTTTATATGCACAAGAAAATAACTCGTCAATATTACCTAGCTTATTTCAAAGACTCCATTGAAAAACTACCGAATAACACAAAGGAGAAGGTTTGTGTGAGTGAGCTCTACTTGGACAGCTCAATGGATTCGACCCCTCTCTACTCACCTCCAGATCGGGTTCAAATCTCGAAAAAAGCATTTTTCTCTGCTAGGTGAGCAGAAGTGCAGATGCATAATAAACACGACTCTGCTGCATAAGCACGTGGGACACGGTGGATGCCCTGTGAGTCGGATGGTCTGAAGCAGAGTATGGCTTTCTGATTGGTAGTGGCTTAAATATAAAACTTAGGCTTAGCATCAATTCGAACGACAAGGGCTACCCAGCGCACCCTCCACCCCCTTCTTTCTTTACATTCACGCTATGAAGTGGATGTGTGCCACACAGCGGAACAACAGACACAGATTACTTTGTTAGCACATTTTCATTACTATATAATTTATATTAAGTCAAAAAGAACCCTGCACCGCTTAGCGTGTCTTCTCAGAGTCTGCCCACGTGTTCCCTACCTCACCTTAGCAAGTTAGCTGTGTGTTTGAGGGATTGTTTGAAAGGTTGTTTGTCCCTCTGCTGCTGGTAGAAATGATTCTGGATGCGGTCACTTGACCTGCAGGATGGCCCGTGCCGCTGGGACGTAAACAAGGAACAAACCACCCAGCACATTCATAGACGCAACCACCAAGGACAGCGTGTTCACTGCTGTGTGCCTTGCTCAATACGTGCATAGTGACACCTTTTGCCTATTTAAGTGCTTTGTAACGTGCTGCGTGTCACCATTTTCCCTCACAATCTATTTTTGATAAGCTGGAGGGTAAAGAAAACGGACAGCTATATTTCTTCTTTGTTTCGTAAGCAGCTTTTCTTGTTGTAACACTTGGGTAACACTAATTTAACGCTGGAAGCTTAATAACCCGTTTCAGGGCCCACGCTGCAAAGGTGTAAAGATTTAAAAAAAAAAAAAAAATCGATAGCACTTTGTTAATGTTCTTGGCAACATGTTTTTACGAGTCACTTTTTATTCGGAATTTGTGGTACTTAATTTTGTCTGAGAAGCATACACACTGAGTGCCAGCACTGGGCCTAGCTTCAAAAACATAACAATAGAAATGTTTCTGACGCTAGGCCCTGCTGGCACACAGCGTGTATATTGCTCAGAGGTGCGTGGCACTGGTAGGGCCTAGCTTCAGAAACATTTCTATCTACATGTTATTATATGACATCCCTTTATTAATGTAATAACTGCACTTTCACAATTGTTTTATTAACCTTCTTGCTTCTCAAATTTGCTTGAAAATGCACCATTTACCCACTCTTTTTCAAACTTTTCTCGGGGGAGAACCCCCCTCCCCCTCCCGAACCCCCTTAAGATGTTCGGGCAAGCTCGCTGCGCTCGCTCGCCGCGGTGCACTCCGACAAAGTTTACGCTCCACCACTTTCAAGTGTCACCAGCACCACTGTTCTCAACCCACATGCCCTCATAATTACTTTTGTCTGAGGCAGCTTGATCAGACGAGTCAGGTAGCTACAGTATGATCTGGAGGTATAGGTCAATGAATTTCCATGGCTTGGTGGGTGGTGGTTGGAGGTGAAGGAGATACAGATATGTGCCTGCAGTTGTGGATCCCAGTCTCTAACTATAACCGATTTGTATCAAGCAGGTCCTCGTGTACCACTATAGATTAATGTGCAGGGGGAGCCCCGTTCCACTGTGAAAAGCAGCGAGTCTCCTGGGATCCCCAATGCTGCCCGCCGCAAAGTCACCTTTAATCCACTTTGGATTCACTATCTAAAATAACGAGGCAGGCGCTGGAAGCTGGAAGGCAAGAAAAAGGTTTATTACTCTTAGAGGAGACCACGTCAACTGCTGACACCAGGATGTCTTCAGGGAGGTGTTCTACTGGCAATGCTTCTGACTCTTCCTTTTATACAGTTTTACACAATGTATTTGTTTCTTTTATCATGGTTACAAGCTTGGAGTCTCCGCCCCGGGCAGGTTGTCACACAAGCCTGACATTGTTTTATCAACATGGTTACACAAGCCCAACATTAACTCTCCTCCCACCCAGGTCAAAAACAGACAATTTAATTGCAGCTGGACCTTGCTTCAGGGTCTAAAAGCGAGTGAGACCGGCCAGATCTAAGAGTCCGTTCTGTTGATAAGAACAGGTCCCATTGTTGGCAAAAAACCAGTCTTGCTGTGTGCAGTGCAATAAACCATGTTTGCAAGAGTCTGTTTGGTATTTGTAACCCGTTTGTGCAGGGATGAGAGGAAAGACGAGTTTGAGGCAGCAGGTGATGTTGATGTTTGTCGTGGAAATAGTTTATAGCCCCCAGCACACATATCAGGTTTGGTCAGAGAGTCAGAAGGCTGCTAGAGGACAGGGTGAAATGAAGGTGACCAACAGAGTACAAAATGGCTGTGGTAAATCAGAATGACTGTAGTTTATGCGCAGGTAGGAACTTTCATCAGACAAGATGGCGCAGAATGTTCATGATTGTGTTTTGTTCTTAACAGTCGCCCCTTTGAACATAACTAGCCATCTTGTCAGTCTATTTCGATCTCCATAATGTCCTGTATTTCTTGTTCATACATCACTCTCATTTTTGTTAACTGAGTGTCCATAGTCTTAGGGCGCAAGGCACTTATGCAAAGAGAACACAAAGGTGGTATACAGTGTACACCCAAACAGCAACCACATATTGCCAATACTGGGACCAAGAGAAACATTGATATTTTCCAACCCCAGTCCTTTAAGATGCCCCAAAGCCAACTTCCAATTGTCCAAGTCTCTGATCCTTGATGAATTTCTGAAGACAGTCTGTGGAGATGTTCGATTGCTTCATAGACAGAGGGTGAATTATCAGGGATGTATATGCAGCAACTGGCACCAATGATGCGACATGCTCCTCCACGATCCGCTAGTACCACGTCCAGGACCATGCGGTTTTGTAGGGCCACCAGACGGACCGCTTGAAGCTCGGCAGTGTTGTTGGTGAGGATGCCAGCTGTGACGTTCAGGGCGGTTTCTACCGCTTGAGACAGATGTCTGATGGCTCGGCTGTTTGCCATCGGACCCCATAGCGGGACGAGCCCTTTTGCTGCGTCAACGAACTGTGATGCGGCAGAGTCTGCTTGATCAGTGTCTTTAGAACGCTTTTCTCGATGATGCTCTGCAGGGGCTGTGTAGGTCGGTGGCAAAACAAAGGCGATGTAGCACGTGCCCCCCCAGTTTCTTGGGAGCCAGGTACAGGCTTTGGTTCCACAGACAAAGTACATATTGGGTGATGCAACAAATGCTGGAGGATTGGCAGTGTTCAAAGTCCTTACAATGTTACAAGTGCTGTGACCCACATTCTTAGTCCCACGGCCTTCAATGCATACAAGGCCAGAGACGTTCACCACAGATAGGGCCACAGTCAGTGTTGCAGCAGTTCTTTTCTTCAGGTAGGAAAATGTGGCTCTGACAGGATTATTGAACACTTGTATTTCCACTCGTTCTTTGGAGGGGACATTCATTGGGAATGTCGTATTGGAGGTGTGAGGGCAAAAGGGAGCTGCTGTTCTTCCTGTTTGGTTTAGCCAGAACTCGTTGTAGAACTGAGCGATTGTCCCATCGGAAGTGGCATTGTCTTTGTAACTTTCTTGTAGGAGCATCATCCAGGCAAGCCAAGATCCATGAACAGAAAAGGGTGAAGGGATGAAAGGGATGGAATGTTCAGTGGCATGTGGTAGCAGCCCACAGACCCAACAGTTAGTGGCATTGGTGGCAAGATTGTGCTGGTGCAGCATCTGTACGAAAGAATTATTCCAGAATTCTTTGCGTCGTTCTCGGAGATGTGGCGGTAGTGATACCAGGTAGTGTTCTTTCTTTGTGATTGGTTGCATGGTTGGTGACAATGTTCTGTATGCAGGTGCATTCTCTTCAATGATCCAGAGTGTGACCATTAGCAGGAGGCAGGTGAGAAATGCAGCTACAAGTGCAATTGCCTTTGTACTGTGCAGTTCAAAAGTCGCGGTGGCTTTGCAGGTGTTCCGTTTCTTCCATCATCTTCGAGGAGCTCACCAACTGTTAGGACCACAGACTTTTGTCTGGTGTTTTTCCTGGTAGCGTCGTTTGGCTGTGCTACCGATCTGAGACTCTGACTCAGTTAGTGGCCTGGTTGTTGGAGCTCCCCCCTTTTCGTCGATCTTAGGTTGTACCCTTCCTTGGATGGCACCGTGGGGTCGGGAAATTCAGACAGTTGGAGGGTGTCTTCTTGTGGGTAGCAACTCAGAGCTGGTCGGTCTTTTGCGAGTACTTCCTCTTGCACCTCCACCTCTTCACAGGTTGCCAGCGTTGGAGGGACTTTCTTGCAGTGGTGGGCGTGCAGCCAATTTTTTTTTCCTTCCACTCGGAGGGCAGTTCGAGTGGTGATCAAGACTTGCCAGAGGCCCGTCCACCTGGGCTCCAGATTCTTCGTTCTTTGGAAGTTGCGAACTAGGATGAAGTCCCCAGGCTTTATCACATGTCCTGGGCCCCTGGATATGTCAGGCAAGGCTTGCTGCACCTGTTGGTGGATAATTGTTAGCTCGTTTGTCAATTTATGCAGATAGTCTGACATTAATATGTTCGGGACATCGTTAATGGAGGTGGGTCTTGGTGCCGCCCAAATGTTCATAGGCCTGCCGAAGACCACTTCATACGGGGTCAGTCTGTGTTTGGTCGGGGTGGAGCGCATTGATAGCAATGCCAATGGAAGGGCGTCGGGCCATTTCAACCCGGTTGTGGCAACTATTTTGGCTAGCTTTAGTTTCAATGTTGCATTGTGTCTCTCTACCAGGCCCGCTGATTGGGGGTGGAAGAAGGCATGGAATTTTTGTTTTACCCCCAACCCTTTCAGTATGTTCTGTATCACTTCGGCTACGAAGTGTGGGCCGTTGTCGCTCCATAAAATTCTGCAAAGGCCGTACCGGGGAAGAATTCTTTCAACAATACTTTTGCAGTGGCTATGGCAGTATTGTCGCGGGTGGGATATGCCTCCACCCATTTGCTAAAAGCGCACACAACCACCAGGACATATTTTAGACCATGGCATCTCTCTAGTTGGATGTAATCCATTTGAAGGACTTCAAAGGGGTGATCAGGGACTCCAAACCCTCCCCGTGGTACTACTGTCCCTTTCCCTGGGTTGTGTTGTAGGCATACTATACATTGTTGTACTAGGCGCTTTGCAGATTCTGTTATCTTGACATTATGCCATACTCTTGTGATTAGTTCAATCATGGGGGTGGAGCCTATGTGTGCTGGTAAATGTGCCATGGTCAATATGGGGATGAGGTAGGCATTGGGTAACAGCCATTTATTTCCGTCTTTAGTTCTCCAGCAATTTTCCTCGTCTTTTAGTCCCACCTTTTCCCACTCGGTCAATTCGTCTTGTGTGCCTGTAGTCTGTATGTCCCTTACAGTGGTCCTAGCATCAGTCCATTGTTCAGCTTGTGACCTGGTCACATACATTCGTGTCATGGTTCTGTCTTCTGCTGTGGCTCGGGCAGTAACGTCTGCTAGCGCATTTCCCTGTCCAATGAGATCTGTCACTTTCCTATGTGCTTGGCATTTTATCACTGCTAGCTTTTTGGGGAGGAGGACTGCTTCCGTCAAGGCGGAGACTAAATCTCCATGCAGGATGGGTGTTCCGTGTGAAGTCAGGAACCCTCTTTCTTTCCATAGAATCCCGAAATGGTGAACCACCCCGAAGGCGTATTGGCTGTCGGTGTATATGTTAACTGTCGTGCCAGCTGCTAAAATACATGCTCGTGTGAGGGCAATGAGTTCTGCTGCCTGGGCGGAACGTTGGGCAATACGGGCTGTTTCTAGAATGGTTCGGGCTGTGGTGACAGCGTATGCAGCTGAGGTGGTGCCGTCGGGGAGTTTGATGCACGAACCATCCACCCATAGTTCTCCATCTGGCTCTAGAAAGGCGGTGTCTCTGAGGTCTACTCTACTTTTTGTTTGTTCATCGGTTAGTATCACACAGTCGTGTAGTGGAGCCACGTTAGAATCGTTCTCGGGTAGGGGTAACAGTGTGGCTGGATTGAGGGTGGTGCATCGCTTTAGGGTAATGTGCGGTGCTAGCAGGGTCAACTCATATCCTGTCAGTCGGGCGCTAGTCAAGTGTTGGGTTTTGGTCTGGTTCAGTAGTGTGTCGACTGCATGGGGTACTAAAACAGTGACTGGATTGGAGAGCACTATTCCTTCGCTCTGGCGTATTGATACCGCTGCAGCTGCCACAGCGCGCAGGCACGCTGGCAGTGCTCTGGCTACTGGATCGAGGGTGGCAGAAAAATATGCACAAGGGCGTTGTTTGTGACCAATTGATTGTGTTAGGACAGACAATGCACATCCCTCCCTTTCGTGTGTGTAGAGGAAGAATGGTTTGGAGTAATCTGGGGTTCCTAGGACTGGTGCTGAGCAAAGGGCATTGCGTAGTTCTTTAAAGGCTGTCTGGCATTCGGGGGTCCAGGGGAGAGGTGAGGGGATGTCCTTAGCTAGGAGGGAGAGAAGGGGTTTGACAATGAGGCTAAAGTTCGGTAACCACTGTCTGCAAAACGAGGTGAGGCCTATCAAAGAGCGGACTTGCTTCTGATTTTTGGGGACAGGGGTGTCTAGAATTGTCTGGATCCTGTCAGGCGTGAGTTTTCTCCCTTCTTTTGATAAAAGGTGACCCAAATAGGTCACTTGTGATTTACAGAACTGCAGTTTCTTTCGGGAGACCTTGTGACCATTCTCAGCAAGGAAATGTAGTAGTTTGATGGTGGCTGTGACGGCTATTGGTATGGTGTCTGCTGCTAGAAGGATGTTGTCTACATATTGTATTAGTGCCACTCCATCTGGCAATTGTATGGCGTCCAACTGTCTTTTAAGCGCCTGGCTATAGATACTTGGGCTCTCAGTGTACCCCTGAGGTGCTCTACAAAATCTATACGAACGGGAATTTAGGGTAAATCCAAAAAGATAGCGGCTGTCCTCGTGTATAGGTATGGAAAAGAAGGCGTTCTTGAGGTCGATCACAGTGAAGGTGGTGGCAGTGGAGGGGATTAAAGTCAAAATTGTCGTGATGTCGGAAACTACTGGGTATTGTGGTACTACGATTTTGTTTACCTCCCGCAGGTCAATGATGAAGCGGTAGGCTTTCCCATCTCCCTCTCCCTGTCTCTTTACAATCGGTAGTATGGGACTGTTACAAATGTTGCTCACTACTTCCTCTACCACCCCTGCCTCTACCAAAGAGTGTATGATCTCTGTTAGTGCTTTCTCACCCTCTGGCGATATTTTGTACTGCGGTACCTTCGGTAGGGTTGCGTCCTGTCGTATTGTTACGTGTACTGGGTCAATCATCATTCGTCCTACGTCTGAATCAGCCCTAGCCCATAAGTGTGATGGCAAAGTGTCCAGTAGGGATGTGTCAGTCTCAGAGATGGAAAACATGTGCTGAAAAGGGTTCTCTCTATGGCGTTGGGGGTTGTCATACAGGATGACACGCACTCCGTCTGGTGAGCATCTGATAGTCGCATGGAAGTGTTTCAAAAGGTCGAGGCCCATAATGGCGTCTGGGGTGTTAGATGAGAGGAGGAATGTCGTTTCGACGCCATTGCTGTCAAGATTAAAAGGGATGGGTCGGGACAAAGGGTTGGTGGAGGGCGTACCGTCAAATCCTATTCAGGTCACATGTGAGCCTGACAAGGGTGCCCTTGGAATCAGTCGTTTGGATAGTGCACTACGTGTTGCTCCTGTGTCTACCAAAAATGGCGACCTTGTGCCCAGGACCTCAGCGGTAACATAAGGGCCTTGCTGATCAACGCAGAGCTCGACTGGATCCCTCCCTTGCCCCTGGCTGTCCTATGCAAAGTCGTACGTATTGTCATAATCTGTCTGTTGGTACTGATTCTGTCTGGGATGGTCAAATGCGTTCACTCTTCCTGGCCTTTCCTCGCTTGCTTCACTCGCGTACCCTCTCCCACGTCCTCTTCCTCTCTGTCCACTTGCTATTTCCCTCGCCCCTCTGCCCCTAGCAGCTCCTAACAAAGCCGGGCATTGGGATTTCCAGTGTCCATATTTTTTGCAAAATGCACATTGATCCTGTCCTAGGTCTTGGCGTCCTACATATGATGTAGATGGATTGTTCCTAGGTGGCTGTACTCTAGGGGTATTCTGCTGGTTTCCTCCCCTATATTGCTCCCCTCCTGTATTCGCCCCCTGGAGTTGTGCTATCATTACCCTTTCCTTCAAGTCCTTCTTTTTCCTTTCTGTAGCCCTGTCATTTTCGTTTCTCTGATGCTCGTAATACTGGGCCATTTGGAGAATGGCCGTCGGTTTAGATGCTGCCCAACTACTTTCGCTGGCTTGTAGTTTCTGGGATACATCTGGCAGTAATCCTTTGACGTAGTTCTGCACAAATAAGTGGTGTCCGGTTGCGGTGGACATGTCTTGTCCACTGTAATCCGAGAACACAGTTTCAAATCTGGAGAAGTACTCTGAGACGTCCTCTTGTGGTTTCTGGCGGCATGCGGTTACTATGGACCAGTCTATCTTTTTCTCTGGGATCAGCGTTTTCACTTTTTGCACTATTTTGTCAGGGAGGTCTAATATTGCTTTAACTGGTTTTTGACCAGGGTTCCGCTGTTTATCTAGTGTGTCGAGTTGTTCCCAGGTATGACCAAACAGTTCGGTATGGTTTACTTTCTTAACCTGTTTCCACACATCTGCTGGCAAACATAACCCGAAGAACAAGTCTATGTCGGCAAGTGTCATTATTGTTGATCCCAGAGCGGTACCTAGCTCGGCGTAAAAGGCGGTGGGGTTCTTTCGTAAATCCGGCAAAGATTTACGGAAGGTCAGGATGTCCTGTCTGTCCCATGGCTGATACACCCAATTGTAGACCACCCTTCCTCTAGCGTCTTGATGGTTTATATCGTCATTAGTCCCTTGTCCTCTAGGAGGTATCCAGTAAGGGACAGCTTCTTTTATTGGCATCATGCTATCTGTTTTTTCCACTGGGGGTCCTGCTACCTTAGTTGTCCTGTCCCTATCTATCTGTCCTTGTTCTATGAGGTGACGCAATACTTCTAGTGTGGATGAAAATAGTTCTGCAACATCGTTGTCGCCTTCATCTCCGATGTCTACCTTCCTGTAGAGAGCCACTAATCGCTCGGGCCCTACGTTTTGGTACTTCTCTTCATATGCAGTAAGGGTGTGGTAACAGAGACGTACAATAAAGTATCGTTTGCGGTTTTCAACATAGGAGTCGCATATGTCTGTTACGTGTTCTTCTGTTTCTTTCCTATCTATGAGGGTTTTAACTATTTTATCAATGCCTGCTCGCTCATTTTTACTTAATCGCGGGACCCTGGGCGCTCCTATTTCCTTGGTTCCTACCTCTACTACTGCCTCCTTTGATGAGGCATTTGGTGTGGGTGGCTCGGTGGGAGCAGAGGTGGTGGAGACTGAGGCGATCGTGCCATCTCCAGCTATACTTTGGGGGTCCTGGCGTTGTACTACGGGATGAGTAGGGGCATAAGGGGGTGGCATGTATATCATTGGGGGACCTAACAATAAATCATCATCTACCCCCTGTTTTGCTGGTAACTCGGGGTAAAGAGTCGAGGGCGTTCTAACAGGGCATTGACCTGATATTTTTGATTCCTGTTCCTTTTTATCGATTTCCTTTTCTTTTAGTTCTTCTTCTAACTTTTTACAGGCTTGGTAAGCTGATTTTCGCATTTCTTTATCTTGTCTAGCTTATTCTCTTTTCTTTCGTTGAGCTGCTTCTTTTCGCCATAAACCAAAACTATCAAACATGGCTGGTCTAGCTTTCTTTTTGTGGAGAGCTAATTCTAACGTTTCTATTTTTGCGGGATCGAAAGATGCCGTCAGTGGCCTCTGATTTACCCGGTCCTTCCTAGTGTACTTATGCCATAGTTTGCTATAAGCTACGGTGGCTAATCCATATTTTACGTACATGTCCTTGTTAGGGGTGCCTTCCGGCGGTGCCGGATGACTGACCTCTAACAAACGGTCCGGTCCAAAACAATCAAACAATCTAGAGAAAACAGGCATGACGTATTTAGCGGTCAAAATGAATATCTCAATTAATGTTAGACAAAAGTCTGCACTACCTGTCCTTCGCTGTCTGCAAAGAGAGAATATTCCTATTCTACGTTGTTTGCAAGCAGGGAATGTCTCAAATAACTCAAAAAGGAATACTACTATTTCTATCAATCAATCAATTTAAGTCATGTTTTCTCACGACCTTACCCGGACCGTATGGACAGTTCTTCGTATTCCCCTTCCAGCGCCTGGTTGTCCTCTTACTCCAACAATCAATGCGGCGTTCCTGTAAGGCCCCAGTCAGGACCGCAGGTCACTCGAGAGAGGTCCGTTCGGAACCGGTGAAGTTCAGTCAATTGGCAGCCAGACGAGGGTCTCTTTCAGGCAGGTGCACTCCAATCATTTAGTCGTTCACTCCGTCGTTAGGACCTCTCTACTGGACCCACGTGTCTCTGATGGGCCCCACGTTGGGCGCCAATTTGTGAAAAGCAGCACCCCCAGTGCCAGCAGAGGACTTTTGCCCCTTTTTCAGGGTGTGGAGTCATGTGGACCACCTCATCCCAGTTTTCATTCAATCCTCTCCTGTCTCCACCAACCAGAGGGTTTTGAGATCTGTCAAAGCTCAGACCTTTTGTGATTGGGCTATGCTTTTTATCCAGTCTTTCTAGTTAATCATTGGTGTAAGGTAGCTGCAGTGACAAAAGTTTCACTTAATCATAACAAGACATGTGCAGGTCCGTGATGCTTTGCATTCACGGTGTCATCCCCAATTTAATGTTTAAGCCATAAATGTTTATTTATTGTTGGCAAGTTCACAGTTCCAGTTATTTTGGGATGGCCTAGTTCAATAAAAACAATCCCTCCTTCCTAGGACAGGCTAGGCCGATGCCTGTGTCTTTCAGATCGGGCCTTCAACATAGGCGATGGTCGGCACCACCCTCTGGCCGGAGCCCAGCAGCCTATCCCTACCCCCAAGGACAGGAGGCTCACCTTAGTGCCAGCCATACAGTAAAGGATTGAGTAGAGGGCCTTACTGGCTCAGCAGTGCAGCCCCGTCAATGAGCTATGTCAGGCGGGAAAGTCCCAGAAGTCAACATGGTCTTCTCAGGGGGTGGAGGTTGGAAAAGGTGCAGCAGAACAGTGAGCTGCTTGTGATACTATGAAGCGTACTCTGTGGCTCTGTGGAGCTGCACACGGCATCCTCCATGTCCACGGCTCAGGGGGCTGTCATCCTCTCCACGCTCTCTGTAGCCTCCACTCTTGGTCAATGAGCCATGGGTCTGCGTCCTCAGGCCGGCTGTGTTGTCCATCTGCAGTGATGGGAGGGCTCACCATCCTTAAACAAACCTCTGGTCAAAAAAATGTCAGACCTTGGGGTATGTCATGATTAATTTCATGGGTGGATTTTGTGGGCTCGGAGCAGAGTAGGAGTAAGTTGCATTCACTATTTTTGCTGGCAAACCACATCTGACAATTACGGTTCTTAAAGGGGAACTTGAGGACTTAAAGGACCTCAAAAGGAAGGGAACTACAACTGAGCCCAAACAGAAGTTACTGAGACCAAGTGGCACTTAGACAAGACCCACATAGTCACTCTCTACAGAGCACAATAGAGCACATATTGCTCACATTACCAATACTTTGACTGGATCCATAGGGAAATCAGCCCCCTCGTCTTTACCTTTCATCCAACCGTGGCCCATCTCATGGCCTATTCTCGATTGTAGCAAATACAATGAAACAAAGGAACTAACATAATTAAATCTGGTGAAAAGTCCCTCTAAGGAGAAGAAAAAGGCTGATCAGTTATATGAGGAACATTATCATAAAAAATCCACCTACCATTGTGAAACATAATGCTTGTGATGTCTTGTGGAATAAATATTTGTTCTGGCTGAAAGAAAATGTGGGCCATAACCATGTCTGACCCCTGAACCTAAAGTTTGTTAAAAGGGTAACAAGCACACTGAAGCCAGTTGACAAACTGTATAAACGTTTGGCGGTGGCCACAACAACTTAGCAGACTTCTTGAGAAGAAGCAGTCTGTAGCGTTCTCCCCAGCCCGGTAGCATGCAAATGACCACGCCACACACGGAGCTCTGTAGTGCATGTCTTTATTTGTCAGAGTGCAACTGTTAACTGAACGTACTGCATCACAAACTTTAATAACCACACCCAGCCACACTTGTCAGATTACGCAATACTTGTAAGGAGCCTGTCGAGGGCCACTAGAGTCTTCATGCACATAAACACAGGACAAAACATCTCCCCCCTTTGTTAAATAAATAGCACAAACTATCATGGCTTTCGGTTTTCTAAAAATGGTGAGCAACGCTTGATGATCTATGACAAGGGTGAAATGATTTGCATACAGAAACACATGGAAGTGTTCACACGCCCATACTACAGCTAAGCTTTCTTTCTCCGGTTGAGAATGAGCATGTTCAGTATGAGATAGACTTCGGCTCACTTAGGCCACCATGTTATGTTATATTATTGTCCATTTCTAAAGCGCACGTTCACCAGACGGTCTCTTGGCGCTAGGCAGCTGATCGGCCTTCCACCCCACACTTATTGGTAAGCCTGTCTGAAAAGCCATGTCTTCAGGAATTTCCTAAATCTAATAAGATCAGAAGTGGACCTAAGTTCCATACTCAAGGGGCGATAACGGCAAATCTACGCCCTCCGATCCTTTGTTTTTTACATGAGGGGATCACCAGAAAGTGAAGGTGGCTAGATCTTAGTGCTCTAGTAGGGCAGTATTTTATGATCCGAGATTTCACAAATATGGGATAATTCAAATAGAGGGCCTTTAAAAACCATACAACATGCTTTAAACATTGTTCTCTGTGCGACTGGCAGCCAATGAAGGTCCATGGTCACTTAGGAGATGTTGCCGTTTGGCCTTGCGGGAGTGGCTAGAGTGCTTCTGGAACTTTATGACGTCCATTTTCTCGTCTCTTTGTGATGAACTTAGTTTCTCTTTCATTTTGCAAACTGTTACCAAATGGTTTTCCTTCCCGCAGCCTTTCCAGATTTGCCCAAAGCAGGACATTTACAGTCATGTGGGAAAGAGAATATACAGCGAAAACTTTTTTCCCAAAGATTTCACTTGGTCGAGGAAACAGTGTATAAGAGTAGGGGGTGCGTTAAAAAATGGGAAAGAGTATGGGCGCCCTGGCGAAGATACAGAGGGCTGTGCATGAGAGAATGACAAGCAACAGCCGGAGTGGGGCGGAGTGGCAGTGGGTTGTGTGACCCGAGCCATGACACTGGCTACACAAATGTATCATGGTGTGTGGGCTTACCCCGGAAAACTTTTCATATGTTCTTCTAGTCTCCTGTTCCTTCGTGCCTGTTATTTGTATTGATGTAAAGTATCAATCTCACTGGGTACCAATGCAAGCAATTCATGTAAAGTATGGTCTATTGAGCAATGTTAATGAAAAAAGTTTTTAAAAAAAACAAAACAAAAAAGATTTCACTTGGTAGGCCTCTGCTTTGAGTTTTTGCTTACACTTCATGCTCAATGCTGATTCGTTTGGGTTGTTCCAGCCTCCATATCAGCAGCTTGTCAATCAGCACGTTCCTCTGCTCTTGCAGCCATGAGCACTTTCTCCAAACGGAGCGTTTCTCTCAGCATGCTTCGTCAAAATGCATCAGAGAGGCAACCATCAATAACTCTAAGACGCATGGCTTCTTCATCATTGAATTTTATTGAATTTGCAGAGCTTTATAAGCATACCACGTCTCTCAACAAACTCATCCATCATCTCACCAGGTCGCTGTCTTTCTTGGTTGAAAATTTACCGTTCATAGTCATTCGGCGTTGGATTGAATTTGGTCTCCAACGTCTTCTTGATTTGATGGTAAGGTATTTCACCAGGTGGTGATATTTTCTTTAATCACCTCTTTTACTTCCTCACCTGCAAGGTTCTTTAAGTATATGATGATCTTGTTGTCATCGGTTTCATCTAGCGTGTCAAAATTATCAAATGTTCCAATCCATACAGTCCATCTGGTGTCAATATTGTGCTTATTTGGCGGTATCAAATGGAAGATGCAGTTTCAGGAAAATGGCAGCGTCATAGCCAGATGTGAACCTCAATGACGTTGAGAGTAGGGCCCTCTCCAGCGCGGTCTGCTGCCCGCTTGGACCGACTCCATTCACTTCTAAGCCCCAGCTGCGTGCTTGCATCAGTGTTGTCGCTGCCAATTTGATGTTGCATGGCCTCTTTCATCTTTGGCGGTGAGAAGCTGTTTTGTCTCCTGTACATGGTCATCACCATTCTCAAACTTCTGCATCATACCTGGTTTTTACTGCCTTTAGCGTTTCTTGGTGCCTGGATGCTGCTGCTTTTGGTGGGCTTGTGCACCTGGCTATTGCGGCCTTCTGTGCTTCTCTGTACCTGGTTGTCGCTGTCTTTAGCACCATCGTACTCTAAGTATGCTGGCTCTGTTTTATGTTGAGGCACAGTTCCTCTTCTTTCTTCCTTACTAGCAGGTTCCGGCTCGACTGTGACTGAACTTTCCATGGGGCCTTCATCGTCTTCAAAAGCATTGTACTGGCTGGAGTGGTGCTTTAACTCCACATATGCCAACCGCCAACTGTTTCACTTCGACTGAGGTGCACGTGGCATGCTCGAGCAGTTTTCTGGACCTGGGCAAACTCTCAGGGAGAGCACTCTAGTTTCTTAGGGTTACAGATCCTCTACTTCATCGACAGATGTAACGTCCTCCCCAGCCCAGTAGCATGCAAATGACCACGCCATGCACGGAGCTCTGTAGAGCACATCTTTATTCTTCAGAGTGCAACTGTTTACTGAACGCACTGCATTGCAAACTTTATTAACCACACGTACGTAATACTTGTAAGGAGTCTGTTGAGGGCCACTAGAGTCTTCATGCACATAAATACAGGACACAACACCGTCCATAAATTATTCCTCCAATAAGTCTTTATGTGACTGGTTCCAGCAAAACTTAATGCTGCTACTGAAGGAGTGAGGATGGGGACCTCGATGGAGATGGACACATGAACATGTAAATTATTTTCTTGTCTGAATTATCTGTCTCCCTCCAACCCCAAATGCTTCCTTTGCACCACGTTTCTTCCTTTGCACCACGTTTCTTACATATACCACTACACAAGCGGACAGTGATTTAATTCGGTTCTCAACACTAACCAGTTATAGCCTTTTTTATTCATATTTTTGTTATTGACTTCTCTTCTATATGAAACATTCTGTTATTGGTTTGTACTGTGCGCTAAAGGCCACAAGGCAGTTAGTGTTAAACAAAAATCTATATTCAACTATTGACTGCCCAAGCACCTGCATGAAAAGGCAACCCATTCATTCAGCACCTCTACCCCGCCTTCTACCATGTCCTTCAATAGCCCACTTCAGCAGTTCATGTACACCTTCCGCCACCAATGGCCTGCTCTAATCCTTTTTGGTAGCTATTGCTCCTCTTTCCCTTTAGCTCTTGACTATTTCAGATCTACTTTCTCCTAATTCAGCCCCTCTTCAGGCTTTTTCATTCATTATTTCCTTTCAGTTCACCACTCTCTTGCCACACTAACATTTTATGCTCCCCTTTACTCATCTCGTCCATTGCACTTTATTTAGCAGTTTCCCTTTTCTTCTTTCAAAACTCCCTCGCCACATTCGGGTTCTGCTCTCTCCTCCCCTTGGTTTCTCTTCTGAGTAGCAACAGCTTTGTTTTTTCCTTCTCAAATCAGTTCTAGGATATCTTCATCCCCAAACAACCACTCCCCCCGAACCAGACTTTCTAATTACAGTTTCTTCTACCTCTTTCCATGCATCACCCAACTGAGCATTTTTGTGTCAACTTTTTATGTGAATAAGACTAGGCAGCCACATAGATTTGTTGGGTACCTCTTAGCTTCTAGTTCCAGGTTGGCAGCATTCATCTCCTCCAGCAGGTGTTGAGGCACCCTGTATTGTGGATTCTGTCGAGCTGAAAACATAATAAGTCTGCTTACCATGGAGTCGGCACATGCTTCATTTATTTTTCTATTATTTTTTTATTTACTTGGTAAAGGAAACAAAGAATGTTTTCAAACACAAATCCTTTGGCACAGGTATTAACAGTAAGGTACGTATTTCAATTTGTTCAGTTTGTGGCAGATATACATTCACCAAGTTTGAAAAGGGCTTTGTGGGGATAAGGAAAAGGATACACAAACAGAAAGTACATTAAATGTGATACCTGTTCAAGTAAATTTACAAATAGAACTAAAACATAATTGGAGACAGAGATTAAGTCTGAGCAAGCTCCAGAAGATGGGTCTTCAGTCCCGCTCTTAATCAACTTACAGTGGGTTTAGCTGTGAGATCCAGGGAAGTGCATTCCAGTGACGTGGACCAAGCAGATGAAATGTGCAGAAGTTTGATGGAGCATTAGGAAAATGCTACTTACCAGAATGCATCTGTTCTTGGCATGTAGAGCTGCAGATCCACACACTATGCATAGATCACCATCTGGTGTTGGGCCCGGATGTTTGCACTTTGTTGTTCTATTGGAATAAGTCTTTGGAAGTCATGAGATAGGTGACTCCTCCTTTGGACAATAGTGCGCATGGGCATCGACTCCATCTTCAGATTGTTTTTTCGCCAAGAAGGGAAATTATGGAGTTTTGTGAGAAACAGAAAGATGTCCATGTATGTTGTATCTAATTAAGATAATACTGGAACAGATAAAGGTAGCCGGAGAGGTGGGTGGGCGTGTGTGGATCTGCAGCTCTACATGCCAAGAACACATGCATGCTGGTAAGTAGCATTTTCCGTTCGAGGCATATGAGCTGCAGATCACACACTATGCATAGATTGCATAGCAGTACTTCCGTTTTAGCGGTGACCACCCGTATCTGTTGCAGTAGTTTGAAATAGTGTTTTGAGTACAGCTTGGCCCACACTAGCTTGTTGCTTTGCCTGCACATCTACACAATAGTGTTTTGTGAATGTGTGCGGTGTAGACCATGTAGCTACTTTGCAGATGTCATCTAAGGGAATGTTCCCTAAAAATGCCATGGAAGCCCCTATTTTGCGGGTAGAGTGGGCTTTAGGGGGAATAGATAGTGTACGTTTTGCTTTGAGGTAGCAAATTTGTATACATTTGACAATCCACCTTGCAATCCCAGACTTTGATATAGGATTGCGTTTATGTGGTGGTGAGAAGGATACAAAAAGTTGTTTTGTTTTACGAAAAGGTTTTGTTCTGTCAATGTAGTAAAGGAGGGCTCTTTTCACGTCTAGTGTATGAAGAGCTCTTTCTGCTACTGTTTGTGGTTGCGAGAAGAATACTGGCAACTCCACAGATTGGTTGAGATGGAAGGGAGAAATAACTTTAGGAAGGAATTTGGGATTTGTCCTGAGAACCACTTTGTTATGATGGAGTTGTAAAAATGGTTCTTGAATAGTTAGTGCCTGTAACTCACTGACTCTTCTGAGAGATGTGATGGCTACAAGGAAAGCAACTTTCCATGTAAGAAATTGGAGCTCACATTTATGTAGAGGCTCGAATGGAGGGCCCATTAATCTAGTGAGGACGATGTTTAGATTCCACTCTGGAGAGGGTGGTATCCTGGGAGGAATTATTCTTTTGAGGCCTTCCATAAATGCTTTAACCCCTTCCCTGCAGGGGTAATTCCCCCACGGGTGCGGGGGGCGGGGGGGTGAGCGTGGCGCCGCGGTGCTCGTGACGAGACCAGCTCGTCATGAGTCACAGTGGAGCTGTGCTCATGACGAGCTGGTCTCGTCACGACCCCACCCACTTATTAATTCTCCCACACAGGCGGGGAATTAATCCCGCGTGGGCGGCGCGCAGCCGTTATGACGAGACCAGCTCGTCATGAGCACAGCTCCACTGTGACTCATGACGAGCTGGTCTCGTCATGAGCACCGAAGCGGTTAATGGCTGGTACCCTGAATAATGACAAATGTTGTCTATTTTGCAGGTAAGGTGCTATGGTAGCGAGATGCAATCTAATGGATGTGTATGCTAGATTACATCTTTGAAGATGCAGCAGGTAACATATGATGTGTTGAATGGACGCATCTAGAGGATTGATTGTGTTATTGGTACAGTATATAACAAATCTTTTCCACTTGGCTGCATAGCAGGCTCTAGTGGTGGGGCGCCTAGCCTCTTTGATAACGTTCATGCAATCAGGTGGAAGATTGAGGTAACCGAAATCTAGGACTTCAGGAGCCAGATCGCTAGATTGAGCTGTGCTGGATCTGGATGTCTGATCTCTCCACGGTTCTGTGTTAAAAGATGTGGGGAGAGGTGTAGTTTTTGGTGCGAGACTACGGATAGTTCCAGCAATGTTGTGTACCATGGTTGTCTGGCCCAAGTTGGAGCAACTAGAATCAGTGTTAGTGACTGTTGTTGCATCTTGCGAACCACTAATGGAATGAGTGGGAGAAGCGGAAAAGCGTACGCAAATCTGCCTGACCAATTCATCCATATCGCATTGCCTTTGGACAATGGGTGTGGATATCTGGCGGCGAAGCTTGGGCATTTTGTGTTGTAATGTGTGGCGAAGAGATCTATCTCTGGATGCCCCCACATTTGGAAAAACGGTTGAAGAACCTGTGGGTTAAGTTCCCACTCGTTAATCTGTTGTGTTTGATGACTTAACAGATCTGCCATCTGATTCTGAATTCCTGGAAGGTGTTGGGCTAAAAGGAATATGTTTTGAGGAATAGCCCACCTCCATATGGTCTGAGCTAGTTGAGAGAGCTGCAGAGAGTGCGTCCCCCTGTTTTTGTAAATAATACATTGCTGTGATATTGTCCTTCCGGACTAACAGCTTTGTTTGATATGGGTTTCTGGAATGATTTTAATGCCAGAAAGATTGCTAGTAACTCCAAATGATTGATGTGGAGTAGTTTTTGTTGAAGTGTCCATGCGCCCTGTATGGTGTGATGTAGTAGATGAGCTCCCCATCCGGTGAGCGATGCGTCTGCGGTTAAAACAATCTGTGGAACTGGCTCTAGGAACGGTCGCCCCTTGGAAAGGTTTTGGGTGTTCCACCACTGCAGAGAGCGATGTGTGCGGCCGTCCACCAACACCAGATCTGTTAGCTGACCTAGAGCTTGGTTCCACTGACGTGCTAAGCATTCTTGCAAGGGGCGCATCTGGAGTCTTGCATGCAGGAGTATGAATATGCAAGAGGCCATCATCCCTATTAGTTGCATAAACACCCGAGCTGGAAGGGAGTGTTGCGGTTGGAATTTTGTTATAAGGGCTTGCATGCTTGCTATCCTGGCTGGATTGGGGTATGCAAGGCCTCTTAAGGTGTCTATTGTGGCACCTAGATATTGCTGGGCGTGGGACGGTTGGAGGTGAGACTTTCTGAGGTTTATTGTGAACCCTAAGTGGTGAAGTAGTTGAATTGTGGTGCGTGTGTGATTTACACACTAGGTATGAGACTTGGCTTTTATGAGCCAGGCGTCCAAGTATGGGAAGACGTGAATTTGTTGTCTTCTTAAGTGGGCTGCTACGACTGCCAGACATTTTGTGAAGACTCTGGGTGCTGTGGTGACTCCGAATGGGAGCACCTTGAACTGGTAATGTTGACTGTCCACTACAAATCGAAGATGTTTTTTGTGAGCCGGGTGAATGGGAATGTGGAAGTAGGCGTCCTTGAGATCTAAGGTGGCAAGGAAATCGCCTTGTTTGAGTAGAGGAAGGAGTTGTTGAAGAGTGACCATATGAAAATGGTGTGACTGTATGTAGAGGTTTAATGGTCTGAGGTCGAGGATGGGCCTTAGGGTTCCGTCCTTCTTTGGAATGAGAAAATACAGTGAGTAGACCCCTGTGTTTTGCTGATGCAGGGGAACTGGTTCTATTGCATGTTTTTGTAGGAGGGAAAGCACCTCTTGTTTGAGAAGCGTTAAATGGTCTGCTGACATTGGACGCTGTTTGGGTGGTATGTTTGGAGGAGTTGAAGTGAGTTCCAGGCAATAACCGGATTGGATGATTTGTCTCACCCACCTGTCCGTGGTAATGGTGTTCCAGACAGGTAGGAACTGTAGTAATCTTCCCCCGACCGGAGTGGAATTGTCTGGGGGGAGTGGAGGGAAGTCATTGTTTGGAGGTGGAGGCAGTACGGGTATTGACGGTTTTGCCTCTACCCTTGTTATTATTACCCCTGTAGCCTCCTCTGTAATAACCTCTGGTAGAGGAGGTCTGGGTGGGACTTTTATAGGACGTGGAGGAGTTATCCGTGGTAAAGCCTCTAGAGGCGCCCCTATAAGAGGAGCGACTAAAGGAACTTCTGGGAGTTTGGGATTGCAATGCTCCCATTGATTTGGCTGTGTCGGTGTCTTTTTTCATCTTTTCTAAAGATGAATCCACACTAGGGCCAAATAAATGTTCTTGGTCAAACGGCTGATTTAGTATGGCAGTTTGAACCTCGGGTTTGAACCCTGAAATACGGAACCATACAGGTCTACGCAAAAGTACACTGGTATTAATGGCTCGTGAGGCTGTGTCTGCAGCATCTAGAGCACATCGAATGGAGGTATTTGTTATAGTCTTGCCTTCCTGTATGAGATCATTGGCTCTTGTTTTGTATTGATCTGGAAGGTGTTGTAGTAGGGTCTCCAGTTCATCATAATGTGCCCTATCGTACCTAGCCAGCAACGCCTGTGTGTTGGCAATTCGCCAAATGTTAGCTGCCTGGGACGCTGTTCTCTTACCCGATGCGTCCAAGAGTTTTGACTCCTTATCAGGAGGTGGAGCATCGCCTGAGGTTTGGGAGTTAGCCCTTTTCCTGGTGTTAGAAACCACTAAGGAATCTAAGGGAAGTTGCCCTTTAATGTAAACAGGGTCAGCTGGGGCAGACTTCTATTTCTTTTCTACCCTGGGGTTAATGACTCTAGCCTTGACAGGATCTTTGAAGACTTCAGGAGCGTGTTTGAATACCCCTTTCAACATTGGGAGAATAGAAGTGGACCTTTGAGATGGTGCGAAAGTGTCCATAAGGAAGTCTTCCTCTATAGGGTCTGTGTGTAAATCTACACCGTGGTATTCTGCGGCACTGTGTATGAGCTGAGTGAACCCTATAGTGTCCTCTGGCGGGGATGGTCTAGATGGGTAGACATCATCCTGTGGTGTGTCAGGAACATCTGGTGTGCCATAATTGTCCCATGGGTCAGTTGGGATATTAGGAGGGCTAGGTTCTCCTAAGGGTTGATCATCACCCTCGTACTCAGAAGGGTCCTCATCATAGTGGCAATGTCTCTTTTCTTGAGAGGGAGTGGAGCTGGTGCATGTTTGTCCAATTTCCTCTTCCTGGAAGGACTAACCACAAGGCGACCTGTATTTGGGTCTATTTCCAGGATTTGTTGGTTTGGATCAGGTTGGAAAAGCTCCTCCTGTGAAGTGTGGTGTTTCTGCGCCGATTATTTCGGGTCCGAATGCTTGTGTGGCACCAATTTTGGAGTTATTTTGTACTCCCTAGGTTTGGAAACGGGAGTTTGTCAGTTCCGTTGGGGTCTTTGGAGCCGGTACCGGTAACTTTTTCAGCTCCGAAGGTTGAGTTCCAGCGGTTCTCAGAACTGGTTGTTTGCTCGATTCCGATGGTTTTTTCGGAGTCGAAGGCGCAGTGCCGGTGGGTTTCGGTGCCGAATGCGCGGATGTGGAGCCTGGCTTTGGTGCGGGCGTAGACAGTGGCTTGTCTTTTGGTCTCGGTGTTGGGGATGGGGTTTCGGCACCGAGGGTAGGCTGGCTCGAGCCCGAGCAGCCTGAAGGCTTATTTGTCGACTTCTTGGCCGAGCCGGAAGGCGGGGCGTGAGAAGTTTTGTCCCGGTGTGCACCTAGGCCCGAAGGTGAAGGTGTTACCGAAGCCTTTGCCGGAATGGATGGTGGGGAGGGGTCGACGTCAGTACTTACGACCCGTTGCCCAGGAGTGATGTCTTCGACGTCGGAATCGTCGGCTTCGGAGGCGCTGATGAGGCCCTCTTCAAGTTGTTCCTGTTCTGGTACATCGATGCCTTCCTGGAAGATATCGTCTGGTATGGATGTCGACGATCGAGCCATGTTTCTTCAAGCTCGACGATCCCGTATGGTTTTTTGGGAGCGGAAAGAGGCGCAAGCTGGACAGTCTTTGGCCTCGTGCTCGGGCGAAAGGAAGAGGTTACACACCTCGTGAAGATCGGCGTGGGGAAACTTGGATCCACATTGAGGACACTTTTTGAAGGGAATCCTTTCCATGAGCCAAGAAGGCCTGATGGCGCAGTTAGGCCCGAAGGCCTGCGTCGACGACCGGAATGGAAGGAATGGAGTTGTAGAGATGCGCGTCGAAAAGGGAAACGCGATCGAAAACAATACCGACGAAAGGGTGAAGGATTGCGCGTCGAAAGTTAGAACGGTGGCGGCACCGAACTAGAGCGCGACAAACACATCCGAGCCCGATGGCGGAAAAAAACAATCCGAAGATGGGGGTCGATGCCCATGCGCACTATTGTCCAAAGGAGGAGTCACCTATCTCGTGACTTCCAAAGACTTATTCCAATACAACAACAAAGTGCAAACATCCGGGCCCAACACCAGATGGCGATCTATGCATAGTGTGTGATCTGCAGCTCATATGCCTCAAACAGGAGTTTAGGTACTGAGAGAAGGTGGAGATGAGCACAACGCAAGGCTTGAGACTATGCGTTTCGCTGATTTCAGACATACAGGGGCAGTGGTATTTATTTAACATTCTTATTGGGCGCACCAGCACCCGGAGGCATTTAAGTGCAAGGATAGCCTTGAACACCACAGAGGGAAGTTTGAACTAGGCTCTACAGCTAGCAGCAGGTATAGAACAATTCGGTGTTTAAAGATGGGGAGGGAAATGTAGATATGTGTGAGGATATGGTGTAAGAAAAATAGTATGAGAAAAATAACTATGCACCCTCAGCAAATATATTTTGTTTAGAGAAACCAAAGAAGAAAATAACAGAAGAAAGACTGAAGGTGCGAAGCAAAAAGTCTAACTTAGGAGTGAACAGCTGATACCGCCCTGTGTGTGGTTATGAGGTATTTGTTTCAGGGTCCTGGCACAGTCAGGTATTACTATACATTATGAAGTCTAGGTACAGTTGTTTAACTCGATCCCATAACCACCATTACTATGGCACTACAAATGGATAATCAATGTATTCCTTTTTGCAAATGATTCTCCTGAGTTAGCAAAGTCGAGTAGCCAATCCCTACTATCATATGGTAATGGTAAAAAACTCAGGAGAAACATACAACGAGAAAACGCTTGAGCAGAACATCCCACCAGTGATATTACTTCACAGAGGAGTAGCACTTATTTACAGGTACCTAAATAGAGACCTTAATAATAATTTTAAAAAACATAGAAAACCAAAGATGCTAGGAATGTTTTGGAACACGATGCAACCCCAAATGTAACTGTAGTACTTATACAACAGATATGTTTATAATATTGCTCCTATGCCCTTATTATGTTGTAGAGCTATTCTTGGGTCAAACAAGGAGCTTCAAGACTCTACATGATGCTCTTTCCTGCAGGCGGAGCGGAGGGGAAATCATGGATCTTCACCTCCCCAGGAGAGGCCTAGTACTGGGTGGAAGGATGGAGCCCTGTGGATCAAGGGTGCAGTGGAACAGCAACGACAAGTAGGGAGTCCGGCAGATTGCCACCCACACGTGTTTTGGACCCAGGGCTACTGTCCACATCACCAACCTCAGAAGAGACACAAACCGAGGTTAACACAGCTAAGACTTGAGAGTATACTCCAGGATCATATGCACACATGCCTGGAGGAATTGCCTGAGGCAAGAGAACTCTATCTAGAGCCAATTAGACCCCATACACTAATCGCCCACAAAAAGGGATAGAGTTTGGCATAATCATTACTATTAGTTGAATAGGAGTTAATGGGATAGGGGCAACAGACACCTCAAACACTGAGGGGGCGAGGAGTTAAAAACTCACCGCCTGAGGCAGGAGGAGTTGGGAAGGGAACCACAATGGCATCTTGGGAAGAAGTGGTGGAGAGGTGGACTACAACCATGGAACTGGACTCGGGACAGAGAATATGACTGTTATGGCTGTGACACAAACACAGGGACATGAACCCCTGAATCTTAAGTTCTTAACCTGGAATGTTAATGTGCTGGGCCACAAGGTAAGGAGAGTGATGGTCATGAGATTAGTGAATAGACATGAATCTGACCTGATCCTCCTGCAAGAGACCCTCTTGAGGGGCAATAACTGTGCCTTTCCAGGGCAGGGCAGGTACAAAGCGCTGGCCGGATACAGAGGGGTGTTATGCAGCAATACTGGGGAAATGGAATGGTGAGACGATTATGGTGGTGTTCAGGCGCGCAATGCCCATTGGGCTCAAAGGGCTTCAGCCCCCCCGTCGTGTGTGGCAGCCCGGGCTGAGACAGCTTCCCGGGCACACACACAGCCGCACCCGAGTACTTCACAGGTGTTTAAAAGACCATTTACTTGTTAATGAGGCTTTGTTGTTTTTTCACCCCTTCTAGAGCCCCTGCATCTCTGACTATTGCTGAAAGAATTAGCCCCACCCCCCCCCACCCGAAATTCTTTCTTAACCCCACCCCCCCCCGAAATTTGGCTCTAGTTGCGCCTCTGGTGGTGGTGTAATATTTACCCCAGGACAGCAATTGGTAGCCCTGGAGAGGATGGAGAAATGGGTATTACGGGCCCCGGAAGCACTGCTGATTATTTGAAAGGGGGAGGGTAAGACTTAACCTGACCATGCAATCAGATCTGGATAGAATGACTGCAGCCGGTACCGGGGGAGAGAGTATCACAGACTGAAGGACTCTGGGACTACTGGACTTGTGGAGGGCAACACACCCAGATAAGAAGGAAAATGTTACATACCCTGTAAGCATCTGTTTGTGGCAAGTATTGCTGTTGATTCACATGCTGTGCACAATCCTGCCATTTAGTATTGGACCCAGATGTGTGCAAGCTGTTTTTCTTCAAGAAAAGTCTTTCGAGTCACAAGGTACTATGACTCCTCCTCTTGCTGGTAATGCGCATGGTCATCAACTCTACGGTTTGATTGTTTTCACGCACGGTGGGTGACGATGGAATATGAAGTGAAGCGCTGTATTGAGAGGTGTCCAAGCAAAGAAAGGGGAAAGGGAAATAGAAAGGGGACTACAACAGCTACAGGCTACCGGGAGGAGGGTGGGCGCATGTGAATCTACAGCACTTAATGCCATGAACAGATGCTTTTTGGGTAAGTAACATTTTCCATTAAAGGCATGTGTTGCTGTAGATACACATGATGTGCATAGACTGTAAAGCAGTCCTCCCAAAAACCGCAGTGGCTATTCTGTGGAAGTTGCAGTGGTTTGAAACAGTGAACATAGAACTGCCTGGCCAACATTGGCTTGTCGGCGGGCTAGCACATCTTCACAATAATGCTTTGTACAAGTATGTGGTGTAGACCATGTAGCTGCTTTACAGATGTCAGCTTTAGGAATGTTCCCCACAAAGGCCACAGAGGCTCTTGTTTTTAGGTCTCGCGCCTAGCGTTGCATTGCGCAACACTGCTCGCGCAGCGCGAGACCTCTTGTATGGGCTTCAGAAAGCTAACCACACGCTCGTGCGTGTGGTTTTGCTTTCGCAGGCTGGCATTGGCTGTAGCGTGCTTTTTTTTTTTTTAAACGGCACGCAATTGGGCAAAGGCGGGCGCATGTCCCGCCTTTGCTCCGCCCATTCCCGTCCGTGTCTAGGACGCGCATCAGCGCGCGGCACAGACGTCAGGCTCCCTCGCCCCCCCGCTCCTCTGTGCTGCGCGCGCACCACTGGTTTCGATTCCCGCGTTCGGCTCCTCTGTGGTGCGCGCGCACCACAGGTTTCGATTCCGTGCTTGTTATTGTAATTTCCAGAATGCTGTCTCCATTCTCTCTGCGCTGCATTTTTTTTATTTTTCCTATTTTTTTTTTTTTGTCTATCGTCAGCATCGCCCGTTGGCCCCTCGCAAGCTGTTCCCGTGACAGATTTCCTGCTGTATTGTGTATCACGCTTCAAAAGGTTTGGTTTGCAGCTTTATAATTCGACGTTGGATTCCGATCCCGTCTGCGCAGAGCGCCTGAACGGAGCCCTCCGCGGGGTGGGGAAGATGGCCGCGCTCGAGGCCTCGGCGCGATAAAAACCTTCCGCATCCATCACTTACGCAGCCAGGGCAGCTCCGGCGGCCCGCTGTACTTACTGTCTTTTATTACAATAATAGGCAATTACCAGAGATCAATTTATTTATATAATAATGAAGTCCCTCACTAGTTAAGGTCAAAAGCGCCTTCCACGTTATTAACTGCGCGTCCTGAAATTTGTAATGCGAGGGATTTGCGCCAGTTCATTTCCGTTGGTGCCAATGCAAATCTGGCCACGACTGTTGTGCCTGCATGAATGTTTCATTTGTTTTAAGTGAAATTCTCTTCAATTTAAGCAATTAGATATGCGTTGACCCCAAATTTTACAGGCAGTGAGATCATTATTGGCGTGAGAAAATATGCAGCCATTTCTCAGAAAGATTTAATGCAAGCACCTTTTAAGAGCATGTGTTTGAGTGGTTTGCGTATTTTCTACTCCGCTGCAAAACCATCAACGGGCAATGTAACACATCCAGAAATGACCAAATGCATGTTTTTTTATTTTAATTAGGAAGGCATTTTGCATCACGTATTAATTTGCATAAATGTCATGCAATAAATTGGGGAAAAGTTTACAATAAGAGGTGTTGCTTATGGTTAAAAACAAAAATTCCTACTTTTACTGCTTTCATTGCTGAGAACAATTTAAAGGGGACATTTTGTGTAGAAAAAAGGAACACTCCTCTTTAACCAGCCAGACCTCTAATAATCACCAACAATAGGAATTCTAGAATGTTGTTTTGTGTGATGTCCTTAAATGGGGGTTTGAGATGTATTGTGACATCACTCAGTGGATAGTCCCTTTAAGCCTTAAAGGCTAGATGTAAATAGGGCACCTTCGGCTTGCGATATTATGTAGTTATTTCTACTGCAGGACTTGAGCGCTGGCCAAGGCAAGGATATGGCTATTCAACATAATGGTCTGGAACAGGGTCTCATATTATCGAGGGTCTCAAATTATTATTATTAAACATTAGAATTACATCCGCATCATTTCCGGAATTTTCCACTGCAGCATATCTATAGCATGACAGATTCTTTGTTCCCAAATATCATAATAATGAACCGGCAACAAGTGTCGCAATAAAAAAATCTTTTTGAGTTGACATGGCCAGTGATTCCTAAACTGAAGAATTTCCCAATAAAAGGATGCTAGGGACTGGAATGATCTAAGACACTAATAACTTCACATTCTGCTATATTTTAGTTTGCTATTCACGTGACCTAGGACACCGTCAAAAACAGAGAACTCCATTCATTTTTTTCTATCATCTGGTGTATGAAACTGATCTGCCAAAAATCAACGTGCAAGCGTCATCTTGAGGAGTACGCAACACAATCAACGCATGCGCTCGATTTGGGGTATGTACATTAGGTTGTGTGCTTCTCCTACTGAGAGACCCCATTGTCCATCTCAAGTGAAGGAAGATCTATTAGGAGGAACAAGCTACATTGTCATAATGTCTCCTACACGAGGTTGTTGGGCAAATAATTTTTCTACAGAAATCTGAAAGCTGTTCCTATTTTTTCCTTTAGAAAAATATACATTTGTATACAAATATACATTTTATATATGTATATTTTGTGTGTACACACAAATGTACACACACAATGTTTTACAGTCGACAATAGCAACTCTGTAGCTATGGTTCTTTTTCTATTTTGTATAGCATGTGCACAGTTCGAAGAAATTATACAGAATGATTATACAGACACACATTAAAATATAAAGACATACCGCTTACTTAGTTGCAAGTAAACTAGTAATTGAAAAGATGGGCAATTTCGCTCCCGATACAATTTGATAATTTTACTAACATCAACTTTCTTTCTTCATTATTTTATAGTATATTTACGGAAAAGTGGGAGCCCTCCTTATTCAGATGTTTCCTGAAGCATAAAACAGTTCAGAGGTAGAATTGGCAAGTTGTGGTTTCATGTTTTCTTTACTCATTATAACTCAACACTGTAGCCTCAATGAGAAGAGCGTTTGCCAAAGGGGTCTCTGCAGAACATTAGGGCCACAAGCTTAAAACTAGCTAGGTCTGACCTGTCCTTTCACCCTTGAAAGTCAATGGTATGAGTGTTTTGAGCCCGTCAATAATGACAACTGCTATTTAAGCATTAAGGGAAAATGTGTTGTCTACACTGTATGAAAATTCTCAACATTAGATGAAGAAGCTGCCCAAAAAAAGAGAATTAATGTTTAATGCTTTCAGTTTAAAAAATCTTTAAATCTTCAAAGTAAATTGAACACAAACCTTCAACCACATGGCTCATTAAGTATTTTAAGGGTCTATTTAATTCAGGAATCTCTCAATTTTGTAAATGACAATCATTTTGAAAGTGCTGCGAACGCGAACGTTAAAGACAGTCTTGATTTCAACGTGCAAGGTAACTGAAGTTAAAAATTAGCAGTCACCGTACCTTCCCTTAAAGCAGCATTTTTAGGGTACACATTCCGAATCTTACTCAGCCTGGTAAAAAAAAGCTTATTAAACATTAATAAAAAATAAAAGCAGTGGAGATGCAGCTTGGAAAGGCTTGAAATAAAAATCTCCAGTGCGGCAGAAGTGTTATGATGATGAATACGGACTTCTGAAGTCATCAGTATGTAGAGGAAAATTAACTACGCTCTCTGGAAATAGTATTTATAAAAGGTGGATTGTGAATATTTGGGAAGTATCTGAAAAAGAAACTGCTAAAAATTGAATTGCTCAAAGCTCGATAGTCGGGGCTAATGATAAATGTACATCTGTGCTCCATTCATACCTTGTATTCTGCAATTTCAATTCAGTTTCGATACCTCTGACTTACACATGGAAACTGATATTGTTATTTATCATTTGTATAGCGCACAACCTGCCATTAGTATAGCATTGCTGTGCCTTTCGGTAGTTCGGAGTACGGTGTTCAAAAGGTTTCCATCAGAGATCGGACCCAAACTCAGTTTTCAGGCAGTGTGTGGTGAGTAAGCGGAGTATACCAGTTTTATTGACCCACGAGTTTTTTTGGTGAGTGAGAGCAGTGGGCTACCTCAAATTGCTTACGCTTTTCCTCGGTTAGAATGGATACTCATTCCCGGCAAGCGTATATGTTTGAGAATATTTTATGGTAGCAAGTGTTCAGAAGATATTGGTAAACACACACTACGTTTATAAATGCAGTCTCAATTATTTTAGTACAAAAAACAACTCTTTTCTTC
Source organism: Calotriton arnoldi (assembly GCA_963921515.1). NCBI lineage: Eukaryota > Metazoa > Chordata > Amphibia > Caudata > Salamandridae > Calotriton > Calotriton arnoldi. The sequence goes on along the minus strand of CAWUFW010002548.1, from coordinate 1,002,539 downwards.
ATTAACAACTTCTGGATTTTCAGAGCTCAACTGATAAGCTTCGCTATGGCTCTTCAACTCATGAGCTTTTTAAAAGCTACTGCCCTTGTTGTTAGGCTTGTAGGCTGAAAATGTATGTCAGTGTACAGTACAATTCGCTATTGTAAGTCTTTTTTTATGTTATTAGCCAAGAAGGAAAGTCACTTTCCACACATTGGGTGTTCATATTTTTTATTTTTTTTGCAGCAAGTGATGTCAGTAGTTTTAATAACCAGTTAATTGAATATTATGTCTGTTTTGGGTGTGTGATCAGAGTTCTCTCTTTACGTTTGTGTAGTAAGTCTTGGAGATCAGAGCTGTAGTAAGTCTTGGAGATCAGAGCAGTTGTGAGCTTCTTGACTTTTAAATCAGAGATTGATGTTACTGCTCAGCCTGCTTTAGTGATACTACGTGGAGTAGTAAGCTTGAGGTGTCGGCTGGGTGAGTCAGTTGGGGTCTGGAGGTTGAGCAGAAAAGTTCTTGCTCCTCATTGGGTATCCTATGGACCTACCTACACCATACTTCTTCCCCGTGCACTCCATGTGGTACTAACTCATTGAAGAAGCATCCTACATGAATTGGTGACTACAAAGAAGTTGTATTACAACATTGATACCCAACTATGTGGCATGTCTGTGCTGTTGAAAGCAAGTGAAAAAGATTACTATAATGTGAACGGCTGGATGTTGTCTGGGTGAAATACTATTTATTATTAGTATAGATGTGTGAGCTCCTGGGAAAGGTAAAATGTTTGAGAATGCTGCAGAGACTTCAAAAGTATGCAAAGGTGAGTATGCAGTATAACCCCCAGAAAAAGAAATGGTCACAATTCTTTACTTTATATGAGACGTAAAAATTTACAGACTCATTCAAGTCAAAATTTAGAAAGGGGAAAGATTTAAAAAAATAATAATACTCTGGGTGATATATTTTCCTCATTGATTTACACTGTAGTGGGTACAATTTTAATGAGGGAAAAAGTTCAATTTAAGGCATTTTTAGTTTTAAATATCGGGAATCTCCAGCCTGAATCGGGTCTGTTGGCATCTATGTGGATGTTCCAAAGAACAGAGGCAGTCAAGCAACAGCCCTCCTTGTACAGAATGGAACCGCATTTGTTTACAAAAGTTAAACAGATGTCACATAAGCTAGAGGGTTAATGCAATGGCTGCAGACATCTGTGCGCAACATGCAGGTTCCCACTTTGAGGTCAGCCGGGATGATTTTGCCTGTCATCTTTCGCAGGGCCCTTCATCTTTAAATACGCAGTTGGGGCGCAGCAACAGCTAATATTTAAAGCAAAGGGCGGCCAAAGGGCTGTTGCAGCAGAGCAGAAACCATTTAAAAAAAGAAATAAGGCACAGCTGTGTGTGATAGAATAAATGCAAGTTGCTCCGTTCTCAACACTGGTTTCGCATACAGTGGCATCTTAGAAGCAAATTTGGGGGGACAAATTGGACCACAGTTAAAACTGGTGGGGCCATCTACAAAGGCCCTGTATACATATACAGTTGCATGTTTGCTTCAAATGGTAACATTTTACTTTACATTTTAAGCTAACAACGCTACTTTGTAATGAAAAGTAGTTGGAAAGATTAATGTGCCTGGCAAGGTGTAGTGTCTGTTTTTAGGTTGAGCATCAGCGCGCATGTGCTGTCTGCAAGAGCTGCTGTAATCACTCCGCAGGAGTGAAATTACAGCTGCTGCTTGCCGTTGGCTGATAACCCCATCGCTGCTCCTTATTGGCCTGTGCTCCCGATACATCACTTCCGTTTTTAAACCAGGAGCCAATTACAGTTTTCTTACACTGTAGGTTTTAGCTATTTATTTATGGACTATTTTTTTTCTTACAAGCCCTTCATTACACGCTTTACCTTTAATGGCGGCCGTGGCACTTTCTTTAGATGCGGCTCGTCTAAAGAAAGGTGCACGGCTGCTGTTAAAGTGAAAGCGCGGAATGGGGCGCTTTTACAAACAAAGGCCTTGGTTTGTCAAGTTGCAAAATCAAATGCTTTTTTTTGTAAAAGCGCCCCATGCCGCGCTTTTACTTTACTGGCGGCCGCGCCCCTTTCTTGAAACAAGCCTCGTCTAAAGAAAGGTGTGCAGCCGCCATTAAAGTGAAAGCGCGCCATGGGGCGCTTTTACAAAGCAAGCATTTGCAATTTAATAGGTCTCGCATTACTAAAAGTTTGAGCTATTGGCAACGCCAATAGTTCAAGGTTTCTGTAATGCGAGACCTATTGCATTGCAAATGCTTGTTTAGAGTGGAGTGGGCTCTAGGAGGATTGGGCAAGGTCCTTTTAGCTTTAGCATAGCATCTCTGGATGCATTTAACAACCCATCTTGCAATGCCTCATTTAGATAGGGGCTTTCCCTTTGTGGCGTTTGGAGAAAGCAACAAAAAGCGGTTTTGTTTTCCTAAAGGATTTAGTTCTGGTAATATAGTACATGAGGGCTCATTTAACATCTAAGGTATGGAAAGCCCATTCCACAACTGAGTGAGGTTGAGGAGGAAAAAAACAGGAAGTTCAATGGATTGATTGAGGTGGAACTATGAGACCACCTTTGGGAGAAACTTGGGATTGGGGGGGTTGGGGAGGGACAATCCTATCTCTGAGTATTTGGAAGAAAGGTTCTTGCAAGGTTAGTGCCAGAAGCTCACTGACACACCTGAGTGAAGTGATGGCATCCAGATATGCTACGTTCCAAGAGGGAAACTAGAGGGGGCAGGAGTAGAGGGGTTTGAACACAGGCCCCAGTAGTCTTGTTAATACAATGTTAATGTTCCATGTCAGGGCTAGTGGGACCCGAGGAGGAATGACTCTTAAGACCTTCCATAAAGGCTTTAATGAAAGGAATTCTGAAGAGGGAAACATGTTTCCTGTTCTGAAGGTTGGAGGCTACAGCAGCCAGGTGTAGTCCAATGGATGTGAAAGCTAAAGCACAAGTTTGCAAGTGAAGCAGGAAGCATACAATCTCTAGTACATTGACTGTTAAGGGGTCAATATGTTTGGAACGACAAAAGTAGACTAATCTCTTCTACTTTGCAGCGTAACAAGCATGAGTAGTAGGCCTACGCGGCTCTTTAGGAATGTTCATGCATTCGGGCAGGATTAAGGTACCCAAATTCTAGGACTTCAGGAGCCAGATCGCAAAGATTGAGAGACCTGGGGTCCCGGTGCCTTATTTCTCCATTGTTCTGCTTGAGAAGGTTCAGCCTGCTGGAGAGTATCTCGTGCGGAACCACTGAGAGTTCGAGGAGGGAGGTGAACCATGGTTGGTGTGCCCAGGTGGGAGCCACCAGAATGAGGGTGAGAGATGTCTGCTGAAGACTCCGAACCACACATGGAAGTAATGGGAGAGGAAAAGCGTAGGCAAATATCCCTGACCAACTCGTCCATAGTGCATTGCCCCTGGACTGTGGGTGTGGGAACCTGGAGGCAAAGTTTGGGCATACCAGAGATAGTCCCCAATGCTGGCAGTATTGGAGGAATATTTGTGGGTGGAGGTCCCACTCGTAAACTTTTTGGCTCATCCTGCTGAGGCGGTTGGCAAAGTTATTGTCCACTCCTGGCAAGTATTCAGCTAACAGATGGATCTTGTGTCAGACGGCCCACCTCCAGATAATTTGGGCTAAGTGAGAAAGTTGAGGGAATCTGGTGCCCCTTGCTTCTGAAGATAATATATGGCTGTCATGTTGTTCGTTTTGATGAGGACTACCTCGTCAATCAGGTGGAGAAGGAAAGCTTTTAATGCAAAGTGAACAGCTAGTAGTTCCAGGTAATTGATGTGGAGACCCTGGTGACTGGGTTTCCACTGGCCTTGGGCAGTCAAGTCCTGTAAGGGTCCGTCCCATCCTGTAAGGGAGGAATCTGTTGTGATGATTCCCTGCGGAAGTGGGTCAAGAAAAGGCCGTCCCTGCAACAGGTTTTTGGTGTTCCAACACTGCAGAGAGCTAGATCATCCCAATTACCCTCTGCTTAAGCTCACTTGTGCGCTAAGCACTCCTGCAATGGATGCATCTGTAAACTGGCATGGGGTACTTTGGCAATACAGGAGGCCATCATGCCAAGGAGGCGCATTACTACCCTTATCGTGACTTGTTGGTCTGGTTGAAAAAGAGGAATGGGTGTCTGATAAGATCGTATCCTGGGCAGCATTTGGATAGTGTTGGATCTGGAGGGGTCGGAGGTGGTATTTTGAGGCGCTGATAGTAAAACTTAATTTGTAAAGTAGGAGGATGGTGCCCTGAGTGTTTTTGCTAGTACCAAGAGAGTGTTTGGATGTGTTATTTAAATAAATCTATTTAAGTCAAACCCCTTTTAACACAAAGTGGATTTGGTGTTTTATTTCACCTTTTTCTTTTGAACATTAGTTTCTATAGCATACATAAAAAGACATTAAATTCATGTCTTAGAGAAGCGACATACATGTAAACATTTAACACTTCAGCAAATAATAAGTGCAATATAGTTGACAATGAACAAATACATAGCAATAAACAATTGACAACAAAAATGACCAGTCCTTAAGTTGCAAACGAAAACACTAGCGGTGCAGACTTGTTTGTAATTTACATAACTGCAACCTGCTAGAACCAGCTAGTCGACAATAGAGTTACAACAGGTAAGATGCCTTGTTTGTACACTATCATTTAGTGAAATCGTGATGGTTACGACTAGCTGTCTACGGTCGATGCGTTTCGGAACCCTATTATCCTTTGAGGGTTCTCCTCAGGACCGACGCCTTTCGGAACCCTATTATACTTTTAGGGTTCTCCTCAGGACCAGGACTTGGTCGGACTCTACAACATAAAGGAATATTACAAGGACGTAAGTATAGATTTTTAACTTCTATTTTCCTACTTGTAATTGTTAGACTCTAGAGTCTTGTGCTTACCTTTCAGAGGAAAAGGGCAAGTACATAGGCTGTTTTGCATTCAATGACGGAATGTACTGCACTGTTCAAATTGCTTTTCTGAAACGAGTAATTGACAGAAGGACTATACTTTAGGTGCACTCTATCGATCGGGTCCAAAAAAGAAATTTGTCTTAAAAACGAGTGTGCCACAATAATTCAAAAAGTGTGCCTTGAGAAAGCGTGCTTTCAAACAAATCAAATTGACACTTGCCTTAAAACATCCACAGATGAACTGTATCACTGATATCCTGCTAGCTGCGATATGCACATGGTTGAGGCTTTGTATATTTATCCGATTTTAGCCGAGGAGCACGCTGTGTGTCAGTGCATGTAAAGAAAGGAAATTAGTTTAGAACTCCAATATTAAATCTTCATAGACATTCGCTGTCTAAGCATTTTATGAAAAATGGAAAAAGGGAGATTAACTCACCCTAATGTGTTCGGACATTCATAATTGTTTTTTTACGGAGGAGGCGCTGGCGGTTTCATGCTTGGAACTTAGCTCCTATTTGGTTAAAAAACGGGGGATTTGTTGTAACAGCGTGCAGCACTTAGTTAAATAAGGCGGGCGTTCGCGTGTGGCTAAAACTTGCCTGAAGTGTTATCGATAATGTCAGTGCTCCTTCCTCGCTGCTCTCATTCGTGTGGCATCTCAGAAATGCGGAAGCCGAATCCAGCTGAATCAAGCCCTAGCTTGTGAATTGCAGGCACCTACGTGATCACATGACCTGAGCTAAGCATTCTGGTAAATGTAGTTGTGTGTTTGTAGGAGGAATCAAAGTCTGAATTTGAGTTTTGTTAAACAGAACATTAAACTTAGGCAGCGCTTTCGGGATGATATTGAACATATCAGATCACAGTCTATTAATTTCAGACAACTCATTCAGTCCACTGATGGCCGTATTAAAACGCGTAATGAGATACGCCGCTCTTTGAAGTAAAGTCCTCTCTAGGCCCCCTCCTCTTGGATGTGATTTGATCACGCTTAGGACCGACCATTTGAATTCCTTTTCTGAGTGTTTTAATGCTTCAAAATGTGCTACCAGCGGTGCGTTGGCAACCTTGTTCTTAATTCTAGATTGATGTTGCGTTATTCGGTGTCTGATCTCCTGGGTAATATTTCCTATGTAGGTCAAGGAACAAGGACAGATGATGGCATAGACCACGTTCTTGGTCTTGCAGTTAGAAAAATCACTGTGTTTCCACCTGTCAGTAGCGTTGGTGAATTCTGTGCCTTCTATGGAAGAGCTGCAAGCTTGACAATTTCCACATTTATGGTGACCAACTATTGGCGGTAAGTTTAAGAAGGGACGTAGGGATTCAGTTTTTTTGGGGGGGATCATTCGATGCCCTAATGATGCGCTGCCCAATGCTTGCATTCTTTTTTAATGCAAATAAAGGGATCTGGAGGTCCTTATCAATGTCCTTTATGAGATGCCAATTCTGGCGTACAATTTTCTTTAATGAGTTGGTGTGCTGGCCATACGTGGAGACGCACACAAGACGAGTCATTGGCTTTTTGGTTGTTTCTCTAGCAAAACTTCTCGTGGTGTGAACCACGCACGTTTACATGAATGCTTGAGTAGTTTAGACTGGTAACCCTTCTCTTTTAGTTTCATGGTAAGCATTTGGGAATGTATTTCATAGTCTTCCTTTCGTGTACAATTCCTTCGAACACGCAAGTATTGGCCATATGGCAAATTGTCCTTGAGACTTTTAGGGTGGTAACTTCTGAAATTGAGAGCCGTGTTTTTATCCGTAGGCTTGGTATATAATGTCGTTATCAATCCAGATTCAGTAGATCGTACCTCCACGTCCAAAAATGTGAGACTGGTGGTGCTGTGGGCTAGGCTGAACTGTATGTCCGGATTACGTTCATTCAACCACATGTGAAAACTCATGAGCTCCTCTTCTGTGCCGGTCCAGATGCGCCACACGTCATCTATGTATCGGTACCACTGTGCCAAGTAGTGACTAAAAGGGTTATTCATGTAGATGTGTCGTTCTTCGTACCGTGCCATATAGAGGACCGACATCTCCGGTGCGAAGGGACATCCCATGGCGGTACCTTTCACCTGTATGAAGAAGTCAGACTCAAACTTGAAGTAATTCCTTTTCAATGCTAATGAAGTCTCTACTTGGCACAGTGGTACCGATACATAGATGACGTGTGGTGCATCTGGACCGGCACAGAAGAGGAGCTCATGAGTTTTCACATGTGGTTGAATGAACGTAATCCGGACATACAGTTCAGCCTAGTCCACAGCACCGCCAGTCTCACATTTTTGGACGTGGAGGTACGATCTACTGAATCTGGATTGATAACGACATTATATACCAAGCCTACGGATAAAAACACAGCTCTCAATTTCAGAAGTTACCACCCTAAAAGTCCCAAGGACAATTTGCCATATGGCCAATACTTGCGTGTTCGAAGGAATTGTACACGAAAGTAAGACTATGAAATACATTCCCAAATGCTTACCATGAAACTAAAAGAGAAGGGTTACCCGTCTAAACTACTCAAGCATTCATGTAAACGTGCGTGGTTCACACCAAGAGAAGTTTTGCTAGAGAAACAACCAAAAAAAGCCAATGACTCGTCTTGTGTGCATCTCCACGTATGGCCAGCACACCAACTCATTTAAGAAAATTGTACGCCAGAATTGGCATCTCATAAAGGACCTTGATAAGGACCTCCAGATCCCTTTATTTGCATTAAAAAAGAATGCAAGCATTGGGCAGCACATCATTAGGGCATCGAATGATCCCCCCAAAAAAATCTGAATCCCTACGTCCCTTCTTAAACTTACCGCCAATAGTTGGTCACCACAAATGTGGAAATTGTCAAGCTTGCAGCTCTACCATAGAAGGCACAGAATTCACCAACGCTACTGACAGTTGGAGAAACAGTGATTTTTCTAACTGCAAGACCAAGAACGTGGTCTATGCCATCATCTGTCCTTGTTCCTTGACCTACATAGGAAAAACTACCCAGGAGATCAGACACCGAATAACGCAACATCAATCTAGAATTAAGAACAAGGTTGCCAACGCACCGCTGGTAGCACATTTTGAAGCATTAAAACACTCAGAAAAGGAATTCAAATGGATGGTCCTAAGCGTGATCAAATCACATCCAAGAGGAGGGGACCTAGAGAGGACTTTACTTCAAAGAGAGGCGTATCTCATTACGCGTTTTAATACGGCCATCAGTGGACTGAATGAGTTGTCTGAAATTAATAGACTGTGATCTGATATGTTCAATATCATCCCAAAAGCGCTGCCTAAGCTTAATGTTCTGTTTAACAAAACTCAAATTCAGACTTCGATTCATCCTACAAACACACAACTACATTTACCAGAATGCTTAGCTCAGGTCATGTGATCACCGTAGGTGCCTGCAATCCACAAGCTAGGGTTGATTCAGCTGGATTCGGCTTCCGCATTTCTGAGATGCCACACGAATGAGAGCAGCGAGGAAGGAGCACTGACATGATCGATAACACTTCAGGCAAGTTTTAGCCACACGCGAACGCCCGCCTTATTTAACTAAGTGCAGCACGCTGTTACAACAAATCCCCCGTTTTTTTAACCAAATAGGAGCGGAGTTCAAAGCATGAAAACGCCAGCACCTCCTCCGTAAAAAACAATTATGAATGTCCGAACACATTAGGGTGAGTTAATCTCCCTTTTTCCATTTTTCATAAAATGCTTAGACAGCGAATGTCTATGAAGATTTAATATTGGCGTTCTAAACGAATTTCCTTTCTTTACATGCACTGACAGCGTGCTCCTCGGCTAAAAATACAAAGCCTCAACCATGTGCATATCGCAGCTAGCAGGATATCAGTGATACAGTTCATCTGTGGATGTTTTAAGGCAAGTGTCAATTTGATTTGTTTGAAAGCACGCCTTCTCAAGGCACGCTTTTTGAATTATTATGGCACACTCATTTTTAAGACAAATTTCTTTTTTGGACCCGATCGATAGAGTGCACCTAAAGTATAGTATTTCTTTCAATTACTCGTTTCAGTAAAGCAATTTGAACAGTGCAGTACATTCCGTCATTGAATGCAAAACAGCCTATGTACTTGCCCTTTTCCTCTGAAAGGTAAGCACAAGACTCTAGAGTCTAACAATTACAAGTAGGAAAATAGAAGTTAAAAATCTATACTTACGTCCTTGTAATATTCCTTTACGTTGTAGAGTCCGACCAAGTCCTGGTCCTGAGGAGAACCCTCAAAGGATAATAGGGTTCCGAAACGCGTCGGTCTCGAGGAGAACCCTCAAAGGATAATAGGGTTCCGAAACGCGTCGACTGTAGACAGCTAGTCGTAACCATCACGATTTCACTGAATGACACAGTGTACAAACAAGGCATCTTACCTGTTGTAACTCTATTGTCGACTAGCTGGTTCTAGCAGGTTGCAGTTATGTAAATTACAAACAAGTCTGCACCGCTAGTGTTTTCGTTTGCAACTTAAGGACTGGTCATTTTTGTTGTCAATTGTTATGTATTTGTTCATTGTCAACTATATTGCACTTATTATTTGCTGAAGTGTTAAATGTTTACATGTATGTCGCTTCTCTAAGACATGAATTTAGTGTCTTTTTATGTATGCTATAGAAACTAATGTTCAAAAGAAAAAGGTGAAATAAAAACACCAAATCCACTTTATGTTAAAAGGGGTTGGACTTAAATAGATTTATTTAAATAACACGTCCAAACACTCTCTTGGTACTAGTTTAATTGGTGGCCTAGCTTGGACGTGAATATAGGCCCAACCCCTCAATGGTGAAAAACTGAGTGTTTTTGCAGCATTGCTGACAGGTTGTACTCTTGATGAGCCAGTCGTCCAGATATTAGGGGAAGACGTGGACGCCCTGTCTCCGCAGGTAAGCGGCGAACTCTGCAAGGCACTTACTTGGTGAACATCCTGGGTGCAGTGGTGACTCCGAAGGGGAGCACCTTGAATTTGTAATGCCGTCTGCTGACTACAAATCTGAGGTACCAGCAATGTGCCGGATGGATTGGAAAGTGGAAATAGGCATCCTTGAGGTCGAGTGCGGCCATGAGGTTGACTTTTTGTAGTAGTGGGATGACATCCTGAAGAGTAACCATGTGAATGTGAAGGAGAATGTATGCGTTTAGGGGCCTGATGTCCGAAATTGGACTGATGGACCCATCTTTTTTGGGGATCAGAAGTATAGCAGGTATACTCCTGCGCCCTGTTGATGAGGGACAGGTTCTATGTCTCCTTTGTGAAGGAACGCTTGGACCTCTTTCCCTGAGTAGCCTTCGGTGTTTTGGGGAGAGTTTGTGTTTGTGAGGTGCAATGTTGGGAGGTGTGGAAGTGAGCTACAGACAATAACCATGTTGGATAATATCCAACATCCACTGGTTGGAGGTGACGTTCCGCCAAGCTGGTAAGAACCTTTGGAGACCGCCCCCGACAGGTGCTACATGACTGGGAGGGAAGGAGAGGTAAGTGAGAGTTTTGTGGTGGTGGAAGCTCCTTTGGAGAACCTACCGTACCTCTGCCTCTGATGCCGTTACCCCTGTAGGAACCTCTGAATTAACCACTAGAAAAGGACTGCTGTGCCTGCAGACGATGGTAGGTTGTGGAGGTTTCTGGGGTGGTGGGCTTGGAGCCTCCATGAAAAAGAGTTCGGTGAAAGGAGCCGCGATTAACTGGTGTTTGAAGGGTGGCCATTGCTTTCGCTATCTTCGTATCCTTTTTGATTTTTTTTCCAGCATCTGGTCATCTTGGGTCCCGAACAGATGCTAAACATCCAACTCCATGTTGAGTAAATTTTGCTGGACCTCCGGATTAAAACCAGAGATACAGATCCAGGCATACCATATACAGAAGAACATTGGAGTTAATTCCCCTCGCAGCAGTATCCGCGGCATCTAGAGCACAGCATATGGTGGTATTAGAGATCTGCTTCCTCTCAGCAACTATCTTGTAGCACGGTTTCCTTTGCTCCTCTGGGAGATGTTGGAGGAGTTCCTCCATCTCATCCCAGTGGGCCCGGTCATATCTAGAGAGGAGGCCAACAGAATTGGCAATTAGCAAGTGGTTGGCTGACTGTGCAGCCACCCTTTTTTACACTGCATCGATGTGTTCACTCTCCTTGTCTGTTGGAGGAGCATCACGAGTAATTTGAGAGTTAGCCCTCTTACGGGCACTAACAACCAGGGAGTCGGTGGAAGTTGTCACCGTATGTAGAATGGATCAGTAGGGGATGCCTTATACTTCTTGTCCACCCTGGGCGTGATGATGCTGGCATTGACGGGGTTCTGAAAAATATCACGGGTGTAACAAAGTATGCCACTGAGCATGGGGAGGTATTGATTGGAGCGGTGAGTGGAGGAAAGGGTTTCGAAAAGGAAGTCTTCCTCCAAAGGCTCAGTATGGAAATCTACCTTATGGAAAGAGGTAGCCATACCAATCAGATCATGGTACGAGGTGGAATCCTCTTGGGGGGTCAGTGCTCCCTGGTAGGTCAGCATCTTAGTAAGCCCAAGGAACTCCCGGTGGAGGTGTATAGGAAGTATCCTCTCTCCCCTGTGTCTGAGTGAGGAGACTCCTGAGGTGTGTAAGGAAGAAGGTCACAAGGGAGGTGGGTGGGGATGGTAAGCACTGTGGAGAAGTGGTGAGGTGGAGAAAAGGGCAAAGGGCTTGAAGCCTTGTCTGCCTTTTTGAGCTGCTCGGGAGGAGATGGTAAGTCCAAAACTTCCTTCGAGGACAGCTGATGCTTGAAGGGTTGTGCGCCAGGCCCCGCGGGGTGGGCTAGGATTCGGCCCGCATGAGGGCGAATGACCAGATGTTTTTGTCTGGCTTCGACCTACTCTTGCAACTTATGGAGGATCGGTTTAACAGAGCCTGAGCCAAGGCCGGTCTTCGATGTCGGCACTGAGGTTCTCGGTTCCAAGGCCGATTTTGATGCAAAGGTGGCAGCTCCAGTGGGTAGGTCGGCGCAGAGATGGACATGCTCAGCACCACTGAGCCAAAGCTGGGCGTTACATCCAAAGTTGGTGGTGGTCGGTGGCGACCATGGCCCGAAGATAGTGGGGGCCCGCCAGTCGGTCTCTGAGGCTCCAGAGCGGCAGGACGATCTTTAAGCTGGGCCTGCTCGACGTGGAGGGGAGGAAAGTCTGCACTCACAGCAGGTTGCACCGGGAGAAAGTCTCAGACATCCGGGCCCAACACTAGATAGCAGGATTATGCCCAGCATGTGTATCTACTGTTACACATGCCTCAAACTCATGCATCTAGGAATCCACAGGTATGCTTGAGACTAGATTATTTCTTGATACGCCAGATACAAGGGCACTGATACTGTGATACTGCTCACCTACCCTGAGGCATCTCAGACCACTCCCCATTGTACCCCAGACTGACAACACACATTAAGGTAAATAGGCCACCATGGCTACTTTATCCCTGGGAGATTAAAGGCTAAGACTTGAAGAAACACCTCCTACAAGTCACAGAGAATTACTTAGCAGAGAACACAGGATCAGTAGAGTCTGAAACAATGGTGTGGGAGGCATATAAAACGGTAATATGAGGTTATCTCATAGCCAAGATCTCTGGGAAATGTGAAGAGGCTGCCAAATTAGTGGGAGACACAGAGCAGCACCTGATACAATGGGAGGGGGAATATCTAGATATCCCTACACTTGCACTAGTGCACAAAGCATTTTGTTGGCACAGGAAGAGACCTGGAGGAAAAGGAGGGGCGGAAAGGACTCCCGGCCTCTCAGCATAGGCTTTATGAGGTGGGCATTAAGGCAGGGAAATTACTTGCCTCGCTGGCTCACTGTGAGGAGGGCCAACACTGGATATGGGAGATTAAATACGAGACTGGACAGACTGTTGATACCACCCCTGAGGTAGCGCAAATATTCGCAAATCATCTGGAAATTCTATCTCGCCCTCACCAAAACTACACAGAGGAGGAACTGGGGGTTTTGTGGGAGATATACTCACTTCTTGTTTTACACCAGAAAAGAGGGCTCGATTAGATCGCAAATTAAAAGGCATAGATTACAGAGGCCATACAACAGCTTACGAGTGGGAAAAACCCAGGACCCAATGGGCTACTTCCAGAGTTTTTTAAAGTCTTGGTAATAAACTGTGTGAGCCCCTCTTACATATGTATTATGACACCCAAACCACGGGCTGTCGAAACAGCCAGAAGGTTGTGCTTCTTATAGGACCATTTCCTTGCTAAATCTGGAGGCAAAAATACTCGTAGGTGTTGGCCAACCACCTATATGGAGTAGGTGACATTTTGATTACTCTGGACCAATCTGAGTTTATGCCACACAACAATCTTCGGCACCGATAAGGCATACTTGAGTGAAGTAGAACCCTCCAGTAGAATCTCCCTAGATGCCAAAAAGGCATTTGATTCGCTCGAGTGGCCCTACCTGATGTTGGTGCTCAGAAAAATGGGCTTCAGACCACAGTTTACTGCATGGGTCCAGCTACTATATACAGCACCACTGGCTAGAGTGCAAGTTGATGAGGCACTGTCACAGGCATTTCGGTTGTGAAGGGGAACTAGACAGGGATGCCCACTATCTCCCCTGCTGTTTACCCTAGCTGTCGAGCCCTTAGCAGAATCGGTGAGGAAAGATGTACTACTGACGGGTACGAGATGGAACTCAGGTTGGGAAAACATGATCTCCCTTTACGTGGACAACATGTCACTGTATGTGGCGGATACCAAGCACTCCATCTTCAGAGCACTGGATATGTTGAATATATTTGCAATAGACTCTGGGATTAACATGAACTGGCACAAGTCGGTGGCATATTCACCCACTGGTTGATGTTCCCCAGAAGACTAGGGATGCCCGCTGCAGTGGCTAATTCGGGGTTCAAGAAACTGGGTATTTTTATAACCAGGGTCCCCAAAGACTTCATATATTACAATGCGGAGTGGCTCCTCACCCAATTCAAAACAGATGTGACCCAGTGGAGGAAGATGCCACTATCCTTGTTGGGAAGGGCGGCATTCTAGAAAATGATATTTCGGCCTACATTTCTTTATGTCCAACATAACATGACGTAGAGGGTCCCACAGGCTTTATTCCAAGCAGTGCATAAGGTCTGTTGTGGGAAGGGCGCCCCCCCTAGGATCACATTGCCCACCCTAATGCATGTTCCTTATGAGGGAGGTAATACCCTGCTCAATCTTAAACTGTACTACTGGGCAGCAGAACTATCAGTGAATAATGACTGAGAATTTTCACCAAGCAGCAAGATCCATCCCTCATGGTAGATAGAGTATTACCTCAACTGTGATAACAGAGGGCCTTATAAAGCCAGGATAACGCACACAGACATCAGAACCCCACAGCGACAGTCGTGCAGATATGGAAAGGTGCAATGAGGGCAATGGGTTGGAAGGGGGAAGTTACCCTGGAAACTCCCTAATGAAACTCAAACGAATTAATTGACCTAAAAAGACTGGAAGGTTTCAGACACTAGGATCGGAAAGGTATATCCAAAATAGGAGACCTCTGGGTGGCGCAGGGCATGCTATTGTTTGAGCAACTTCAGGTGCTGTATGAGTTGGCGGAGTCCCAGAGCCTGAAATACATTCAGGTAAAACATGCCCCGACGGGATACACCACACAAAGGGGAGAAATGACTGACGAAATCGGCATGCAATTTCATAAATTTATACGACATTGATTCGGAACTACTTGCAAGCCCTGGACAGGTTACAAGGCAGGTGGGAACGGGCCCTGGGTGTAACTGAGGAGTCAGATTGGGAAGAAGCATACAAATACCCTTAGAGAGGTTGCAATTAGAGCGGGATTCTACCTAATACAGCTCAAGATACTCCGTCGTGCATATTACACGCAGACCAGATTGTACAGAATAGGCAAACCCCCCCCAACGATCGGTGCTTAAATGGGACCCAGATTCACAATGTGGGAATATCCGAGATTTCTTTCTGGCAGGGCATACATGGATACCCGGAGTGGGTGGCAGGTCAGCCAGCCGGTTAATCTAACAGTGCAGGTAACATGTGCAAGCAATATGTCATGGGATATAGGGAGAGCAGACAATACCTCAGTACGACCTTCTGTTTTGTAATATAACATTAATGGTGCCCAGAAGGGAGCTGGGGGGTCACAATTGTGGGGAAACAGGACTGTACTCCGGACAACTCAGTATGCTTGGAACATGGATTGGTGTACGTTAGTAGAAAAAACTGTATACCAAGCATGTGGGTGACCAAGGAAATTTGACAAAATATAGGGGCCCATGAAAGGAAGCACGGGCTCTAGAGATATGCAAGGAGGGGTCGCCTTACAACGCTGCTGGAGGGGCCAGGCATACTACACCACATACTCAGCCTATGCCGGAGGGGTCCTGATATGGATTCGAGTGAGTGTACCCTTCCAACTAGTTGCCAAATTTTTGGACCCGGAGGGCAGATACGTAGTTGTGTGGGTAAGCCTGGCGGGCAGGGATCGAACCATAATCATTATCTATGCCCCAAACACAGATCAAAGTGCCTTCCTAGAAGGCCTGTCGAAACCCTTGGCACCACACTTAACTTATTTGTCCATAATTGGGGGGGGGGAGGGGCTTTAACTGCATCACACCCTCCGCTGCGCGACTTTCAGACTATTCGCACGGCCCACACATTTACGGACTGGCAACATCATTGGGGGCTCATCGACTCCTGGAGATGGCTGCACCCACAAGAGCGCGATTATTCCTTTTTCTCTGGTCTTCATGAGGTACACGTCCGTCTTGACGCATTGCTCTGTACCCCGGACATCCATAGCTTAGTATATACAGTGGAATATCTAGCCCGCACTATATCAGGCCATAACCCTGTTCTACGCCTAGTGGTCCCAAACTAGACCCTCTATCCCTACCTGGAGGCTAAAACCGAAGTCCTTCGAAGACCAGGTATTTCGTGAAACGATTAGAGATAAAATACTTTTCATTCATATCAGATTTATTTAAATGCCACCCAAAAAAAAAAACTTGCATTCCTCAAAGGATTACTAGATACTAACCTAGACAACCCTGCAGACAGTGCTTTGCTGGACTTACTACTAACATCCGCAACCAAAATAGTCCTCCCCAACTGGAAAAACACACACAAAGCTTCCTTTAACAGCTGGGTCTCACACATTAGAGGTGCAGACAATACCTCCCTCCAACACTCACTGTGGAAGACTCCCTCTAAACCCATTTGGGATACCCTGGACAACTACTTCGCATCCATCAAACTACCCTAGACACTCATATATAGCCCTCCTTCACTCCCAAAACTTACCATCAACCACCCTTACTCACCTCATGTTTAATATCACAGACATAGCTCTCTTCACTTGCCCTCAACAAATAACGCAGAGGTTCAACTGCACTTAAGCCTCGGCGAAAACCGAGTTCAACGCCCCCCCAGAATATACAGATCTTTTATACAACAATCTGGCTTAACTTATTCTATACATAAAAGGCTCTCCTTAACTATAACTCAAAATATTAAGCTCCAAGATATTGTCACATCAATAGCCTAGTTCCAACTGTAATCAAGTATTCTTCATTGACCCACTGCTGTCTCTATGGTTTTTGAAATGTACCAGACCAAGAAATGTCCTATACTATGCTAGGCCATCTCTCAGAACTGGGTCTGTATATTCATCCCTCCCTCCCTAACTGCTTTTACCCCTTCTTTTCATTTCACTTTGTAGAAGTCTTCGCTTTCTGTATATGAAATGTTATATTATGATCATATGATTCACTGTAGTCTCTTATGTTTTAGCTTATCATTATGATATGTTTTGTCTTAGTTTTTTTTATGAGTTGTGTTGAATCTATGTTTTATTTTTATTACTCATGCAAAATCAATAAAATCCTTTGAAATGCTGTTGTACGGACCACTGTGCGAAAAGCTGGTTTGTTCTTGTTGCAACTGTGTTAATTCAAAGTCAATAAAATTGATTATCAAAAAAAAAATCCTTTGAAATGAAAAAATACTTCAGTGTTTTGCAACCAACGCTGGCACGGCCTCCTCACCCCAATTGGAGTGGGATGCCTTTAAGGCGGTTCTCCGTGGTAAATGCCTAGCTGAGCCAAAGGGGATTAGACACACCCTCCTGGGAGACATCACAACTGCTAAGCACGTTCTAAGAGATGTGAAAATCCGGAGACCAGGGCTCCCAGAATTACAACCTGCTCTCTTTGCGGCTAGAGAGACGGTAGCAGCCAGATAGAACAGCTTCAGTGCTTTGACTTTAAGCAGTATATGGATCAGACGCATGTTGAGCGAGACAAGTCAGGTTCCCTTCTGGCCTGGCAAGCTAATCCGACCAAACGTGGCTCGCCTATAGTGGAAACAGCAGGCAGGGGTGGGGACAGAATATACTCCCAGGAGGGGATTAATGACCTTTACCCAATATTACTTGACCCTGTACAAAAATGTCACAATTAGGACGTTACAGTGACACAGGCATTGCTTGGGGCACTGTGCCTTTCGCGACTTGGGGTGGAGAAGGCAGAGGAGTTGGGCGGTGACATCACACCACAAGCAATAAAGGGTGCCATTACCAACATGGCCAGCAAACAAGACCCCCGGGGACAAATGGCTTCCCAGTTCGATGCCTCCGTTCCCATGTGGAGTTTTGGAAAACATGATCGCTCTCAGTGGCAGGCAGAGTAGCGGTTTTGAAGATGGTGGCCCTTCCCCACCGCCTCTATTTGTTTGAACACGCTCCCGGTATGAGTACCGCTAGCGATTTTAGGGACCTGGATTCGTTAAATACTACCTTTAAATGAGGTGCAGGCTGTAGGCAAGTCGCATTGTCTACGGTGCAGCACTCTACGGCGGTTAATCACTGGTTAATCAACTAGTTGGTGAGCAGACGAGGCCTGACTTGGGCTCCATGCCCATTTGTACAGACACTTTACGACCTCTCTAGGGTACTGCTGAGAGTGAGACGATCCTCTCACAATGATACTCTGGAGTTTCGCTGATGGCAAGGTGCTGGAACAGGTGTTTGCACAAAGCATGTAGTAACATAGCGTACTCTCTTGAACTAACTCTCTACTGAAAGGACTGCCCCATGGAGGGAGCTGGGGGGTCTTGACATTTTAACTGAAGAAGGGGCGACAAAGGTGGGGACCTCCTTCGAGACTCGGAGCTGCTTCCTTTTGAGGAGTTCCGGGTGGAATTCGATCTGCTGCAGACACATTTTCCTCTACACAGGGCACTCACAATGGCGCTAAGAAAACATTGGGGCACTGACTCCTCCGAACCCCGCTCATTACAGTGCTGCCAATATGTAGTAACCTCTGCTGATACCATTAAGGCAGTTTCATGCCTTCATGGAGCGAATTGTGAGGACTTTCAATAACCGCTAGAACACGTGAGATCACGATGGGAGGAGGACCTGGGAGTCCCTATTACTCGCATTTGGACAGTTTCCTAGGGAGGACACCGAACGTCTCCAGGAATGCACGCTTTAAGTTAATCAATTATGTCCTTCACAGGTCATACCTCACCCCGGAGAGGATAGGTAGATATTTTCACCTGGCTCATGCGGCCTGTCCTAGATGAGGGAGGAGCTCCTATCCTACACATGTTCTGGTCCTGTCCCTCACTGCGCACTTTCTGGGAGGAGGTCACAACTACTATTGAGGCAGTTATTGAGAAGGACAATTCTTGCTCCCCTGACCACTGTCTGCTGGGATGGTTTCCCCACACGTCCAAAACTAAAGTCAGAAGTAAGTTTTAAGACTTGGCATTTATCCTAGCCAAGCATGAGATTGCGAGAAACTGGAAGTCACCAGGGAGGCCTAGAAAACTAACATGGCGAAAAGAAATGGAAAAATGTGTGGGCTGCGAAGGGAGATTACTCCTGAGAGAAGCCATACACGGGTTGCGAACAGTAGAGGCAGCCCCCCCCCATGGTTTCTCCAGCAAGATCACCAAAATTAACTTAGTGGTGAGATGTGTCGCACCCTTATGTCTATTTCAAACACCTTATGGCGCCTACCAGCCCTTGACATCAGAGATCACACCCTCTACCACGCCCCGCGCCTTGGAGCACTTCGCTGCTGTGCTCTCGCTTACTGACTGTGTAATGTTGTACTGACTCCTGAGGGGGGGAGGAGAGTAGAAGCACAAGTTACTAACTTGTGAAACTATATATCTGTAAGAGACAGTAGTTAGTGACAGATTCCTTACCTTAGAATATCCCCAGGCATCAGGCTGGATCCGGAAAGTTTTGCGTAGCAGTACCCTTGCGCGTCGGTAGGCGGCGTTGTGCGGCTCCGCGTCCGTCGTCGGCGTCGAGATCGCCGGGATGACGTCGCGGCCAGTACTTAGACGCCGCCCCTGCGCGCTGACGTCAGTTCTGTACACGACTTTCCGCGCCAGGAACGCAGAGCCATGCAAGAAGCTGACATTGGTGTCTGAAAAAATACTAGGGCCCTGAAAGGGATGTCCTTAACCCTAGAAATCAGTTTGCCGAACGGGGAGGATGGGTGGGGCGGTAAGGAATCTGTCACTAACTACTGTCTCTTACAGATATATCGTTACACAAGTTAGTAGCTTGTGCATCTGAAAGAGACACGTTAGTGACAGATTCCTTACCTTAGAATAGATACCCCAGCAATACCAACCCCGGTGGTGGGTCTGCGAACAGATTCAGACAAGGAAGTCCCGGAGGACAGAGCGGCCAAAGAAGCCGTCCCTCCGGACCTGGCTGTCAAGGCAGTAATGCTTGGTAAACGTGTGCAGCGAGGCCCACGTAGCTGCCTGACATATATCCTGTAGCGGAACACCGCGGCTTAAAGCCGTGGTAGCAGCTGTCGCCCTGGTAGAATGGGCACGTAGCCCAACAGGGGGCTCCTTCTTAGCCAAAGAATAGCAGGCTTTGATACACAAGATTACCCAGCGGGAGATGGTCCTCTTGTGTACCGCCCAACCTTTTTGGGCGCCCACGTAGCCAACAAAGAGCTGGTCATCCACCCGGAACTATTGTGTGCGGTTGAGGTAAAAGGAAAGCACACGTTTTGGGTCCAGACGGTGGAGCCTCTCTTCCTCTCTGGAAGGATGCGGAGGCGGAAAGAAGGTGGGCAAAGTGATGGTCTGCCCAATGTGGAAGGCAGTAACCACCTTTGGCAAGAAGGACGGACGCGTCCTAAGAACAACCTTGTCTGGATGGACAGACAGAAAGGGGGGTTTGCACGAAAGAGCCTGGAGCTCACTCACCCGCCGAGCGGAGGTGATGGCCACCAGAAAGGCTGTCTTCAGAGTGAGAAGACGAACAGGACAGTTATGCAGAGGCTCAAAAGGAGCGCACATTAAAAAGGTAAGAACCAAGTTCAAGTCCCACTGAGGCATCACAAACGGAACAGGAGGGAAGAGGTGTGTAATGCCTTTTAGAAACCTGTTAACAACAGGGGACTTGAAAAGGGAGGGCTGATCAGGAAGCCTAAGGAAGGCCGAGATTGCACAAAGATAGCCCTTGACGGTACCCAGGGCAGAACCCTGTTGGGCCAGAGAAAGAAGGAACAGAAGAACCTCAGAAAGAGGGGCAGAAAGGGGATTCACAGCCTTTGCTGTGCACCATGCCACAAACTTGTTCCACCTGCAGACGTATACCACCTTAGTGGAGGGACGCCTGGCTGCCAGAATCACATCACAAACTTCGGGAGGCAAGTCGAAAGGAATCAACTGCCGCCGCTCAATCCCCATGCAAGGAGGTGGAGACTGGACAGGTTCGGGTGGAGGACCGTCCCCTGCTGCTGCGACAGAAGATCCTCCCGAAGAGGCAGACGGATCGGGGGATCGACGCTCATACTGAGTAGCTCGGGATACCAAACTCTTCGAGCCCAGTCCGGAGCCACAAGAATGACTTGGGCCCGGTCGCGCCGAATCTTCTTCAACAATCTGGGTAGAAGTGGTATAGGCGGAAAGGCGTACAACAGACCGCAACTCCACTCGCGACGAAAAGCATCGCCGAGCGAGTGCCGCCTTGGAAATTCCAACACGCAGAACTGATGACATTGCGCGTTCTCTTCGGTAGCGAATAGATCTAACCAAGGCTCTCCCCACTGTAGAAAGAGTCCTTGCGCCACTTCCGAGTGAAGACGCCATTCGTGATCCATCATGCACCTGCGGCTGAGTTCGTCCGCCCTGGCGTTCAGGGAACCTGCCAGGTTTTGAACCATCAGGAAGACGCCCTGATGTTCCAGCCATGTCCAGAGGCGCAGAGCCTCCTGACATAGGGTCCACGACGCCACCCCGCCTTGTTTGTTGCAGTACCACATGGCGGTGGTGTTGTCTGTGAATACCTGCACTACCTTCCCTTTGACAGAGGGAAGGAATGCCTTGAGTGCAAGTCGGATCGCCCGGACCTCCAGAAGGTTGATATGGAGCCGGGACTCCGCCGGAGACCAGAGGCCTCTGATCTCCGCCTCTCCCATGTGACCGCCCCATCCCAGAAGGGACGCGTCCGTCACAACTGTGTGTTCTGGCTGGGGAAGGGAGAGGGATCTGCCCATGACCCATTGCCGGTTCGAGAGCCACCACTGCAACTGTCTTGCAGTCCCCTCCGAGATCTGGATGTAATCGGACAGGTTCCCCTGATGCTGCGCCACCTGGAACTTCAGGTCCCACTGCATAGCCCGCATATGCCATCTGGCATGGTCGACCAGCAGGATGCAGGAGGCCATGAGGCCATGAGGCCATGAGGCCCAGCAGCCTCAGGGTCATCCGTACCGAAACCCAGGATAGAGGCTGAAAGATCGGAATCATAGCCTGAATATCCCGGACTCGCCGTTCGGGAGGATAGGCCCGAAACTGCGTTGTGTCCAGAACTGCTCCGATGAAAAGGAGCTGTGGAGAAGGAATCAGGTGCGACTTCGGCACATTGATGGAGAACCCCAGCGAGTGCAGGAGTTCGGCCGTAGTCTGGAGGTGGGAGACGACTGCCTGGGACGAGCCCGCCTTCAGCAACCAGTCGTCGAGGTTGGGGAAGACTGGAACCCCTGCCCGGCGCAGATGAGTTGCGACCAACGCCATCACTTTCGTGAACACCCGTGGGGCGCTGGTAAGGCCAAAGGGGAGCACGGTGAACTGAAAATGCTCGAGGCCTACCGTGAACCGCAGGTAACGCCGGTGGGCCGGCAGGACGGGGATGTGAAAATATGCGTCCTGCAAGTCCAACGCTACCATCCAGTCTCCGGGGTAGAGGGCAGTCAAGACGTGAGCTAGGGTGAGCATCTTGAACTTCTCCTTCCGGAGGAAGCGTTTGACGTTCCGGAGGTCCAAGATAGTACGCATGTCCTCCTTGTCCTTTTTGGGCACCAGAAAGTAGTGGGAGTAACAACCACGCCCTACTTCTGGGGTCGGAACGCGCTCGATGGCCCCCTTGGCCAAGAGGGACGCAACTTCCTTTTGAAGAAGCACCAAATGATCCCCCGACATGCGGTGGAATTGAGGTGGCATGGCTGGGGGGGTAGTCTCGAAGGGGAGGGAGTAGCCCCTCCGGACAATGTCCAAGACCCACTTGTCCGAGGTGATGGCACGCCAGTGGTGAAGGTGATGGCGGACCCTGCCCCCTACTGGCGTGCTGTGGACCTGAAAGGATGGACTAGGAGGGCTTGGAGGCCGCGGACGGGGCGGAGGTGGTGGCCTGACCCGCACGCTGGTTACCCGACCCGCCTCGGCGGGAGCCACGTCCACGGCCACGCAAAGACGCTTGCTGCGCGGGCCGGTGGCTGGGCAGCGGACGTGACTGGGCGCCCCTTCCGTGGCCACGAAAGGGGCGAAAAGCAGACTGTTGCGGAGGGCGCACAGCAGAAAGCCCCAGGGACTTGGCTGTAGCCCGCGAGTCCTTAAAGCGCTCCAGCGCATGGTCTGCCTTGTTGCCGAAAAGGCCGACACCATCAAAGGGCATGTCCATAAGTGTGTTCTGGACATCGCCCGAGAAACCAGTGGTCCTCAGCCAGGCGTGACGGCGCAGCGCCACTGTCGTCGCAAGCGATCTGCCTAGCGAGTCAGCGGTATCTAGGCCACATCGGATAGTATATTTTGCCACATCTCTTCCTTCCGCAATGGCGCGGGAAAGCAGTGCCTGGGCCTCCTCAGGACACTGGGGCAGGACCTGCGCCACCGAATCCCACAAGGAGTGGGTATATCGGCCCAAAAGGCAAGTGGTGTTGACGGACCTCAAGCCAGCACTGGTGGAAGAAAAAACCTTCTTCCCAAATTGGTCCAGTTCTTTGGATTCCCTATGCGGGGGAGCGGTAGGGAAGGCGCTTTGGGAGGCAGAGGCTTGAACAACCAAGCTCTGAGGGGTGGGGTGTTGGGAAAGGAACAGGGGGTCGCCCGGAGCAGGGCGATGGCGTCAGGCTACGTTCCTATCCACAGGAGCCCCTGTGGTGGGCTTGGACCACGTGCCCAAAAGAACGTCAGAAAGTGCTTCGTTGAACGGCAGCAGTGGCTCCGCAGAGGTAGCCGCCGGCTGAAGCACTTCCGTCAGGAGGTTAGTCCTGACAGCCACTGTAGGTAACTGGTGGTGCAGGACCTCAGCTGCCCTACGCAACACCGTAGCAAAGTTTGCTCCCTCGTCCGTTGCCACGGAAGGAGGAGACAGCATGCCAATGTCTGGAGAGGTGTCCAGACCACTGGCCTCCCCAAGTTCCTCAGCCCAGTCCTGATCATACTCACATTGGGCAGTGAGAGGGTCCTCAGACCCCTCCCAGTTCTCTTCGTCCTCCAAATCAGGATCAATGTAAGGAGGAGGGACATGTGGGACCCAAGGTCTCAGCGGCGCCAGAGCCGGCGTCGATTGACGCCGGTCCGGCGCCGAGTCCGGATCCGGAGAGAACCGGGGGACGACGTCGCCCGGAGCCCCGGGCGGCGTCGTGAACGGCACCGGTGAGATCGACGCAGGTGGAGGTGTCGTTAGGTCAACGGGCGTCGACCGGGGTTGTGGCAGCACGGGAGCCGGGGCCGAGGCTGGGGCCGGGGCTGGTGTTGCCGGCGGTGCCGGCACCGGAGTCGCCGGCGGCGCCGTTGGAACCCCATTAGGGCCCGCGGGGCCCGAAGGCGCACCGGGGGGACCTTGAGGCCCGAAGAGGTGGGCCATGGCCGACAGGAACTCCTGTATTTCGGCCGGAGTCGCCCCCGAACCCGGGAAGTGCGGGTAATGCGGCGGCGGCTCCACAGGCACTCCCGGCACCGCGGGGACGGTGCCGACGGGACCCTGAGCCGAGTCGCGCGACCGGCCAGGGGAAGTCGTCGAGCGATGACGCTTTTTCGACTTCTTGTGCTTCGACTTACCGGAGGAGTGCGAAGACTTTGACCCCGAAGAACGATGAGGACTCCGCGACCGGCCCCTCGACCTCTCTCGTGACCGGGGCTTGGATTGGCGCGGAGCAGACTGCCAGATCTCGAGGAGCTTTCGAGACCGCTCTCGCAAAGCCTTCGGATGCAATGCCAGACAGTCAGGGCACGACTTGGAGTCGTGGTCGCGCCCGAGGCAGTAGAGACAATCCTGATGCGGGTCCGTGATCAACATCATTCGACCACAGCCGTCGCATGGCTTGAAGCCGGGCATCCCTACCGACACCGTAGGAGTCGAACGACTCGAGAAAACAGTGACAAAAAGTCACAAAAAATACAGTCAAAAAATTACTGGGGCACTGCTCTCTCCGGATCTGCGCTTACTGGCGCGGAAAAAGAAAGAACTGACGGTTGCAGAGGTGGCTCTCGAACCGGCAATGGGTCATGGGCAGATCCCTCTCCCTTCCCAGCCAGAACACACAGTTGTGACGGACGCGTCCCTTCTGGGATGGGGCGGTCACATGGGAGAGGCGGAGATCAGAGGCCTCTGGTCTCCGGCGGAGTCCCGGCTCCATATTAACCTTCTGGAGCTCCGGGCGATCCGACTTGCACTCAAGGCATTCCTTCCCTCTGTCAAAGGGAAGGTAGTGCAGGTGTTCACAGACAACACCACCGCCATGTGGTACTGCAACAAACAAGGCGGGGTGGGGTCGTGGACCCTATGTCAGGAGGCTCTGCGCCTCTGGACATGGCTGGAACATCAGGGCGTCTTCCTGATGGTTCAACACCTGGCAGGTTCCCTGAACGCCAGGGTAGACGAACTCAGCCGCAGGTGCATGATGGATCACGAATGGCGTCTTCACTCGGAGGTGGCGCAAGGACTCTTTCTACAGTGGGGAGAGCCTTGGTTAGATCTATTCGCTACCGAAGAGAACGCGCAATGTCATCAGTTCTGCGCGTTGGAATTTCCAAGGCGGCACTCGCTCGGCGACACTTTGTCGCGAGTGGAGTTGCGGTCTGTTGTACGCCTTTCCGCCTATACCACTTCTACCCAGAGTGTTGAAGAAGATTCGGCGCGACCGGGCCCAAGTCATTCTTGTGGCTTTGGACTGGGCTCGAAGAGTTTGGTATTCCGAGCTACTCAGTATGAGCGTCGATCCCCCGATCCGTCTGCGGGAGGATCTTCTGTCGCAGCAGCAGGGGACGGTCCTCCACCCGAACCTGTCCAGTCTCCACCTCCTTGCGTGGAGATTGAGCGGCGGCAGTTGATTCCTTTCGACTTGCCTCCCGAAGTTTGTGATGTGATTCTGGCAGCCAGTCGTCCCTCCACTAAGGTGGTATACGCCTGCAGGTGGAACAAGTTTGTGGCATGGTGCACAGCAAAGGCTGTGACTCCCCTTTCTGCCCCTCTTTCTGAGGTTCTTCTGTTCCTTCTTTCTCTGGCCCAACAGGGTTCTGCCCTGGGTACCGTCAAGGGCTATCTTTGTGCAATCTCGGCCTTCCTTAGGCTTCCTGATCAGCTCTCCCTTTTCAAGTCCCCTGTTGTTAACAGGTTTCTTAAAGGCATTACACACCTCTTCCCTCCTGTTCCGTTTGTGATGCCTCAGTGGGACTTGAACTTGGTTCTTACCTTTTTAATGTGCGCTCCCTTTGAGCCTCTACATAACTGTCCTGTTCGTCTTCTCACTCTGAAGACAGCCTTTCTGGTGGCCATCACCTCCGCTCGGCGGGTGAGTGAGCTCCAGGCTCTTTCGTGCAAACCCCCTTTCTGTCTGTCCATCCAGACAAGGTTGTTCTTAGGACGCGTCCGTCCTTCTTGCCAAAGGTGGTTACTGCCTTCCACATTGGGCAGACCATCACTTTGCCCACCTTCTTTCCGCCTCCGCATCCTTCCAGAGAGGAAGAGAGGCTCCACCGTCTGGACCCAAAACGTGCGCTTTCCTTTTACCTCAACCGCACACAACAGTTCCGGGTGGATGACCAGCTCTTTGTTGGCTACGTGGGCGCCAAAAAGGTCGGGCGGTACACAAGAGGACCATCTCCCGCTGGGTAATCTTGTGTATCAAAGCCTGCTATTCTTTGGCTAAGAAGGAGCCCCCTGTTGGGCTACGTGCCCATTCTACCAGGGCGACGGCTGCTACCACGGCTTTAGGCCGCGGTGTTCCGCTACAGGATATATGTCAAGCAGCTACGTGGGCCTCGCTGCACACGTTTACCAAGCATTACTGCCTTGACAGCCAGGTCCGGAGGGACGGCTTCTTTGGCCGCTCTGTCCTCCGGGACTTCCTTGTCTGAATCTGTTCGCAGACCCACCACCGGGGTTGGTATTGCTGGGGTATCTATTCTAAGGTAAGGAATCTGTCTCTTTCAGATGCACAAGTTACTAACTTGTGTAACGATATATCTGTAAGAGACAGTAGTTAGTGACAGATTCCTTACCGCCCCACCCATCCTCCCCGTTCTGCGAACTGATTTCTAGGGTTAAGGACATCCCTTTCAGGGCCCTAGTATTTTTTCAGACACCAATGTCAGCTTCTTGCATGGCTCTGCGTTCCTGGCGCGGAAAGTCGTGTACAGAACTGACGTCAGCGCGCAGGCGCGGCGTCTAAGTATTGGCCGCGACGTCATCCCGGCGATCTCGACGCCGACGACGGACGCGGAGCCGCACGACGCCGCCTACCGACGCGCAAGGGTACTGCTACGCAAAACTTTCCGGATCCAGCCTGACGCCTGGGGATATTCTAAGGTAAGGAATCTGTCACTAATGTGTCTCTTTCAGATATTGTTTGCAATTGTCTGTGCTCAGGTGTGAAACTCTATTACAGTCCTACTAGTACCTTTCTACAATATGTATGCACATTATGATAACAGAGTTGATAGTTTACAAAAAAAAAAAAAACACAATAAAGTTGGTTAAAAAAACAAAAATCAGTAGCACTCAACCACCACACAGAGGGAATTGCAGCATGTGGGCAAATAGACTGCACCAGGAACTAATGTGCTGTGTTGCCAATCAGCTCTAGCGCTAATACTTTCAGTACAGCAACCATGAGCCACTAGATAGGACACAGGAGAGCCTGCAGTGCTGCATCCTTTATAAAACATTGCACTGTAACCCAGCAGAGGAAACCTGGCAGCTGCAGAGTTCTTACCTTCAAGAGGCCTTTGCAACTGTGACTGGCGATAGAACAGCATGTATGCACTCTCCTTGCCCTGGAACTGTTTCTTGATATCCTCCTCTGTAATTGGTTGCACGGAAGAGTCATTGAAGTCGAACCACTGACTGGAGCTGTCCCTCAGCTGCTCTGGCACACTCCCAGGATCAGGCTGGATGTGGAGGCTTGGGGCCGCATTTGTCACTTCTGCCACTGGAGCATTTTCTTTAAGTGGAAGGGTCTGGTCTGATGGGCAAAGGCTGACTCTGTTCCCATCCGAAGTTAAAAGGAACAATGAGGGATGGTCCTGTAGGAACTGCAATAAACAAGTTACTAGTAAAACACAGAGTATCTCCGCTTCCCTGTTTGGCTGAGTTGGGATGTCCAGTTCAGGGGGGAATACATGCTATACTAGACCTCAAAACATGGGTATGGGTATCATGCTGTGTTTTAAACTTCAGCCTGGATCAGGAGGTACCGGCAGGTTAAAGGCTATTTGGGGGCTTTTGTGGGAATGTTATGTTATTTGTCTTTAAAATATTCATAAATCTGACCCCCTCATCCAAAGGATCACAGAGGTACACAACCTGATCAAAGTAGCGTTAACGCATGCAAAAATAAAAAATACAAATAAGGTTTCCAGTCTTTGCAACAAATCCAAAACTGTGCATGACAGAAGTCAGAATAGACTTATTTTTGGTATTAGGTTTACAACTATATCAACTGTCATTATCTTAGATTGGATTTGTCACCTGTATTAAGACCTCGAGCAAGTGCTCAATTTAGCAACCCAGTGACTGAGGCTTGCTGACTGGACATTCACCATAAACTGGGTATGTACCTGTGTAACTATGTTTTAGGACCTGGCTGGATCACAAAACGTTATTTATTATTGCAAATATGCTGCTGTCAGACCTATTCACACATGCCGCTTTCCTGCTCCTGTGCACTTTAAGCTGTCTCTACAATCAAACCTAAACCAATGCAGATCCCTTAGGTTTCATTGTAGACCGCAATCCTGAGATTTTCATTAATATGCTCCCTAGCTATGTAGCATATCATAACAGCTCCTGAACTACTCTTTCAGGTAGCAGTTTTAGAATTATTATGCCAGCTGGACACTGTCTGTTCTCTGTGAAAGCACTCCCTGCTTTCTCCCTTTTCTATTTATCCATGAATACTCTTCAAGCATAAAAGTTCAGAATTAACTATTTCTGTCAGTTGTATGAAGCTTCGCCTAATCATCCCAGGATTATAGGGATTTTCCCTTCCATGCTTTGCTGTTTTTTCTTTTAAGTGGGAATTCTAATCTGCTTTTCTGCATGAAGAGAAATGTTTTATCAAGGTATAGACCTCTGTAGTAAAAATGGATGGTTGCTCCCTAGAAATTAAGTTTAAGAAACAGAAGGGAGTCCATCTTACAAATTCTCTAGGGCAGGAGATTGCTCATATCCATACCTTTCGAATTGCCCCATGCTGCTTCCGATAGAGCTTATTCCACGATGTACCTTTTTCCAGTAGCAGCTTCTGCCCAAGATGATCAATGGATATACTAGATGATTCCTCCTGGAGGGAGAGACAGGCACCGTGTGAGAGCTCAAGAGGTGGGCATAGAGAAAAGATGAGATGGGGAATGTAGTGAGATGTAACGAGATCTTAGACAACAAAAAAGCGAGAGAAAAGGACAACATTATTCTCCAAAATCTTCATTTAAGAGCTAAGTCACAAAGAGTAGGGTGATGAGGGCTGAGAGATGAGACACCACAAAATACTCACTCAGACTGAAAGAAAGTGTCAAGTGCAATTCTGCCAGATATGTGCTAGATATGTGAGAGATGAAGAAAAAGAAATGGCTCCTGTTCACATTCATGAGGTGTTAACAGACACACTAAAGATTCAAGAACTACACAGTCAGCCACAGAAAGAAAAAGGGCAGAATTTATTTGTAGAAGACACAGAGCACAACAGAGGAGGCTGTACGGTGACTGGTTGCAAAATAAAATAAATGATATAAATACATAGAGTGTAGAGAGACAGGCACTGCAAATGTCTGACATGCAATATTGCAACTAGTTTATTGAACAGAGGTAAAGTTGTGTCATGTGCTCGTCTAAACAACTTGCATGTTGTGGGGACCAGCCAGTGCTGCATGACTGCCAACACACTTCGGTAAAAAGAAAAACAAGCATTTGCAATGCAATAGGTCTCGCATTTGCGAGCGTTTAAGCTATTGGCATTGCAAATGACAATGCCTTTTAATTATGTGTTTTTAAAAGCAACACATATATCAAAGGCATTGTTATTTCTAATGCCAATAGCTCAAACTCTCGTAAATGCAAGACCACTTTAATGGTGGCCGCGCCCCTTTTTTTAGACGCTGCTCTCCGTATTGAGGTTCCAGTAGGCAGCGTCTAAAGAAAGGGGCGCACGGCCAACATTAAAGTGAAAGCTTCTGTATCGCAGCCGCTAAAGTGAAAGCGGGCTGTGCTGTTAATTAAATAAATAAATCAGCGCTGCTGCTAAAGTTAAAGTGGACCGCGTTGTAAATTAAATAAGCGCGTCCGCTGTAATTTAAACAAATACATTACTAATAATATAAAAGCGTGCGGTGTGCTGCGATGTTGTGTGTGGCATAGGGGAAGATCATTAAAGTAAATAGTGCTCACCGACTACATAAAGCAGACCGTGTAACAGCACAAGTAAAAAGTCGAGTTGTTATGGGAGGTTACAAATGCAGACAAGGCGGTACAAAGGAGGGACTACTAAGCCTATTCACAAATGAAAAGCAACGATTTCCAAAGGACAGTAACAGGAGCTAATTGAAAAGATGGGTGGTAAATGTGCAGAGCATCTATGCCATACCTCAATACAGCATGCCCAGAAGAGCAGCGCAAGCGCTGCACAGGCTAGATCGTAAAAAACAGAGGATAAATGATGTGTGTCACACGAAGAGTTGCACCTGTCTGATGCAATTTGCCCAGTTCCTAAAAATGGAAATAGGAAATTCTCTCCCACAAAAAATACTAGTTTAAAGTCTTGAGCATGTTTTGCCTCCTCACTGCTTCCGTGTCAGCAAATAGCCTTGCTAAATGTGTGCACAGCAAAATACCCTGAGAATTATCTGCTAGGATGCTCTTATTGTATGTATAAAACGTATACGTTTCTCAAATATTCCAGTGTGCTAATATTCATATTTTAGGGTTCTCTTAAAATATTCTATGATGCTACTTGGCTAGTGTGTTAGACTACTAAGGACCTCAAGACGAGTCATCGAATTACTGGGTGCGGAACCACATGGATTTATCTCGTGTTACCACATCAGGTATTTTTGGGTGCAATGGGATTACCGGATGCGGTGTTACATATGGGAAACTTGTAACTGAGCTGAGCAGTATTTCCACTGGAAAGAATGAGGCAATTCCTCTCCACACAACTTTTACTTCAAGCCTCAGGGCACTTCTTAAACATGCCAGTCCTTGCTGAATGTACCAGCTTGTCAGGTGTCATCATCAACGTATGCATAGCACCAAGGCTCTACTCACTGTGCAGGGGAGGAGGGGAGGCTTGGATCTGAAATTATCAGGGTTGTTATTCAGGGTAGGAAGACAGGTGCAGGTAACTTACAACCTTCATACTACACCTCAAATAGCTGAAAAACCCACCTGGTTGATGATACTGTTACAATGCCCGAGTATGTATAGCACACATTCGATGTCAGTATCCACACTGCCCAACAGGGTGTACCACACACATTCCATGCCAGTATCCACACTGCCCAACAGGGTGTACCACACACATTCCATGCCAGTATCCACACTGCCCAATAGGGTGTACCACACACATTCCATGCCAGTATCCACACTGCCCAACAGAATACAGTACACATTCCATGCCAGTACCCATTCTGCCCAACAGGATGTACTGCACACATTCCATGCCAGTATCCACACTGCCCAATAGGATAGAGCACACATTCCATGCCAGTATCCACACTGCCCAACAGGGTGTACCACACACATTCCATGCCAGTATCCACACTGCCCAACAGGATGTACAGCACACATTCCATGCCAGTATCCATACTGCCCAACAGGATGTACTGCACATATTCTCATGCCAGTATCCACACTGCCCAACAGGGTGTACCACACACATTCCATGCCAGTATCCACACTGCCCAACAGAATACAGTACACATTCCATGCCAGTACCCATACTGCCCAACAGGATGTACTGCACACATTCTCATGCCAGTATACACACTGCCCAACAGAATACAGCACACATTCCCTGCCAGTACCCACACTGCCCAATAGGATAGAGCACACATTCCATGCCAGTATCCACACTGCCCAACAGGATCTACAGCACACATTCCCTGCCAGTACCCATGCTGCCCAACAGGATGTACAGCACACATTCCATGCCAGTATCCACACTGCCCAACAGGATACAGTACACATTCCCTGCCAGTATCCACACTGCCCAACAGGATGTACAGCACACATTCCATGCCAGTATCCATACTGCCCAACAGGATGTACAGCACACATTCCATGCCAGTATCCGCACTGCCCAACAGAATACAGTACACATTCCCTGCCAGTACCCATGCTGCCCAACAGGATGTATAGCACACATTCCATGCCAGTATCCACACTGCCCAACAGGATACAGCACACATTCCCTGCCAGTATCCACACTGCCCAACAGGGTGTACCACACACATTCCATGCCAGTATCCACACTGCCAAACAGGGTGTACCACACACATTCCATGCCAGTATCCACACTGCCCAATAGGGTGTACCACACACATTCCATGCCAGTATCCACACTGCCCAACAGAATACAGTACACATTCCATGCCAGTACCCATTCTGCCCAACAGGATGTACTGCACACATTCCATGCCAGTATCCACACTGCCCAATAGGATAGAGCACACATTCCATGCCAGTATCCACACTGCCCAACAGGGTGTACCACACACATTCCATGCCAGTATCCACACTGCCCAACAGGATGTACAGCACACATTCCATGCCAGTATCCATACTGCCCAACAGGATGTACTGCACACATTCCATGCCAGTATCCGCACTGCCCAACAGAATACAGTACACATTCCATGCCAGTACCCATGCTGCCCAACAGGATGTACTGCACACATTCTCATGCCAGTATCCACACTGCCCAACAGGGTGTACCACACACATTCCATGCCAGTATCCACACTGCCCAACAGAATACAGTACACATTCCATGCCAGTACCCATACTGCCCAACAGGATGTACTGCACACATTCTCATGCCAGTATACACACTGCCCAACAGAATACAGCACACATTCCCTGCCAGTACCCACACTGCCCAATAGGATAGAGCACACATTCCATGCCAGTATCCACACTGCCCAACAGGATCTACAGCACACATTCCCTGCCAGTACCCATGCTGCCCAACAGGATGTACAGCACACATTCCATGCCAGTATCCACACTGCCCAACAGGATACAGTACACATTCCCTGCCAGTATCCACACTGCCCAACAGGATGTACAGCACACATTCCATGCCAGTATCCATACTGCCCAACAGGATGTACAGCACACATTCCATGCCAGTATCCGCACTGCCCAACAGAATACAGTACACATTCCCTGCCAGTACCCATGCTGCCCAACAGGATGTATAGCACACATTCCATGCCAGTATCCACACTGCCCAACAGGATACAGTACACATTCCCTGCCAGTATCCACACTGCCCAACAGGATGTACAGCACACATTCCATGCCAGTATCCACACTGCCCAATAGGATACAGCACACATTCCCTGCCAGTATCCACACTGCCCAACAGGATGTACAGCACGCATTCCATGCCAGTATCCACACTGCCCAACAGGATAGAGCACACATTCCATGCCAGTATCCACACTGCCCAACAGGATACAGTACACATTCCCATGACAGTATCCACACTGCCCAACAGGGTGTACAGCACACATTCATGCCAGTATCCGCACTGCCCAACAGAATCCAGTACACATTCCCTGCCAGTATCCACACTGCCCAACAGGGTGTACAGCACACATTCCATGCCAGTGTCCACACTGCCAAACAGGATACAGCACACATTCCCTGCCAGTATCCACACTGCCCAACAGGATACAGTACACATTCCCTGCCAGTATCCACACTGCCCAACAGGATGTACAGCACACATTCCATGCCAGTATCCACACTGCCCAATAGGATACAGCACACATTCCCTGCCAGTATCCACACTGCCCAACAGGATGTACAGCACGCATTCCATGCCAGTATCCACACTGCCCAACAGGATAGAGCACACATTCCATGCCAGTATCCACACTGCCCAACAGGATACAGTACACATTCCCATGACAGTATCCACACTGCCCAACAGGGTGTACAGCACACATTCATGCCAGTATCCGCACTGCCCAACAGAATCCAGTACACATTCCCTGCCAGTATCCACACTGCCCAACAGGGTGTACAGCACACATTCCATGCCAGTGTCCACACTGCCAAACAGGATACAGCACACATTCCCTGCCAGTATCCACACTGCCCAACAGGATAGAGCACACATTCCATGCCAGTGTCCACACTGCCAAACAGGATACAGCACACATTCCCTGCCAGTATCCACACTGCCCAACAGGATAGAGCACACATTCCATGACAGTATCCACACTGTCCAACAGAATACAGTACACATTCCCTGCCAGTATCCACACTGCCCAATAGGATAGAGCACACATTCCATGCCAGTATCCACACTGCCCAACAGGGTTTACAGCACACATTCCATGCCAGTATCCATACTGCCCAACAGGATATAGTACACATTCCATGCCAGTATCCACACTGCCCAACAGGATGTACAGCACACATGGGCATGTCAGTATTGACACTGCCCAATAGGATGTGACGCACATGTCGCCATGCATGTTTGAATTCCAGAAGTCTCCAGTATGCAATGGTTCCATGGCGCTGCTCCTTTCCCATCGAGACCACACATTAAAGTGCTCCCCGCCCCCCCCAGCAGGCCCATGTCAGCGTCCACACAGCCATGGTGGTAAAGCTGCACTGCTGTCCCTGTGGCTGCCTGGCCATTCTCCCGCCTTCCTCTCATCATCCTCTGTTTCATCTTCTTGCTCCACTTCCTTCTCTACATTCTCCTCTTGCTCCCTTATCTCTTCCTCCTCTGCCAACTGTGTTTCAACAGTTATATTCACACTTTCATAACATAGGACACAATATTACATCACAGCTGTTTCTTATAAATTCATTTTTAATCTGAAAGTGTCACCAAGTTTATCTGTGTTTGTGACTCAACATCAAAATGCCATAAAATATAATAAATATTGAGCTTCTTTCAAGGTGATTGGTGGTTTTGAATAATTAGGGCATGCTGGCGAGCAGAGTACTTAGTAAATGCAAATGAAAAGTGCCACCTCGAATCATTATGCG
Organism: Calotriton arnoldi; assembly: GCA_963921515.1. NCBI lineage: Eukaryota > Metazoa > Chordata > Amphibia > Caudata > Salamandridae > Calotriton > Calotriton arnoldi. The sequence continues at coordinate 967,585 of CAWUFW010002548.1, read as the reverse complement.
GTGAGTAGCTGTAAATAACATTGGACTGCCACAGCTAACCTAGAGGTGTCAGATAATTAACGAATACCGATCACATTGGTGGTGATGAGAAATGAAGATATTCCTTTACACCTGCATTGTCAAAAGTATTGGCTTTGTTTAAAAATTTCAAAATTCAAGGTCCAATTGTGATGTTAAATAGAGAGGCCCGCCAATGGCCCCTATAACTAACAATAAGAAACACCAAATGCGGAAAAAGTAGCAGAATGCGATAGCTCGGAAAATCTTGTCAAATGGCTGCGGAAATATCCGGGCATTGCAAGTCCGATATGAAATGATAATTAACTGTGAATGCTAAGGGAAGGCTTCTGTACAAATCTGGGAATTTCAGGAAAGTTGGCTGCGTTAGGGAGTGAATGGCAAATGTATTCATGGCAGCAGGGAATGAGATCTCCGTGGTAAGCAGTCGAAGTCCATCGTATACAAAACACAACAAGCATCGATCTCTTGTCTTTATGGGGCCATGTGTTTCTAATTAGCGTGGAGGCGTGCACTGCCCCCGACCTCTCAAAGGAAAAAAATCTTGACGAAACCAAGATTTTTTTCCTTTGACAGGTCGGGGGCAGTGCGCTCCTCCACGCTAATTAGAAACACATGGCCCGATAAAGATAAGAAAGTGCTTTGCGACAGTCGCAAAGCAGACAACCCAATCCGGATCGGCCGGACGAAAAGGCGAAAGGGCGTCACCAAAAAACCCTCATTTCCAATGGCAGGCCACCGTTTAGCATAAACGGTGACACCAGCCAATGAAAATGAGGGGAGGGGCTTCAAGTCCCCTTCTCAAATCTACTCTCCTACAAAATCTCTCGCCCAGCGAGCAGCGCTTTGCGCTGCAACGCCAGGCGAGACCTAAAAATGAGGATGTTACCATTCTCTAGCTGCAGTCTATCCATTGCGGATAATAATGTATGACAGGGTGACATTGCTTTCTTAAGGAATAGTCTTCTGGCAGACAAAAAGAACTTAATACAGTTTTACATGAGTATCATGAAAAGTGATCGTTTTTCATACCGCCCTATTTCCCTCATTAACTTCGAACCCAAACTCCTGGGGGAGGTCCTGGCGGATCGCCTGCGGACCTGTGTGACGGACTTAATCCACCCAGGCCAATCCGGTATCATGCCATTCCGAGCCACCAGTCACAACATCCGCAGAGTACATAATGCCATGGCATTAGCCCCAGAATTAGGACGCCCGGCGGCTATATTATTGGCGGATATAGACAAAGCATTTGATTCTCTTAGCCAATTACTCGAAGCGGCTAATTTTGGCCCTCATTTTATAACGTATGTCCGTTTGCTATATACTGACCTGACAGCCTCAGTTCGTATAACAGGTCATCGCTCACACCCCTTCCCGATACGCAGAGGCACGAGGCAGGGATGCCCCCTGTCCCCCCTGTCCCCGTTATTATTTGCTTTGGCTGTGGAGCCCCTGGCTGTGTGGGTTCGGAGTGACCCAGTGTTCTGCGGATTTGAGTGGTCTCAGGCGAGATCAGATCGTATTGCGCTGTATGCGAACGATGTCCTTTTCTTTTTAACGGACCCGTGGTTCTCAGGCCCACGCCTCTTGCAAATCCTCAGAGTGTTCGGGGAAACTACGGGCCTCCACAGCAACCCTGCTAAATCCGTGCTTTTCCCAGTATGTGGCAACCAGGGGCGGGGCACCTTGGCGACGCAGCTATCACACGCGACTGGGGGTTTGAAATATTTAGGCATTTTCATGTCGCCCTGTCCAAAGATTTCCTGGGAACATAATATTAATCCACTGCTTACAAGTCTAAACAATGAAACAGCAATTTGGTCCTCCCTCCCCTTATCGTTATACGGGCGGTCTGCCATTTTTAAGATGGTGCCCCTGCCAAGGATTCTTTACAGACTACAAAATTTCCCTTACAACATACCGAGGTCCTGGTTTGTGCAAGACAATGCCATACACAAATTCCTGTGGAACGGGGGAGCGATCCGGGTGGCACTCCATACATGCGCACAATCCACGTACTGTGGGGGGATCGCAGCAGCGGACGTATAAGCATACTACGCCACATCTCAGTTCCTAATAATCAATGAATGGTGGTATAACTCCCCAACGGACCCGGCTTTTGCGCTACAGCAGGCGGCAATGGAGGGGGTTCCCCTTCTTCAATTCCTATATAGCTCTAGGAATCTCAATGTACTACCCCCTGCGAGTAGAACTGTGATTCAGCTCTGGCGGTACAAGGTGAGGCAAATGGGGTGGAGCGGGACCCTGACCCAAGCGACCCCTTTGTGGCAGGGCATACTTGCGCCCAGTGATGGCCTTGCAGGGATTTCGTCAATGGGACTTAGTGGGAATATCTACATTAGGAGATGTGATGCAGGGCACTACATTGAAATCCTTTCAACAGTTGCAAGAGGAATTTCACTTACATAAGACACAATTCTATAAATATCTTCAACTAAGTCATGCATTAGACCCCCTGATTCGTGCTCTAGACACCCTTCCTGAATTTTATCCACTTGAGGGCCGCCTATTGATGGGAGACCTGGGGCTCCATAAAATCAGGCAAATATATCAAACACTTGATAAAACTAGGAGCGCAAGGCAAGACGATATCTCTGATTTGACAGATGATGACTGGGCCGAAGCCATAGCCAGCCCCCGGAGTGCCGCGGTATCTTCACGCTACCGCCTCATTCAATTGAAGTACATACACCGGGCATATTACACCCGATTCCGACTTTGGAAAATGGGGGTAATTCAGTCCCCTACCTGTTTGAGATGTGAGAGGGAAGAGGGTAAATTTTTACACACGGTCTGGAGCTGTTCTGTGTTGCAGCCGTTCTGGAGGAGGGTGGCTTCTTGCCTTAGTGACATACTTTCATGGGAGCTCCCGCTAGATGCAAGACTTTTCCTTTTACACAGCACTGACGGGATCGGGGGTAACAAATACAAACAACATTTCCTTTTTTTGGCTCTTACCATTGCCAAACGTGACATAGCCCAACTGTGGAAGGGGGTCTCCCCTCCGACTATGGGTAAATGGAAGGCTGAACTAGACAGGTGTATGGGTGCAGAGATTGCGGTGTTTCTGGCCCGTGGATACCCCCAGAAGCATAGAAAGATATGGACTCGTTGGGCGGCATACCGAGGGATAGACCTTCCCCCCATACCAATGTTTGATACACGTTTCATTTCGCATCATGTGACTGTCTGCCTTAGTTCATATGTAACTTTTACGCAATCACGGGGATCTAGGATTGTCTGCACTGTGTTTATATTGCTTGGCCTGCAGTTCCTGCAGGAGTTAAAATTGATTCAATATTATGGTACTCCTGATTCATCTTGTTTCCTACAGATACTTGTAGGGCTATGGCCCATACTGCATCAGGAAAACCAAATAAAATTTATTTAAAAAAAAAAGTGATTCTTTTGTGAACCACAGACACTTTTAAAAAGACTGGCATTAAATAAGGACAAATACAACGCACTTGAAGTCATGTATCTTTGGTAACATCATCATTACTGATGGATAAAACATTTTAACGTAGGCTGGTTTTTGCATTGACAAAAAAGTGCTAGTCTGGAAAAGAGGAAAATTCCCTTCAGAGATGCAAAGGAGGCTCCAATGGGATCATCCACGTCACCAGAAGTGAGGACACCCAAGGCATAATAGATTGTTGTTCAAGTTCACTTCAAATTTTTAGATCTGTTAATCAGCACCTAACCAATAGATCCCTGTCTAAATGGAGTAGAAGACAGAAGAAGGTACCGCTTCTATCCATTCAGGGAAAAAAGGTGACAAGCTTGCATAAGAAGATGAGTTTTTAGCCTAAGTTTCAAATGACTGACAACAGACAGGTATTCCATAACCTGGACTTAAAAACAGAAAAGGCAGCTCCTCCCCCACCGGTCTCCTTTAAAATTCAGCACAAATAGCAAAACAATATTCATAGACCTCAGGATTTTGGGAGTTGATATCCTTTAAAAAGTTTAAAAGAGTCAGGGTCAGGCAGAAATAGCATTCTACACCACAAGGGATAAATTGTAGGCACTATTTTACTAGAAGTCAGCACAAATCCTTATGGGAGGTGCAGCACTGGCAGAGGAGGTAAAAATCTTCTTCGACATAGGAGGTTGTCATTTATCACTGATCGCAACAGAAGGCAGTGAACAGAACAAGAAATGGGCAAACTGTGCATTCTTTGAATCATAAATGAATGGCTTCAGCCATATAAGCAGCGGCTGCAACTTCCACCACGGAACCTGTGCTGGCATTGTTTTAGGGTGAAAGATTGGGCCAGCATGAGGTGCCAGTGAACGTGTACTCCCTCCAGGGACACACAACTTGCCCTTAAAAAACAGTGGGAGACAGTGAAGTACACTTTCCTGATTACATTAAAATCAATATTGCGGGGGCGCTAGAGGGCGCACAGCAAGATGGCTGCGCTGTAGTGCAGCTCTGCCCGGCTGATCTGCAATCCGTCCATTATCCGCCTGAAATATGCTCGAAGCTAAAAAAAGGGACGTATTGCGACGCTAGACGGCCTAGAGCAGTTCTGAGGCATTGTATAATTGCTGTGTTCAGGCAAAACGTGGGAAATTGGAGGCGACGGAACCTGGCCATGAGAGGGTAAAATGGTGGCCGTTCCTGCCCGGGAGACGGAGTTTGCGAGCTGCTGACGGGCTGCGCGCTGGGAGTGCAGCACCGGTCAGAGCGGTGGTGCGCAGGTGGAGCCAGCCGTAAATAAGCAAGGAAAGACCAGGAACGTCCTGAGGCGCATCAATCTGCGCTGCCGAGAAATGTGCTGCCTGGAGCGGATCGGCGAGAACCTGTGCGGAGAAGGCGCGGCTGACCTGCTGCACACAATCTGGGAATCGCTGCGGAGTGCGGCGTGCAGCGTGCAATGATAAAAGAACTGACCTGCTGCTGGCCCCTACAGGATCTGGAGAGTGAGCGTCGCTGCCAGGGACGAGCGCGATAAGTGGGATTGCGGCTTGGCCTGGGCCTGCGGCTGCGGAGGTGGGTGTGGGCCCGGGCGTAAGGCTGCGGCCTACGAAACTGCCCGAAGGCGTGGACGGCGAGGCGGGCTCTGCGAACGATTGGGGCAGAAGGCAGCTTGCGGCGAGCACGCACTATAGACTCTGCAACTAGATTTTGACGTGCTGCACTGTGGGGGGCCCCAAGCAAACTTCGCTGAGCTACCAGTAAAGAGAACATTATTCCTTGCAGCGGCAAGGCCCGGGCCCACGGAGCACGCAATTTCTAAAATAGCCTAATAAGGACAAAATATTCGCTCCAGCGGCACAGCGTGCGTGTAAAGCAAATCTGGGCTAGGGGCACGACAACACTGGTAGAACTTGGCAAGAATGCAAAGAAGGCACCGTCTCAAAAGTACTACAACATGCTGCAGCTGCAATGATATGAGGGTGGGCGGCACAGGTATGGTGTAAACACTACTCAATGAGACACTGATAAGAGGGGCGAAATAAATCCAAGGCCTGTACTCACGTAGTGGACTACAATTGAGAAATTGTCCGGTAGAGGCTTGGAAAGTGAAGAATCATCTGAGCATAGGGAGTGGCAGTATTCCCAGGCTGCGGCACCTAAGTGTCTGGCATACACCATGGGGAAAGCAGACAAATCTCAACCTCGCCTCACATTTGAGATGCAGAAACCTAGCAGGTCACAGTCTAAGGCTGCATCAGACTCGGAGGCAGACGTACAAGGAGAGGCTGCCCCCTCACTCGAAACGACGCTCCTGGCAATGCAGCGTAGTTTACAATCCATAGATGGAAAGATTGATGCGTTAAACCAACGAATGGACAACATGTCTGCAAAGTTAGAGAAACAAAATACTAGAATTGGTGAGGTTGAACAGAGGGTTTCTAACACTGAGGACGAACTGAGCGAAGTCTCTAGTAAAGCTTTAAATATGGAAAAAGTTTTGGCGCTCATACAGGCGAAAAATGAAGATTTAGAAGCTAGGTCCAGACGGAACAACCTAAGAATTACTGGCCTACCTGAGTCGACAAATATAGGCAAAATGGAGACGTTCATTGAGACATTGATAAAATATATTTTTGGTAACGCAAATATATCCCCTATACTGATTGTTGAGCGCGCGCATCGCTCTTTGGCGGCGCAACCAGTCCCTGGAGCAATGCCGCGCCCCATTATTGCCAGACTAATAAACTATAGGGACCGCAATGCTATTTTACGGATGGCGAGAGAAAAGGGTACTATAAACTTTCAAGAGAACACATTGGCCTTTTAACCGGACTTCACGGTAGCAGTGCAGGCAGCAAAAAGGGAATTCGGAACTGTAAAGAAACTACTGCAGTCGGAGGGCATTCCTTACGCCATGTTGTACCCTCCTCGCCTCAGAATTGGCCCGGAAGGGGCCTTTAAGATCTTCACTAATCCAAAGGCTGCGTTTGAACATGCTAAAACGCTGAAAAGGCGGCGGCATGAATCCTCCAACGACCCAGATGATGAGGAGCAGTAATGTATATGAACAGTGTTTGTCATTAGAAGTGATCTGTGCTGATAAGGATGATAGCTTGAGGCAGTTGAATATGGTTTCGATTTTTTCCCTCTCTGTTCTGGGCTGTTTGGGTAAGAACTGAAATGGTATCCGGTTTGGCGCACAGGAGTCCTACAACTATACTTGGGACAATATAGCATCTGATACAGGACTGATCAGCCACCTCCTGCTTCAGTGGGAGGCTGGTAGCACTCTGGCGCTCCCCCATGGGAATACCCCGTATGTTTCATATGTTATTCTGTATTTGGGGGGGGGCTGTTCTTTCTAATAAGGGATGGCTTTAGCAAGTTGGGGGTGATGAAGTGGGTGGGGCAAGGTCTGAGATGGGAGGGGAGTGGGCATTTGAAATTCTGCAAGGGCATTGCTTCTGAAACATTACAGTTGACATGTGCAATATGGTCTGACAACGTTTATTGTGATTTGATGTGCTGCGGGTATGGGTAGTAATATAACATTTCTCACATGGAACGTACGCGGGCTTAACAGCCCCAAGAAAATTCGCTCTATCTTAGCGTGCTTGGACAGGTTCGATGTACAGGTCGCTTTCCTACAGGAAACCCACTTAACTAAATTCTCGAAGAAAAATGTGGGGGGTCCGCTGGGCCGGGGTAAGGGTGGCTGCCTCCTACTCCTCTTATTCCAGAGGGGTGATGACCCTCATCAAGAAAGGCGTGCCATTCACTATGATTAGCTCAGAGACAGATGAGCAGGGCAAAGTGGCATTAATCTTGGGCAAACTGGGTGGTGTGACGGTATTGCTGGATAACATATATGGCCCTAATGTGGATGATCCCGCACTTTTTTAATGATGTTTGGCGTCGTATCTCTATGTATCCCCCTGGGGAGATATTTTGGGGAGGCGATTTTAACATATGCCTGGATGTGAACATGGATCGGTCGGACAGTGCAGGGGCACGTGGGAAGCAGGCGTCAGATACCTTGCTAGGATTGATGGGCGCGGGGGTATTAAAGATATATGGAGATCACGCAACCCGGTGACAAGGGAGAGCACCTTTATCTCATAAGTGCACGGGTCATGGTCCAGGTTGGACTACTGGCTCGCGTCTGAGGTAGCATGCACCTGGGTAGTCAATATTAGTCATTTGGCAAAGACGCTTTCGGATCACTCCCCTGTGCTCCATGAGCTGCAAATCCCTGAATGTGCGAGGCCTCCGTTTACGTGGAGACTACAGCAGTCTTCTTTGGCAGGTCCAGTTTTCAAGAGAACAATTGGAAACGCGATAAGAAACTATTTCTTGGATAACGAGGGATCAGTAGACAGCGCGGGACACTCTGGGAGGCATTTAATGTTACACTTTAGGGTCCTGGTTAGACACGGCACACCGTAGACACTACATTACCCAGAATGCAACACTAGGGAGAATGATTGTGTGCGCTCACAGACTCACCACGTGACCTTGTGGGGGGATAAAGACAGCCCCTTCCCAAGCGCAGGTGCTTGGCAATCGTTCTACCTGCTGGACCACGCCTTGCTTCACCTGTGCCTTGTTTCCTGTTCGAGGAATAGAGATCGAGTGTTTGTCTATCTGAGGTCTCCCGTGGTTTGAACGCTCTCCTGCCTGCTGCTTTACCGGACGGCTCTCTCTAGGCTCCCTCGCAGTTCGACGAGAGAGTTATTCATGTTTCGCGAGTCTCACGTTCTGATATATATTTACACTATCGTTCCTATTAGGGAGCAGGATTTATTGGCTCTCCTTCGCCTAATTTTTATGAGTGTCGTGTGCGCGCACTACCTCTTATTTTTTGTGTTCTAAACCCGGAAAGGTTTTACCGCTACTAGATAGTTAGCGGTCTTTGTTTATTAGTATCCAGTCCTCGCACTAATTCCCCCTACCCTGTTGGAATTGGATTCAACCCTCTGCACCTCCTGGATTGAGTGGATCCTTGGAAGTTGGACTTCTGGATGGCCTGAACTCCTGACACTGAGTCGCTGTGAACTTAACCGTTGCTTGGTGAGGATACCTGCTGGCTAGAAGTTGGTCTAAACTTACGGCGATTAACGGCTGTTATACTGGTGAGTCTGGGGTCGTACACAACTAGTGAAGGGGTTATAATCTAAACAGGAGGTGGGTGGTTAAAATAGGAACATACATTTGTCACTCATCTGCATTTCTTTTGTCTATTCTGTTGTAGCACCTCAAGGCTTCTTCTCTGCCCCTTCTGAGAGTCCTGTGGAAAACCTTGCTCTTGCCCTCACTCTGGTGGTCCTGAGATGTCTCTTCTCTCCCTTGTGGGTAGACAACTAGTAATCCGGTAATATCCTGATCTGGTGATACCCCGGGGAGAGTGGAGGTCCTTCTTCGCTCCCGAGGAAATTGGCACTCTACCGAGTACACAGGAGAACCCGACAGATTGCCAAGCACACGTTTCATTTTTCCCCTGAGCGGAGATGGACATAGCGGACACATTTGACATGCTCCAGGGTGGAGCTATGTCCGCTGATAATCCTGTATTAACTATGAACGAGTTAGTTGCAGTAGTAACCAGTTTGCAACAGGAACTCAGGGCTGTAAAAACTGAGAATTCTAGATTAACGGCTGAACTGAACACGGTGAAGGCCCAAACGCAAGATGACCCCAGCCTCATGGCTAATACAGTCAAGCACAAAAAGACCTATATACAACCTGCCCGCTTTCCGGGTCCTACCCCTCCTACTGTCCCCACTTCCTTCGCGTCCTCTAGCACACCCACAGCTCCGGTGAATGTAACAGTGGTTACTCCACCGCAAACACCATTAGCGATGCCTGAGAGATTCAATGGAGACAATACTAGATATTCGGTATTCATGAACCAATGTCAGTTACAGTTTTTGTGTAGAGCAGCCTCGTTTCCCGACGATGCCGCAAAAGTGGCTTTCATCATTTCCTATCTGACGGGTAATGCAGCCTTGTGGGCTGTGCCGCTGGTGGAAAATAATGATCCAGTCTTGTATGATTTAGTAAGCTTCAAGGACAGCATGAAGAATTTGTTTGCTCGTCACTCCTACATGCAGGCGAGTGATAACGAATTGTTAGGATTAAAGCAAGGTTCAAAAGATCTGTTGAGTTATATCACTACCTTCAATCGACTAGTGGCTGAAACGCAATGGCCGGAGGAGAAACGAACTTCCTTATTTTATAGAGGGCTGCGTGATGAGTTGAAGGATGTTTTATCACAGATAGTGACCCCTCCAGAAGACTGTCCTTTTATTGACTTGGTGGTTAAACTGGATCATAGGTTGAGTGAACGGAAGGGAGAACGCACAAAGGGGGATTTCCTCGTTTTCTGGTACCTCGCATTGAGAAGAAGGAAATCAAGGATAGTGTAGAACCTATGCAGATAGGTGGGATTCGTGGCCCACTGTCCCGAGAAGAACGCGATAAGAGGAGACGACTAGACCTATGTCTTTACTGCGGAAAAGGGGGACACTACGCCAAGGACTGTAGTGTTAAACCGAAGGTAGGACCCCGACTGCCTGGGGGAAGATGGGATTCGCAGTCCAATCGGAAAACTACTAGACTTGGAGAGATCTGAGACCAGCTCTTCAAGTCCTAAAACCCCATGGGTCTCTTTATTCCTTGCCAATACCTCCACGGTCGTCCCTAAACATTTTACGATTTCAGTAGTATTGGTAATGCCGTCCCAGTGCAGAATCCCCTTATCGATCATGCTAGACTCTGGGGCAACTGGGAATTTCTTGGACATCACGTTGGCAAAAAGTCTCGGGATAGAATTCCTACAGAAAACTCACCCTGAAAAGGTGAGGGCCGTAGATGGCACAGAGTTATCATCTGGCTTAATACACTATCACACTTCCGCTCTGACCATGGTCTGTGATAACGGGCATACCGAGAAGATACGATTTGATTTAATTGATACACCCAATTTTGGCGCCATTCTGGGAGTGCCCTGGTTACAGACTCACAACCCTCACATTGACTGGGTTACCCGAAAGGTAACATTACGTTCCTCTCATTGTATGTTGCACTGTTACCATGATTCCTTACCTGTCAGCCCCTCACTTAGTTGCGCGCTCACGGATTTAGGAAATACCACCTTGCCTGCAGAATACCATGAATATAAAGTGGTCTTTGACGAGGCCAAAGCTGTAGCATTACCACCGCACAGGCCTTTTGATTGCCGTATCGATTTAGTACCAGGTGCCACCTTGCCGGTCAGCCGAGTATACGCATTGACAGAACCAGAAAGCCAGTATTTGTATGACTATCTCCAAGACATGTTGCAAAAGGGTTTTATACGCCATTCCACCTCGCCTGTCTCATCCCCTCTGTTTTTTATACCAAAACGTGAAGGGGGTTTGAGAGCCTGCCTGGATTATAGAGCATTGAATAAGGTGACTGTAAAAACAAATATCCTCTCCCTCTTATTTCCGGGCTCTTAGACCAAGTACGAAAAGCCAAAATCTTCACCAAACTCGATTTACGAGGAGCTTATCATCTGATTAGGGTAAAGGAGGGAGATGAATGGAAGACGGCATTTCGCACGAAATACGGGCTGTATGAATATTGTGTGATGCCTTTCGGGTTGTGCAATGCACCCGCAGCCTTCCAGTTTTTTATCAACGAAATATTGAGAGAATACCTTGATGTGTTTGTCATCGTCTACATCGACGATATTTTGGTTTATTCCCAAAACAAAAAAGACCACATCACTCATGTGAAGCTCATACTTCAACGCCTATGTGAAAACCATCTGTTTGCCAAACTGGAGAAATGCATCTTCCATACACAAAAAGTAGATTTCCTAGGGTTTGTAATTTCACCAGAAGGTATTCACATGGACCCCGCCAAGGTATCGGCCATTGTGAAGTGGTCTAGTCCTACCTCGGTAAAAGAGGTGCAATCATTCCTGGGATTCGCCAATCTTTACAGGCGCTTTATAGATCATTTTTCAGACCTCATCACACCCATCACCAAATTGTTAAAAAAGGGAGTTACTTTTAACTGGGATGACAATGCAGAAACATCTTTTCAAGAATTAAAATACAAGTTTAGTACAGCACCTATTGTAAAACACGCGGATGAAACTCAACCGTATTTTGTAGAAGCAGATGCATCACAATACGCCGTTGGGGGGTCTTATCCCAAAGAGACTTTCGAACAGGCACCCTTCATCCAATAGCATACTTCTCAAAGACTCTATCCCCCGCGGAACAAAATTACACCATTGGAGAACGAGAGCTCTTAGCGATTAAGTTAGCATTTCAGGAATGGCGACACTACCTATTAGGATCACCTCATGTGATCACTATTTATTCAGATCACAAGAATTTACAGTTCTTTAAATCTGCAAAGGCACTCACTCCTCGACAGATGAGATGGGTCTCCTTCTTTAGCGAATATGATTTTCTTATTAACTTTAGACCAGGAGCCAAACAAGGAAGAGCTGACGCTTTATCACGACTAGGTAAAGAGTACAAATACATGGTTGACACTCCCCCACCCTTGATCCCGGCTAATAAGATGGTGGCCGTTGGTAAAATTGAGGGGATTACAGATGAACCTTTTTATGAGAAACTACATACGGCATACCAGACCATTAGTATAGAAGAGTGGTTAGCAGACCCTATGAACAAGATTGAAAATGGGTTGTTTTTCCATGATACTCTCTTATACATTCCCTCTAAAGAATTACAGAAAGTAATCATAAATTGGTGTCATGCACTCCCTTAGCTGCACACCCAGGAGGTGAGAAAACACTACGGCTGTGCAAGAGATGGTTCTGGTGGCACAAAATGAATACAGAAGTGTATGATTACGTGAAAGGGTGTACGGTTTGTGCTCGTCAGAAAGCACTGCATTGTGCCCCAGCTGGATTATTGCAGCCCTTACCCATCCCTCCTGCCCCTTGGTCGTCCATTAGTATGGACTTTATCACGGATCTCCCTGCGTCCCAAGGGTTTACAGCGGTATTGGTTGTGGTGGATATGCTGTCAAAGATGGGCCATTTCGTCCCCCTCAAGAAAATACCCTCTGCCAAAGAGTTAGTAGACATATTCATCACACACATCATACGACTACATGGAGTACCCTTGGTAGTGGTGTCTGACAGAGGCCCACAATTCATATCCAAGTTCTGGCAAGGAGTGTGTACTGCCTTGCGCATAGATCAACGCCTCTCCTCAGCCTATCACCCCCAAACAGACGGGCAGACAGAACGAACCAATCAAACGTTAGAGCAATATCTCAGGTGCCTCTTAAACACGGTCACAGGGGATTGGGTACAGGCACTGCCTTTGGCAGAGTTCGCATATAATAACTCCACGCACGCCTCCTCCAAAGTCTCTCCATTCTTTTTCTCCTATGGTTACCATCCTAGATTCCTGCCTCTTTCCTTACCCCCTTCCCTCTCACGAATCCCCGCTGTGTTGGAACACCACACTCAACTCACACATATATGGAAACAAGCCATACAAGAATTAACAGAAGCCAAGGAAAGGATGAAGAGACAAGCTGATACACATAGACGACCTGCCCCTGAGTATCAGAAAGGCGATCAAGTCTGGTTGGCCACAAAAAACTTGAAAATGCCTGGTCCTAGAAAATTACAACCTAGATACATTGGGCCTTATACCATCGTGCATAAAGTCAACCCTGTTGCTGTAAAATTAGAACTCCCCCAGAGATACAGGTCCATCCAGTTTTCCACACCTCACTTCTTAAACCATATGCTCCTCCGTCCTGTCCTGAACCTCCTCCCCTCCTCTTCTCGTTGACGGGGAAAAAGAGTATGAAGTACGACGCATACTTGATTCACGAAGGTACAGAGGGAAATTGCAGTATTTAGTGGATTGGGTAGGGTATGGCCCAGAAGATCGAACCTGGGAACCGGCTACAGGCGTACATGCCCCGCTACTAGTGAGAAGGTTTCATGCCTTATATCCCTCCAAACCCAGACCGGTGGGAAGGCCTTTGGGCGGGAGAACTGTTACACTTTAGGGTCCTGGTTAGACACGGCACACCGTAGACACTACATTACCCAGAATGCAACACTAGGGAGAATGATTGTGTGCGCTCACAGACTCACCACGTGACCTTGTGGGGGGATAAAGACAGCCCCTTCCCAAGCGCAGGTGCTTGGCAATCGTTCTACCTGCTGGACCACGCCTTGCTTCACCTGTGCCTTGTTTCCTGTTCGAGGAATAGAGATCGAGTGTTTGTCTATCTGAGGTCTCCCGTGGTTTGAACGCTCTCCTGCCTGCTGCTTTACCGGACGGCTCTCTCTAGGCTCCCTCGCAGTTCGACGAGAGAGTTATTCATGTTTCACGAGTCTCACGTTCTGATATATATTTACACTATCGTTCCTATTAGGGAGCAGGATTTATTGGCTCTCCTTCGCCTAATTTTTATGAGTGTCGTGTGCGCGCACTACCTCTTATTTTTTGTGTTCTAAACCCGGAAAGGTTTTACCGCTACTAGATAGTTAGCGGTCTTTGTTTATTAGTATCCAGTCCTCGCACTAATTCCCCCTACCCTGTTGGAATTGGATTCAACCCTCTGCACCTCCTGGATTGAGTGGATCCTTGGAAGTTGGACTTCTGGATGGCCTGAACTCCTGACACTGAGTCGCTGTGAACTTAACCGTTGCTTGGTGAGGATACCTGCTGGCTAGAAGTTGGTCTAAACTTACGGCGATTAACGGCTGTTATACTGGTGAGTCTGGGGTCGTACACAACTAGTGAAGGGGTTATAATCTAAACAGGAGGTGGGTGGTTAAAATAGGAACATACATTTGTCACTCATCTGCATTTCTTTTGTCTATTCTGTTGTAGCACCTCAAGGCTTCTTCTCTGCCCCTTCTGAGAGTCCTGTGGAAAACCTTGCTCTTGCCCTCACTCTGGTGGTCCTGAGATGTCTCTTCTCTCCCTTGTGGGTAGACAACTAGTAATCCGGTAATATCCTGATCTGGTGATACCCCGGGGGAGAGTGGAGGTCCTTCTTCGCTCCCGAGGAAATTGGCACTCTACCGAGTACACAGGAGAACCCGACATTTAAAGTGACGATTCGTGGGGAATGTATAAGTGCACAGGCTGGTGTTTTGAAGGACCTAAGGCGTAGAATAAGCAAGCTGGCAACATAGATTTCAGCTCTGGAGTGGGAGTATGAGCAGAACCCTGCACCAGAAATGCTTGCCACCATCAGGGACCTTGTGAAGGAACACAACCAAACCGTAGATCAGAAATTGGCGCATAGATCTCGGAGGAGTAAAGCGAGGTATTATGGGGAGGGAGGCAGGCCTAGTCGTTCGTTGGCCCAGAGGATAACTATGCCAAGGAGTCAGGAAAATATTACTGAATTGCTGGACAGAGATGAGGCGGCGCGACACACTACGCCAGAGATAAGTAGGATATTGCTGGATTTCTATTCTGAACTTTATGGTGACAGGGCACAGGTGCCTGAGGCCGATATATGTACATATCTGGATGATATTGCACTTGGGTGGCTCTCAAAGGGCCAAAGAGAATACCTGACGCAACCCTTTGATGTGGAGGATGTAAAAGCAGCTATAATGTCCCTCCCCACATGCAAGTCAGCTGGCCTTGACGGGCTCCCAAGTGATTTTTACAAGGCGTATATAGAAGAGCTAGCACCTAGACTATTAGATGTCTTTGCAGAGGCGTACGAAAAGGGAACGCTACCTCCCACATTAAAAGAAGCACTTATTATCAGATTGCTAAAACCTGACAAAGTGGCAAATAGGTGTGAGTCATACCAACCTTTATCTCTTATCAATATAGATGCTAAGAGTTTAGCGAAAATAATTGCTAATAGGCTACAGCCTTTGGTGCCCAAATTAATTCTTCCGGACCAGTCAGGGTTTGTGTCTAAGAGATCTACGGCACATAACTTGCGCACCATGTTTGCAGCGATACATTACTTGTAGTCGGATTTTCAGGCAGTGGCAGTGCTGCTTGATGCAGCAAAAGCATTCGACTCCTTGCAATAGGAATATATGTTTACTGTACTGTTAAGAATGGGTATGCCACCGTTTTTCCTTAAATGGGTGAAATGGTTATATACTGAGCCACTGGCCCGTGTGAGAGTCAACAGTTGGGTTTCGAATGCATCTCCAAATAAGAGGGGCACAAGACAGGGATGCCCCTTGTCTCCGATGCTATTTTCTCTTGCGCTGGAGCCCTTAGCTTGTAAAACTCGCCAAAAACATGCACATGCAGCAATTTAGGCAGAGACCCCTTGTGGTTTCATTGTATGCGAACGATATGATGCTTTATGTGCGTGAACCCGCTACATATCTTCCGGCACTATTAAGAGAATATGTGAGATTTGAGAGATATTCAGGCTTAGGGATTAACTGGGCGAAGTCAGTCTTCCCGCTAACTGATGGTACTCAAGAGGTAGCGCTGGATTTCCCATTGTCGTGGTCTACTGACCCGGTGAAATATTTAGGGGTATGGCTTCACAGGGATCCCGAAATGATACTCTCCATGAACTATGGTCGAGTCATCACGCAAATTACTGAGCAAACTGCTCGATGGGCTAAACTGCCTCTCTCATTGGCAGATAGAATTGCAGTGGTGAAAATGACGATACTGCCCAAACTCCTTTATTTATTTGTAAATATCCCTATACGACTCAACATGGCACTATTTAACACTCTCCAGACGGCTCTATTGTCTCTAGTATGGGGCGGTAAGCGACCGAGATGTAGCTGGGATACGCTAACGCAGCCATTTGACCGGGGAGGTTTTGAAGCGCCTGATTTGCGGTTATACTATCTATGCGCCCAAGCTCAGTTTGCGCATTATTGGTACTTCCCGCAGCGGTACTTGCCACATGTTGCGATTGAAGCGGATACTGTGCATCCGGCCCCATTGGTGGCGGAGGAAAGGAATCAACTCTGTTAAATGCACTGCTTGAGCATGGAAGACTTTGGCCAAGCGGGCACGGCTGGACTATCTGTACGCCCCGGCGCTGCCGATCGCTACACATCCGGATATTTCTGCGACCCAGGAGCAGGCGGCTTTGAGGGCTCTGCGGGCGGCTGGGGTTAGGCAGCTTGGAGATTTATATAAGAACGGCCGGCTCAGACCGCTCGCGGAATTGCAAGCCGGACAGGAATATAGCGTAATGCTGGGCATTACATATATCAGGGTGCGGCAGGCGGTCAGGTCTATCTTCCCTGACTTTCCAGCAGAGCCAAAAGTATTGAAAGCACTGCAGGTTGTGCTGGAGGGAGAAGAAAGTGGAGGTTTGATAATAAAGCTGTATAATGCTTCTATGAGGGAGAATGAAATGCTTGAACCTCCTTCGCTTAAAAAATGGAATGCAGTGCTCGGGACCCCAATGTCACTGGAACAGTGGATGTTCTGCTGTGAACTGACTGGCAGATTGACAGCAAACTGCAATCTCCGCATTATTCATTTTAAGTATCTGCATCAACTATATTACACGCCAAGTCAATTGCAGAAATTTAGCTTGAGGGAAAATGCGAGATGCATAAGATGCGGGCAGGATGATGCAGACTTTATACACCTCGCATGGAGTTGCGCTAAAATATATGCATTCTGGAAGCGCGTTGCAGGGGTGCTTACCAGGGTTGTTTTAGAAAATGTGGTCTGCACTCCTGAATTATGTTTGTTGGGTATGGTTAAAAAGCTTAAGCCATGCAATAGACTTATTGTTGCAATATCAACCCTGTTTGCCAAGCGGGCAGTAGCACAATGTTGGGGCGCTAGAGCCAGCCCAACTGTTCAGAAATGGGTCCGGGATTTAGTATATTGTAAAGAGAAGATGGGGATATATGATGAAGAATTGCCTAAGGACTTTTGGGCTCCGCTATCCATGTACTTACTTGGAGACCCTGACTTGCAGCAAGCATAATGCATAATTGTGTACGTTCAAAAGACTGTATGCCTTGTTACTATGCATGATAGGTGCCAAAACTGTGATATGTCCAACAAACAGCAATTGTAGATTGGTTGATGTTGGGAGAGGGGGGGGGGGATCAGTTTATGCTTGTTTCTTGTATTTTGAAAACGCTTGCATATTATGTAGACATTGTATGATGGCTGGGTTCAATTTTTGGAACTCTGTAACTGTGTGTTGCAAGCTGATAAATATTTTTTTTTTAAAACAAACAATATTGCAGTAGGATTTTTATGTCTCTGAATCATTGTTTATACCCAGACAATACAGTTATAAGTCAGTGACTGACATACTTTTCAGTGAACCTCCACTATTTTGATGTCTTTAATGGCTGTGACTGACCCACTTTCAGAGAAACTCCTCGATCCTGATATCTTTATTGGAGAAGACCAACACTTATTTGAAAGAAGAAAAACAAAAGATTCTGTGATGCAAGAAACATGAACAATAGTCCTGATCACAGGCAGCACTTATCATGCCTTGGGTCTTGTCACCTCCAGTCATATGGACTACTAAGTCCATGTGGTCTGGTTCACTTCACATTGTACAACTGAAGGGAATTTCAGTTGTGAGACTGACACTGGGGGAAATTTCAAAACATAAGGCATCTGCAGGAGGAAGTGCCTATAGAAACGTTAATTAGACGCATAGCTGGTGTTTGTAAGATACATAATTATAATAAAGTATTTTTATAGTTTTCTGCACGTCTTGCACCATCATAAATAACAGGTCTAATTACCCAACTAAGGCCCTCATTAAAAGTGGTGTGGGAACACTGCATTGGTAATTGTGCCCGAATTACCCAAGATAATGCTGTGCTTTTGAGATGTCACATTGCCGGGCAATTGTCTTTACTGCACACCAGGGGCCGCGTTACACATGCGGTGCACTTTCCTTCATTGCGCCGGGCGCACCTTTAAAAAGGTGCGCCCGGCGCTGTGAAGGAAAGTACGACACATTATGGGGAATGCGCTGCTCCCAGGGCAGCTGCGAACTCGTGCTGCCCGGGGGGGCAGCACATTCACGTGTCATATGGAGCGGCAGCTTTACAACCGCTCCATGTTTCACTGGCCTGCACTTTTAAGGGAGAATAGAGATCCCTTGCAGGCGGGTGCAGTCAGGGACTGCACCCGCCTGCAAGGGGATGTCTGGGGTGTCCATGGGACCCCTTTTACCCCCTGCAGAGGCCTGCTCTAAGGACGAGCACCGACAGTGCGCTACCTTCTAGGCGGCGCACTGTCAGTGCGCCTCCTGAGGGCTTCTTTGCCTCTGCGCCCACGTCGTTAATACGGCGCGGGCACAGAGGCAAAGGGATTCCCTCATTTGCATGGGGCGTGCCCCATGCAAATGAGGAAACGCCCCCTTGAAGATAGCTCAGGCACTTTATGTACACCAGCGCAATTGGTATTACAGAAGGGGCCGCACAAGCATCTGCGGCCCCTTCTGTAATACAAAAGTGCCCTGGGGGCACACAAAGCAGGCGCAAACACCCGTTGGTCCCCGGGACACTTTATGTAATATGGCCCCAGATGAGGCAAATGACCACTGCTTCAACACAAAATGTGATTTTAGATAAGCCCACACAGCAGTATATTATCCCACTCCATAAAACATAATGAAACTATAAACCTTGAATCTCTAACTATTCACAGGAAAGTGATATCACAACCAAATTTGAAGGTGAAAGATAAACTGAAGTTCAATTACTATTCCCTATAAAAAGGCTTTTGGTTATTCAGCATATTCTGCTGTAGCCCATCCGAAGTACTTTTAAAAAAATCATACAAATTTGTGCCTGTAATAACACCTCAGTTAAGCCTTTAATTGCATCATCCATCTATACGTGAAGGAATACATTCCAAAAACAACTTTAGCAATCAAAGAGGGAAACCAGGAAATACAACTGAGTCAAGCATCACAGGAGGCCTGGACCAAGTGCTGACTCATGGGAGTAGAGTGATTTCCTTTGAATTTCAGTCAAAAAATAGGTGAAGTGTGAGGGAGAATTTTTGTGGTTAGAAGGTACAGTAAGTTCATGTTGCCAAAGTGATTGCTCCACCACTGTAGCTAAGAAAGGAGCAGAGACCTGCTGCTCAGAGCAACAAAGAGGAAATTTCAATGATACACTTTTGGTCCTGCCATGCATCATCTGGGAAATCCAGCAATGTCTACGTTTCCAATAAACTGCCCTGACAAACCCCTTCCCCAACTACCCACCACCACAATTCACCACACATTTAAATGTTTGGGAGTCAGACCTTTAAAATCAGGGTCCTGAGCAAAGACAGAGGTTCTTCCATCACTGGTGCAATCTTGGGCTCTTCCACTTTCTTCTCTGACTCTTCTGATTTAGTTTCTTCTTTCTGGGAAGAAATGAAAATGCAAGGAGTAAGTGATGGCTAGCGTGGGGAGATGCTTTAAGAATAGCTGCGTACATTTCTGTTATCAGCCATGGGAGAACAGCTGTATGGAAGTAAGGAAGACATTTTTGTTTAAATTAAAAAAAAAGTTTCAGTTGTGAAAGTTGGCAAAATATGCGCTGCATACACATTGTCATTCTACTTAAACAACGTGACAATAAACAGTGTAATCCGATTTTGAAGGCCAGTAAATTAGCTTAGAAAACAGTCTACACATTCAACCGATTTCCACAGCTACCTTTCCAAGCGCAAAACACATTCACAAATATATACACACGCGTATATATCTTAAGATATATGTGTATATCTCTCTCTCTATATATATATATATATATATATATATATACATACACACACACACACACACACACACACACACACAACACCTATATATAAACATGCAATGGTAGTTAAAATATATGTGGCTCAATAACACATGCCAACTGCACTGGTCAACACACATTTATTATTACAGTGCAAAGGTCAAATTCAAGTTCATTTCTGCACTACAGGGAACTTGACATGACAATGTTCCTTACTACCTCCCAGATTGAATATTAAAATTGCTTTACACACCGAAACAACTCTCCTTATGATACAGAGAGGACTCTTCAATATGATTTACCTTACTTCATAAATTGAACCCACTGCGTCCTGGTTTGGTCAATCATCTTTTTCTTTTAACAACTAGCATGAAAATGGTATGGCTTAAACCGTATATGCAAATGTGCAGACTGTAATATGCTTGTTACTATTGTTGATGGAAGGGGAGTGGCATAGTGGTCCACTCAAGGCTTTTCCTCTTGTAAGTGATGGATCCACCTCACTTTCCCCAACAGTATTAAACAGCATATTACACTCTGAGAATCTGCACATATACGCTGCATATTACACATATGGAGATAGCACCTGTGTATTATAGTAGGTCAGATTGTTCATTGGAAAGGATTTTTTTGTTTTGATTACAACTTTTGTGCTGTTCAACGAATCAGCATGACATTTTTCATAAACAAATGCATTCATTGTCCATGACAAGTTTCAAGCAGATCTGTCAAATAGGGGCTAAAAAGAGTGAGATCCTGAAAGTGACATTTCCTATTTTAATTCCCAAAGGACTCTTTGTTCTTTGATACAGAAAAAGTGGCTATGAATTAGACCAAATTTGACATGAAGGTAGAAATACATTAAAGGAAACGCATTTGCTTAGTCTGGTGTAAATCCTTACAGCAGTTTGAGAAATCAGTATTTAAAAAGTGTCTCAGAACGAGCATGAAAAAGTTATATATTAGAAAATGTGGACCATTAATTTGCAGAGATCTCCAAATCCGGCTTCGTGGAGCTCCGCAAATCCATAAATTAAAAAATATATATTCAAATCCCTTCCGACGTAGGAGCTTTTCTCCTATTGTTCATTTGAGTTCCATGAATCTGAAGTACTCGGACTGGGTGGCCACAACACAGAGTAAAATGGTGTAGCGGACATTGCAGGACCGGAGGACCTAAATCCCTGCGTTCTAAGTATTTTTTTTGAAAGGGCATTTAAGGGGCAGGGTAAGTACACCCTGATCATGAATGTAGGGAGCACCAAGAGGACCAACCCTCCTATGTTTAAATTCTAAAAACAATTATAATATTAATTTTGCTACGTGGTTTGTGGATCGCAGTGCAAGGTTCACAGGCACGTGACTGTGAACCCACGCAAGCTTCAAAGTCCTTGCTGCCCTATTGGCGGGGTACACAAATTAAACCACAGATCTACAATCCAACAGAAGTTCCAACGGTGGTCCATGTTCCAGCAAATTATGTGATAAGATCCACAAATCTTGAAATAAAATTACAAAACACACAAAAGCATGGCCCAAGGCCGTACACTGTAGACAACCATCGTATGCAGCAGGGGTTGGCCACCAGTAAAGGGTTTGGGTCAGGGTCTGGCTAGCTGTGTGTGGTGGGTCTTGGCCTACCCACGAAGGATTGAACCAAGGCCAGCAGCCAACAGGTTGTGCACAGCCGAAGGCTGCCGTGTGTAGCTGAGTTGATCACCCGAGGTGGGTTGGGTGCAGGCCCTGCGGCCAACCCATGCTGTGCAAGGCTTAAGGCTGTGGGGTTGGCTGCCGATGGAGAGCTGGGTTATTCCAGAAAGTCAAAAACTACTTGAATTGGAATATGTCTTCATGAACCAATCAAGACTCTGCAATGGCTCATTAGGATTCGGCCTAAAACATGCTTAAAGTAAACATAGGACTGAGATTTTATTTTGGTTGGTATTTACATCCAGGAAATTATTTAGTACTATATGTTTTCCTATCAAAACAACTGTTAAAATTTGCAGCTTGAGCTGCACTTGTTCCTGGTACCACAATATTCTGAAAAGAACTCTCACATCCTGATGTGAGCCCTGCTCGAATCATAAAGCTCTTAAAAGAAAAAAAGGTCTGATTGGTTACATCATCTACACTTGCAATAAAAGAGCCCATAACCACTAGGAAAAAAAGAACACTCTTTAAAGACACCATTTTGAGTTTCATACTACGTAGAGCAGAACATTTACAGCACAAACATCTGCTTTGCAAGCAAAAAAAAGATGTCCAAGTTAGCACCAGAGTAACTAGGGAGCAAAAATGCAGCACAAAACCTCCATCATCTGCAGAGAAAATAGGCAAAGATGTTGCAAACATTCTGACAACTTCTAAAGCACCTGAAAACCTTGTGAGAGAGTCACTTGCTTGGACGTTTTTCTCCTACCCAACAGGAGAGAAGAATGTTAAGGTATGTAAACTGATATGAAAATTACTGAAGTAGTGCAGTGAGGATACCATGAACTTTACTCGATTGGGATAATTGGGTGTAAAGCAGGTAGGTGCTTGATCATGACAAACTAGCATTCTCAAGCAGAGATGGAGAGTAAGGGTTAAGAGGAGAAAGACGAAGGAGTCCCAGTAGAAGGTCTTCAGGCACATGAGAAGGCAGCTGACCATATTTGTAACTTAATGCATACAATGCAAGAAAATAATGTGCTCTGGTGAGGAAAACAGAAGAGTCATCTCCATACTGATGAATAGGCCCTTGAAAAGGTACCGTTTTTGAAAGTTTTTAAAAATAAAAAGTCTGCAACTATGTAGCTCTAAAACAATTGCTCGAAGCACATTTAAAAAAAATAATTTACATAAGTTCATGTTAGGAAGAACCAAAGAATGAAAAAAAGCTGCTTTCATTTAAATAAAAAATAAAAAAAATAACCACACAAAAATGAATATGTTACGTACCCTGTAAGCTCTGTTCATAGCATGTAGTACTGTAGATTCTTATGTTCTGCATGCTCCTGTGATCTAGTGTTGGGCTCAGATAGTTGCAACTTATTTTTGTTCGAAGAAATCTTTTGAAGTCACACTGTATTATGTGGCTTCCCCTATAGCTGGCAATGCGCAAGGACACGGACTACATTGTTAAGATAGTTTTCCACACAGGGTGTTAGAGTAAGCATGGAGTAGTGTGAAGGACAGTATGGTGACCATGCATGTGATTTAAAGAATGTTAAAATGGAGGATCTCGGTCGCAACCACTGGCTCCCAGGAGAGCAAAAGGTTGCATGTTAATCTACAGCACCACAAACTATGAACAGTTGCTTTCAGGGTAAGTAACATTCTGTCAGTAGCATGTGTTGCTCTAGGTACCCATGCTGTGCACAGATTGTAAAGAGGTAACACCATTAGCGCTGGTCAGTCAGCAGATGAAGCAGTTGTCTGAAACAGATTTCTTGAGACTTTTTCTGACTCTAGCCTGATGGTCTGCTAGAATGCCCACACACTAAGGTTTTATGATGGTGTGTGCAGTTAACCATGTAGCTGGTTTACATAGGTCAGCTATGGGGATTATCCCTAGGAAAGCCATATTGGTGTCCTGTTTGCAGGTTTATACAGTGTGGGAGGGATTAGTCAGGCTCTCTTGGCTATAAAGTAGCAGATGGAGTTGCATTTGACAATCCACCTGGCTATACCTGCCTTTGATATAGGGTAACCTTTATGAGGATCAGCAAAGGCTAAAAGCGGCTGTGTCTTCCTAAAGCATTTGGTCTTGCCAATGTAGTGCATTTTGACACGCTTAACGTCAAGTGTGTGTAGTGCCCTCTCTGCTACTGAGTCAGGCTGGGGCGGAGGCAGAGAGCTCTATGGTTTGGTTGAGATGGAAAGGTGAGACAACCATGGCTAATTACTTAAGGCTAGACTTAAGAACAACTCTGTCACTATGGACTATGGAATTGCAGGCTCCAGCAGTGAAAGAGCCTGCAATTCAATAATACATCTTGGGGACCTAATAGCTATCAGAAGGAGACCTTCCAAGAGAGAAAATCTAGAGAGCAAGAGAGTAGTGATTCAAAAGGAGGGCCCATGAGCTTTGCAAGGACAACATTAAGGTTCCAGGCTGGGGCAGGAAGCAGCCAGGGAAGAATGGTTCTTTTAAGGCCTTTCATGAAGGCTTTGATGATAGGGATTTTGAAAAGAGAAGAGTGTTCCCTGTTCTGCATATATGGTCTTGCTCCCACTACTCTGCACCAGCTCCTTTGGGTGGATGAGGTCGGATGCCAGCAAGACAGTGGCGTGCTAATTGTAGTTACCTGTCCCCTGCCGCCAGTACCAAACAACGCATTATTACGGTGGATGTTAGCAGGAAAGCAGTTGGTACGAGTGAGTCCCACGGGTTTGCTCACACTCTGGGTGACTATCCGTTGGCTGCAGCATTAGGATTTCTATCGAACATACTGGCTGGAAGTGATTCCTGTTTTACTGGTAGGAGTGCTGCCATTTCGATATTGAACGGATACAAATCATCTAGAAAAGGAATTGGTCATCATTGTAACAAGGACACTGGAGAGACGGTTTGCTTGGACGAAAGATGTGCGAAGCTATTCGCAAGAGAATAAATGTAGCGAAGGAACTTTTTGATGAAAATGAATCGGGACATACTGGCGGTACTGGAAATGGTGCTTCGAATTTACCGACTACCTAAAACAAGATCGGTTTCATTACGAAAAGTTGTGCAGAAAAGAGATTAACCACTGTTGGGAGGTTATCTCCCTTAACACTTACATAAAGGTGAGCAGAGTACCTCGGGGATTAAGGATTTTAATTACCCCGACATGTCAGAATCTGCATCCTAAGTTATTAGAGGAATGGTCCATCTTAATGGCAGGGACCCGTAAGAACATGTTGGGCCTTCTGTCAAAATATGTGGCAATAGAATTGGAAGAGGTGGAACTGGATATTAAGAAATTGAAGGAGGAAACAGAATGAGGTGCAAAATTTCCTGAAGGAGCTTGAATTAAGACTTTCCAAATATGAGGAGGAGATAAAGACAAAGAAAAAACGCAAGTTCCTAAGAGACAAGATTGATTATGCCTCTGGAAGAATTTTGACCTTTGGTAGGAAATATGATGTGGCCCGGAAGGAATTCAAGCAAACACAGTCACTCAGACAGCAGGAAATGGCCACATCTGAATCCAGTTCTGGCAACTATTCTGATATGGATGATCCTCAGGCATCTGGCACATCGAATATGGCACCTTTCACTGCCCTAGAAGAATATAGTTTTTTCAACAAAATCAGCCTCACAGAAAGCTCCCAAGAGGAAGAGGAGGCATCAGTGAAGGAGGAAAAAGACAAGGAAGGGAGGCACAAGCCGAGAGCAAAGAGGTGGTGCCGCATGGCAGAACAAGAAGACAACATGATGGGTTAGGAAACACTAAGTGATCAATTTATCCTCCCATACACGGAGTGAGGAGGAACATGCACTCTTGAAGTTAGGTCTCTCTTTCTGCCCAATTGTGAATTTTAATTATTCTAAGACCAGAATCGATTTATTCCTGTTTGTGCGCAAGCTGAAATTGCTGAAGTTGTGTGAGCGGAAGAAGCATGAGAGCGCAAGACACAAACCGGAGACACTAACTACTTTTGAAGAATCATGTGACTGCACCTTTGATAGCCTATGTATTGGGGATATAGAAGGTCTAGCAACCCTGAAACAGTTTGAGTTTGGTGGAAGAGACTGGTTGACAGAGAGGGAGCTGGTGTGTAATCTGGGCCTGGAAATAGACAGACCCAGTGGGAATGATTTTAAACCAAAGTTGAAATGTAACCCGGTCACACCACATGACAATCTGGATACATTTCAAGAGATGGTAGTGGGGGACTTGATGAAATTGTGGGGCTCCAGCAATAACAATGTTGGCAAAAATCTGTCAGAAGGTCAGAGGAAGGCTATAGACACTTTGAGTAAGAACCAGTCCTTTGTCATCAAACCTGCTGACAAAGGTGGAAATGTGGTGTTGTGGGATGTGAATAAGTATAATCAGGAAGTTTGTAGACGGCTTGAGTTGTCTAGCAATTATCAAAAGGCATCACTTATTCAATACAAGCAGACCATCTCTTAGTTTCACTCTATATTGTCTGGGTGGCATAAGGGGCTTTTGGACATTGATGAGTTTCATTTTTTGTTGACACGGAGACCAGTGGCAACTTGTTTCTATCTGCTTCCTAAAGTCCATAAACACAGCACTAACACACACACACACCCACACCCACCCCCACCCACCCGGCCTGCCTGCCCATTATTTCAGTAAATAACAGCTTACTGGAAAACATTTCTATTTATTTGGACTTTTTTCTATGTCCATATGTTGTTAACTTACCTGCATATTGCAGAGATAGTATGGACTTCATAAGTAAAATTCAGGACATTCCTTGGCAGCCTAGTTACATTCTGGTCACGATAGATGTTGTAGCATTATATACGTGTATAGATCACGAGCTGGGACTACAGGCATGCAGGCATTTTTTCCAGGGATAAATCCCAGCTACAATATGACTACACCATGATGTTGCTAAGCATGTTGAGATATTGCTTAGAACATAACTTTTTTCTTTTTGGTGACAAGTGGTTTAGACCACTTACTGGCACAGCTATGGGAAGCTGCTTTGTGCCCAGTTTTGCCGGAGTCTTCATGGGGTGGTGGGAGTCGCAGTACATTTGGTCGGAGGAGAACATCAGGTGGCCTTTTGGATGCGGTATATAGATGACCTTTTTGTCACCTGGGATGGCCCAGAGAAAGCCTTGGAGGCCTTATTGACGTGGCTGAATGAAAATGAGCTAAATCTGAAGTTTACTAGTAAGATACACAAGTCGGAAATGGAGCTCTTAGATATTCTGGTTACAGTCCGAGAAGCCAAATTAGACACTTGTCTTTACAGGAAAGCCACTGCAGGAAATAGCATTCTCCATGCCCACAGCCACCACCACCCCTAATTTGAAATGGAGTATTCCATACGGAGAGTTACTCCGAGCAAAACGTTATCTGCAGCAGCACTCCTGACCTTTTTGAGTCTGAGAAAGAGAGGATGATTGTGAGAGTCAAAGCCAGGGGAAACCCTTTGAAAGTGATCAATACAGCATGTGAAAAAGTATCCAAGGTTAAGAGGAATAGCCTGCTAACACCTAAAAAGACAAAGAAGACCAACAATGAAGTAAGATTCATTACCACTTATAGCCATGAATCAGGGGCCATAAGTAGGATACTTAGGAAACATTAGGGTTTGGTGAAATCAGATGTAACTATTGGCAAGTTAGTCAGTCCATTTCCCAGCATTACATATAGGAAGAGTAAATCCCTACGTGACATATTGGTGCACAGCTACCCCAATAAAAACCCAGCAGCTGTAGGATTGTGGCTTAGCGAACTGTTTTTTTTTTAAATGTGGCAGATGCAAAGCTTGTGCGCACAGTAAGGATGTGAAATCATACACACTTCCTACTGGTGGGACGGATAAAATTAGGAGATTTATCACGTGCAGCACTGCTTTTGTCATTTATGTTTTGGTTTGCCCTTGCAGACTCAGATATGTGGGGAGTACCATCTTCCCTGTGAAGAAGAGAATTCTTGAGCACCTGTGTGCCATAAGGAATAATGATCCTAGTTACACTGTGGCTAGACATTGGCATCAGGTCCATGCAACAGATACTGAAAAAATCTCTTTTTATGGTATTGACAGAGCCTTGACAAGTACGAGAGGTGGAGACAGGGAACGTACCCCGAGGAGGATGGAATACAAATATATAATCAAGCTTAACAGCAAACTTCCCGGGGGGCTCAATCAGGATGAAGAACTTTATGTACATGTAGGATAAGTCCTCCTTTTTCTTGATTTCCATAGTTGGATACTTATTTGAGTCTTGAATCTGTAAAATTAGGGGTCCTTGTTAAAATTAGGGACATCAAACAGATCTATTATCCGCTCTATTACTATGATGAATTTTTGTCTTTTGTGCTTATTTGCCACTCCGCTTTTTATTGTTTATTTTTTTAATATAATATGAATGTGCACTTTTGAGGGTTTTGGTTTATTTCTTTTGTAAACAGGTGTTACGAACAGTGTTACTGGGGAAATACATGTACAGCAACATTGGGATCTGTGATGTTTGTCAAAATACTCAGCCACTTGGCACAGCTGTTTGAAATTTATTACTATTCATACTCGGTAGATTTCCTTTGCATATTTGTGTGTTCAAATTATTGCTTTAATTCACATATGTGGAGTTAGAGTGTAACCCGTGGTGTTTACCGAATTTTCTGCCACTTGGCAAAATTTAACGGAATGTATATGTTGGGGATACTGTACATCCATAATGTATGTGCAACTATAGAGCATACAACATTATTGGTGGTATTGGCCACTGGCCCGTTCTTCCGTTCCCGCTTTTGTAACCCAGTAATCTTGCTATTCTAAATGTGCAGGAGTTGGGTTGTTTTCATCGTATTGCACAGCACTTGCAGAGAGTACTCTGCAATTGACTGACAAACACGTAACCCCTCCTCCTCTCTGACGCAGCCTGGACAGCGATGTTGTGTTTCTTTTCCGGGACGGAGAACGTTAGCTTGATTTAGCTGCATGTGGGATCATAATTGTATTTTTATGACATACATCACGAATGCTGTACAGGTATGAAATGTTTTATGTGTAAAAGCAATACCTTGTTCACTCAGACATATATATATATATATATATATATATATACATATACATATACACAGGATAAAAGGGTGTCAAAAGATCTGAAGCGGTGTTGTGGTATTTTGAGTGATAGCTGGACAGATGTGATAGTGAGTATTGATGTGTTTTAGAGAAATTGCTTTGTCCAGACACAACGAAGCACCCAGTACAAGTCAAGGCAACACCCTTTCAGGCTTATAGTGCTGCATAAATTATGCAAAAAAAGAAGGTAAATAGGAGTCAGGACTGCTTTTTTCATTCCAGGTTGGCTTGGATGGTATTTCATGCTATTTTACCAATCCAAAGCTGTAATACTTTGCCTGGACTGAAGAACAAGGCTTTTGTCATTTTTCAGCGTCGAGTGGATGGCACTAGCTAATCCTATACTTCACGACTTTGCTGCAAAAATGACAAAAGACTTTGTCCCTTTTCTAACTCATGTGAATGGCACTATGCTCATCCAAGGTTTATGATAGGATGTGTTAATCCTCTTCTTATGATAGAATGATAGAAATCACTCAAAAAGCCACAACAGCCTTTCAAGGACACCCTGATCCCCTGCTTTTCATAAGCCAACTCAGTTTATATGAAAACCACACCATCCCTAAAATGTAGGAATAAGTGCTAGTCACTTAGGAACAAGAGGTAATTCATGCTGAGTACTATTACAGGCAATTATCTTCTCCATCATGGGATCTTTCTCATATAGCATAACCAGCTGAAAAGTATATGGAGCAGTAATAAAGCAACATGAGAGGTGGGCCATTAGGGCGAATTACAGTTAACCCTTTCGCAAGGCCCAAAGGATTGCTGAGAGAAGCCTCTCCACATGACAGCCAACGAGAGACTCTAACTTCAAGATCTAAGTGAATTCCCCATAGCAAATAGATCATGGTTCATTACAGTGTGTTTTCCAGATGCTTATTTGTTACACTTTTTAAAAGAGTGGGACAAAGGGCGAGTGCTAAAGTGGTCGAGAACTTCTTTTCTGTTGACTACAGTGACTTATATAAGAGACTACTCAATAATTATAAGAATAGATTCAGTTGCACTGCTCACACCAAAAAAGACAAACACCTCCAAAAATGACCTGAAAATGAACCACCATACAATAAAAGCGGCACAAAAAAGCAAAATCTTCCATATATAATTTGAATCCCTAAAGCCTCAAGCAAGATAAAAAATATCTCATAAAACTGTAGCAATGATAAGGAATTTTGATTTGAAACGTTTTTAGGGTGATGACAATAAAGTGCAGTGAACTGTTGTGCTCTATGGCACGTAGAGCAGTCAGCTTAAAAAAAATATAATACTTTGCCAACTTAAAAGTGATGCTGGGAAACAATAACATTTTGACGAACAAAGACAAAAAGAAAGGTTCATGGAAATACTTACATGCGCACGTAGACAGGAAAAGGTCAAATATAAACTTAACAGACTCATTCAAAAACACAATCACTCCACTGAAAACACATTGATCCTGAAACATACAACCAGCACCACGAGATTCTCAGGTAGGCAAGCATACACACACACACACACACATTGTCAGAACTCTGTCTAAATCATACAAAATGAAACTAATGGAATGGGAGTTTTAATAGGAGCAACAACTCTTGGTTTAATCAAAGCAGGAGAGCAGGAGATTAATTAAAACAAACAAGTGATAGAGACTAGAGCCTACTCATTGAGTAAATGAGATCAGTCTGCACCAACAGACAAATTAATCTGCGCCCACTCACCTGAAGCGCACAGGGCCAGTCTCCAAGCAGGTCCACATCCTTAATGTAGGCATGATAGTGGCCACCATAGCAGCCCCCCTTGTGAATGATGACTGAGAAAAGCTCGTATTCCAGCTGGGATTCGTCCAGCTCTCCCTAAAAGAGAAAGACAGTGCATCCTAGATTGTGTGGAAACAGAACCCAGAGCACCGGATTCAAGACTCCCAATCCATTGTCCAATGGGCATCCAAAAAAACCACAGCATCACTATCATCACTCATGTCTGCTTTGGAAGTTCATGGACAGTGCAGATGGGTTCGGTTTTACAGTCAGAAACATCAAGGAACAATAAGGGTTAAGTAGAAGGAATAAATGTTCCTGTCACAAAGACACCATGAAAAGGCACTGATAGTGGCAAATATATGAATTTTTTAATCACAAATCTGTTTTTAAATAGTATTGGTTGTGGAGTAAAGGACTGTCACGTATATATGATGCATCAACAGAGAGCGCAAAAGGGGTGCATGTTCATCTCGGTAAGTAGCGGTATGTAGCAGCGCGCTGTAAGACACAAGAGATTTTTTCTGAGCACTGAGCATTTTTATCAAGTTTTAAATAAATTCCTGTTTTAAATTCCTCAAATACCTGTTTTATCTCAAGCTCTGCACTCTGCACTTGCACTTTGCTTGATTGTTGGTCCCTGGTCCGCCGCTGCTTTTCCGGCCGATTGTGCGGAGGGACGTGGCTCCTCCCCCTTAGATACCTCATTTCCGGTTACTGACTTCCTACTTAACTGGGATGGGGACACGGGCGCGCAGCGGGTGCGCCACTGGCGCTCCAAAGGCAAGCCCGTCTGCACCCGTCCGCGGACGGTCAGCGCCAGCCATGCT
Organism: Calotriton arnoldi; assembly: GCA_963921515.1. NCBI lineage: Eukaryota > Metazoa > Chordata > Amphibia > Caudata > Salamandridae > Calotriton > Calotriton arnoldi. The sequence continues at coordinate 936,040 of CAWUFW010002548.1, read as the reverse complement.
GCCCTTTTTAGTAGCAGTAAGAGAATCTGCTGGGCACGGGACGCCCTCCTTGCTTTAAGGAGGAATTTATGTCCAGGTGAACATGCCATTAACCTGGCGAATGATGTACTCCCCTACTACTGTAAAGGATGTAACCTGGTGTTAGGACACTCTAGGCGGTCCCAGGGTAATAGGGACATGTGTCGCATGAATTGGGGGCAGAATAAGCGAATTGGCAAGCTTAGGGCGTGTCTGATCAGCAGAAGATATTTGGCTATTGCTGGCCGACAACAAATGGGACCTAATGTTCTTGACTGAAACCTGGTTGAAAGATGAAACCTGATCTGCCGTGGCCCTGGCTATTCCCCCAGGTTTCAAAATCTGCTGCGCAAATAGGGAAGGGGAGAAAAGAGGAGGTGGGTTAGCCATTATTGTGCATGACTCCTGGGAGATCTCCACCTCAGCGCTGTGCAATATGGGCTCGACAGAAGGATTGAACTTCTGTATAAAGATCGGCCCTACGGTTTCCTTTGCGGGTCTCTTGTTATACAGGCCACCAGACTGTTCACCAGGTGTAATCCCTGATCTCTGCAACTTCATTGCCCAGAAGTCACTGAAATATTCCAATTTCACGGCGCTAGGTGATTTCAACCTGCATTTCAATGATCCTGGTTGCACTCATGCGTCTCGGCTCTCCATGTCACTTAATGGAGCAAACATGTTTCAGCATGTAAATCTCCCCACCCATAGGGCAGGTCATACCCTAGATCTCTTGTTTTCAAACATTCCATCCTTGGTAGCCGAAACCCCGTATCAACTGGTCTGGACTGACCACTGCCTGATCCCTTTTTTATTCAGTCTGGAAAAACCAAACCAAGATGGGGAAACTCGCTATCTGCCTAAAAGAATTTGGAAGAAGCTAACTGTTCAGACCTTGGCCCAGTATTGCAGGAGAGTCAACCGCAATTAACTAGCGATCCGAACGTTGATACGCCCGCACTAAACAGGTGGATCTCCACCGCCCTGGATACCATCGCCCCAGCCAGAGTAGCGAAATCACGAGAAAAACTCCCTCGGTCCCTTGGTTCTCTGAGACCCTCAGAGTGGAAAAGAGTAGATGTAAAAAAAATGGAACGCTTATGGAGAACAGACTACAGCCCAACGGGCAAACTGGCATATAAGAAAGCCCTGAAAGAGCTCCACAAATTGATGAGGGTGGCAAGGAGGGATTACTTGATGAAGCGCATTAACAACGCGGAAAACTCGGGCAAGGAAATCTTTAGGATCGTCAGCTCCTTTACCAAACCTGTGGAGCTGGAAAACTCAATACAGCCGTCCCCCTCACTGTGCGTGAAGCTATCGGACTTTTGACAGTAAAATTCGGAACATCTACAACACCTTCACGACGGCGATAGAGACAGAAAAAACAGGAGGGGGTATCCGTAATTCCGAAGATACCTTCTCGGAATTCCTACCTATTTCCCAACAGGAATCCCTGGCAGAGATCCTGAGATGTAAGTCAGAGTCCCCAGAGGATCCATGCCCCCCAAAGTTGTGGAAGGAGCTGGCCCACCTGGTGAACCACGCTCTGAATCATATATCGAACACATCACTTTCTTCGGGCATCTTCCCTGATACATGGAAACATGCCTTGTTACTGCCCCTCATGAAAAAATCCAATGTGGATCAGGGGGAGCTAAACAACTATCGCCCGATCTCACGATTAGCAGCACCAGCAAAGATGTTGGAATAAACGGTACAGCGACAGCTGGCCAATTTCATTGAGGGGCATGACATTTTGCATGACACGCAGTCCGGTTTTCGGGCCGGCTTTAGTACCGAAACTGCATTGCTGGAGGTGTCAGAGTCAGTGAGAATGACTGTGGACGCAGGAGCATCAGCAATGCTGGTGCTTTTGGACTTATCCGCAGCTTTCGATACTGTGGACCACCAAATCCTGGTAGAGACTCCAAGCAATAGGAATTGGAGGAATGGTACTCACCTGGCTGAAGTCCTATCTTAAAAATCGCACGCAGAAGGTCGCCCTCCAACCCTTTCAGTCGGAACCCAAGCCACTATGGTGTGGGGTACCACAGGGATCGGCCCTGAGCCCGCTTCTTTTAAACATATATCTGGCCCCCTGTTCTCGCTCATAGCAAATTGGGATGTGAAGGCAATATCATATGCCAACGACACCCAGCTGGTGTTCTCCTTTAAGGATCAGTCTGCAGACTCCTTCATAGGTTTAAGGGTTGTTTGAGGCATATCTCCCGTTGGATGAACAATAACAAACTTAAACTTAATGCAGAGAAGACAGAGGTGTTGTTCTTTGGCAAGGCTCTCCCGCCAGCAGCTGGTCTTTGGTGGCAGGCAGAAATGGGCCTGCCACCTACTCCAGCAATCACAGCAAAAAACTTGGGCGTAAAATGGGAAGCGGATCTCTCTTACGCAGCCCAAGTTCGGCAGGTGGCAGCCTCATGCTTCGGCAAATTGAGAAGCCTGAGGAAATTTTTACATCTTCTGCCGGAGGACTGTCGTAGAGTCATTGTCCATGCCACAGTGAAATCACGGCTGGACTATGCAAACTACCTGTACCTAGGTTTGCCCGCCTATCTGGTCAAGAGACTACAAATGGTACAAAATGCGGCTGCGAGATTAATTAGGCGAGTACCATTTCGGCACCACATCTCTCCGCATATAAGACAGCTCCACTGACTGCTGGTAGCGAAAAGGATGGAGTTTAAGGCCTTAACAATGGCCTTTCGGGCGCTGCATGGCAAATGTCCTAGCTACCTTAAACACCGATTATGCCGCCACCAATAAAAACGATCACTGAGGTCCAACTCTCAGAACTTGCTTTGCACACCTTGCTTTGCTAAAGCACATATAGGGGGCAGATCTTTCACAGTGGTGGCGGCCAAGCGGTGGAACTCCCTGCCGAATAATATACGCCTAATCCAATCTGAACCGGTTTTCAGAAAAACCCTGAAGACCTGGCTCTTTAGCCTTGGTTAGATCTTTTGGCTATGCACCTCTCATGCTTCCCCCGCTATAGCGCCGGGACACGTCTGTTTGAGGTAGCTGTCGCGCTCTATAAATACTGATATTATTATTATTATTATTGTTTGCCCAGCAAGGGTATTGCAAATGTTTCTTATCACAATTCTGCTTACACCAGAAGGAGTTGTGTTTAAAGGATGAACATTTTATAGCATATATCTACCACAAGTAGACTGTGGAGAAAGCCAAAGTGTCCCAGTCTTCCATTTTTATGTCTGCACAATGCACAAAGATATTGGGGATTGTGAGAGGAGCTGAGTGTTCAAAACATTATCCTGAGGAATAACAAACTGTGAGGAGTGACCACAAACACAGCAACTAAGAGGAGACTGCATGCAAGCAGAGGAGTAACAGAAAAGGCCAAACCTGCTCACAGAAAGGCTTCAGGTTGATCCGCAGTGGGAAGGTGTAGCGATTTGTCTCTTTGTAGCGTTCACACTTCACAAAATCAAAGTTAAACCTGAGCAGAGAGAAAGTGAGGAAGGGAGGCAGCTTTCGCAACTTGGCAGACTGTGCATAAGAGAGAAATAGGAGAGACTGTCAAAAACTAATATTATCCTAGATCACACAGTTCACATATGTAAGGTGCAGCAGCAACAATATCAGCAAAAATCAGATGTGAGTAGGAACTGTATATGAGAGGATTCCGTTTGAGTGGGACCTCTTTACCCCTAGCTCCTCCTTCCCCCATGTGATATTTAAGGCAGCAACAATATCAACATCTGTCAAATTGACATGAATACTAGCTTGTTTCTCATGACATTGGCATAGCTCCAGAGATATGGAACTTTCATACTAGCATATGCAAAAGTAAAGTCCACATCCTCATCAACATGGTATCTTTATCATAAGTCCAAGCAACCTCAATCACGCAACGTCTGTAGAAGGAGATTTAGCACCCAATCATTAAACTAGCTAATTACCTGTAACAATAGTCATGCAGAAAAGTATGCCGTAGTTTCACATGATTTGCATAGCACCAAGAAAACTATGGTGTAGCACCAAGAAAACTATGGTGGTCGTCTGCTTTATAAATTCCTTAATTTAACATTCCTGCCATCTGGTGGTTGAGACGGAAATTCAATAGTTTTTTAAAGAGAAAAAGGAGGTTCTATTTAAGGTGGCACTGCCTGAAGGATAGGCAATGCTTGTGTGTGACATGGGGACACAGTCCTGTCTCGCCATATACTTGGCTTAGGACCTCAGTATGAGTGTGGCAGTGCGGGAGAAGGACCGCCCCGCTCATGCACCGTCAAACCCGTGTACGAACCGACTGCCAGATCAGGAGTTTTCTCCTGGTCCAGCGGGCTGTTCTTTGGCATTTCCAGGGCGGTGCCAATGAAATAGACACGGCAATGGGAACGTCAAAAGCAGTACCTGTATGGCATGGACTGCTGCAGTCCATGCCATGCAGATACTGGGGTGCATGCACAAAGGGGCACATGTTGTGCCCCCCTGTGAGCATCCACATGGTGTGAGGCACCAGGGGCCCCTGTAGGGCCCCCTTTGTTTCCTCTCCGCCACAGTTTTTATGGTGGGCTCACCGCCATCAAAACAATGGCAGAGAGGAAACTCATGATATGATTGGTAGGACCGCGGCGGTCCTGCCAAGCATATTGCGGCCTCAGGACCACAGCGCAATCGACGGGAACGGCAGTTCCCCTCGCCCTAGTCAGGAGACTGTCACTGTGAGTCTGGCGGTCAGTGGACCGCCAGACTTATAATAAGTCCCTTAATCTCTATATTGTTTTTGGCTTCGTGTTATACAAATGTATCTGTCAATGTCAGCCATAAGTGTTTTAATCCCAGCGGAAGACTTGATATGTGCAATGTAAATCTACACCACATCCAACTGCAAAGCTAATGTTAAATGTAAGACTATTTTAATGAATAAATCTGGTCTATATTTTCTTGGCGCGAAAAGTAGCAAGAAGTATTTTAGGACGGAGCAGAATTAGAGTTTGAAGCAATCGTTAGGCACTGCTTCTTGCACCTGTGACTTCCTTGTACTGAAGTCAAAAGAGTAGCGTGACAAGAAATGCAGCATTTTTATGAGCGCCTGGAAAGGTTGAACACTGCACAATACACGCACTAGTCAGGGACAATTCTGTGACCACAGCGTTTTCGCGTAATAATAGATTGACCCACTTGCCACAAAAATGTAATCTGTATAGGAAACAGATAAAAAGTTACAAAAATAAATGGTCAAAATGTGGTGCAATGCCGTCGCAGACACTTTGCAACGGTTAACTTATCAGTCATTTGCTGGATCCAACAGATGTACCTTCTTCTCTCTAATCTGCCAGAACCAGCAGGTGACTCCTCCCTGTAGCCAATGTGTTGCTTAACACTTCTGAATATTACATGGTAGCAAATGGTATCTCGCTGCAGGATGACTAAAAAAATCTTAAATTCACAGATAATATCCATGCAAAGGAGCATTTGCAAATGCAGAACTGGATCCAACAGAAGCAGAAAATAAAATACAGAATCTTGGAAAAATCCAGGTTAGTCCGCAGACTCGCCAACAATGCAGAAAAACAGTACCTGTCAGTTGTTGATTACTAGATTTAGGTATTAAATTGGTGGCAGTGATGTGACACTTTTGCCCTTACAGTTTTAATGTCCTCAATTGATTGACTCGAGGAAAGGCTTATGTCTGCAGCATGAAAAAATACATATTTTAATTCAACTCAAACAGAATGAAAGGAAAATGTCATTTATCCTGTACCTTTTGGCTTGTAGTGCTGTAGATTCACATGCTACACAATCCTGCCAACTACTATTGGGCATGGACATTTGCAAGTTCTTGAGATAAATCATTAACCCTCCTTGAAACCCACAATGGACCAGGGACAAAGACTCCCCCTCGGATTGTGTTCCGTTTTATCCCAAAGTTTGAATGTAGCAAGTGATTCAGGACATTAAATGTGAACAGATGGACTGAGAATAAATGTATCGTAAGAAAACGAATAGTTTCTTACCTGTCGGTGTAGTTTTGCAGCGTGAATCTTTCTGGATTCACTATGCTGTGCATTATTCCGCCATCTCGTGGTTGGGTCCGGATTCGTAGTCTTTTCTTTGTTTTTGTGTTTTTTTTTGTTGTTGGCCCAGGTGGGCGGCGACGCCCCACCATTTGGTGTCTTCGGTGACGTCGTCGCGCTTCCGGCGGAAGCTCCCACCTTTGGTAGCCATCTTCGGATTCTTTTTTCTTTTCCTCTTACAGTTTTTTGTTGTCTATGTCTTTAACCTTTAATCCTTCAATTATTCTTTGATCCCTCTAAACCTTGTATGTAGTCTAGTTGTACCCTTAACCTCCTATGTTATCTTCCTGGCGGAGGCGGGTGGGATCGCTAGTGAATCCAGAAAGTCTTCAAGCTGCAAAACTACACCGACAGGTAAGAAACTATTCGTTTTGCAGCGTGAATCTTTCTGGATTCACTATGCTGTGCATAGACTTAGTAGCGGTTTTGTTATTGCGGTGGTTGGGTGGAAGATGAGCATTGGTTGCTGAAAATGTGCTGGAAGACCTTCTGTCCTACTTGTGCCTCTTTGTTCATTTGGATATCAACACAGTAGTGTTTGGTGAACGTGTGCACGGAAGACCATGTTGCCGCTTGGCAAATGTCTTGTATAGGTGTGTTCGCTAGGAACGCAACCGTTGCTCCTTTTTCCTTGTTGAGTGAGCCTGGGCGGCTCCTTGTAATTCTTGTCCTGCCTGCTTGTGGCAGAGTTGTATTGCTTGTGCAATCCACCGTGCAATGGTATTTTTTGTTACTGGTCGTCCCAGGAAACTGCTTGCGAAGGAAACGAAGAGTTGTTTTGTTTTCCTGCATTCCTTCGTCCTTTCTATGTAGTGCATCACTGCCCTTCTGGCGTCCAGCGTGTGTAGCGCCTTTTCTGAGGGTGTTGAAGGTTTCTGGAAGAAACTTGGTATCTGTATTGTTTGATTGATATGGAACCGCGACACCACCTTTGGCAGGAAGTGTGGGTCCGTCCTCATGACAATTCTGTCCTTGTGTATTTGCAAGTAGGGCTCTTGTAGTGTGAGAGCCTGTAGTTCACTGACTCTTCGCAGTGACGTGATAGCCACTAAGAAAGCCGTTTTTAGTGTGAGCATGTGCAGTGTGATCTTGTGTATGGGTTCAAATGGTGATTTCATCAACTGTGTCAGTACAGTGTTGAGGTTCCAGCTTGGGGCTGGCATCCTTTTAGGGGGCTATTCTTTTAGCCCCTTCCAGGAATCTTTTGACCACTTGGGAGGTGAAGAAGCTTTTCACCGCTTCTCCCTGGTGTAGGCCACTATGGCTGCTAGGTGAACCCTTAGTGACGAGTAGCTCAGCCCGCTTTGTAGTAGGTGTGTTAAGTATCGCAGTACTGTTGATTCTTTTGTGACTTTTCGTTGCAGTCCCTCTGTAATGCACCATTGTGAGAACCTTTTCCACTTTGCAATGTAGCATTTTCTTGTAGTGGGTCTCCTTGCTTCTCTGAGTACTGCCATGGTGCTTGGAGGTAGTTTGAGGTGTGCGAATTCTAGGTCCTCAGGAGCCATGCTGCTAGGCTGAGGCTGTCTGGTTCTGGGTGGAGCACTTTTCCGTCTTGCATTGTGAGGAGGTCTTTCCTTCTGCTGAACCTGTGTGCTGGTTCCTGCGCCATTTCCATTATCTGTGAGAACCATGATTGTCTGGCCCACTGAGGTGCCACCAATATCAGTGTCATGCTGCTGCTCCTGCATTTGCTGAGTACCTTGTGTAACAGTGGTATCGGGGAAAAGCGTATGCAAATTCGTTCGACCAACTTATCCATAGCGCATTCCCTAGGGACCTTTGGTCCGGTTGTCTGGATGCGTAATGTTGGCATTTTGCATTGTGGAGTGTTGCAAACAGGTCTATCCGTGGTGTTCCCCACTTTTGGAACAGCCGCTGCACCTCCTGCTGGTTGAGTTCCCATTCGTGGGATGCAGACGTCTGCCTGCTGAGTCGGTCTGCTTCCACATTGTCTATTCCTGGAAGGTGTATTGCTAGCAGGTCTATCCTTAGAGGGATGGCCCATCTCCAGATCTCTTGTGCCAGGCTTGATAGCGGTGTTGACTGTGTTCTACCCTGTTTGTTGATTTAGAACATCGTTGTTGTGTTGTCTGTTTGTATCAGCACTCGCTTCCCGTAAAGCTGCTTTTGAAAGGCTTTTAAGGCTAGGAACACCGTTTTTAGTTCTAGGACGTTGATGTGTTTCACTGCATCTTGTTGTGACCACAGCCCCCTGACGCGGAGTCTGTCCATGTGTGCGCCCCAGCCCTGCTGTGAGGCGTCCGTTGTGATGGTCACTGTTGGAGTTGGCTGTGTGAATGGCTTCCCTTGTAATATGTTCTTTTCCTTCCACCACGCTATTTCTTGCTGCACTGCGTGTGTGACAACCACTAGATCTTCCCAACTCCCTGTCGCTTGTGACCACTGCTGCTGTATCCATTCTTGGAACGGTCTCATGTGCAATCTGATATGTGGGACAAGGTGAATGCATGATGCCATCATTCCCATTAGTCTGCTCACCGTCCTCACTGTCAGAACTTGCCCCTTGCGGTAATGACGTGTTTCCCTCAGGAGCGCTATAGTTCTCTTGTCGCTGGGGAACACCTTGGACTGTGTGCTGTCTATTAGTGCCCCTAAGAATATTTTGATTTGCTGAGGTTCCGTTGACGATTTCTCCCAGTGTATTGAGAAACCTAGTGTGGACAGTGTTTGTATGACTTGTTCGATGTGGTCTTTGCAGAGTTTGTATGATCCTGCTTTCACAAGCCAGTCGTCGAGGTAGGGGTATACATGTATGCTCTTCCTCCGAAGGTGCGCAGCAGCTGCTGCTAGGCATTTTGTGAACACCCTTGGTGCGGACTTTAGTCCGAAGGACAGCACTGTGAACTGGTAGTGTTCGTGGCCTATCACGAATCTTAATAGACGTTTGCGTTTGTGGTTGACGGGTATGTGCAGATATGCATCTTTCAAGTCTAAGGTCGCCATGTAATCCCCTTCTTGGATTTGTGGTATTACTTCCTGAAGTGAAGTCATTTTGAATTTTTGAGTTTTTATGAACTTGTTCAGGAATCTGAGGTCCAGTATTGGTCTTAGTGTTTCGTCTACCTTTGGCACAAGGAAGCATGTGGAGTATACTCCCTTGTTTCTTTGGTTTTTTGGGACTAGTTCTATTGCTCTTTTTGTAGCAGCTCCTCTGCTTCTAGACGGAGGAGGGCGAGTTCCCTTGCGGGTATTGTCCGATGTCTTGGTTTTTCCCCGGCGGGTGTTTTAGGAGGTCTATGCAGTACCCGTGCTGTATGGTGTTTAGTATCCACTTGTCCGTGGTAATTTCCTCCATTGTGTGAGGAATTTTCCTAATCTTCCTCCCACCGGTGTTGTATGCTCGGTGGTTATTTGTTGTATGTGTGTGTTCCTCATTTTGTTCCTTTGTGGACTTCTCCTCTCCCTTGGTGTTAACTGGGGAGGGTGTGGTTTGTGTCTGGAGTCACTTTGAGGTGGGCTGCTGGCCCCCTCTTCGGGCCTGTCCCCGTCCGTACCCGCGCCCTCGAAAGGACCGTCCTCTTGGTTGGTACTGCCAATTTTGCTGCTGTTGTCCCTGCAGGTTTTGGCCCTGGTTGTTCCCCTGATATCCTTGCTGGGGTGATTGGTGTGAAGTGGTGGGTGCATTGCCCCCTCTACCACTGGGTCGCCTTGAGGGGTTTCCTCTTCTCATCCCCCTGAACTGCAGCGCTCCCATGGACCTTGCAGTTTCGTTGTCCGTTTTCAGTTGAGTCAACTTGTTGTCGACTGTTGCCCCAAACAGTTTCTCACCGTCGAAAGGTGTATTGATGATGTTGCTCTGTACTTCTGGCTTGAAGCCGGAGATCCTGAGCCATGCGTGTCTCCTCTCAGTTACTCCTATCATCATTTGCCTGCTGGAGTTCTCTGCTGCGTCCAAAGCTGACTTTAAGCAAGTGTTAGCGATGGCCTTGCCTTCCTCCGCTAGGTAATTTGCCCTTTGTTGGTGTTCTTCTGGCAGGTGTTTAATGAGCTGACTCATTTCTGCCCAATGCTGGTACGCATGCCTGCTGAGGGCGTTGGAGTTGGCGATGCGCCAGTGTATGGCTGCGTTCCTCTCCACTTTTCGTCCTGTGAGGTCTATTCGCTTGCTCTCCTTGTCTGGAGGTGGGCCTGTGTTGGTGGGCACACCGGCCCTTTTTCTGGCCGTTGCAGCGATAATGGAGTCTGCTGGTACTGACCCTTGGATGTACGCTGGGTCTTTTGTAGAATGTTTATATTTCTTCTCGCTTCTAGGTGTAACCGCCTTGCAGACTGCCGGTTCCCTGAAGGCCTCCCTTCCCTGGTCGAGGACGCCAGGCAACATGGGTAGGAATTGGCTCCTTGTCTGTTGAGGGAGCAGGGTTTCGAAGAGGAAACCTGCCTTTGTTTTTTCTTCCTGCATTTCGACCCCATATGTCTTTGCAGCTTTCTGGACGACCTCATTGTAGACTCCGATGTCGTCTGGCGGCGAAGGCCTCGAGGGGTAAGAGTCTACCCTTTCTTCTGGTGACTCTGCGTCGAGGTCTTGCCAGTCTATGTCTTGTACCTCCAAGGACGCCGAGTCCCAGTAAGACTGCATCTCTTCTTCGCCTTCGGCTTCGAAGTAGTAGTCTTCTTCGTCCTGGTCTTCGAGTGGTTCAGGTGTTGTCGGGGGCTCGATGTATTCGGCTCGAACTCTTCGAGCGCCTCGTGGGCTGGCTTCGATGGGATAGCGTATTGCTTCATCTTGTCGTCGAAGTCTTTTTCCGTTGCAGGATGCTCGCCATCTCTGCCTCGAGCCTCCTTTTCTTTTTCGCCATCTCGTGGGCCTTTTCGGCGTCGAGTGGTGCAGTGCTTCTCTTCGCGGTCGTCGAAACAGACGCCGGGCCTTCCTTTCTCGGTGCCGAGGCTTCCCTTTCGGAGGTGACCTTCGACGCCTTTGTTTTTTCGGAAGCTATCGCCGATTGTGAGTCCTTATCAAAGGATCCGCTCGACTGCTTGTCCTTGGACGCTGTTGCTTTCGTCGAGGGTTTCGACGGCAACGCTCCCTTCGAGGACTTTGCTACACTTCTAGTAGTGTCGCTAGGTGTTCTGGCTTCACTCTTTCGAGCGTCGCTTTGGTGTTTTGGGGTCGACGACTCCCTTACCTCCTTCGACGTTTTCTTATGGACCTCGACGACAGCGCAGTCCTCTGGTCCCTCAGCGATGTTGTCTTCCTCTCCGCTCGAGAGGCCCAGGTCTCGGAGCGATGGTGCTGGTCCCTGGCCCTGCATGTTGTAGTTCGCCCTTCTCTGTCTGTCTCTCACCCGGAGGGTCTTCGGGGTGAACGCCGAGCACGCGTTGCAGTCTTCGCTGATGTGGTCGAGCGGCAAGCAGAGGTTGCAGACTGGGTGCTGGTCTTTTTGGGCGTACTTGTGGTGGCAGTTTTTGCAAAACTTGAACGGAGTCTTGTCCATAACCACGCTCAGGGAGCCCCCTGCGAGCGCATTCTCCGTAGGCGTCGAGATTTCGGTCGTGGACCTTCTACCTCGTCGTCCTTCTTGTTGTCTCCGGTACTTGTGTCGTCGTCCGGTGTCTCAGGAATCCATCCTCTGTGATGATATTTCGACTTTGAGATTCTTCGTCCAAAATTTTCTGGAACTTCTCGGCAACGATCCAGACCCCACGGCGGAAAAAAGAATCTGAAGATGGCTACCAAAGGTGGGAGCTTCCGCCGGAAGCGCGACAACGTCACCGAAGACACCAAATGGTGGGGCGTCGCCGCCCACCTGGGCCAACAACAACAACAAAAAAAAAACACACAAAAACAAAGAAAAGACTACGAATCCGGACCCAACCACGAGATGGCGGAATAATGCACAGCATAGTGAATCCAGAAAGATTCACGCTGCAAAACATATGAAGCATCAACTCACAACCGGAAAGTGGGGAGGGCGCATGAGAATTAACAGCACTACAAGCTACAAACTGACAGTTACAGGTGAAGTAAAAAATGTTATTTGTAGCACACCCTGCTGTAGACCACAAGCTCTACATAGACTATAAAGCAGTGCACTTTCCATAAAGCAGTGGCTGGCGACAAAATGAGGAGGAGGTCTGAAATAAAGTTCTAAGAACGGTTTGCCCCACCTAACCCTCTCAGCGGGCTTAGATAGCACCTCAAAGTAATGTCTTGCAAAGGTGCGTGATGCGGACCATGTAGCATCCTTACATATATCTGCTAGTGGTACGTTATCTTGGAAAGCCATTGTGGCTCTCTTTATCCTAGTTGAGTGCAAGGTTGGTTTAGCATTAGCATAACATACTTAGATACTTTGAACTATCCACCTCACAAGACCCAACTTTCAAATAGGATTTGCCAAGTGGAGTTTTGCAAAAGCAACAAAGCGTTGCTTTGTCTTAAGAATGGATTTTGTTTTATTCATATAATACATTAGTGCTCTCTTAAAATGTAATATGTGCAATGCTCCTTCTGCCACTGGTTCAAAACATGGAAGGAAAGTCAGCAGCTAAATGGTTGGGTTAACATGAAAAGTGAAAATCACTTTTGGGAGAAAGCATGAATTTTATCCCAGCGAGCCAGTATCAAAGGCTCCTTTACTGTTAGGGCCTCCAACTAACTCAGCCTTCGTAAGGATGCAATTGGTACCAGGAATGCTACCTTCCAGGAAACATACTGCATCTGACAAGAATACAATGGCTCAAAAGGGGGGGGGGGGGGGCCTCATGAGTGCACACTGATGTCTCAAGTAAGGACCAGTGGTGTTCTTAGAGGAACTACTCTCAAGAGCCTCCATGAATGCTTTAATGTCTGGGATTTGTCTGTTCTGCATGTAAGCAGCTACTGCTGTTAAATGCAGCCAATACCAAATGATATCCTGCACCTTCGTTTTCAGTGGTTCTCTAATGCAAGCCTACGGTTGCTTGAAGTATCCAAACACTAGCAGGCAAAATAGCTAGGTTAATTTCCCTGAGGTTTGGATGTCTGTTGACCCTGATGCTGGGTTAGTTAATCTCCTCTGAGAGGCAGTTTCTCATATGGGTGAACAGATATTTCCAGACACTCTGAGTGTCATGACTGTCTTACCTGCATCGGTGCGACAAGAATGAGCGTCTTGGACGTCTGAATGAGCTTCCTTACTACATAAGGGATCCGAGGTAGTGGAGAAAACGTATAAGCAAATAGCCTGACCAGTTCATCCATAGTGCATTGCCAATGGACTCTGAATGTTGGTACCTGGAGGCAAAGCTTGGGCATTTTGTGTTTTCTGTAGCGATGGACAGATAGACCGTGGATGTCCCCATCCTTTAAGTTAATGCTACAGTACTTGGGGATTTATCTCCCACTTGTTTACTTGTTGACACATGCAGCTTAGCAGATCCGCAAAGTCGTTCTCCGCCACTGGGAGATGCTCTGCTAGGAGTTGGATCAGATGACAAATGGCCCAATGCCAAATTGATTAGGCTAATTATGAAGCTAGGGCAAGTGAGTATCACCTTGATTCTGCATGTAACACATAGCAGTCATAATGTCTGCTCTCACAAGGACTGCTGTATTTCGAACTGGTTAGCTCTAGAAAGGTGATGAGAATTTCGCTGTTCTTGAATACCTGGGACCCGGAACAGCCATGCTGTTCAGATGCGTTACCCAACTCGTAATTGAGGGATCTGTGGTAATGGCCACCTGCAGTCCGGAAACAGTAAGATCAGCAACAATTTCTTGTTCAACCATTAGAAATTGTGCTGAACTCTGGGCTCTCCCAAAAATAGTGCAACCTTTGCCCTGACAGACACTCCTGTAGTGTGCACATGTGAAGCAGAGCATCTGGCAATATGACGATACTGGAGGCCATTATCATCAACAGTTCCATAATCACTTTCACTGCAAGAGGATGTGATGGCTGAAAAAGAGGTAGCAGCCTTTGAAATGCCATTACCCTCTCTAGAAACTGACATAATTTTAAACTGCAAACAAGAAGTATTGAATCTGCTGAGGGTAGAGATGGGACTTTAGGCACGGACTGTAAACTCTAGTCTGTGCAGGAGCCACACAGCTGTTTAAGTGTGTACAAGGAATTTTTGATGTCTCCTGCTCTGCATCAGTCAATCATTCAAATATGGAAAGACATGAAGGACACAGCTGAACTGATGTACTAGGGCCACTGCTATTCAATTTGTATATAGCCTTTGGGCTGCTGTCACTCCAAAGGGCAGAAATGTGAACTGGTAGTGTTGTCCACTTACCACAAACCTGTGGAAGCGATGATGAGCCAGATGAATTGGGATATGAAAGTAGGCGTCCTTGAGAACGAGGATTGCCAAGTGATCTCCTGTGCAGACAAGCAGAATGACATCCTGCAGGTTTGTCACCAAGAAATGCTGTGGCAGGATGTAGCAGCTTAGTGGCCCAAGGTAAAGGATAGGCCATAAGTGCAGTCTTTCTTTGCAATGAAAAAATACAGAACATACACTCCTTCACCGATCATGTGAAAGCACTGGCTTAACAGCATATTTGTTGAGAAGCGATTATTCTTCCTCTTGAAGCAGTCGTTGATTTTCCTGACTGACTGCAACAGGATGAGGTGGGATATTTGGTGGTGGTGTGTAAAATTGCAAGTAGTATACTGGCTGTACTACAGAAAAGACACACTTGACTCATGTTATTTCCTTAGACTGGGGAATTAATAACCTGATTCTCCTCCAATAGGTTCTGTGTGACTGATAGGGATTGTTGCTAAGCCACGGCTTGGAGGTGCCCTTGACAGAGCCACCTTTACCCCTTCGTCGCCCGCTTCCCCAGACTCCTCCATGGATATAGGACTTCTGGGCTTGTCCATACTGAAAGGGCAGCTGCTGCTGGTACTCCGCACGCTGCACGTTTGTTGAAGCTTTTGCACTACCTTGCATTTTTTTATTACAGAAAACCAGTCTTGCCAGGCTGCGTCTGAGCTGCCGCCTATCGGGTTTATGGGTAACCTCCTGTAGCTTGTTCCTACATGAGCTGCCGCCTTGGCCTCGTTAGTGTCTTTATCTTTTCAAGCATCGAATACAACTAAGGCCCAAAGAGGAGTTCAGCATCTAAGAGGACATAGATAAGATATTACAGGGCCTCTGATTGGAACCCAGAGACCCTTAAACAAGCCCGTCTATGAAGGATGTTGCTACAAATTCATCTATCAAGAGGCAGTGTTTGTTGCGTTCAATGCACAACGGTCTTTGCGTTGGAGGTGATTTTGCCCTTCAGGACTAGGTCTCTGCCTTTCTTGCATTACACCACTGGAAGGTATCAGACTAGCTGATCAATCTCCACCCAATAGTTCCTGACGTATCTTGAGGAGACCAAGCGAATTGGCTATCTGACATTGTTTTGCTGCTTCACAGCAACACGCTTTTCGACAGCGTCAATCTTTCAGGCTCTCTGTCAGGAGGGGTGGCATCATCTTTCCCTTGTGTCTGCTGGCCTTTTATGTAGTGTACCAAAATGAAGTACACTATGTAAAAAGTCCAGACGACCCTTATTCGCTTACAGGGCTTATATTAATAATCCCAAATGCAAAATTTGTTGAATATCCAGAGTTAATAAATGAGACACACACTCAAGAAGAAACCAGACCAATTTAGAAAAAAAAACTGTTTTTTTATATACTTTTTAACACCAAGAACTTTGTAATGGAGTAAGTACTTTGAGATATCAATTTTTACAGGTAAGCAAAAATATCACATAAATGCATTTTTACATGTAAATGCTTTCCTATGGAGAAAGAAACATATACTGCATACAGGTACTTGCAAACGTATTTCGAAGGTCCGCTTTAGTACTTAAGGTGCTAGGGTGTCAAGGTCACAAGTTCCACCAGCAGTTCAGGTTTACCTCCCCTGAAGAGTCCGGGTGCAGAAGTGCTGGAAAAGTTGGTAGCCTTGCGTGCTACACTGAAGGTAAAGAGGGGGGGCCACCTAGAAACAGGCTGCAAAGAGGGACTTGGGAACAAGTCCGGGAGCTCGCAAAGGGGGGGCTCAGTTCGTGAGGGTCTTGGAAGCAAGGGGGCACAGTCAGTGTTCGTGGACCCGGGCTGGGGAGCTCAGGTGAAGAGGGGTTTGGTTGGCTGTTCCCATGTGCCGTAGGCGCTCACGATTCTCGGCAGACCTGCAGAGGGGGACAAAACAGGACAGCTGGGCCACTGTCGGTGCTGGCCTCTGCGATGCGGACGTCCCTCGTCGGCTGGTCAGACTTTGCATTGTTGGGGTCCGGACTGGACTTCAAACAAGCATTGGTTGCTGCAAAGGGTCCAGTATCCCAGGTATTGGTGAAGGGCGGCTCCTGGGGTTCCTGGCATCTCCAAACCTAGTGGGGAGACGGATCTGACCCTCTGTAGTACGGTGACCTCCTCCTGGGCAGCTGCTGCATCGGTGGACATGGTGGTCAGCAGAACCGTGAACCGGACATTGTGGTCGGTGCTTGCAGGTAAGTGGCTCCTCCACTTCAAGGAAAGATGCTGACAGCTTGGCGAAGTGCTGGTGGCCCTCCGGGGCTTCTGGAGGATGCACAGATGCAGGACGAATCGGGCTCTCGCGACTGTTGAGCAGGAGCAGGCAGGGTTTGGCACCAAATTCCACTGGAAGTCCAAAGTTCTCGCTTCTCCTTCGGCTCTTCTTTGTCCTTCTTGTCAAGGGAATCTGAGTTCCTGGTGTCTGGGGGCCACCTAAATGTTGAATTTAGGGGCATTAAGGGGAGTGAAGGGTAGTAGCCAATGGGCTACTTACCCTTGGGGTCACTACACCCCTGATATGGCCATTTCCTGTGCAGAGTGGGCATAACCCTGTCCCAGTGTTCCTAATTTCACCAAAATCAAGATGGTGGAATCCTCCCTTCATGAAGCACATCAGGCAGCACACCTTAGAAATGTGACTAGCCTGGTGGTGCAACACGCCTAATAGCATATCTAATTTCCCACCTGTCTTGGAGCCAGAAGGGACTCAGGGCCGGGGGTGTCATCTCCCAGGTCTGGGGAAAGCCGGGGTTGTAGATCAAAGCCGATCACCCCGACCTTTGAAGCCTCTAGCGTTGGTAAGCAGATTTACTAACCATCCTGCTGGAGGAGGTATAAACACCTCCCGCCGGATCAGGCATTGTTTCTGGCCTCTGAGAGAGTTGGCTCTCACATCCAGGGGGTCGGAAACTCATATGTGATGGCAGGCTGGAAGATACCAGTCAGCCATCACCCACTTGGCTGGTAGGTTTTTAGGCGGCACCTCCAAGGTGCCCACTGGGTGCATATCTTAATAAATACACTACTGGTATCAGTATGGATTTATTAAGGCAAGGTGTTTGATATCAAACACCATAGATTTCAGTGAGGCCATCATGTAGCTGGGGAACCCATAATGACCAATGCCCCCTACATATACTTAACATGACTTCCCTGTTCACTTGTTCTCTACCACACACTTGGTCATGTTCCTGAGCATCTGCAGGAACTGGACAGAACATTCAGTGTTCAATAAGGTATCCACTAGGAAGTCCTCCTCTTTGAACACCACACTAATAAACTTGTGGTTATCCACCGCTCTCTAAATGACATGACAGTGTGGAAGGCTGTTGTGTCATCTGGTGCAAAGCCTATATGGAATACAGCTAAACGTTCGAGTAGCCCAGTGGGTCAACATTGTAATCCTCTTGGGGCTGGCAAGCAGAAATTACGATCTATAAGAGAAGCATGCCACAAAAAGGAGGAGAAAATATGGAGGGCCTGGCAGGCTTATCGAGGTCTATAAGGACAAAATGTGTGATGTATTAAGATTATTGTGTCCGACACTAGCTGTAACTCGTGTAAGAAGCAGAAATGTAAAAACGGAGTGATGTCACCATATGTTTGCTCTCTCTATGAGCAAATTATCATATATGTACCAATAAAAAGGTTTATAAAAAAACAAAAAACATTGTAATCCTCCCAGGATTCACCCTCGGTGTGTAGTCGGCCTGCATCAAAGTATGAGTCTTGTGGATCATATTGGCTGTTGGGGCCAGAGTCTGTGTATCAGTGACCCAATCCTGTGGTGAAGGCGACTTGTGTGGTGATGCTAGCGGTGGAGGAACTGAGCTTAGTGGTGGCTGTGGTGCAATGCTGGTATCTTGCATGTCTGCAGTTTGGGGACGAGGTAGTAATGGAACTCTTCCGAAAACAGCTCCCTCAAAAGTGAGTCCTCTTTTTGAGGGGTGTGTGAATGTAAAGCTTCCTTTGCCGGACATCAGGCCCTTCGGAAAACTCAATGGGCAGGGTGGTGTCTCTCAACACCAAGGCACGAGTCAAGGTTTGGCTCAGTGTCCGCTTCAAAGCCAATTTCAGTGAAAATGGTGTTGTGTTGGTGACTCAGACCTGGAAGCTGTGGGTTAGAGTTGAGGTTTAGAGCTCTTGGCTCAAGGCTTCTAAGAAGCAGACAGTGGCTCTCCACAGCAAGTAGTATTTGTGGTAGTGGCCAAAGCAGACTGTTGAGGCCTTTTGGCTGTAATCTCGAGGCTCCATGCCAGCTTACTCAAGAGTGGTGCTCAGCCTCCGTAACAAACTCTTTTTCTAGGTAAAGCCCTGGTGTGATGTGGAGTCATTGTCCTGATGCATTGTGGGCTTCAGGAAGGAGTCACAAGTTATCTTCAGAATAATATCTTCTTTGAAGAAAAACAACTTACCCATGCCCAACATTAGATGGCAGAAGCATGAACAGCATGTGATCTACAACAGTTCTAATTTTAGCAAGAGCATGCAAGTTATTGTGAGGTCTTGTGTTATCTTTTTGGTGAGTATTTGCTTTCAGCAGCCAGTGGTCCAAATAATGGATAAATGAAACTGACGAGTGATTTGATGGACGAGCATTCAATACATTTCCTTTTTGATGTATTTGTTTGCAAAACTAAGGTCTAAAATTGGTCTAAATTCTCACTAACGCCTTTCTTTTGAACTAGGAAATATATGGAGCATTTGTCCAGATCTCATTGCTTGTGTGGACTGACTCCATTGACTTTTCTGAAAGAAGGGCAGATGTTTCTTTCCTCAAAATTGAGAGCTGGTGCTTCGATGGGTTTCGGAGGAACTGGGGGTGGAATGGCCTTGATATATAGAAAGTATCCATGAGATACAATATTTAGACATTTGTCTCTTGTGATTGTCATCCATTCTTCCTGATGCCAAGAAACCGCTACCCCCAATGGAGTAGGACACCAAGGGAGGATATAAGATTCACATTTAGTCTCCTCTGAAGAATGTCTTCCTCTAGGAGTTGTTGGCTTTGAGGTAACCTTGGATTTGAAAGAACGCCTTTGGTATTGGTTAACTTGTGCCTTGTGGATATCGTTGTAGCTGAAAGTGCCACTGAGGGGATGGAATCCTTTGTTAAAAGAATCTGTGGCCTTTAGCTATAAATTGTTTGAAAAATCTTTTCTTCCACTCTCACACCCTTAAGGATCTCTGCTTCATTTTGACCATCTCATCATCAGCATAATGATCAAACAGAAAGCCCAGAAAACAGAAGGTTTAAAATATTCCGTTGAGCTTCTGGCTTTAAGGTGTGGAGTGTAAGCCAGGAAGACCTTCTAACTGAGATACAATGGAAATAGGCAGTGGAGGCTAACTCTGCATAGTCTACAGCTACACATGACTGGGTAGGCCACTAGAAATGTTGGCAAAAGATGGCATGCTGTCCATTATCTCTCTCTCTGGTACCTGCCCATAAGAGCAGCCGTGCTGGCATTCTTAAGATATTGCGGAGGTGCTCCGCAGACTTTCCTTCATGTAGCATTCCACCTCTTACTCTCTGTCTGGGGCTGCAGAAGTCTCTAGCACGGAGGAACGTCTACGACTCACTGAAGTGACAATAATTGAGTCAGGTTTAGGATCAGACTTTAAGAATTCTGGATCCTGTTGTGCAACCTTATATTTTTTCAGGAGACATGGAGTAGCAGCTTTCACCACAGCACGTGAGAGAAGATTTTCTTCTGCTATGTCAGATATGCCAGGGACTAGGTGAAAGACAGGCTTAGGTTCCTCTCTTTGTTGCAACATCTCTAGGATTGTTGAAACTGTGATGCTTAGTGATGTCATCTGAAGGCGAAGCTGCTGGAGTTGTTGGACTATAAGAGGCATAAGAATCACCCATATTGGTAGCGAAGATCTGTCTTCGAGATCTGTCCAGGGTGTGAAATGTACTCTTTGAAGAATATAGAGGATGAGAGGAAGGTGATCAATGTCTCTTGGTCTGTCCCACTGGAGATGTAGATATGATACAGGATACTATCTTTGGAGGAGATAATTGCAAAGACTGCAAGGGCTCATGAATGGGATTCTAAAATGGAATAATAGGTCTCAAGGACCTTTAGAAAAGGGGCTCAGAATCTAGAGTGACGGATGATGCAAAGGTCTTAGGCAGTTTAGATATGCTCTTTGTCACTCTTTTTCTCTGGTGTTGGATAAAGAAAAGATGTAGAAAACCTGGGCGTGGGAGCCTGACCAGGTGGCATATGTCTTGGTGAATGAATGGACTTTGACAAGGCAATGAAAAAAAGCAGGAGGAGATAAAAAGTCAGACAACATCATGGATATTGATGGTGATGGTACAATCCATTCTTGTTCTTCTCGTCAATGGAGAAGCTGACCTTGTATGACATTGTTTTTTCAACGGCGAGCGATGCGTTCTCTTAGAGGCTACTGGCATTGATGGCTTTGTTGACGTTGAGTCTTCTTCGATGATGACATTGCCCCTGTCGTCATAGCTCATAGGTCCTTCGGTGTAGAAGGCGCCACATCTTTGGAAGATCAATGTCCCCAGTCGTTATGGCGGTGGTAAAGTGATGGTGCTGACCCCACCTTAGACAGCGAGCAAGTAGCAGCTGAAGCTTTCAACATTGACACCGTACGTCTCAACAGCGATCTTGAACAACTTTGGGAGTGATGATTTGACAGCATTTTCCCAATTTGTCTTCTATCACCAGATCTCCTTGTAAAGCTGTTCTTGGGAACCAATTTGCTTTCAGAGACTGCATTGGAAGAGGATTCCTCTATCATCCTTTTCTTCTCTCTTCTGCACTCATATTCTGGAGCATCCCTGTAAGCCCTTCTAGCCCTTTAATGTCCTATCTAACATTTTCTGTCAAATATTACACTCCTTCACAGTGTGTGAAACCAGGTGGCATATTACACAAACCACCTTCTCGGGGTCTGATGCCACCTTCTTGCTTCCACATAAATGGCACTTCTCAAAAAGAGAAGAAGCAGGTTAACTGGAAATTATTTCCAGCTGCTACTGAAAACCACTTCATTATGTAGCTGTATGTAAAAAGAGTGGAGTGAAAGTGAAAACTCAGAAAGATGATTCAAATTTCTGTCAAAAGACAGAAGTGTGAAAATCCACATGTGATCTAAATCCAACCCACAAGAGCTGCAAAAAAGAACTGGCTCTGGGAGGCAACTGTCAGTACAATACATCATGGGTAGGGGAAGCGCTTGGAATATAAAAGAGACAGGATGCCTTTTTCACAGCTTTTCAGTATAGACATATCAGACTGCATTTTCTCCTTCCTGGTGTACACCTAACTTATTTTGCAACAAAGATGCTGCAATGTAGACTTGAGATGGGTATGTTTTCAATTTTAAAAGGTACATTCAGAAAAAGACAAATCCACCCAATAGGTCCCTACAGGGTGCTGTTCAACATATGGAACCTGGCACCCTATACTCATTGTAGGACATTATGGAAAATGTTTTTTGTTTTTTATAAACAGATTTAATTGAATTTTTGCGCAGAGAATATGACAAGACACACAGTTAGCATATCGTAAAGACAATACATTGCGTGACCACGGTACAAGCTGTCAAGTGTCACAGGACAAAGCAATACCAGGACACACATCCTGAAGCGGAACCCTAGGTTAATTGACCAAGTTATTTGTCCCATACTCAACCACGCATCAGGGGACAACCTTGTGCTTCGTAGACTGTTTTTTCCTGCTGTGCACATCAGTCCACCCCCCCCCCACCAGACCCCTACAGCCCCCTGTCGCCACTGCGAGAGTGTAGGAGGGGCGGGACTTTTCCAGTGAGTGGCAATGTCTCGTTTGGCGACCATAAGGGCCGTGCCCAAGAATGCCTGATTAGCCCTAGTTCCCCCGGAGCCTTCAAGGACTCCCAAGAAGAATAACAAGGGGGAATGGGTGACTTTCCATCTCAGCACTTCGGTCAACTCTCCCACCACTCCTGACCAAAACTTTTGCATCTTGGGGCATAGCCACACCATATGACAGAAACTGGCGGGAGCCTCACTACAGCGGGGGCAAGTGGGTTCAGGTAGGAGACCTGCCCATTGTGGTCTAGCCAGGGAAAGATAAGCACCATAGAGGTAGTATGTTTGGATCAGGCGTAGCCTGGAAGAGATAGTAGTAATCCTATGTTCCATCAGTGCGTCTTGCCAGTCGTCGTATTAAAGGGGACCCAGTCAGTTCTCCCACCGGGTTCTGAGGTAGTCTAGAGTGCCTGGTGCATTAATGATCAACACTCGATTCATTTTTGAAATCCCCAATTTGTACAGTGCATCCATGATGAGCTTGGCTTCAAGCGGGCTGAACTCATGGAGAGAATCAATCAGAGATGGGATCGTAGGGCATGGTGCAACTGAAGGTATCTGTAAAATTGTGTGTTGGTAAGGGTGTAGGAGTCTTGTAGTTCCTGAAAGGAGTGCATGTTTGTCCCTAACCACACATCACCCAGCTGCAAAATACCGATAAGGTCCCACCTCCCAAAGCCCCGCAGTGCTACCACCTCACGCAACCAGGTACCATGCCAGAGGGGTGTTTGCTGTGTGAGTGTTGTGTCCCAGTGGGTGTGGCTTGGGCAGCCCTCCAAGCCAGAAGAACTGTTTTGGTCTGTGGGGGAGTGTTTTGAGGGATCGGGAAGCCCTAGAGCATGGCCAGTATTTGGGAGAACCCTAAAAGGGATAACTCCGAGTAGGAGGGATCCGACTAGCCCCCTTTAAACCAGTCGTGAATCACCAGGAGGTGAGATGCTAGGTAATAGAGGTATAGATTGTCCATACCCAAACCACCATCATACGGGGCATGTTGGCAGTGAGCAAGGGCGATGCGGGGTCTGGATCCATGCCACAGGAATGAGGTCGCAACCCTATCCAGGGCCCGGAACCACATCTGTGGTATGAGGAGTGGGAGATTTTGAAAAATATAAAGAAACCTCAGCAGGATCATCATTTTATAGAGGGCTATGCGACCCATCACATTGAGAGGAAGGGACTGCCATTTACCGAAGTCAGATTTAGCCTTTCGGTTAAAAGACAAGGTAAGTTCAGGGTGGACTGCCACCCAGGAACCTAAAACTGAGACGGTGGAGGGGAATATTGCCTTGCCAGTCAAAGCAGTCTCGGGTCGGGCCAGGGGAACTAACATTGATTTAGAGGGGTTCACCTGGAGACCTAAGGCTTCCCCAAAGCAGTGAAGGAGGCAGAGGCAACGTGAACCGTTCGTTACGGGGTCTGTAAGATAGACGTCATCGGCATATAAGGACGTCATCAGCATATAAGGCTATGCAGTCCTCGTGACCCTCACTACATCTCAATCCACGTAGTCGAGCGTCGTTACGAATGTGGTGTGCCAGCGGCTCGATTGCCAGCACAGCAAGCATTGGCATAGCCAATAGGTCTCGCCTTTGGGACCTTATAAGTGTTTGGTTATCCAGCACAATATCCTTGGTGCAACAACATCAACTGTTGCATGGCTAAACACTTATAAGGTCCCAAAGGCGAGACCTATTGGCTATGCCAATGCTTGTTTCATTTTGCGCTGTCCCACAAAAATATCTTCATTCTTTTATTTACTGATGCAAGGGGCGCCAGCCATCGTGAATCAGTTAAAAAAAAAAAAAATGACACCCACTTCATTTTGATGGCACACGCATGCCTGTGATACATGCACAAGCCTGTGGAATGACAAGTGGAAGGGGCATCCCTCATTTTTCTTTTCTTAAAATCAATATTGCACAGCATTGGAAAAAAGCATTTTGCTCCTCTCTTCGATACTGTACAGCACCGCAAACAGCCATTTGCAAAGCTGAAAGGTCTTGGAGGCGCGACCTATTGGCTTTATTTATTTTATTTATTTATTTATTTTAAGGTTTTATATAGCGCTAGCTAGACCCGGAGGTATCAGAGCGCTTTACAGAATCGAGAGCAAGGCAATAATCAGTCACTGAGCATATGACGTGCAATAATCATAGGTTCAAGTATACATAAAAATTTATACAAGTGAAATACAGTTGGGCAGAGCGGGCGGATTACACAAAAATATATACACAGTAAAAATCGTTTGGCAATTACTGAATTGAGGTCCATTCGAGCATTTAGAGTTCATGGAGTGAAAGACATCAAGACACTAGAGGCAAACACAAAGAAAGAAAACAGCCAACTGATCAACGGGGTTTGAACTGAGCAAGAGAGCCTATTTGAACAGAGTTCAGTTTGTTCATGAGTTCCATTATTTGTTGAGGAGATGGCGTTTCAGGTCCCTTTTGAAGCCCGAGAAGGAGGGGTTGCATCGTAGGTCCCTCGGGAGGGAGTTCCAAATGCTGGGAGCATTACCTGAAAAAGAGCGATCCTGGGTAGTTTTCCTTTTTATTTTGGGAGGAACCAGAAGAAGTGTGGTGAAGCTTCTCATAGGTCTGGTTCTTCCTGCTTTTGTGAGTTTGTTGCCTAAATAGTCAGGGGAATGTGAGTGAAGTGCTTTGTGGGTGATGCAGGCAGTCTTGTAGATGCATCTTCCTTCGATGGGAAGCCAGTTTAGAGACTTGAGGGCAGGCGTGATGTGTTCATACCGTTTAATGTCTGTTATGAGCCGGGCTGCCATGTTTAGTACTGATCTGAGGGGGGCGAGGTAAGTTTTCGGGGTCAGTGTGAGGATAGCATTCCCGTAGTCAAGTTTGGAGAGGACCAGAGATTGAACAACCCATTTGAATTTGTCTGATGGAATGAATGGCTTAATTTGTTTGAGGTGTTTTAGTGTGTAAAGTGCTCCTTTGGCTGAGTTTTTGATGTGATCCTTCATTGACAAATTTTTGTCCAGGGTGAGGCCTAAGGATTTAGCCAAGTTGGATAGAGTGAGCGAACAATTTAGGGCCTTCAGGTCACTGATCCAGTGTTGGATCGGAAGTTGGTTACTTTTGGGGGAGAACAGAATAACTTCTGTTTTGATAAGGTTTAATTTTAGATGGTTGGAGTTAAACCAAGATTATATCTTACTCAGTGTGACATTAAGATGTAGGGTGTCACTAGGTGATTTGATTTTGTAATAGAGTTGCGTGTCATCTGCATAGAGGTAGTATTTGATCCCTGCTGCTTGTTTCATGACGATAGTAAGGGGTTCCATGAAGAGGTTGAAAAGTGAGGGGGAGAGGATTGAGCTCTGCGGGACACCAAAAGTGACAGGTGTGGGTTTCGAGAGGCAAGACTTGATTTTGATTTGTTGTGATCGGTGTTGTAGGTAAGATGTGAACCATTTTAAAACTGTGCCATTGAAATTGGAGCGGATCTTCAGTGACTCCAGTAAGGATAGGTGATTGACTGTATCAAAAGCTACTGATAGGGCAAGTGGGATAAGTAGGCAAGCATCTCCGTCCTCTAAGGATCTATGGATGTCATCTTCAATATTGAGCATGGCGGTTTCTGTGCTGCAGCCTTTCCTGAAACCAGACTGGAAGGAGTCAAGTAGGTTGGATTCACCTATGTGCCTGCTGAGTTGCTGTAAGAAGCATTTTTCCATGGTTTTGTCTAGGAACGGGAGGTTAAAGATAGGTCTGAGGTTGTCGAGATAGTTAGAGTCTGCCCTGGAGTTTTTGAGAATAGGTGTGATTTGACTTAGTAGGAGGGAATCGGGTACACACCCCGAGGCGAGAGAAGTAATGATGATTTTTGTCCAACACGGGGCGATGATGTGGTTTAGGTTATGTACTATTTTTGCAGGGAGTGGATCTTTGGTGTGTGAAGTAGGCTTTAATTTCGAAATAATATTGAAGACTTCTAGTTCAGTCTTGGGTTTGAAGTTTGACCAGTTGCCGTTGTTTTTCAATTGGGTGTTAAAAAGGTTGTCGTATGTTCCATTTGGGGTTAATTGATTATTGATAAGTTCGGGTGGCCGGACTGCCGTGGAGAGAGGTGTGTCAGTGAGGGTAGTTAGCAGGGGAGGTAGGGCTGTGACTTGAGGGAAGGATTGCTCAATTTTAGCAATTTTGTCCGTGAAGAAGCTGGCATTTTTTTGTGTAGGGAGGAAGACGTGGTTTGTTGTTTGACAATGTTAAAGCACCATCATCAGCACCAATGTCATATTTTAAGAAAATGTAGGAAAGGTGAAGGTAGGAAGGGTTTTACTGCATTCTTCAAACATTGATATGTTGTTGTGTCATTCGCATTTTTCTTCCACCCACTACAGCATACACCATGAGGCAAGGGGTCAGCTCACTTCAGCGATTGGTTAACTTCACAGTGATGGCATTCTGCTATATCGCAAGGTTTGCATCCGCACACAAGTAGTTCCCTTCAGTGTCTGAGACTGCTATGGCCATTTGTGCTTTTTAAGACCGAAAAAATATTTTTGGTTTTAGCCAATGTTTCTTGCTATATTGGCGACGGCCCTGCGGCTCACCCAACAATAACGTTTTACTCTGCTGTACAGGTGAAAGAAATGCCATGTCTCACCAAGCTGTAGCAGAGCTTGCATATTTTAGTTATTCCAATAGAGTATTGGTATTTTCAATGATTGCACTGGCTGCAAGGTGGGGCTAACCGGAGCTATTAGGTTCCGAACCTATCCAGTAGAAAGTTTTCTTCATAGGAACCACTTCCTTCAGAGCGGCAAGTGGGCTGTCTGCCCCTTAAATAAACTTGAACAATGAGTTTTATTACCCAAGATAAACATCGCCACCTCAGAAAAGTGCACTAAGAACCTGTAAAAGGCAGAGGCCCTCCACTATGACGAAGGCCCCGCAGAGAACCAACCCGAGGTAAACAAGGACATGTTCGGCCATGCCCAAGGGGCAGAAGCTGGAAATACCATCTCTGAGGCTAGGAGGCGCTCTTACTGATAGTGTATTGTAATGGTATATTTATAGCGACTTCTTATCTCCTGTGATTTCAAAAGCGCTTAAAAAGAAGTCCCTTACTGATATGGTAAAGCCACCCATGAAATTACGCATCCTTTCCCCTGAATGGAACAAACTTTGAGGCGTATTAGTTTGAAGCTTAAAAAACTGCAAAGTAAAGACAATTGCGACAAATGGGAAAGAGACTAAACACAAGGAGGACATTACGTTTGCTGCAAAGTGCAGACTGCAAGACGGAAACAAAAATCGAATTTTATGAACGGGTCCCAGCAAGTGCGACATGCTGCGTGGCGGTAAAGCGGAGAGAGAGTGTCTTTAAAAGAGAAAACATATACAGATGCTATGTACACGCCGGAAGTGGGGAGGGAGCCCCACTCACCTCCTCAAGAAGGAGCCGCCACTGCCACCATTGTTAAACATTAAGCACGTCGCGCTGCTTTAAAAAACAAGTGTCTGGTGCGGGGAGCCACCCATTCCTAATTGCCCTTAGAGACGGCTGATAATACAAACTTTAAAGCGAAAATCAGCGGCTCGCTGGGAGGGGAGGTCACATGTGAGAGCAGTCTGCAGATGCGAGGCACGCGGCCGCCATAGTAAAAGTTCAAGCGCACCAATGTGTCAAGAATAATTTTAGGTTGAGCCCCACTCCTCTTGAGCAGGTCTACGAACTTACCTAACTAGCATTGATTTTGCACACAATTTAAAATGAAACATGAACGAGCACATCCGGTGGAGCCTCACTGCAGGAAGAGGGAACACCGATCTGCTTTGTGAGGGACAGCAGGATCATGGCGAGAGCAGCAGGGATGCCGTGTCCGTCTGTAACGCAAGTGGTTCTCATGTAAAGCGCTCTGATACCTGCAGGTCGAGTTCGCGCTATATAGAACTCCGAGAAAAAAAAATAGTATCTGGACATTTAAATCCTCCGTGAGAAACTGGTACTGCCGACAGTTTGCTGCTGCGGCAGGTTTTTTTTAAAGTACTAACTTTAGAGTTCGGGGCAGAGAAGGGGCGTGCTTCGGCGGGGAGTAGTTTTGCGAACTTGCAAGTTTGTGCTGCTCGTAAAGTTTTCATGGCGATTCCTACCCTGAACGCACACAAAACCACTGCAACAGCCTAAGAGCGTTTT
This sequence comes from Calotriton arnoldi, assembly GCA_963921515.1. NCBI lineage: Eukaryota > Metazoa > Chordata > Amphibia > Caudata > Salamandridae > Calotriton > Calotriton arnoldi. The sequence goes on along the minus strand of CAWUFW010002548.1, from coordinate 907,691 downwards.
GAAGGAGGATTCGGGCGTCGAGCCGCCCATATTTGTTCTATTGCTATTTTGCAGAAAGTGCATATAAACTGATTGCTGGCGAATTTCCACGGTGCTAGAATAAAAAACAAGTCGACCATGAAAGTGAAAGTTAAAGCGACCGCGAGCAGGCAAATGCAAACAGCTCTTTTCAAGCACTCGTGATTGTGCTGTCATCCACCTTGCGGGAGCGAGCAGCGGCGCGCGGGCCATCTGTTTTCAATTAGCGTGGCCGCTGCTCGCTCCCGCAAGGTGGATGCCAGCACAAGCACGAGTGCTTGAAAAGAGCTGACCAATTTCTAAAGGTCATCTCCTAGAGCAGCGCATGCGCGCTGCCTAGGCGAGACCTAAAAAGGAGTGGGGACAGTGTGCAACCATGTCTAGTCCCTCATCCAATGGAGAAGGCACTGGAGAGAACACCACTGAGTTGGACACATGCTGTGGGGTTGGAATTTAAGGCCTGGACCAGTCCATAGACACGGGGACCAATCCCGGCACGTATCAGTACAAGTCACAGGTATCCCCAGTCCACCATATCAAATGCTTTTTCGAAGTCGATAAAAAGTAAGGTCAAGTCAGGTGGAAGGAGATGGCGGTGGGCTAGAGCCACGTGCAGACGCCGGAGGCAATGTCTCGTGCTACGGGCCGGCACAAATTCGCATTTGTCTGGATGTATCAAGGTGTTGAGGGTCTGCTTGAGGTGGGTGGCCAGCAGTGTGGTAAAGATCTTAACCTCACCACTGATGAGGGATATTAGGCAGTAATCGGCACATACTGCTGATGGTGGCTGAGTTTTCGGGCTCATCACAATCGCGGCAGTGTCAACCTCAGAGGGAAAGGTGCCCTTCTGCGCTTCTTTTTTATAAAGGGCCAATAGTTGGGGAGTCGGGACATCGTGAAATGTTGAATAGTACACTGCAGGGAGTCAGTCAGGGCCAGGTGTTTTCCCAGGGGCCATCGTGGACAGAGCCTCACTTATCCCCATCCAGGTTTCGTCTGGGACCAGCGAGGAAGAGGAATGTCATGAAGGAGCCGGGAGGGAGAGTCGGGGTCCTCTGGGGGTTTATAGGTGATGATAATAGTGGGCAAAGGATTGTGCTATCCCCGGGAGAGCATGGCAAATGTTACTGTGCTCATCAGTGATTTCAGGCACAATCCAGTTTGCGTATTGATGAGAGGCCAGTCAGTACAGCAGTTTTCCATTTTTATCCCCCCCCCCCATAAACTCTGGCCGTTGTGACATGCCACAGATGTGTGGCGGCTTCCTAGGATCGGAGACGGATTTCCTCATGCAGGAGGGCCAGCAGTCGAGAAACATCACTGTGTGAGTCTGCCACAAGGCTTCCCTCTAGGTCAGTGGTTCCCAAACTGTGTGCCGTGGCTCCCTGGGGAGCCATCAAACCTGGCCAGGGGAGCCGCGCACCAAGCACTTTAATGTATTTAATGTTGAAGGGGTTGTGGACTTCCGTTAAACTAATTAGACTTAAACGCATGATGTCGAAGATTTGTAAGTGACATGCCTAAAGCAGGTAACCTAGTGCTTAATTGATGGCATGTATAGAGAGATGACCTCCATATTTCTCTGGATCCCCATGTTCCAACACTCCCAAAGTAAGCGGAAGATGCCGGATTTATTTTGTTAGACTCGTTAATAGTTTCGGTTTTTTCCCAAATGCATTTTACAACAATGCAAGTTATCAGGAAAGTACAGCTGTCCTGTCTATTAAACACACTAAGTATTATTAAGCATTGACATTTGTACTTGAATCATAGGTACTTCCAGTACACATTTCTTTCAGTACACACACATTTCCAGACAGGCCTGCTCACTCCTTGAGCACAGGGAAGTAAAACATATACAGCATAATGCCAACATTTGGAATCAAGAAATAGGGACGTTAAAAAATAAAAAAAATTAGAGGAATTTATTTTACTTGCATTGATTTGGAGGCAATTTTAGGGAGGAGACAGCGAAAATAAAGCTGTATGTGGTCTAAAAAAATCGCGAGTCACCCTGCTGAGACGTGTGTTGGCACATATGACATGGGTAGAAATGGAAGTGCATGCAAGTATTCCTCAATCGCAGAAACACTTTGGCAATGGAGCCTACATGCATCGGGGTGCTATCTAGCACTGTAAGTGGGATTAAAAAAGTTTGAGCGGGTACTCTAAAAAAGGCATGGGCAAAGAAGTGTAACTAGGAATAATTTATTAGAGGCACCACCTTAGTAATATGAAACACCCTGCGTATATGATCATAATACCTTCATCTGGTTCATCCCAATTATTTTCAGGGAGAAAAATGAAAGTACCCCCGAGGCCGGGCTTACACCCCCCCTCCCCCCCCCCACCACCCTCCAAAAAAAGTAAACAGTGGGGAGCCATGGGCAATGGCCAATGGGTAAAGGGAGTCCCGTGTCGGGGACAGGAACCGCATTGACGTCGCCGCCTACCTAGGTCAACCTGTGCGGAAGTCTAGGAGGTTCTTAGAAAGGTACCATAGAGAAGTGCTGAGGGCCGCTGGGGGAGCATAAACACTTACCAGGTTGATTGGTTGACCTTCAAGCATCCCAGTCATTGCAAGAAAGGGGCCTTGGGGGTCCTAACGTGACAGGAGACAGTCATAGGGAAGGGGCGATGCAATAAGATCGCCACTCTTCGAGACTCACCTGTGTAGTCCAAGTGGAAAACCTTGTCATAGCCCTTGCAGGGCAAATAGGTGCAGTGGTTACCCATGAGGTGGGTCTCTTGGAGCAGTAGGACCTCAGGGAGGTGGCGATGTGCGAAACTGCGGTGCGTTTCATGCGGTCCAACAGCCCGTTAACGTTCCAAGACAAAACTTGTAGGGATGCCTTCTTAAGGCAGAAAGAGGTTGTGGGAGAGGAATTCAACCCGGCGCATCAGGAGGCCAAAGTGTGCGACTGTGGTATATGTTAGGGAGCCGAACCTCGGGTCATAGTACGTGAGATACATTGTAAAGGTGTGTATGAGTGCAAGTAAAAACAAATATACAAACAAATCAGAACGATCAACAAAAGTAACATCGTACTGAGTCCCCAACCCCACCCACCTCATACTTCCACCACAGAGGCAACTGTTGCCCTGAAAAAGAAAACAGAGGTACAAAACAAGTCAACTAATGGAAATGAAGTGGTGGACCCATCCTTAAACCAGGATAATTGATGGCCATCGGAACATAATGATCAGTTTGCAGGTATGGATGCCCTCCCAAAAACAGTTAAAGCAGGATTCTCTGAGAGAGGTCAGTGTCTGCTTGATGTTCGTTATGGAGCGCTGAAACTAAGTCCAGGGGTCCTCTCAATCAGCCAGATGCTACACCGCTTCAGAGGTCCGGAGAGAGTGCGTTGGGGACGGAGACTGACCCTGTGCCTGGGGAGACTGTGAGGAGGATTTGGCCTGGTTGTTGTGACGTTGTTTTCTTGAGCGAGTATGGTATCCGTGGTTGGGGCACCTATACAGCCCCAGTTGGCTCGGTAGGTCTGACCCCTCTCGGGGAGATCTCAGCATGTTCACAAAGTGGGCTTTCCTCTGAGCCACAACCAGGCGGACTCCGGGGTTTCGAAAAAGTGGGATTTGTTGTTTTAGAGTACTCAGAACCTAGCAGTCAGCGACTTGTGGTGGTTTGCTGCCCTCTGGGATGCAGATCATGTTCACATTATTGCACCAATAGCGGTTATCTGCATCTTCGGCGCGGCAGTGAAGCTATGTTGTGCGTGTAAGAAAGCTGGACACTTGGGGTTTTAGTGTAGTGACTTCATCTTCTACTGTGGATAGGAGGGTTTTGACCTCAGTGATCCTGGCCGTAGCGTTTTGGAGATCTTGACGAAGCAAGGTAACGTCCACTCGCACCTCTCCGATCTTGGCTTCTACAGCAGCCTGGGAGGACGGAATGGCTTGAAGGATCGTGGCGAGATCTCTGTCTGACGTGTCTTTTTGGCACCGCCGCCCAGACTGACTGGCTCTGGGTCCTGTGCTGTACTGATCCATTCGAATTTGGGAGGTCACTGGACGGACAAGCTTGTCTTTGCCCATGTTCAGGGATTAGCATCGCTGCACAACACCCTACCATTGGAGACTCGGCCCGCTTGCTACAACATCTGCAGCAGCATGAGCAGCCAATCTTTGGAGAGCAGAAAGTCCTCCCCTGGCCCAGGGGAATGAGAGTAGCCGATGTGCCAGGGAGCCAGCAAGTGCCGCAAGGAACGGTGTAGGAGAATAGTGCAGGGCCTCCACCAGGGTAATGCTAGATCAGAGGCGGGGAGAAGGCCGGGTTCAGCCGCGGCCACCAGGCCAAAGTTAACTGATCAAAGGGCAAGACTGTGCAAAGCGGCAGCAGGGTGTAAGGGAAAGTTTCTCAGGTCGCCATAGTCATGGGGAGTCCGTTGCAGCAGGAAACACCCCAGTTTATTCAATTTTGTATCTCGGGGGCAGATCGCCAATCTCAAGGCCCCCGAGCTGCCAATTGAGCTGCTCCCACCCTGAAAGCAGTGGGATGTAGGAGGGCTACGAACCATTAGAGGGGATTAAGAGCAACACTTATGGGCCTCTGCAATGAGGAGTCTCAGGGCTCAGCATCCAGACGTTATTAGCATTATGCAAAGACCTGTTCACATGAGGGCTGACCAAAGTCTGTGGAGATACCAGTATCCCGAGCGCCTGCTCATCGTCTTCTGTCGCGCACACAAGTACCAGGGGAAGCGACAGTGCAGGCACATACCAGGGGGGGGAGGTCAAATCGGGGTCTGCAGCAACTGTGTGGTTCGGTTGGGATGCCCCATAGAGGCCCGGGCAGCGTTCCGCTCCGCAGGACGAAAGCTATGGCCTGGGACAGTCAGGTCTGCAATGCAGCAGTGGGGCCTGTGCCCGAGTTTCTGGATCAGGGGGAGGTCTATGTGTCTCCAGAGTCAGGCATACTCTTCAAGCACGAGGGCCAGCGGAGCTGCCCAGGGCAGCGGAGATCCGGGAGCCCTCACGTCGCTCCACCCGGTGGGTAAGGGCCCCCAAGGTGGTGTCCACCTATGTCCCACAGGAGCAGAGAGCCCAGTTAGGGCCTATGGATGATTTGGGTTCTGGCCGGGGCGCCCAGCAGAAGCCCCAAGGACATACCTCGTACCTGAGACATGAACATTATGGAAAATGTTACTTAGCCTGTAAACTTATAGTCTCTTTTTGCCTGCTTTAAAGGTATCAGGACGGATGAGGATGACGTAGGTAGACACGCTGGGGGCCGACCAGTGACAAATTGCCACGACGCCCCAGCCCCATCCGATACCAATGAGGCAGGCCTAAAAGAGACTAAGTCTTAAGCCAAATTAATGCCGACGATTCTTTCTGAAAGAACCATTCGAATTGAAGACGCGTAAGTAACTGACGTACGAGTCCACAACAAAAAAGATGAACAGTAAAGGACCCGTTAAACTTAGTAAAAGGTCCTGACGAAGGCCCAGACCCTTATGGGCCCTAGAGGATGAAACATGTTGACCAATCACATGTGCTATTGCGGATAGTTAACACGTCCAAAAAACATCACCACTTCACTTTTTAACCTTACCTCTGTATACTTCACCCATATTAAAGTTACTTTTTTAGATACAGGGGGTGATTTTATATACCACCATATGGATCCCACCAGTACTTTTCCTCGGAAGGAGGCAGTACTTACCTAGGGAATAGAGTACCTAGGTGCGAAACCCAATGAGGGGGCCACCCAACAACACACCATAGTGGTGATCACTTACACCACCATTGGCAGAGATTGGTGGGTTTCGGCTCGACACTTAGGATACCTAGACCCCCAGGAACCAGCAGAGCTCACTCTCCTTTGAATATGGACATTACTAGTGTGGAGGCAGAGTGAACTCTACACAAATAACTTCTACCTCCCCCTCCTGATTCTTGTCACTATAATCTAAGCCACATGAGAATCAACATCATAATTGTTCCCTCCATTATCCACTTCACTTAAAACAGGACCTCTCTCCTGAACAGAGCCCTTAAGGTGCTAGTCCACCTTTTGGAGTTCTAGAAATGCTGGATTATAACATGGCTTCAGACTGGGATTTAAGGGATTCTCGATCACCCAGTGGCATTATCCGTTTTGCAACCTGGTGTTCATGATAGTAGGATTTCAAATCCTAGATATGCTCCTGAAAGATTCCTTGGATGCTCTTTTTGACAGGGTATTAACAGTGGATTGAGTCAGTACAAAAAATAGTCCTCCGCTTTGTCAGAGGGCTGGGCTTACAGTATTTAATCGGCACCTGCATCTTCTTCTGGGCTACTGTGTATTTTGGCAACAATGTAAACAGGGTTCTTCTTCATGGTCAATGATGCTGCGCGTGAAGTCTCGATTATGATCAGTGGCAATTTTAGTATCTTGTAACACAAGTTTGTCAATCCAGATGGTTGTCCAGCAGACTGTCGAGTGTGTATTTTGTCAGCAGTTAAGTGCCTGAATAATCGGGTGCACTTTAAATGTACTAGATGTCAAGTCAGGAAGCATAATGAAGCTCAAGGTATTGGTTATGGTGATCTTCATTAGGGGTACCAACCTGAGTATCTTTGGTGATCATTTGATCAAAGCCCTGATCAACGGTATCAAAGGCTCTGGTTCATTGATAATTTTGTCACTGGGGTCTTGAGCATCCTTCTCCAGGAGGGTCATCAGGCTGGAATTCTGTGTATTCTGAGACAGTTTTTCTCTGCAAAATATGCTGTACATGGCAAAAGACTTTTCTCCCTGTTCTAGGAATCAATTCACACACGTAATAGCTGTACTACTACTACTACTACTACTACCACTACTGTGGAAGCACATTCAGAAATACAGTAGATATATAGAGAGTATCAGAATACATGTGCAATATTTAAACCCATATATATATATAAATAAGCATCTTAACACTTGCAGAGTCAGCATACGATCCCCATAAACACAGTCATTGTAAAGAAAACATCCATGGGGGTAGCAGGAAGGGGAGATTTATAAATCATCATATGCATATATATTCTATCAATACCTTCACCCTGACCCGAAAAACACATTTGTTGTTTCCCTGGACAAACTGCAGTCTTCATGTGATGAATCAATAGTTTACCTTTGCCGCTCTGACTAGTTTGTTGCACGCGCTGCATCGATACAAGTTGTCATCGTCAAACACTTCTTCTTCCACATAAATGTTGTACAGTGCCTCCTCCAGACTGGATGTATCCTTTACAGCCACAGTCAGATCCAGGAAGTCCTCCTGCACAGAAATTCAAAGCTTGTGACACTCTGCAACCACGCAAGTATCTGAGAGTCGATGAGGGCAAAGGGATAATATACAGTGCAGAGAGGGCCATGGACACCAGAGGATGGACAGATATGGAGGGGCAAGCAGCAGAGGTAAAAATAGCACTCTGGGACAGCAGGTTAAAAACACGGTTTGGAACAGACAGAAGAAGAGGTGCTACACTTGGCACTAATGGACAGGAGTAGTAGGTGGGTCTCTTCTTTGTCTCTCCTACCAGATTGTTTCTTTTGACTTTTGTTTCCTTGATTAAAAGTACAAAGATGTCTGTGTTCTGATCACTTGAAAGCAGTAGAGATTATATTACACCATCTATGCAGCGTGGTGGATAATATGATAAAGATCCCTGGGCCAGGCCAGGTCTGAACAGGCAGAAGCAAAGGCTGCAGGTGAGAGACTGCTGCTGAGAAGGTGAGGACTTCTAAAAGAGGCATGGTAAAGGAATGCCAATGAAGCAAAAGAGGATGAATGTCAGACAAAGCAAGGAGGAAAGTGGGCGAGGGAAGAGTGAGTGCAAAAGATGAAAGAGGGAAGAGGAGATGCAAGGGGAGGGTAGGAAAGACAAAAAGGAGATGCTACCATGAAAAACAGATAATGCACAGCACTGATGGACAGACATCAACAAGGACTTATTAGCAAAAAGCAGAACACATAGGAGGTCAAAGGGGCGACGGTAAATAGAGGTATAATCAGAAGAGCAGAGACATTAGCAAAAGTGAGAGGCTCACTAGTACAAGACAGGGGCAGACAAGGGAAACATAAGACACAAATAATGTGCAGAACCATATTTACCTGTCTCTCACTAATATTGCCACACTCCTTGCACACAATTTTGTTTACCACGATGCCATGATATAGTCGATTGATGAGGTCGTGGCCGGAGGTGCACACTAGAGAGCTCTCTAGCGCACAGAAAAGTATACGGTTCAGCTCCTGTACATCATGCTGCCTGGTTTCCTGGTGAATGGTGTGGGGACAAGTTAAGATTTGATGTGAGATTTTGGAACAACCCCAATAAAAATAAACTATGGTGATAAAATAAATTAGTATTATATGTGAAAAGCTGCTCTTTAATAATGTCCACCAGTTGATGTCAGTGCGTAGGAGAACAAGGGGCGACAATAAAAAAATAAACTGTAAACTTACTTATCCATTGCCACTCTACCTAGTAAGTAAAACATCATGCCTTCCTGAGGAACTGAAATTCTAATACCACAAACTAAAACCATCCCTTCTTAGGAGTGCAGATATAAATGCATTTGTATGCTATATATCTTCATCTGCAGCTTGAAATTGAAGGAGGCTCCTTAATCCACAACAAATTACACTTTGTTTTTGGCTGTCTAGATTCTTTGCATTCAAAATAGATACAGTGGAAAACAAAAATGGCACATAGAAAGTTAGAAAACATTATCAAAGGTGGTTCATTAGATCAACTCAGCCCTCAAACCTCTCCCACTCGCTAACATTCAACCTAGATTAAAAAGGTGAGTTTAATACTACAAGAGATGAGCTTAGTGGAAGTGTGAGTGAAACAGTATGCATCAGGCAGGACTTGTAGTTGTGACTGCATACACATTTTGACCACATCTTGTAATATATTATCTTCTCCACTACGGACTTTTTTTCTAGCTACATAATATATTTGAGTGAGTAACTAGGCACGTATGTGTGCAGATATTTAAACGTATGTGAGCTGCTACGAGTGCCTGAATGCCAGAACTATGGAAAGGACAAGTGGATAATCTAAAACATCCAGCACTTTGTAGTGCAGAAAGATGTATGTATACTAACAGAGAAGTCACAAAGACACTATGTTCAATCACTTGAAAACAGAGCCTCTCTCATTAATGTTCAATTCATTCATAAAATGCACCAGTGCTCGCCTTCCTTCAGAGGTGATTCTGGGCTGATTCTTCTGTGAGCAGACTGTACATCTCTTAGTGGCCTAAATATGATGGCAGCCCAATCGACTCCCACTTTTCTCTCCTATACCAGTGCCATTGCATATGCATTGGAATAACTAATTCCCGCAGTCCACCACACAAAAGAGACCCACCCAGGAGTAGCTGTTCCAGTCTGGCCAGGGCACTTTTCTAAGACTATTTGAGAAAAAGCTATTTTTATGCTTAAATTTGTTTCTATTGTTGCATCAAGAAGCAAATAAGCAAGAATACACAATGGGGCAGTGACATTGCCAAGGTACAACTTCATCTGAATCATTAGCAACTTTTTCAATAAACTCCCTCCACCCCCAACATCCTCCCACCCCGCGTGCCCATCCGGTCCCAAACTATTAGCAAGGTCATATTTTAGCAGCTGACTATATAAACGGATCATCAGGTGAGTTTATTCCGGCGAAGCAGTCAAGCGGAGCAACCTCAAATATCTGGGGCAAGTCAGCGCGTGAATTCCTGGTAGAGGATCGTGATAAACAGTTGCCAGACCTCTCGGTATGAGTCCCCTTGTTGCGTAAGAATTAAGGAAACCCTCTCCATCCCCAGGAGGTGCCAAACCCAGTGCAGCCAATTCTGCCTGGACGACAATTTGTCTGTCCCCTAATGGGCTAAGATGGATTGGTGCGCTGCTCCCAAAGCCAGAGCTATATGTCCACCACTCCGGGATTAAAGTGGGTATGTGAGCAGGTTGGGGAGTCCCAACACGGTATAAGAGGGAAATCTGGGCAGTTGGGTATTGAAGTGAGTGTCGTTGTCAGATAGGACCTCATTCCAGAATTGTGTAAGCTTAGGGCATTCCCACAAGATATGCACCAACCTTCCAGGGGAGTCACAATGCCTCCAGCACCTATCACTACGTGCTGGATTCCCTCTATGTAAGCGGACTGGGGTTAAATGCCAGTACGTGGCAATTTTCGTTGTGGTCTCTATGCTGGAAGTGTTAGAGGCTGTACGTCATAGACGATAGCAAACATCCTGCCACTCCCCAGGGTACGAATATGTGACGTTACAACACGTACTAATACCACACGTGCCATTACAACGCGGATATTACTACGCAAATACTTTTACAAGGACCTGCCATTGCAACGCAAAGGCGTGTGTGGGTGTGTGTGTGTGTGGTGTGTGGGTGTGTGTGTGTGTGTGTGTGGTGTGTGTGTGGTGTGGTGTGTGGTGTGTGGGTTAATGCCCCCTAAAATTACCCTTACCACCCCAAAACCCGTCCCCACCCTAAAAATACCCTTGGCACCCCAAAACCCAAATCCACCCTGAACCCTAAAATTACCCTTGGCCACACACCACGCTCACATAGGGTTTTTAGGATAACCCATGTGCTAACAAATTAAAACATCCCTGAGCTCCCTCCTCGTAGAGAGGGGGTTGTAGCCCGTGCCGTGACTAGGTCCCGACACGAGGAGGCACCCCTATGATGAAGCATGACACCCTCGGGTGTGTGAGGGGAGTTGTCCTTTAAAAGGGATATTCCCACTACTATCTTTAATTGACATTGTCTTTCTGGTTTACATTTTTTACTTGATTGCTTCTCCGGACCCGTGGGTTCTTTGTGTATTTATGATTAAGAGTGGGGAGTGTACCCACGCTGGTCCTTAAACCTCCTCCTGCCCCCTTATGTGTGAGACTATTTGAGCAGCGGTTCAGCTGCGGGCATTGTTCCTTTTCTTCTCTCCCCTCGTTTCCTTTTTTCTTCTCTTCGGACTAACATTTGCATGGCACTTCGGAAAACATGGCTGAACGCACTGGACTTACCTTTGACGATGCACTAGTGTTGGACATTCTGACAACGCCCAGTATCCTAGATAATCCTGTAACCCAAATGATCACGACATCGGATGACTGGGGCAAATTACAGAATCTTAAACGATTATATATAAGAACAACCACACATGGTTCTATCCTGACTGAGTATTTAAGGGGGAACTGCGCTCCAACTGGTCTGATAGTTTCAAATGCTCCTAGACTTTTTCTGGATAACAAAATCTTTCTGAAAGACTGGTCCCTTATCGCATGGCGATGCACGAGGGACTGGCTTATTTTAATCATTAGCACTGCCAAAAAAGTGGCTGATACCATCTTGATTGAGATCTAGACTCTAGAATCAGAAATTAAGAGCATAGTTAGTGCCACAATATTCAGGAAAAATTTGGATGAAACGAACAAAACAACTAAGGACTATAAAGAATCTCTTCTCACAAGCAAGATTACTAAATTTAAGAAAGATCTAGCCAAATTTGCCCTAGAGAAAGTCTACCCTTATACAAATGATTCATATAAACCACCGGTTTTCAACAAGAGCGGTCGACGCTATGGATCTAACTACTCAACTTCGGATGAAGGAGAGAGCTCAGGCGACTCTGACAATGGTTCTAACACCACACGCCAAAAACCTTACAATCAAGGGAATAAATATTGGCATGGACCTAGAGGTAGACCCCAACAAAATCAATGGTGGCCACCTACCCAATGGGGGTATCCACCTTTTCCAGCGTTTGGTCCTGGACCACAAGGACCCATGATGACTTTCCCTCCACAACAGAACTATATCCAGCCTTTTTTAGGGCAAGGCCGTGGCCGCTCTCGAGGAAAGAGAAGAACCCAACAACAGGTCCACTGGAGCCCTCCGCGCTCTCCACCAGCCACGAGGAGCAAGACAGGACAACAAGCAGGCCCAAGCAGGGAGTGAGCCTTGTAGTGAATCTAAGTAAACGAGCACTGTCAAAAGATGAAACTACCGTTCTGGAACGGGGTCTGGGCTTCGTCCCCACTAATAATGGTGATGCCTTCAGACTACAGCAAGAGATTCATCAATTCTTTAGAAAAGTGAGGCTTCACTTTTTCTTTGCTGATAAGATCCTTGTGGATAACGCTGAAGCAATCAACAATACTAATCTCCGTCCAAAATCAACTTTTAATCCACCGACTGGGCTAGTACCTACAGAAGTAGTTACGTTTGAAAAAGCTGTCCTGAAAGATTTGGATCAGATTACATTGGGTACCTCCCGGACCTTTCAGAACATTCCGAAATGGGAACAACAGGCCCTGACCCTTCTAAAGGCGGACGATACTATCACTATAAAACCGGCAGACAAAGGTGGTGCCATTGTGCTTATGGACACCACCGCTTACAGATCAGAATGTTTGCGCCAGTTGAATGTACAGACGTCCTACCGCCAGTTACACCAAGATCCTACAGAAAGGCTCGCAGAAACAATATCCTCTATGACTAAAGAGGCTGCTGATAACGGATGGATTACACATAAGGAAGCAGAATTTTTGCTCACTAAGGAACCAGTCATTCCGTATTTCTATATTTTACCGAAAATACATAAACCCCAGAGACCACCTCCTGGTAGACCTATCATCTCCGGCATTGGCTCTATACTGGAACCTTTGTCCCAGTTCGTTGACTTTTTTCTACGTCCATTAGTTCGAACTATGCCTACTTTCTTACAGGACACAAAGGACGTCCTAAGACTTCTTAGAGAGGTTACATTTGACCCTGAGACGGATTATCTTGTGTCATTCGATGTGGAATCACTCTACACCTGTATTCCCCAGGATCAGACCTTGGCCACCATTGAACATCTACTGACTATCAATGTTCCGGACACCATTACACCTCTATCATTCATTATGAAATGTGCCACTATGGCCATGAAGGAGAACTTCTTCTTGTTTGAAACTCAACTGTATCTCCAGGTGTCCGGAACTTCCATGGGTAGTACCTTCGCGCCGAGTTTAGCCAATCTGTTCATGCATACATTTGAGCAAAATACTGTCCTCTCCTCCGACAATCCCTTTTTGCTAACATCCATGTATGGAAGAGATACATTGATGATATCTTTGTAATCTGGAGAGGAGATGAAGCCACTATTAAGACCTTTCACTCTTGGCTTAATACTCGCAGTGATTTTTTGAATTTCACATGCGAATACAGTAAAAACGAATTGTCGTTTTTAGACCTCTCTATATTTCCTGAAGGTGGGCATTTGGAAACTGAGCTCTTTACCAAACCTATGGCACGCAACGCATTGCTTCATTATGGGAGCTACCATCCCAAATCACTTCGGGATAATCTCCCGTTTGGACAATTTTTAAGGCTGAGACGTAATTGTTCAAATATAGAGAAATACAAAGAACATGCACAGACACTTAGAGATAATCTTCTTGATCGACAATATCCTAGAGCTCTAGTCAGAAGGTCATTTAAACGTGCCCTTAACAACAACAGAGATGCTTTATTAGATATTGCACCCAATAAACCAATTCAGACAAGACTGGTATGTGTTAATACCTTCAGTACCTTTTCCACCAGAGTTAAAAAGTCCATTCTGTCTAACTGGAAGATCCTTAATAAGGGCGAGCATACATTAGAGAAACCTTTGTTTGCCTTTAAGAGAAGTTCCAATTTAAAAGATACTCTAGTGCACACAAGACCACCACCAAAGATAAGATCACAACCAAACACACTGTGGCAATTACCACCGGTACAGGGCCACTATCCCTGTGGTTCATGCTCAGTGTGTGGTCAAACACGACCAACTAGAAATGTCGACATAGGTACTGATAGACCGTGGGTACTCAAATACCACACTAACTGTAATAGCGAACGGGTCATTTACTTAATTACGTGCCCTTGCAATCTGAGGTACGTTGGGATGACCACACGTAAAGTGCGTATTCGCATACAGGAACATAAGAGTACCATTAGATGTGCAAAACAAAACACACGGCTGACTAAACACTGTCTCGACATGCAGCACCAGGCTGACTCTTTAACCTGGGTGGTTTTAGATAAACCCAACTTAACAGCCACCACACCGAATCTATCATTGAAGCTTCTGCGCATTGAGCAACGCTGGGTTTTTAGGTTGGGTACTTCCAAATCTGGATTGAATGATGATATTTCTTGGCTTTCGTTAACATAAACCCAGGTCTTGTCCATTTGGTTGACTTTACCCACTGTAAGATAATTGTAACCCACCCCTATGTAAGGGGAGTTCTCTATCTGTAAGATCGGTAGTGCCATTGTTGGAATATATACATCTGGTTTGTCACATTTACTGCTAGATAATTGGAATCCATATAACCACCCCCTATTTAAGGAGAGCCCTCTTTTGATAAAGATCGGTGGTTGAATGTCACTGATGAGACACACACTTTTCCTGGCTCCTTTGCTGAGTCCAGTACTAGCTTTCAATAATGTGTGCATTCTTGATCTGCATTTTCGATCTCTGTGCTAATGGGTGCAGTATTTATAGCATCCCTCTGAGCAGTATACTAAGTTTTGGTTCGCCTGAACAGTTATGAGATCACATCCCCCATGATTATTGGCGATTAAATTATAATTTAAAATCGAGCGTTTTTTGCCGAAAGAAACTACAATTCCCAGTACCCTTGGTGATAAAACTACAACTCCTTCCCTTTGTTGTTGGGTATTTAAAACTACATTCCCCATGAACCTAGGTGACTAAACTACAATTCCCTTCTCCCGAGCGCCTGACACTACATTATGAGTGTTCCTCTTCCGGCACATTCCCCTGCCGGTAGGACAGACGCCATGAGAGAGAAACGCTCCATCAGAGCGGTAAGTTTGACTCCTTCTCGCTCCGTCTTGAGCTCCCGCTAGCTCCTTGGATATTGCTATTGACAGTGATAAACTTGCTGTCTGCCCTTATTTTTCGAGTGATTAGTGGGTTTGTCTTATAGATATACGATCTCTGGGATATGTCCGGAACGATAGATTCCACTTAGATGACACGCACCTGAGGCGTACCTTTTCCTGATTGAGTACAGGATCAGCTTATTGACGTTATGTCTTAAGCGGCCCTCTTTCTCATTTCATTATGGGCCCCCTCCCCTTGCTTTGTTAATATATACATCCCGGTCCCGAGCGTA
Organism: Calotriton arnoldi; assembly: GCA_963921515.1. Taxonomy (NCBI): domain Eukaryota; kingdom Metazoa; phylum Chordata; class Amphibia; order Caudata; family Salamandridae; genus Calotriton; species Calotriton arnoldi. The sequence continues at coordinate 892,489 of CAWUFW010002548.1, read as the reverse complement.
TTATCGCTCATGATGTGTAACATAGTTATTCTTTTTCCCTTCTCCCCCCACCTTCCCTTGCTGGTTGCTGGGGTGCGAGTTCGACGCATTGGTATTCTTTCAGTATGGCTGCTTTTCTGACCTGATTGCCTCGATACAGTGTTAAGGGTTCACTGAGTTTTGGCTCGGAGGTTACCCTGCGCCAACGTCTAAACACTGTATTATAACCTAGATGTTTTCTTCGATTCATCTATACCCTGGAGAACTTATCCTTTTTTCCAGTGATTTTACGAGTATAGCAGCGGTTGCTACCCTGCTTTTTCCTTGCGCTTCCTTTTTTCTATTTTGATTTTAAACCGCCATCCTTCTCCTTTACAGGTTGGCGCTTGTACCACTTGCTAAATTAGCACCGGACAGTTGTGGCAACTTTTTATACTAATTAGGTAAGTGCCACAAACATCACTATATATTAACTTGTAATAGTGTTTTTTGCCTGGCCACATTGGGCTTAAGGCTAATGCATTCTAGAATTTTTGTGGCCAGATATCCAACACAATGTCTCTACCTGTCTTTATTACAGATTCAATTGATGGACCAGATTGAACATGCAATGATCCGGTTCAGTATAAACACATTGATGTTTATGATTGTTTTGACAATATTAGTACTTTTCATTTAGCAGTAGCTGCCCACTAAGATCCTGAAGAAAGCCAAGATACTTAAATAGGTCATTGTGGCTGAAACATGTCGATCTAGCTTACGAAGCCCCTTATAAATCTTGATAGGCTTGTTCACAGCATTTTAATCCTGTCAGAGGGTAGCCTAATAAAGTCTATTGCTAACCCTGTAGGCAGTTTTAATTCACTCACATTTTCCGCACTGCACTTTATTTGCCCACACACACGCTCACATAGGGTTTTTAGGATAACCCATGTGCTAACAAATTAAAACATCCCTGAGCTCCCTCCTCGTAGAGAGGGGGTTGTAGCCCGTGCCGTGTCTAGGTCCCGACACGAGGAGGCACCCCTATGATGAAGCATGACACCCTCGGGTGTGTGAGGGGAGTTGTCCTTTAAAAGGGATATTCCCACTACTATCTTTAATTGACATTGTCTTTCTGGTTTACATTTTTTACTTCATTGCTTCTCCGGACCCGTGGGTTCTTTGTGTATTTACCCCAAAACCCATACCCACCCTGAACCCTAAAATTACCCTTGGCACCCCAAAACCCTTAGCCACCCTGAACCCTAAAATTACCCTTGGCACCCCAAAACCCATACCCACCCTGAACCCTAAAATTACCCTTGGCACCCCAAAACCCATACCCACCCTGAACCCTAAAATTACCCTTGGCACCCCAAACCCCATACCCACACCCACACTGAACCCTAAAATTACCCTTGGCACCCCAAAACCCACACCCACCCTATATACTTACATGTAAAACACATATGCCTTTACCATTCGTGCCTTTACAACGAAATTCGTTGTAAAGGCATGCGTGGTAAAGGCATATGCATTGTAATGGCATTTGCGCTGTGATGGCATTTGCGCTGTAATGGCATTTGCGCTGTAATGGCATTTGCGCTGTAATGGCATTTGCGCTGTAATGGCATTTGCGCTGTAATGGCATTTGCGTTGTAAAATTTTTGTTGTAATGGCTGTTTCCCCTAGGGTACAGTTGTCTGCCAAGTTCCAGTTCCCATCGGAGTTGTGCCGGGGACTTTGACCCAGACTCCCCACCCAACAGCATCTGATACAATTCAGTAATAAGGCGTCTTTACACGTCCTTGCTAAGAAGCCACCTCTCAAATTTTGTCAGTTGCCGTTGTGCTGCCTCTCTTATCACCGGCTGCATCAGCCAATGTCTAATATGTGTGTACCGGTACCGCTATCCCTCCGGAATCGCAAACTCAGCACGCAAGGCCTCAAACGGGATGGGACACTCCACATCAAATAAGTGGCCTATGGATCGGCATCCCGCCCGTTGCCAAGCCCTGAACAAAGTGCCGTCTAGCCCTGGAGTGAAGTCTCCGTTCCCCACCACCGGAGTCAAGGGGGAGGGAAACGACGTGAAGCCCCTTCGAGTCACCACACTATCCCAAGCCTTCAGGGTGGACGCAGTGATCAAAGACAAGTAAAGATTCAATAGATGGTGAGGACAGGCCAGAAACAGAACCTTCCACAAAGCTGTTCCCGCCAGCGCTCTGTCCATAAATAACCACACCTTTTCGGACTCGGGCGAGAGCACTCCACCAAATACTGGCGCTGCAAAGCCGGAAAATAATGTAATAGGCATGAGACCCCCCCTCCCCCCAGACCGCCCTCCTCCGGTGGACGCCAACTGTGCTCGTGCTTCATCCGCGATCGCTTACCCATCCACACAAAGCACTGTAGAGCGTCCTGTAGGGTCTGAAACTTCCCTGTCGGGGGCTGTAGGGGGAGTGTCCGGAAAATGTATAAGATCCTGGGTAAGATCGTCATCTTAAGAGCGGCGACCTGTCCCAACCATGAAAGGGGGTATAGTTGCCAACAAGTCAAGTAAGCTTTCACCCTCCTGGTCAAGTCCCGATAATGAAGGGTCGCGACCCCAGCGATAGTCGGGGCCAGTTGGATACCCAAGTAGGAGATAGATCCCGAAGCCCACTGGATCGAGTGATTCTGGGTCAAGTAATCCCTTGTGGTGGGTGAGACAGGGAGTTCTAGGGCCTGTGATTTAGCAAGGTTTATATGAAATCCCGACGCTGCCTCGAAGTGTTGCACTTCCTCAAGTAAGCTAGGGAGTGCCTCTCTAGGGTTGTCCAGAGAGAGAATAACATTGTCAGCATACAGTGTGATGAGATGCTCCTCACCTCCAAAACACACTCCCGTGATATTCGGGTTATCCTTAACCCTTTGGGCAAACGGCTCCATATAGAGCACGAACAGTATGGGGGACAAGGGGTACCCATGCCACAACGTATGGGAAATTGCGCAGAGTTTCTACCATTGACCTTGACAGAGGCCTTCGGTACCCCATAACCACTAAGAACCCAGGCCCGAAACCGTACACCCCCCAAGCCGAAGTATGCCGGCATCTCGGCTAAGTAGGGCCAGTGAAAACGATCTAACGCCTTCTCTGTGTCAATAGAGAACAGCATGACCTCTCGCCGGGAACGAGTGGCTTTGTCTATGAGATGTAAAATCCGTTTGGAATTGTCAGCACAGTGTCTATTGGGGATAAACCGCCCCTGGTCGGGCCCACTATCCCTGGCATTAAAGATGCGAGGGGGGCCGCCAATACGCCTGTTAACAGTTTCTCATCAAAGTTTACGAGGGAAATGGGTCGATAGGACCCACACTGTTTCTTGTCCTTGCCTGGTTTCGCTAGGACTACTATGGAAGCCTCAGTCATTGAGGGGAGAAGAGTGGCCGAACACGTAACTGAATTAAATACTCTGGTGAGGAGTGGAGCTATGGATGAGCAGAAGACTTTATAGAAAGCCGCAGGGAAACCGTCTGGGCCAGGTGACTTAAGGGGTTTCTGCCTCGATATCGCAGATATGACCTTCTCTATCCTTATCGGGCCATCCAAACCCACTGCCTGCTCTTCTGTTAGGCGAGTTGCTCTGATGCTCCCAAATAAGTAGGTAGATGAGAGGGGGTAGATCCTGCACAGAGTAAAGGTCCTTATAGAAAGCCCCGACCCGCTCTGCTACAAGCCCATCCCTCCCTCAATAAGGGCCCCTCTTCCATCAATAAGGCATCAACCGCAGTGGCCTGACGTTGGGCCTTGAGTTTATTCGCCAACAGCCTCCCACATTTTTTCCCCACTACGTATCAGGAGTGTTTGAGACGTAGATTGGAGAATTCTGCGCTATCTAGGTCTAGCCCTTCTAGCTGTTTCCTGACAGACTCTAGTTGACCGCACATTCTAGGAGCCCCGTGCGATGATGAATGCGCTCTAACTCCTGCACCTGCTGCTGTAATTGCGCGCGCTTATCCTGTGTTAATTTATTATCAGCCGTGGAGATGGCGATCAATTCACCACGTATAACAGCTTTCATTGCGTCCCATACAATCGAGACCGGGGTGTCAGGGGTATCGTTGACCTTGAGATAGTCCCCAATTGCCTTCTCTATTTGCCTAACTACTTCTGGCCTACGCTGGAGGGTCTCACGCAGCCGCCAAGTACAGGTAGTAGTGTTGCCGCGCTGGAGAGAAAGGTCTAGCAGAATGGCGGAGTGATCAGACAGTGAACACGGCTCTATCTCCACCGAGGTGGTCGCCATCTGCACCTCTCGGGAACCCAAGAAGTGATCCAGTCGGGCACATGATTTATGTGCATGGGAACAGAAGGTGTAGTCTTGTGTTAGTGGATGTTTATCCCGCCAGAGATCCCTCAGTCCCATCTCCTGTAGCCAGAGGCCCCCCACCTGCGGTAACCGCTCCCGTCCCCCCCATGTCTCTGGGCCGAACTGTCCATCTCATTGTGAAAAACCAGATTAAAATTATCCCACCCAGGGACATCGCAAAACTTGAGAGCCAATTGCAGAAACTGGAGGGTACTATACCTAAGACTCAGGCACACATGACTGAGTGGAATCGGGTTCGGGGGGAACTTTTAGACGCATGGGCCAGACTAGAAAGATTTACATACACTTCATATAGACAAAGATTTCATATGCAGGGGGACAGATCCGGGGCACTGCTCGCGAGATTAATTAGAACAGAAAAGGAACAGATACCCATATTGCAACTTCAAAATAGTAAAGGGGTCCCATTACAAACACAAGAGGCGATCCTTAGGGAACTCGCATCACACCAGGAATCTACGTGCGCGAGTGCCCCGCGAACCCACCCACGGGAGTTACCAGAATTCCTAACTAGTATGGTACTCCCTTTATTGGAAGAAACAGATGCGGAAGCCCTAGGGGCACCAATCTCAAAAGAGGAAATCCTTGCATCTATACGGAAAATGAAACCGGAGAAATGCCCGGGGGAGATGGGCACCCAGCGGAGTTTTATCAGAAATATGCTCCCCTGCTGGCTGATCACCTACTAGAGGTGTTTAATGAAGCTCTCGGCCGTAAAATATTACCGAACACCATGTCGGAGGCAGTAGTATCCATGCTCCTCAAACCGGATAGGGATCCCCTTTCACCGAGCTCATACAGACCGATCTCCCTCTTAAATATAGACGCTAAGATACTGAGTGGGATAGTGGCGTCTCGTTTATTACCTTATATGTCCCGACTGATCCACCCAGATCAAGCCGGGTTTATCCCCAAACGAAATACCACACATAATTTGCAACGTTTGGCACACGTATGGCATGCTCCAAGTTTGGAGACTGAAAATTGAGCGCTGTGCCTATTGGAGATCCAACAAGCTTTTGACTCGGTGGAATGGGATTACATTTGGGCAGTGATGGAAAGGATGGGAGTGGGAGAGTCCTTTTTACAATGGATGGAAATAATATATAACAGACCAACAGCAAGGGTGCGCCTACGTGGTCAGGTCTCGGAAAGTTTTGTACTACAAAGGGGTACCCGTCAGGGGTGCCCCTTGTCCCCGCTCCTGTTCGCTATTGCGATGGAAACTTTGGCAATTACCCTAAGAACGACAATGGAGAGGTGGGGGGTTCGACTGGGGGATACACATCACGTGGTTTCCATGTATGCCGACGACACGTTGGTATATTTGCGCCACCCTGAGGAAGCGGTCCCGGTGCTCATTACAGAGTTGGAAAGGTTTGGTGCGCAATCGGGTTTGCGTCTCAAGCCGGGGAAATCTAAATTACTCCCCATGGGGAACTTAATAGGGAAACACGAGAATGAGCTGCCTGATGTGGGGATGAGATGGGTACTAGATGGAGTAAGGTATTTGGGGATTAGATTAACACATACAAGTACGGCATACCTGGAAGACAATATAGGGATGAGAGTGGAAGGCATTAGAAAGTCTGTTGCATTTTGGAAGGAGCTTCCACTATCTCTAATGGGTAATGTAGCATTGACTAAAATGGTCATTCTGCCGCGTTGCCTCTACACCCTACAAAACTCTATATACAGAGTCCCACACCAGTATTCTTCTCAGCTCGAAAGCCTGATAGTGGATTTGATGTGGGGGCAAAAAAGGAAGAGGATAAAGCTGAGCACATTGCAGAGGGAATGGGGGCAGGGAGGTTTGGAGGTCCCGCGATTAGAACTCTATTATATGGCCGCACAGCTCCAACACGCGGTGCACTGGTTTGATGAACGGGGCAACTGGGAGAGACGACTATTGATGGGCACACATCGGGGGATTCCTCTACCGGAGCTCTTTCTGTAGGGATCCAGAGTGCCTGAGTCTTTCCCATATATAATAAGGCATGTTGCTTCTGTTTGGGAACTAGCAGTACAGAAGGTAGTCAAGAAAGCACCCTATGCCCCGGAGACACCACTATGGGTGGTAAAACCTTTCAAATTTATAGGGCGAACAATGAACGTCAACAGGTGGAAGGAGGGGGGCTGTCACACGATGGGGGATCTTTATATCGCTGAGAGGTTTATGACAAGAGAGGAAGCAGAGAATACGTTTCAATTGGGTAGGGGGCAGTTCCTGCAATATGCAAAGATATCTGCAATAGCCAGGGAACTATGGCCGTCCTTCCCGCAGGAGCTGCCGGTCACCACAATATTACAGAGGATAATTAACATGGCAGGGGAACGGAGATTAGTTTCACACTTATATAGAGCACTCCGGGAAGATCTCCCCATTGATCCCCTTCCTATACATGCAAAATGGGATGATATATTGGACGAGCCCCTTACAGTAACAGAATGGAAGAGAGTACATGAAGGGGTCAAACAGATAAGTTCTAATACAAGGTTCAAATTAATACAATAAAACGTAATACATCAGGCATACCCGACTCCCCGGGTGCTCCATAAAATCTACCCGGAACGCGCAGACTCTTGTCCCAGATGCAGGTATTCAGGGGCACACTTTGTCCATATGATATGGGATTGCCCCAAGTTGGCGGAATATAGGGAAAAGTGATAGTCTGCAGGTTGTCTGTCACGGGATGGACAATACCAACCACTATCAAAGGGGTGGTGCTGGGGCTCCTTCCTGCACCAAAAAACTTACTAGGAAATTCATTCAACTGGGCTTAGTATTAGCAAAACGAAGAATAGCAATTCGGTGGTTGAGTTCAAATCCCCCCACGGTTGAGAGGTGGACCAGGGATATGCAGGAGTGGGCCACCGCAGAATTAGTTCGAATGAAAAAAGTTAGGAAGGACAACAAACTTGAAGAGGATGCGAGGGTTTGGTATTTAATGATAACAGACATAACCAAAGAAAAAGATCCCACAGAGAGGATGGTAGACTCATTACAACCCACTCAGGGTAGGAATGACGCAGCGGGGACAACTGAGGCCCCCCCATGTGCCAGATAACCGCTCAGTCGGATGAGGTGGCTTTCCAGTTCCCAGTAAAACATAGTAACTCATGACCGGGGGGTGGAGGGGGGGGTTAAGTTTAAGGTTAATGTTGTTTACAGTTGAAAACATGACAGTGACATATGCAATCTATGTGATAAAAATGGGACGATAAGAACAGAAGTAACCAATACCATGTGATAAGTGCAATTGTATCCTTGTCGAATGGAAATGAGCATTAATGTAACTTTGTGATATATCTATTCGGAAATGTACTGTTACTATGCAAATGTCAATAAAAATATTTAGAATAAAATAAAATAAAATCCTCCCACCCCACCCCCAAGTACCTCCCGGGGGCCACCCACCGGTCTTGTGTCGTTATGGTGTCCGCTACCGCCCTGCGTAACAACTGTTCTTGTCCCTCGTTGGGAGCGTACATGGATACTATTAGCAAGGAATGTGATCCGAAATGAATGCGATACACCAGAACGCGGCCTTTGATTTCTGCTATTTTGAACCTCACTTTCCCTTGAAGAGTGTGACAATAATATCGCTACACTAGCTGCCTTACGTGCTAGGGAAGAGAAGAATTGTTGGGGGAAAACCCTGGACTTTAGCCTATGCTAATCGCTTGCCAGAAGATGAGTCTCCTGCAGCAAGCAAATGTCAGAGTGAGAATGTTCTAAGTAAGAAAGGATAGCCCGTCTCTTAACTGGATTATTGAGCCCTTTAACATTGAGGGTCAGGACCCTCAGTCCGTTCAGTGAAGATGCCATTCTAGAAGACACTTACGTGGGAGACCTGTATCTCGGCCCCATAAGGATCCCCTTCCCATCTAGCCATAGAAATGACCCATCGGTGCCCTGTGTAAAACGTCTGTAGTGATGAAGACCTCGTGCTGGGCACCCCTGAAAAAACACCCCAACAAAAACTGAAATCAACCAATGTCCCTGGAAGGAGGAAGGGACTAAAGAATCCAACCTCAGTCCAGCAGTGAAAGTACAGTAGAGGACAGTGGCCATCTCCTCAAAACCCCACATGGCCCCCTCCAACCCCAGCCGCCCCCAACCCCCAGCAAAGCCCACCCAATTCAGGCTGCAACATGCTCAGGTAGGATCTCTAGTAACAGAACCCTCAGTGAGCTTTTCCAGCAGGGCCTTTCTCTCTGAAGCAATCATGGCGTAGTCCGGCCTGGCCATTCCACATCCAGCAGAGGCTTGTCTCCACCTCGGGCGCCTGTCACCTCTGCACCCTCCAGACACTGTTCCCTACTTTGACTCCTCCTGCTCCTCAATCTGCAAGAGCTCACACGCTACAGCCAGGGAGCGGAATTGTTAAAGTTGGTCCTGCCAGCGGAAGATGAGCCTGAAGGGATGTCCCCAGGAGTAGGAAACCTCCTTGTCCCCGAGGAAGGATGTAACCGGGTGGAATTCCCGCTGCTTCTGAAGGGTGGAGGTTGCATGATTCTGGAACAAGTGCAGGATATGCCCGTGGAACTGTACGGGAAGCGATTATCGGGCCACACGCAGGATCCATTCCTTTTGGGAGAAGTTATGCACACAGGTCAGGATATCTGTAGACCATGTCTCCCCGGGACCCTGGCAGCCCACTGTGTGGGTCCTGTCCAAGCAAATTGTGGAGGCTGGCGTATCCCCCAGGATCTGTGCGAACAGTGCAGACACATAGGCTTCAATTTCTTCCCTTTCTTCCCGTGGGGCCCCCGATACGAATATTGTTCCGACTAGAGAGGTTTTCAAGATCCTCCGCATGAGCCTGTAGGTCTATCTGCTGATCCGAGAGACGGATTACTTCCTGTTGCAATTGCTCTATTTCTTCATCGGGGGATGTTTTCCAAAGCATCCACTCCCTGACCAATATCGGTCACATCCTTCCGAACCGCTTGTAGTTCACGCGCTAGATTCCTCTTGACTGCCAGGAGGTCATCTCATAGTGAGGAAAATAGGGTCTCCATGTATGGGCGTGTGACCAGGGCCTCTAGCTCCTCCATGCCGAGAGGCCTCCAGTGCAACTGGTGATCCAGTGAGTCTCCTCCCCAGTCGCTGGTGCACACCACAGGTCCCCTCACCTCCACAGTCCGGGCGCATGCAGATACCCACACCGTAAACGCACTCAAAGGCCCTCCAGCGTCGCAATGCCAGTCACTGCTGCTCGAGGGTGGGGGGGGGTGCCTCCCACTGGGCCTCAGCTCGTCTCAGGGCCCTCCGCAGCTCACCTCCTCGGATGAAGCCTCCGAGCCCCAGGAGGCAAGCCCTCCCCCAGTCCGGTGGGTGGCCCTCAAGTCAAACAAGGAGATCCAGCCAACCAGGTAGGATGAAGGCCCCTCCGAAACAAGCACGGCAGCTCGGGCCCCCTGCCAATGCCAAGAGTCCGCCTCCGCTCACCGGGCCGGATCACTTCACGCGGCCCGCTGGTGCAGCGCAGATAGAGCGTCACTGCTCCTTGGGTCCTCTGGGGGATGACCAGGGGCAGATCCACTCAAGTCTCCATCGACCCATCGGCCCAGACGGCACACATGCGAGGCAGCGCAGCCACCCCCAGGGCCCGACATTCCTGGGAGTCCACCCCTGCAGGACCAGCAGCGTCCGATCCTAGCCGCACAGTCCCCCGGCTCTGCGCCGGGCCACCCCCCTCGGAACGTTGTCCCAGCCCTCTGGGCAGCCTCGCCCCAGTCCGCTCCGCCTCAACTTTAGTCGGGGGCCTTACACACTGGCCGGATGCCAAGCCAAGGAATACCAGCAGGAGCCCCCGGCCCGACCGCACCAGCCTGTTGATGCGCTGCTGGGCGTTGCAGTGCGGCTGGTCTCAGAAACTCCACTCCGTGGGGGCCTCTGCCCAAGAAGGTCTCACTGCCACAAGCCCAGGCCGCACCATCCCCGCTTGGGATTACGGCTCTATTTCAGGTTTGCTGCAGCCCGGGGGGGGGGCCCCACCATCGACCACAGCAGCTCCGGAGTCTCAGCCCTTACCTCGACCAAGCTGAGGGGCTAGCGGGAAGACCGGCCAGCGGCGAGGATGGAGGGACCGAGAAACACGTCCTATCTAACCGCCATCTTGGCCACGCCCCTTCAGAAAGCTATTTTTGATTAAAAAGTAAATGTGAAACAGCACTATAAAAGTACAAGGATGAACCTGAAAAGCTCTAACTCCTCTGGCAAGCAACCCACCAACGGCCCTGCTCTCTCTGCTCAGTTTGTACTGCCACTATAGATTCATGACAAACTAATAGAAATAAGATGATATAATTTTGCACTGCATTGTGAAAAAAAGTCACTGAGGTAGTGCATATCTATATTACTGGATCAATTGTACAATGTTTTGATGGAGGTTTTGCTCATACCAGTAGGACTAGACAACCTAACCTCACTACCCCCCCCCCCAGTTATTATGTCAGAACAATCCTTGCACTGGCTTGAAACACACTTCAGCATGACAGTTTAACACAGGCAGCACAGGCTCAATGCATTTGGTCACAAACTAATCAATTAGGACTTATCAGGAAAAATGTGTGTGGCAGATTAGTTTTGTGTCCGAGCACAATCAGAGTTTGAGAGAGGGTTGTTAAGAAAAGGACAGGTATCGCTGGATGGCGGAGTGTTGGAGGCAATATGGGAAAGAGGTTAGAATGAAAGTCAACTGCCTTTTTAACACATTTTGTCTATGTCATCAGCTAAATCTTTCAGAGCATACAAGAATATTTCATTTAAGTTTTTCAACTGAAAGTTAAATTTCAAAATTATTACCCGTTCACATAGAACTCTGCCCTCTAAGGTAAGCTCTCCAAAAAACTACAACTGCACACTCTACTTTAACTACATTTGTTCTTTCTCTAATAAGATAAGCCTGCACTTACCTCACTGTCAACCCACCCAAAGCTGTCAGTTAGGGCCGAGGTGGAAGCAGCCTGCTGATTCACAAGCAAGAGTTCGGCGAACAGCCGCTGTAACTGCAATGGGATGATGCGCACCTAGAAAAAAAAAAGTAAAAAAGAAGACAAATTAGAAAGAAAAGAACTTGCTGCATTGCCACACAAAAACAATGTGACAACCCTCGGACAGAGCCGATAAGAGGCTGCCAGTACTGAGGGAGAAATAAATAGGTTGGTTGACACCGTGAGCCTCAAAATGAAACGTTTAGAGAGACTCGCACATTTCTGCTGGTTAAAAAAAAATGTGTTGTGAATCTCCAGTCAATGGGGAATGTGTGTGTCGAGACCCATAGGGCTTTGGAACTATGTGTTAAATTCAGAGGGAGCATCAGACTACTCATGATTCCCTACGCAATCTACACAAGTTACTCTGTATGTTTCTCCTGAAGGGAATGCTGTGTTCCTCTCCTGACTGCAGGCATCAGACCTGCAAGAATGAAAAGGATGTAGTAGTAAGTTGTGGCTACCAGACAAAACCCGATGGCCTTAGTTACTGAAGTTTGCATAAAGAAACCCTGAGCACATACATTTACAGTTTGTGCTTGGAAGATGGATTACTGCCATAGCACTGGGCTGAGAATAGGTTAGGCTTGTACTACCAAAGGCTCAGCGTTTTATTGGATCCCTGAGAGCATACTGCACAAAACGGTGGGGGTAAAATGAGAAGACTGGCTAGACATGCTTCCTGGACATGCCAACTTCTACATATCCCCTTTCTAGTCTCTCTGCATTAAATACATAGTACATCTATAAAACCTAATGGATGATCAATCAGTTCTTTACCCAGGGATACTATCTACACACCTGAGAGAAACTTGGCCATTCAGTTTCCAGTGTTGCTGTCAACTCCCATGGCAACAGCATTAGATGCGGGGCTATGCGGAGCTTATTCCACAAATCACCAAATACTAGTCCAAACTCAAACGGGGAACTCTTGGCTCTGAAGTACATGAAATCTGATCTGATACCCTGATTAGAGGAGTGCTTGAGCTTCTGAATTAGGCCACCCTCTGGTTGGCTCTAGCTTGCCGTTTTGACCAACAAAAGAGTACACGTACTAACAAGTGCGTGTTTCATCATTGGTTGTAGGACCACATAGGAGGTCTGCACAATAATGGGCTAAGAGTGGGCTAAGACTAAAGGGCTGGAGTAGAACCAATACTGTGTTTCTACTTCCACTTTGTAGATGGGGCCCAAGTCTGAGAGGTCTCTGTGGATTCCCTGCTGAGTAAAGAAGACGCAACCTGCACAAGGACCTGGACTACACGTTAGGGTAAGTAGCCCCGATTCCAGTATATTTGGACAAGACAGAGCTGACTGGAAGATCTGAACTGAGGACGTTGCAATGGACTGAGTTTCCACAAAGACAAGCTTCTCAGGAGAAGCAAGATCAGAAGGGTATCATTTGATTTGTATCATGGAGCTGCATCATTTCCTGTTGTGGCAAAAGTAGGTGCGCTGTCACCTTCTCCAACCCACCATCAACATAGATGAACAAGGAGACTAGGAGAGAGTAAGCCTTCAAACCACTAGCATGGAGCCCTGATCTGTTGGCTGGAGGAAATCATCTTCTGAAACCAGAACCATATGAATCATCCTTTATTTAGCCCTAACAGTTCCAGAGATGGACTATGTATGGTCTCAACCCTACAAGACCACTTCCCATTTGAGGTGGTGTCATCACTGACTTCAGAGGATGTCCCTTCTGCTGTGGATATCTGATCCACAAGACATCTTTATTTGAGACACCAATGGGATCTCCCAGGGGATGTCGATCCACTACTAAATTTGTCCAATCACAAATGCATCCCTGTCAGTTGTAAATTAACTAGTTGAGAGACTCCATTTACGTTCGAGTTGTCTCTCTAACAGGACACCGATGACCAACACTACAGTCTTCATCACCGGATCCTCAAGGGCGCATCAGTGACCTCACTAGATAGGGTTCTTTTGACAAGTGATGGGCTTTAAGACAGTTGACTTTTTGGGGTGGATTTTTATTTTTGCCTTAGGAACAGAAAACGTATCTGTTGAGATTCTAGCTCACTGAGTTCCGATGTGGAAACCAAAGGTAGGTGAGGACCAGGACCAGAGTTGGATACAGAGTCCCATGCAATCAGTATTTTTGCTCATTCCTGAACACTGGAGTTAGAGCAGACTTTATCAAAAAATGTAAAGCATGTTGGCACTATAGCAACAATTAGGATCTTATTTTGGCCTCAGCAAATACTAACAATTTTGAGGGACGGAGGTTGTAGGTGTGTTTTCTGTACCTTATCTATTTACATACCTGCTAATAACACACCCTCCAGGTCTCAGAAGAAGTCTTGAGTCCTCCTCCTCGCTACCTGCAGAGAGGAGAACTGGCAAAGCCCATAGGTACCTTGATTTAATGTCACAATACATGCACACACTGGTATGAAGAAATTATGTTTTCATACAACAGCACATTAAATCTCCTTCTATGTTTCTTTGTCAATGCTTAAGTGTAGTGGTGGTGGTAGTAGTGTTGGTGGTCTGGTATAGATGGTGCTGTTGGTGTAGGTTGGCGGTGGTAATGTATTTGAGGTGTATAGCTAGTGTTATTGATTTTGAGGTGGTGGCGTAGTATTGGTGGCCATGGTGATATTACTGGTGGTGTGATATTGGTGGTGGTACTCCTGCCCGACAGAAGCATGTCTGGCTACAGTGCTTTGGATGCATTATCTTCTACCAAAGTTTGTGTGAGGTCCATTATCCATGATCAATGTGGACAATAAGATCTTGGCCAAATTGATTGCTTCCCACCTTCAACCTCTCCTGCCGCATATTGCCCGCCCGGACCAATCCAGGTTTGTCCCCAATCGATCCACAGCTCACAACCTGCACACACTCTTTGCCCTTCTCCATCCCCAGATAGACGTAGTTGCAGTCTTGCTTGACGCCACTAAGGCATTTGATACCTTTTTGATCTTCTAGCTAACATAGGCCTCAGCACCAACTTCTTAAGCCTGATCAAACTACCATATACGCAACCATTGACCCGCTTGTGGGTGAACAGGGCAGTCACTTCTTTTGCGGTGTCGAGGGACACCCGGCAGGGATGCCCTTTGCCACTCATCCTATTTGCTATCGCTATGGAACCACTGGTGGCCGGGTTGCGGCAGCACCACTCTCATCAGGGACTGGCATTCACTCCCCGAAGAATCCTAGTATCCATATATGCAGACGATGTCACCTTATATATCCGCAACCCAGCAACTAACCTTGCTTCTGTCATCAGGGATATTATCCGTTTGGAGGCTATGCCGGAATCACCATTAACTGGTGCAAATCTGTGATATTCCCGCTCACCTCATCTATGCAGCCTTTAGGCAAAATTCCGACCGCAATGGGCTGAAGAACCAGTCCGATATTTAGGTGTCTGGATTGAAGACGATCACTGCGCCCAGACAGACCCCAATGCTCACGCTGCTCCGTTATGTTAAGGATGTTCCCTTTTCCGTCCACAACTTCACCACTATTCTGCTCTTATTGGCTAAACACAGGGTTGGTATCAACTGGGGTAGGTGTACCGCACCCTGACAACACCATTGGCTGCGAGATGCAGCATAATGTCAAGAACAATTGGAGTACTGTTGGGATTTGATGCCTGTGAATTCGAGACCTAGAGACATAAGAAGCCCACTGGTGACCTTCCTGGCTACGAGAGGGGGCATGATCTCACTGCGGAGACAGACTGATACCCATACAGATGGCCCTGCACCTGCCCTGGCTGCACCCCCAGAGGCCCATGGCAATGACTAGAAATGTACCATCACACAATAAGGTGGAGTTGCTCGGATATAGGCCCCTAACTTAGGATAGTTTGGATGAGCGATTTCATTGGTGCAATTGCCTACATGTCGCAAAGCCATATACCATGCTCTCGGCTGATATGGTCTGTAACGAGCTGGTCTATTTCAATGTACTTTGCTTTATTATGTGACCACAAAACCATTTATGCTGTAATACTGTTTTGTGCTCTGCTTAAATCAAATAAAATGTTAATAAAAAAATGTTTTAAAAAGTTTGCTTGAGGGCAAAGATCATCTTTAATCAGTTGCTGCAGCAGAAGATAAACAACGGCTAGAGACACAAAGCATCCAAGATAATTTAAAAAGAATAAAGTTGCTGCTTCATTAAATGGGCGGCAAGACCTGGACTATGTTTCAAATAGAAACACATGCAGGACTATAATGAAGGTTCCCTACTGTGCAACTGGATCAATCTGGATTTATACCATTCCGCAGCATTGTCGGCAACAGTAGACGGCTGGTCCACGTCTTGAACTCTCCCATTCGGGAATGCCCCGGCCTTGGCTCTCGTGGCTGACATAGAAAAGGCATTCGACTCCCTAAGCTGGGACTTTTTATACACTGTTATGACCAGCTTGGGCTGGGTAGTGGACTCCTTAACTGAACGAAACTACTGTACACGGATGGATCAGACTGCGCAGGTTAAAACTAGCAGGTTTATTTAGAGTTCCTGCACTATTAAATTTGGCAATAGACAGGGGTGTCCGCTCACCTCGGTATTGTTTGCCATAGAGGTGAAACCCTTGGCATTAATGTTTAGACAGCGTAACTCCTTCCACAGCCTGTGCCTTGTTGGAATTCTGTTCTAGATCTTATTGTATGCGGATGATATGTTGATATATCTCACTAGAGAATGATCGGACGTAGAGCGTGCATTCGAGGCGCTTTCCCGCTTTGGTGAGATATCATGCTAACAAAATGAATTGGAGTAAACTAAAGCCTATTCCTTACATGCTCTGAGCACAGATACTAGGCCTCCAGAACTGGGGAATGAATTTCGCTGGGAGCCAAGCACTTTCGGACCCTAGGGGTACAGATGTTTTGGTCCGAAGCCCAGTTACCTGAGGGCAATATCAGGGCGACCCTTTCATCTCCTTCTGGCTCACATTGCCATTGTCTGTAATGAACCACGCAGTCTGCAGAAAAATGGTGCTCCTCCCATGACTTCTATACTTTTTTCGCTACCCTCCCCATTTGGGTACCTAGGGCCATCTTTCACTAAATAGATGGGTTAGTTCTGAACTTACTTGGGGCAAAAAAGGACATAGGAGCGCACTGGCTAAACTCTGGCTTTCCTACGCAGAGGGAGGGTCTGAGTCCCAGAATATGAACTATATTACTTGGCCACACAACTTGTGTTGGGGGCAAGATGGAGGGAAACACGATGGGGCACTCCTTGGGTGGGGGACTTTGGGATTCTCTTGCAGGATCCAGCTCATACTATACCCATCTTGCAAGCCGCAGAACCCTGCGGACTGAATACTGCTTACTAATCTTCTGTATGCTTGAGAAAGAGTACTTCAAAGGACCCTTGCTCGTGAGCTTTTGATCACTACCTAGCCCATTTTTCACCCACGGGCAGACTGGGGGAAATCTGCGGGAGTAGAAGAGTGGGCCTGAGCTTAATGAGAGCGCCCTTCGAGAACAGCACGCTTAGGGACCTTCAACATCTATTTGATAACTGTGAGCTTCCTCCTCATTACTTCTTGCTCTATGAAGCCACTAGGGCCAAGATTCAAGCCAGCTTGAAGACTGGTGTGTCCGAACAGCCGTTGTACCACGGCTTACGTGCTATTTGCATGATAGCCTGGAGGAATCAGGCAATTTCATTGCTATGTAGTGCACTGCTACAACAGGCCAAGGGTGACCTGCAAGAGTTACACGATCACTGGAGAATATTGACAATCCGATTTCTGACAAATTTGGGACGCCATTCTGAACTCCAGTCTACTAACCTTAAGTAATGCCAGATTTAACCTTATAGGTATTATTTCCTACATCAGGTCTACATTACCCCAAGAGAATCAACATCATGTTTCCTGCAGCACATGCATCCTGCCGGCTGTGAGGCACAGTGGGGTGGACTTCTTTCACATAGTGTCGGATTATCCTTCACTCATTGGGATGCTATCACAGATTTCATATCCCAAGCCGATGGTCGACATCCTAAAAACTACGGCTTTCTGCCTTTTGGGCCTCTTCCCGAAGCCCCGGGAAAAGGCTGTCACATCAAGATTCACAGACTTAGCGATAGTTTTGGCACGTCACCAACTGGTAATCTCCTGGAAATCCCCATGTGGGCCTGGATTTCTGATGTGACGAATGGAATTAAGTTTGCATTATGTGAAGGGGTTACATTGCAGTGGGAAGCAAGACACCTATCAGGGACCGGAATCTGCACAAGCATGGGATGCCATCCTATGTCCTCTGGACAGATCTCGAACCACCGGCAGGTATGGAAGGGATGTGGCAGAGTCTTCGCCTTAGCCCGAATAACCTCAAACTAGTTGCTAAACCTTGACACACCGTCTCTAGCAGGTTGATCGGTTTCCTGGTTTCTTCTTGAACTGAGTTAGAGTATACGGATTTTCTGTCTCGGTCACAGATGCCCTGTTACCTGCATCCCTTTCACAGTATAACTACAATGGATATTCTGCTACTTTACTATTTGTAACTCTCTTCATTGTGGGGCACCCCACCTCTCGTCACATGATACCTCTGATTGTGTATTGTACTTCTGAATGCTGGCATGAGAGGGTCTGCCAAGTCACATACTATTAATGTGAATTTTACACTGCTTATAGAAAATCTGTAAACCCGTGTTAAAAAAGTTCCCTTCTGTGAAAAACACAGAAACAAACAGATCTGTTATGACATCTTCAATATAGTCTTTTTTGCTATAGTTGTCCGGTTGCTTCTATGCTGTTCACAGAGCAACATACACAGGAATATACTGAAACTTTCATTATAATCCTGCATTTATAACTATTTGAAATGAGGATTGGATAGCAATGAAGTCTTAAATATAGAAGATAAGAAAGGCTATCTTGCCATCTGACCTTTGATTCACATAGAAACGAATGTATGACTATAAAGGCTCCGGATAGCAAGGGGCCATTCATTATAGTCCTCGTTCGGTCTTGCTTCACTGAATTTTGTTCAGGTAACCATACACTAATGTGCATATCTTGCCCACCTAATTGCTTATGATTTACCACAAGAGGACTGTCTGCCTCCAATGAGGCCTCCTGTTGTGATAAACAGAAGGCAATTAGAAGCCCATGTTAGAGTCAGGCTTCCAATCAATTAAGTTAAAAAAAATGCAATTTCTCTATGCAATGCATGTATGAGATAAAGAAAGGAATGACAGAAATGTGATGTTTTAGATGTAAAATAACCCCACAACAATCCATAGAAGGCAGGGTGACACTAAAAACAGCCACCAGTATGTACGTCAGAGAAATACACCTCTGGGCTGATCTAAAATGTGACTGACAAAGCCTCAAGCCAATAGCTGAATGAGGCAGATGCGCTGTCAACTCAGACCTAAAACAGAAAGAGTAACTTTGCTATCAAATTAGAGTACATTAGTAATGTGGATATGGGACACTAGCGGTAAACAAAAGTACCCAAAGAGAAGATTTCCCAGTAATGTCATTTTACACTGCTTCCAGGAAGCAAGAAAAGGCCACACATGCTAATATTCGACCATTCCAGAAGATCATACCTAATGACAGAGTGATTTTGTATGATCGTCTCACTTGAAACCTTTGAAACTCAAGACAGGGAAAGACATGTTTTAAAATAAACGCACCTTTGCATGAGGATCGTCCTTCTTCTCTAATGATCCCAGATCTCCAGGGCCAAGTGAAAACAGAGCCTCTGCAGTAATAGGAGAAAATATGTAAAAAATGATCAACTCTGATCCTCTTCTGGATGGCAGTCTGGGGTGAAAGGTAATCACTGGCTGGGGCAAATGTGAACTAGGCTATGGGAAAATCTGAAGATTTCATAATAGTTTAGGCACCACAATTATAGGGATTCAAAGAATAATTCTGTCAGCCTCTGAGAAGGGTCTATCTTTCTGCACAGTGTGCAGTCTTCAGGTAAGACAACCACTTATCCATGTTGCACAGCACCATAGTACCATAAAGAAGGCCCTTCTTTGTCCTTAAGAAAAAAGTCAGGGATATAATAAAGTTGTGGTATTATTTGAGAAAAACATCCTCCATTTGTCCTTTTATGATATTACTTCAGTTTTCTCTTCTATATCATAATTTCTAACCAGAACTCTACATTTCAGAGCACCTAAAAGGCATGCATTCGTCATTCTACATAGAACTTCTGGATGTCTGCAGGGGATTACAATGCATTCACAATGTGAACGTTTCAGATAGGCAAGGCAGTGAACCCCTAAACCACTGTGCGCAGCTTCTATTCCAAGGACAGATGCTAGTGCTACATGGGAAAAGGACAGTCCTACGTGAGATTCAAAATCTTATAACAGTGTGTCGGTCATTTGGTACAATTTCAGGGTTTGGTTTGGGTCCTGTTTCGTGTTACGTCCTCTGCACTCACTTTTTGTAATAAGAAGCATGGGGAATTCTCATCCCAACCCAGACCCCCAAATAAATATCCATTCCACTCTGCCCCCTTCTTGTTAATTCTGCAGGACAGTGAAAGGTAACACAAAGCCAAAGTAGTCGGACAGGCTATATAGACTCAGGGCACTGGAAGGGATTTTATTAATCAAATAGGAAGGGAGGAGGGGGCTGAAAAAAGCAAGAATAGTGGGAGGACCAAAGTCCATTCATTAGAGTAGAAAACATGTTATGTAGCCAGAAAAGGAAAGAGGTGGCATGTGTGAGCTTTAAAAACTTAAAAAGGACGATTCTACTCAGTCCAACAAATAATTTGGCAGTTATGGTCAGTTTAATTGGGGAGAAACACTTAATCTTCCCAAGCTGATACGGTTCAATGTACAACCCCTTCATGCAACCTTTATCAAGGTTTTCTTTCACCCAAAAAATCACATTTGCACTGAAATGTAAATGTTTACCAAGGGACACCCACCTTCCTGGCCACAAATTTGAAATACAAGCTTTTACCTGCAGCCATTTCTACAGCCACCAGCTTCAAAGATAGCTCATTCAGGAAAAAAAGAGGCAACAGTCGCACACGGTTCGGCTAGTTTGGTGCTCTGAAGTTGTATACTGTTTAGTGAATGGGGACTGTGTAGTATTCTCGGGTTGGAACTTGTCATAGGAATGTTATGAGGGTTCTGTAGTGTTGGGTTCTAGATTGGTGGTTGGGATCAGTTGGGAAGTTGCCTGAGAGCTGGTGGTTGTTTAAGCCGTACTTCTCCAATAAATCTACCATCAACTGAACCTACTTGCCTCCTGTATTACCTCATATTTGTAATCTACATAACAATTATGTTGTTGTGCATTAACTTATTTGGTGCACCACTATCCTCGAAACAGTCTCATCGAACTCAAAGAATCTCAATCTTATCAAGCTGAGGTGGCCCAAGCAGGGTAAATGTGTGAATGCTGAACACGTGGTTGGACTTCCAAATGCACTATAGAAGTAAAAATGGTTTTTTTCTAATAGTGCCGATTTAGCGGACTGGTGGGAAAGGGTAAGATATTAAACAAGTGAATTCGACTATCCTACACTGATCCCAATCCTGTTGCCCAACAATTTGTTCACGTTGAATAAGCATAAACATCTTAAGAGGCTGAACCCAACATGAAGCCTTCATAATGCAGGCAAATCCCCAAAAGGTTTGGACCAAGTTACAAAAAAAGTTAAAATAACGGAGCAGCAGTCTGTGGTGATGAAACTACAACACATTCGTACTGACTCCCGGATGGAAAACCCTTAGTTTCTGGTACATCATGCAAGAGACTGAACATCTCACAGAATGAAGCACAACTCACTCACCTCTGAACTCAGGAGTGAAAAGTAGGGTCTGCAGCAGGGAGTTGAGGTAGCAGGTCCCGCCTTGATTTCTGATGCCACTGAGCTTGGTCGGTCCACGGGGTTCCATGAGCTCGGAGGGCCGGGAACGAGTTCTTTTTCCTTTTGTGCCTCTGTCATTTGACAGGAATGAAAAGTCATCCTCCTCTTCAAAGAGATCACCAAACATGATGGTGCAAGGCAGGTTATCTCTGAAACAGAGGCCTTATATTGAAAGGCAGGCATAGGCAGTAGAAAGTTTGGCAAGGTTGCAGGGCCGCCTTTTTAATCTTACTCCTCGTTGTGATCTACTGTGCTAAAATTCTCTCTCATCAATACATGGATATTATTGTCTAAGCAATGTCCTGAGATTTATTTCAATTAAGAAACGAAAAACACAACAAGGCAGACTACAGCTCAGTCACTTTTTTAACCCTAAATCCTTGCATGCTTTTTGTTTTTAAGATCACACGTGCATAGCATGCCACCATTCCTTTTCTGTCAGAATGAGGATTGTTTAGGTTGTCAGTTGGAGATCAGCCAGACCTTTCCCTAACATAAAATGCCTCTCATTGCTGCACTCAGTTTCTGCCTTTAGCACACAATTAGAACATTTTCTGCACCATTCCCACCCCGGTCGAAAAAGCGAAGAATCTGGGCGTAGTCATCGACAAGAAACTGAATTTTAATAAGCATATCTGCTCGGTCATCTCCTCCAGTTTCAATACTCTGAGAATCATCAAGAAGATTCTCCCTTTTATTCCCCTTACCTCTAGAAAAACAGTTATTTCTTTACTAATCCTTTCCAAACTGTATTACTGTAATGGACTGTATGTTAAGCTCCAAAAACAGTACACAAGGAAACTACAGAGCGTTCAGAATGCAGCAACAAGGCTTATTCTTGATCTGCCCAAGTTTCATCCTGTTTCAGCCTCTATCAAGAAGCTCCACTGGCTTTCAGTGGCTAACCGTATCAAATTCAAGGCATTGTGCCTTACTTACCAGGCCTTACATGACTCTGGTCCCAGATACCTTTAACAGTCATTCTCTTGGATAGTACCCAATCGAGACCTACGATCAAAAAATACATTAACGATCTCCTGCCCCAGATTTAGGAGACTCAAATGGGGGGGGCAGCTGTTTCTCTTATGAAGCCTCGTTGCAATGGAACAGTCTGCCCATAAATATCAAATCAGCTCCCACTCTATTTAGTTTTAGGAAACTTATAAAAACTTGGCTTTTCAATATCTAGCCTCTTTTTGTTCCTGCTTCACTGCAATACCCAACTCAGCTCCAAGACACCCTCGGGTAATCGTGCGGTTTATAAGTTTTATAACATAACATAACATTAAAAGGTGTTCAATTTTACCATAGAGTAGCATTCAGGAAATGCTGCTTCTTGCGTAACAAACAAAGAAAATGGGCCATGAAGCAGTTTTGTTCGACGCACAGTATCTACAACCCCTATCAACTCACCATCAAACTGCTTTCAGTTCACTAGAGAGTTCAGAAGATTAAGCATAAAACTATAAACCTTGAAGACAGGAGAACACAAGTTATCTAACCCCAGCTTCTAATATAGTGCCTGGCCTACTTCCGGAAGAAGTAGACATTTCATAGCACAGCACTGCAGCATATGAAGCACTCTGTGTGTCCAGGGACGGCTCCTCCGTTAAGGCGGAGGAGCGTCGCCCCACTAACCAAACTGCCCCCCCCCCCCAATATGGAAAAATAACATAGGCAATAAACTTAATTTATTACCATTTTATTTTTCCAAACCCGTTCCTGAGCCGAGCGTCAGGACGGAGGGGGCGGGGCTTTATGGTTTCTGCTGCTGCCACTCAGGCAGCAGCAGAAAGCAGTGATAGGCAGGGCACCTAGGTTTAAACTGCACATCTTTTTGGCTGGCCGTCTTGCGATGGCCAGCCAGACATTCACAGCTTAAACCTTTCTAACCCAGCTGTCTTAAGACAGCTAAGTTAGAGACCGCATAGGGCTCCAGTGCCTGCTTTCATGCTGCACGAAAGCAGCGCCAGGATTGGTCACAGCTTCCTGGACCCGCCACGTTGGAGCCTGCTTGCCTGTCTGGACCCGAGCGAAGAGGACGTTGCGCCAGGATCGAAGGTAAGTTTAAAAAAAAAAAAAATGTTAACTTCTTTTCTTCCCCTCACGCCACTACCCTCCTTACACGCCAGCCGCCACTGTATGTGTCATTATTGCCGGATAGCAAACAATAAAATACATTTAACATTAAAATATAAAACAGCACAACATTCAAAAGCAGTATACTCCACAAGCATGCCACTCAGAAAATAACAAAGAAAGGGAGCCATGAGGAGGTGCTGAGGGAGGAAGGCATTGGAAGTGGCAATGCATGGCAAAAAAGGGTAGATAAGGATTAGGAAAAATGGTAGTACTTAAAGTGGTATATGAAGTGCAGCCCCAGATGGGAAAAGTTCTTTCTGGTGGATACTCTATATATCTGCAGTGCTTCTGATAGTTCAATCAGCAGATTACGCACCTTTTGAAGCGTTACCCAACAATGTACCCCTCATCATGGATCTGAGGAGCAGTCAAACCAAAAAGTCTTGCAGAACATATCTGGCACAATGGCACCCCAGCAGATTAGGGAGTCAAGGAAGCAATGCCTGGTGAAGGTATGAACCAAAGTCCATGTAGCAACCCGACATATGTTCAGGACCGGATCACTAGTGGACAGCTCCAGAAAGTGGACTTTGCCATGGTGGAATGCCTTGTGATGCCCTCAGGAGCCTCCTTATTGGCAAGAGCATAACAGATCTGAATGCACAACACAATCCATCTGGAAAGAGCCCTCTTTTGATTCATTCCAGCATAACCGAAGCAGATGAAGAACTAATTACCAATCCAATATTCCTGTGCCCTGTTCACATAAAAGCTGAGAGCCCTGTGAGGGCCGAAAAGATGGAGCTTCTCCTATTCCTCAGTGGGTTGGGAAGGTGTTGATAATGAATGTAGCGTGGCCAACTGCCCCACGTGAAATGGAGTGATGAGCTTCAGAAGGAACAAAGACTTTGTCCTGAGAACCAGCTTATTTGGAAATAAAAATGTAAAGAAAGGACAGACTGCAGCTCACTAACATGCAGAGGTGAGAGCAATTATAAGCACTGCTTTTATAGTCAACTGTCTAAAGGGGCAGCTATGCATTTGCCCGAATGGAGAACCCATAAAGGGAAGTGAGTACCAAGTTTAGGTCCCACTGATAACATTATGAATGGTGAAGAAGGCAACATGTAGGTCAACCCTTTAAGAAACTTCATGATAATCGGCTGGTCAGGTAAACAATGAAAGGGTGATCAGGCTGAAAAATACCCTATAATAACCTATAACTCAAATCAAATCAAATCAGGGACATTTGTACAGCGCACATATCACTCGGAAGTCTCATGGCGCTTGCAGACGGCTCTGATAGAGTACTCATTTAGTTGTCGAATAGCCAGGTTTTCAACTTTTTGCGAAAGCAGTTATGATCTGAGAAAGTACGTAGGTTCCAGGGAAGTTTATTCCAGGAGACAGGAGCAATATAGGAAAAAGACCTTCCTCCGTATCTCACAGTGCGGATTCTGAGGGGTGTGAGAAGGGATTCATTGCTCGAGCTAAGGAAAGCGCAAAGAGCAAAGAAAATGAACAATGCGCTTTAAGAAGATCAACTTCCTCCATATCACACCAAGATACAAACCTGATCAATGCTCAGAGTAAAGAGATTTGTTAGATGGGAGATGCACAGATAAGATGACATCCACCAGCTCCGAAGGTAAATTGAAAGAACTCAGGTTACCTGGCTTAATCTCCAGGAATGAAGGTGGAGACCCTGAAGGCTGGGATGGAAGATCTGCATATGAAAAGGAAGATTTGTCATAGGAAAAAACAAAGCAGGTCTGAGTATGCAGCGTGGTCAAGATCATCTGCATACGGTCCAGACACAATTTCCTCAACACCAAAGAATCGGAGGAATGCAGGAATAGCGTAATGGAGTGCAAACTCCAGGCAAAACACTCTCCGTTCAAGCAGGCTGACATGACAACTGCTCCACTGGAGACCAAAGTTCTTTGAATTACGTCTCCAGAGGTACACCACACCCGGAAAGGAGGTATCAGTAACAACCACAGAAGGGTCTCAAACACATGAGGTTACTGATCACCACAGTAATTTTGCTGCCCCCAGGAAAATCTGGATATTCTTGGAAAGTCAGTCCCAATCTTAAGCCCACTAAAAACAAAGCCACCACTTAAGGACCGCATGTGCCCAAGAGCATAGGTGACCCACAGGATACAGGAAGCCTGAACGCCGAAAAAGCGACTGTCAAGGCTGGAAAAATGTTACTGTCAAAACATTAGAATCATATCCTGAATGTTATGTTATATTATGTTAGTAAGATTTATTGAGTGCGCGAATACCCGGAGGCGTCTTGGCGCTAGGAATGCGGTAAGCCCAGCCGAAGCGTCCAGTTCTGAAATAGCCAGGTTTTTAGCCCTTTCCTAAAGATGGTGAGGGAGCTTGCACTTCTGAGCTCCATTGGTAGCGTGTTCCAGAGTTTTGCGGTGCCATATGAAAATCTTCGGCCGCCCCAGCTTGAGGACCGTATTCTCTGAACTTTCATGAGTCTAGCACCTGTGGAACGTAACTGTCTGGACGGTTCATACCAGGCAAAGAGATTTTTAAGAAATAGTGGTCCTGTGTTGCTCAGTGCCTTGTATGCTAGACATAATGACTTGAATTTAATTCGTTGTGCCACCGGAAGCCAGTGGAGTCTACGAATTTCCTTGGCTACTGATTCGTACTTAGGGATGTTCAGCAGCAGTCGTGCAGCTGCGTTTGAAACTGTTTGAAGCTTTTTTTGATATTGCTTCTGCATACTCAGGAAGAGCCCGTTACAATAATCCAATTTTGACTGATTTAGTGTGGTTACCACCGTCTTTCTAGAGTCAGTGGGGATGTAACCATCACCTAGAAAGGTGGAAAAGCCCTGAGAGATGTTGAGTTCTCTTGTGATGAAAAGGAGGATAACTATGGGAGGGTTCCAGGTGAGGCCTGGGTAGGGTTATGGAAAAACACCAAGCTGAACAGCACTAATGCTGTGGAACTCATGTGGGCTAACACTAGTTGTGTCGAGTCTGTCTTCAGCAGCCAGTCTTCGAGATATGGGTATACGTATATCACCATCTGGTAAACATGTGCCTCAACTTCCACCATCACCATGGTGAAGACCCGAGGTGCTGATGTAAACCCATATGGGAATAAGAGTCCTGCGGAATGGTAGAGGGTATTCCCTCTGTGACTGCAGGATCAGTAAGTGAAAATACACATCCTGCAAGCTGAGGGACACCATCCAGTATCCCATCTCTAGAGCCAGCTGAACCTGTGCAAGGGACAGCATCCTCAAGGCCCAAAGGTTAAAAATGGAACGCAGCCCACCATCATCCTTGGGGACCAGAAGCAAATGGGTGAAGCACCCACGCTTGATCTTATGCTCCAGAACCAGGTCCACAGTCCCTCAGTCCAGCAGAATCAACAAGAGCATCATCCAACAAAGTTGCCGAAAGGACAACAGGAGTAGGGGGGAAAAACTCCTGAAAAGTAGAACAGTCCTGCTCCGCTATCTACAGGACCCAGTTGACAGTCTTGATGGACCACCAATTCGACAGATGGCAAGACACCCTCTCTCTCACCATTGGGAGTGAGCTAGAATGATTTTGCAGGTGGAATAGAAGAGCAGGAAGATGATGAACAAGGTAGTACTTTGCTGGAGTGAGTTATTGAGCTCTGCACCCTATGGAAACTGGTTAAGCAACTGTACAGGATGGGAAACCTCGCACTGATGAAAGGGCAATCCCCTAGAGTAACTGAAAACTTGCAGTATTTCCTGTTAAACTGACCAGCTGGGAAGGCCAACTACAGGATTGAGCTGTAGCTCGTGCCTACTTGAATCTCTCAAGGGCTAAATTAGTCTTCTCGTCAAACAGGTGAGAGACGTTAAATAGCGATTCCATCAAGTTGGCCTTGACATCCACTGAAAATTCAGTGAACCGTAACCAGGCATGGCGCTATATATGTACAGAGTACTCCATCAAACTTGCCACTAAGTACACCATGTCCAAATTCTGACATGAGAATTTGCTTAGTCACATCTAGGTCATCAAGAACAACCTCTGCATAGTAGTCTCATAAGTAGTCCGGAAAATTTGGCCAGACCACGTGAGTCATCTCTCACAAGGCATACGAATTGTGAGCAAGGAGGCAGGTTGCATTTGTGGAGCTAAGGCCAAGGTTTCCCGGGGGGTTCTGCGTCAAGTAAGAAGTTGCCTGCACCACTAAATCCCCTGGCGAAGGATAAGACGACAAAAACTTTGGGCCCCACGTGCTGGGCAGTGGCGGCAGGTGACCGGATGTTTGAACTCTAGGGCAGAAGTTGGTTTGTCCCAAGGAACTAGGATGCATTCCAACAAGAGTTTGTTGAAAGAAAGCAAGGGTTCTTAGGTGGAAGATGCCAGCTGCAAAATCGGTTAGAATATTTGCCTGATTCTCTTTCATGGCAACAATACAGGGGTGTGGAATTCCTATAGACCGATTCCCAGGGCATATTGTTTGGGGTCAGGGACAACAAGTTTTCATGGTTATTTTGTCCTTGGGACAAGTAGGCTCCACCGCCCTGCAGCACAAACCCTTTGGCTGGCAGTTTACAGTAACACATTATGGATCAGGGAAAGGAATTATCTGCAGTTAAGGTAATATTTGTGCCCCTGTGTTAATGCTTTTCGAACTTTTATTTATGGTTTACTAATTATACAAAGCCTTTCTTATTAGGGGGCTCTAAGGAAATGTTGTAAGCTTGGACTGCACTACTGACAGGTGTTCCAGTGTGAAAATGTGTATACATTTTTGTAAAGTTTAACAATGTGATGCTACATACAATGCCCCCAGAATTCTCTCTAGTTGGGTGCAAACATCTGCAGAAGATTCAAAACAAGACTGATGATCCTTTGCTTTCAAAATAAAATGTTTACAAAAAAATGCAACTAGGAAAGGAAAATGCTACTTACCAGTATGCATCTGTTCTTGGCATGTAGAGCTGCAGATCCTCACACTGTGCATTAGATCGCCATCTGGTGTTGGGCTCGGATGCTTGCACTTTGTTGTTGTCTTCGAAGAAGTCTTTGTAGTCATGTGATAGGTGACTCCTCCTTAGGACAATAGTGCGCATGGGCATCGACTCCATCCTCAGATTGTTTTTCGCCATATTGGGGAGTGAAGGAGTTAGTAGAAAAGAAAAGAGATGTCCATGTGTGTGTATCTAATTAAGATAGGACTGGAGCACATACAGGTCCCGGGGAGGTGGGTGGGCGTGTGAGGATCTGCAGCTCTACATGCAAAGAACAGATGCATACTGGTAAGTAGCATTTTCCGTTCGAGGCATGTGAGCTGCAGAGCTCACACTGTGCATAGACTGTACAGCAGTATCTCCCTAGCGGTGGTCACCTGTATGTGTTGCAGTAGTTTGAAAAAGGGTTTTAAGGACAGCTTGGCCCACGGAAGCTTGTTGCTTGGCTTGCACATCAACACAATAGTGTTTAGTGAAGGTGTGTGTTGTAGACCATGTGGCTGCCTTACATATGTCTTCTAGGGGAATGTTCCCTAAGAATGCCATGGATGCCCCTAGTTTGCGTGTTGAGTGCGCTCTAGGGGAACTGATAATGTGCGTTTGGCTTTTTGGTAGCAGATTTGGATACATTTAACAATCCACCTTGCAACCCCGGCTTTTGAGATGGGATTACCTTTGTGTGGTGGAGAGAAAGCCACAAACAATTGTTTGGTTTTGCGAAAAGATTTGGTTCTGTCAATGTAATACATAAGGGCTCTTTTGACATCTAGGGTGTGGAGAGCTCTTTCTGCCACGGAATCTGGGTTTTGGAAGAACACAGGTAGTTCTACTGATTGGTTAAGGTGGAAAGGCGAAATGACTTTGGGAAGGAATTTTGGGTTTGTTCTGAGAACTACCTTTTTATGATGTATTTGTAAGAAAGGCTCTTGTATAGTTAAAGCTTGTAGTTCACTGACTCTCCTTAGAGAAGTGATTGCAATTAGAAACGTAACTTTCCATGTAAGGAATTGAAGTTCACATTTATGTAAGGGTTCGAAAGGTGGACCCATGAGCCTGGTAAGTACTATATTAAGATTCCACACTGGGGAAGGTGGTAATCTGGGAGGTATGATGCGCTTAAGGCCTTCCATGAAGGCTTTAATGGCGGGAACTTTGAATAGTGATAAGTGTTGCCTGTTTTGCAAGTAAGCAGCAAGGGCTGCGAGGTGCAGACGTATGGATGAGTATGCAAGACTACATCTTTGCAAATGTAGCAAATAGCAAATGATGTTTTGCGTAGAGGCTTGTAATCGTTGGATGTTATTATTAGTGCAGTAAATAGCGAATCTTTTCCATTTAGCTGCATAGCATGCTCTGGTAGTTGGGCGTCTAGCTTCTTTTAGAACGTCCATGCAGTCTGGGGGTAGGTTAAGGTAACCGAATTCTAGGACTTCAGGAGCCAAATTGCAAGGTTCAGCTGAGATGGATCTGGGTGCATTATCTCTCCATGGCTCTGCGTTAGCATTGATGGGGAGAGGTGTAGTCTTTGGTATGGGACTACTGATAGCTCCAGTAGTGTGGTGAACCACGGTTGGCGTGCCCACGTGGGGGCTACTAGTATCATTTTTAGAGACTGTTGTCGAAGCTTGCGTACTACAAGTGGGATGAGTGGGAGCGGTGGAAAAGCGTACACAAATCTGCCGGACCAGTTCATCCATATCGCATTGCCCTTGGACTGCGGGTGTGGAAGCCTGGCGGCGAAGGTTGGGCATTTTGCGTTTTGGTGTGTGGCGAACAGATCTAAGTCTGGCTGGCCCCACATCTGGAAGAAAGGTAGAAGAACTTGTGGATGTAGTTCCCACTCGTGAATCTGTTGTGCCTGTCGACTTAACAGATCTGCAATCTGATTGTGAATGCCTGGTAGGTGTTCCGCTAGAAGGTAAATGTTTTGTGGAATGGCCCACCTCCAAATGTCCTGTGCTAGTTGGGACAGTTGTGGAGAGTGTGTCCCCCCTGTTTTTGTATATAGTACATAGCTGTGATGTTGTCTGTTCGGATCAGGACAGCTTTGTTTTGTACGTGGAGTTGAAAGGACTTGAGAGCTAGGAATATGGCTAGTAACTCTAGGTGGTTGATGTGGAACAGCTTCTGCTGAGTGGTCCACTTGCCCTGTGTTGTATGGTGTAACAGGTGTGCTCCCCATCCTGTAAGGGATGCGTCCGTGGTTAGTACTACTTGTGGAACCAGCTCTAGGAACGGCCGCCCCTTGGACAAATTGTTGGTGTTCCACCACTGCAGAGAGCGATGTGTGCGGCTGTCTACCAACACCAGATCTGTAAGATGTCCATGAGCCTGGTTTCATTGGCGCGCTAGGCACTCTTGTAGAGGACGCATTTGAAGTTTTGCATGAGGGACGAGAAAAATGCAGGATGCCATCATGCCGATGAGCTGCG
This sequence comes from Calotriton arnoldi, assembly GCA_963921515.1. NCBI lineage: Eukaryota > Metazoa > Chordata > Amphibia > Caudata > Salamandridae > Calotriton > Calotriton arnoldi. The sequence goes on along the minus strand of CAWUFW010002548.1, from coordinate 861,789 downwards.
TAAACACTCTGGCTGGAAGAGAGTGTTGCATTTGAAACCTGGGGACAAGGGTTTGTATACTGGCTATCCTGGCTGGGCTGGGGTAAGCTAGAGCAGTGGAAGTGTTTATCGTAGCTCCCAGATATTGAAGGACATGGGAGGGCTGAAGGTGGGACTTGGTATAGTTTATTGTGAAGCCCAAGTTGTGTAATGTTTGTATTGTTTGGTGAGTGTGTTGGACACACTGGTTGAATGATTTGGCTTTGATAAGCCAGTCGTCCAGGTATGGGAAGACATGTATTTGTTGTCTTCGTAGATGCGCTGCTACTACTGCAAGGCATTTGGTAAACACTCTTGGAGCAGTGGTGACTCCGAATGGGAGTACTTTGAACTGGTAGTGCTGCCCATTGAGAACGAACCTTAGATACTTCCTGTGAGCAGGATGTATGGGAATGTGGAAGTAAGGCGTCCTTGAGGTCTAATGTGGCAAGGAAGTCTTGTTGTTGTAGTAAGGGAAGCACTTGTTGGAGAGTGATCATGTGAAAATGATCTGAGTGTGTATTGATTGAGAGGTCTGAGGTCTAAAATAGGCCTGAGAGTGCCGTCCTTTTGGGAATGAGGAAGTACAGGGAGTAAACCCCTGTGCCCTGCTGTAGCAGAGGCACTGGCTCTATGGCGTGCTTTTGAAGCAGGAAAGTACCTCTTGTTGTAAAAGTGTAAGATGGTCTGTGGACATTGGACGCTGCCTGGGTGGTATGGTGGGGGGGTAGCTGTTAGCTCCAGGCAGTAGCCATGTTGGATAATCTGTCTCACCCACCTGTCTGTTGTAATGGAGTTCCAGACAGGCAGGAACTGTGATAGCCTTCCCCCGACAGGGGTGTTGTGGTCGGGGAAGTGGAGGAAAGTCACTGTTTGGGAGTGGTGGAGGTACGGGTGTTGTTATTATTACCTCGACCTCTGCCCTTAGAGTTGTTGCCTCTGTAACCACCCCTAAAGTATCCTCTATTAGGAGAGGTTTGGGTGTTTGTTCGATAGGAAGAGGAACTGTCTGCGGTGGTATTCCTGGAGCCCCTCTGTAAAAGGAGCGGCGAAAGGAGCCACGTTGCTGCGAGGACTGCAATGCTCCCATTGATTTGGCAGTGTCAGTATCCTTCTTCATCTTTTCTAGTGCTGTGTCGACAGCAGGACCAAATAGTTGGTTTTGGTTAAAAGGCTGGTTTAGTATGGTAGTCTGAACCTCTGGCTTAAAACCTGAAATGCGAAGCCAGGCGTGTCGTCTGATAAGCACGCTAGTGTTAACTGACCTAGCGGCGGTGTCGGCTGCGTCTAAGGCGCACTTAATGGAGGCATTGGAAATAAGTTTGCCTTCTTCAATGAGGTCAGTGGCTTGTGTTTTGTATTGATCAGGTAGATGTTGAAGGAGGGTTTCTAGCTGATCGTAGTGTGCCCTGTCGTACCTAGCTAGTAGAGCTTGGGTGTTAGCGATGCGCCATATGTTGGTGGCTTGCGCAGCTACGCGTTTGCCAGAGGAATCTAACAATTTGGATTCTTTATCAGGGGCGGAGCATCCCCTGAAGTTTGGGAATTGGCGCGTTTTCTGGCATTAGAAAGCGACCAGTGAGTCAAGGGGAGCTGACCTTTGATGTATGTGGGGTCATCTGGGGCAGGTCTATACTTTTTATCCACTCTAGGATTAAGGATCCTGGCTCTGACCGGGTCGTTAAAAATTTCAGGTGCATGTTTAATGACACCCTTGATCATGGGCAAAGTTTGAACCGTTTTTGAGACCGTTCAAAAGTGTCTAGAAGAAAATCTTCCTCTGGTTGGTCGGTGTGAATATGCACCCCATGAAAAACGGCCGCCCTATGTATGAGTTGCCCAAAACCTATGTGATCATCTGGTGGAGATGGTTTTGTGGGATAAGGTGGAGGGCTGGGGAGGTCTGTAGGGTCTGGGGGTCATTATAACCCCAGTCATCCTGTGGTGGATTATCTGGATCCAGATATAAATTATGAGGGTCATCCCCGTACCCCATGTTGTCCTCATACTCATGTGGGGGAGAATCCGCAGGTTGAGGAGGTGTGATAGGGATGTGGAGAGGAGGGGTGTTAGAGAGAGGTATAGGGGAAGAAGGAGGCATAGGGAAGTGGAAGAGTCTTTCTTCTTTGGAGGGACAGGCTTGTGACGTGGCACAGAGGAAATATGTCCTGTTTTAGGATTGATATAAAGTTTGTGTTGATTAGGATCGATGGGATCCGGTGTAAACAGTTCCTCTCCTTGAATATTAGGTTTCGGCGCCGACTTTTCGGTTCCGAACGTGGTGATAGCTTCTTTAAATGTTCCTTTGCTTTAGAAGGCGTCGAGGCGTCCTTCGGTTTAGCTACAGGCTCGACCAGCTTTAGTTTAGGGGGTGTGTCGAGTGGCTTCGGTTTCGGTGCCGAGGGATCCGCGTGCTTGGAGGCGGATTTGGGGACCGAGCTGGATTCCGAGCGCCGGGTGGTCTTTGTGTTTCGGCGCCGAAGGTGCAGTGTAACGGGCACATGAGGTTTGGTCGGTGCCGAGGAACTAGAAGGCTTTGTTTTCTTGTTCGGTGCCGAGCCCGAAGGCGGGGCGTCCGAAACACGTTTACGGTCACGACTGGGGCCCGTGGCGAAGTACTGACCGGTGCCTTCGATTTTGCAGGGAGGGTTGGGGCAGGGGCAGTAGTACTCACACGCTGCCCTGAAGGGATGGAACTGTCGGAGTCCTCTGCCTCGGAGATGATAGCGAGGTCTTCGGAGTCTTCTTCCGGAACATCGGGACCCTCGTCGAAGATGTTGACGGGTTCCGGAGCGGACCTGTGCGCCATGATGTGCCTTCGGGCTCGACGATCTCGGATTGTCTTCTTGGAGCGGAAGGAGGGCGCAGGCCGGACAAGTGGCCTCGTTATGGTCTGGTGAGAGGCACCGATTACAGACCTGGTGGTGGTCACTATGAGGAAACTTTGCTCCACATTGGGGGCATTTTCGGAATGGCGTCCTTTCCATGGGCAGTAGGCCTTACGTCGTCGATGGGCCCAACGGCCCAGCGTCGGCGGCTGGAAAGGAGATCGAGGAAGGGACGTCGAGATGTCGATGTCGGTATTAGGCGTTGAAAAGTGGAAAACGCTGCAAAAAACGAGTTTCGAACCGGAGTGTCGAAATGCATCCGAACCCGATGGCGGAAAAAAACAATCTGAGGATGGAGTCGATGCCCATGCGCACTATTGTCCTAAAGAGGAGTCACCTATCTCATGACTACAAAGACTTCTTCGAAGACAACAACAAAGTGCAAGCATCCGAGCCCAACACCAGATGGCGATCTAATGCACAGTGTGAGCTCTGCAGCTCACATGCCTCGAACACAACATTTTGCTAAACTACTGTGAAATTGTAGGTAACATTTCTTTGAAGCGTTGTTTAGTAAAATGTGTTCCCAAAAAATATTCATAATGGAAAATCAGTGCAGCCAGTTTCAACAATATAATGGGAAACATGAAAATAAACAAGCACTGGCAAAGCCAATAGGTCCGATACTGGTAGTCAGCCTTTTGGCTTTGTCAACGCATGTCTTGTTTTGATATGGTTTTTGTAAAACGTTGTGGGAGCTGCCAGGCCTTCAAAAATTTAACAAACATTGGCAAAAAGCAATAATATTTTTGGGCCTCCAAAAAGCACACATTGCCACAGTAGTCCCGGGCACTGAACAAAACTACTTTGTGTGCAGATATGCTCCTTATGGGAGGGGGGAGTGAGAGAGACTGGGGGAGAGAGGGAGTGAGAGAGAGAGGGAGTGAGAGAGTGGGGGGAGAGAGGGAGTGAGAGAGAGTGGGGGAGAGAGGGAGTGAGAGAGAGTGGGGGGAGAGAGGAGAGAGAGAGAGTGGGGGGAGAGAGGAGAGAGAGAGAGAGTGGGGAGAGAGAGTGGGGAGAGAGAGAGAGAGAGAGAGAGAGAGAGGGAGGGGGAGAGGGAGGGGGAGAGAGAGAGGGAGGGGGAGGGGGAGGGGGAGGAGAGGGGGAGAGGGGGGGAGAGAGGGGGAGAGAGGGAGAGGGAGAGAGGGAGAGAGGGGAGAGAGAGAGAGAAAGGAGCGCGCAAGAGCGCTTTAATAAAAAAAAAAGGTCTTAGTTAACTTCAGGCCTAATTATGGGCCCAATTCTTAAAGAAAGTCACAAAATTGCACCCATGGTATATGTCCTTGCAATAGTGCAGATTTACAGCTTTCATGAATTCACAGAAGTAGGCCAGAAAATGTACTCCTAGAAAATATTTGTGAACTGCTTTTTAGCATGACCAAATCTTTTGGTGTAGATTTACTCATGCAAAAATCTGTTGAGCGTTTACAAGTTCACATTCCCTCCATACACTTTTTTCCTAACCTTATAAGAAGTTTTACTTCTGCCATTGTCAGGAGTAAATTTCCAACCTTTCTCAGTATGGGAAAAGATTGGAGAAGAGCTGGGGAAAACCCCTAAAACATACAATCTGGTAGGCTTACACAGACTCAAAAGGACATTCCAACCCTGGAACTATTGCTTAACACTACCTTCAGCCCAGTATGTAGATCTGCAGGAAAGGTGGCAAAATAAGGAAATTGCTAGAATTCAAACCCTTCTATAGTATGAGCCCAGGCATAATCAGAAAGGCTAGTATCAGAGATTTTATATAATGAGATTGCTGCCATAATTTGTTGCTGCACTATGTGGCACCAAAGGAACGAGTGTTTTTTTGTTTTTTTTACAGGACAAGTAGATTTATGAAGCAACCTGTCCCATGGGTAAGTAGATATTTTATTAAATTCCACACCCCTGCAGTACTTTCAGAATCTTTAAGCCAGCTGCAAATTACGCCACTCCTCTGCTGGGTGTCCCCTGGACACTCCAAGTCAATTTCTAGGGAAGAGTCTCACCCACTGACATTTTGTATGGTCAAAAAGTCCCCAGCATCTGTTCTTAATAATAATATTAACAACAAACATTTATAAAGCACGACATTCACCATTACAGGTATCTTGGCGCTATAGCCTCTTTGCCAGATTCATATCTGCACAGTATGCTCATGCTTCTGCTAATTACTCTGAGACTATCTGGATTTATACCTGGCTTTTTAGGGAAACAGCCAGGTTTTTAGGTTTTTCCTGAAACAATTCAAGTTTTCACTAGCTCGAAGATGAACTGGCAGCCTGTTCCACAACTGGGCAGCCTTAATCTTGAAAGTCTTCCCACCTGCCCTGGCTTTCCTGAATTTATGTATGCAGACCAAGTTTGCCATAGCGGAACTTAAATTCCCTCCAGGCCTGTAGTGACAAATTTCTTTTGTAGTGCCACTGGTCCAGTTCCCTTTAGTGCCCTATATACTATACATAACGCTTTAAAAGTGATTCTTTCTTTCACCTGCAGCCAGTGTAGGGCTTTCAGTGCAGCTGAGGAGTCAGTTCTTGATTTATTCAAGGCTGAAAATTTTTGTACCCTGTACAGTCTATTAATTAGGTACTCCGGAGCTCCCAAAAGGAGCGCAGTACAATAATCTAACCTGCTCAGTTTGCCCCTTGTAATACCAGCTTTCTCGCAGGCTGAGGCAATAGAGGGACAATTTTACTCAGGTTCCTCAGTAGCCCAAAACATGCAGCTACTATTTTTTAATGTGCGTTTCTAAGGAAAGTTTTCTGTCTATGTGCACTCCCAAGTTTCGCACTACTTGCAATGTTTCAAGGCTCTTTATACTGGTCCAAGGCCAGAAGTTCTCCGGGAGCGATTCAGAAATTTTAAAAGGAGAGCAGCACAGAAATTCTTACCTTCATTGATTTCCAGGCAGTATGTTTTAAGTCAACTGGCCATTTCTTGTATGCAGGTGTGGTATTTACCTACAGAAGTAGGGCAGTTTTTCTTGAGGGGTAAAATTAGCTCCGTATCATCAGCGTAATTCACGAAAAAGATCCCAAAGGATCTAATCAGAGTCAGCAATGGACGTATGTATATATTAAAAAGACTGGGGCTCAGGGTTGTTTTCCTGAACTTTGACCGCAAAGGGGGGAGTAAGTTGACTTGGTTTCTATCAGACAGGAATGATCCAATCCACTCTAGGAAAGCTCCCTCAATTCCTATCTCTTTAAGTCTCTGTAACAATATCTGGTGGTTGACAGTCAGACGCAGCTGACAGGTCCAATAGTGTCAAAATTGCTGTTGGATCCCTGTCAACCACCAACCTTAATTCATCCATAGTCCGGATTAGTGCTGACTCTAATATGCGCAGGTCTAAAACCATTCTATTCAGCCTCCAGGATGTTGTGGTTCTCTAGATATTTGCTCAAGTGTTTCTCCACTATTTTGGTTCGGTAAGGAAGTTGGGAGATCAGGAGATAGCTTCCCGGGTCATTTAGGTCAGCCGTTGGTTTCTTCAGCAGTGGATTGACCAGAGCTTTTTTCCAGATCTTTGCTAGTCGTCAAAGATTGATTGCAGATTCTTATCAAACTTGGGAGTAGTTCCTCCTCTCTATCTTTCCACATATATGGGTACAAAGGGTCTAGCAGGGAACCAGAGGAGATGCTCGACTTCAGTGTTTTAAAATCCTCCTCTTTTATCAGTTCTATTCTGTCTAATTTCGGCACGATTCCTTCTGAGAGTGTCGGGTCTGCCATTCCTTAATTTATGGGTTGCTTTTTGATCAGCGGATCGTTATTAATATCTGCTAGGATGAGCTCAATTTTGTTATTAAAATATACTAACAGGCTCTCACACAGTTCCTGAGAAGGCTTCACTGCTTGTTTTGAGCAGTCTGGATAAGCCAAGGTCTTTACCACACTAAATGTCTTTTTACATTTATTTGTTGCTTCCACTACTATTTTAGTGTAGTAGATTTCTTTAGCCTTCCTGATTTTAGTTTTTTAATTGGTCAATGCCGCTTTTAATTGTAATTTATAATTTTCTGCATAGGCCCTCCACCATTGACTTTCTAATTTCCTACTTTATTCTCTTTCAGGGATTCTGTAAACCAAGGTTCAGAAGGTTTTCTTCGCTGGGTCGGAGCATTTTCTGGTCTTATCTAAGATTTCCTTAATTGAGTTCTGTAGGTGATTATAATTTCTGTCCACTGTATCTTTTTCCTGAAAACAGCTCAAGTTATTAAATATCTTTCTATCTGTACCAAATGGGCCAAACATTTTGACAAAGGGGTTTTTGAACATATTACATTTGATTCCTGGCATATGGTTAGCAAACTTCCCTTGTGTAACAAAATTGCCCTGTCTCTCATTCAATCAAAATTCTTAACAATGAGTCTTTTACATTGGACACCAGTTCGCCTGCATAAACTAAAATTACGAGATAATGATAAATACTGGAACTGTAATCTTGAGCCTGGCACACACCAACACATGTTCTTTGGGTGCCACCTACTAGACTCATTCTGAACATCGATAGAGAAACATTTGTCAGTAATTTTTAACATACCCATATCCTTGTCCTTCTCTATTGTAACGTTGGGTCCTTGGGCTTCACCAGCTCCGTTGCCCTTAGATTCTATAGATATGGCTCTGCTGGACTTACTCTTAACCCTTGCAGTTAAAGTCATACTTACAGAGTGGAAGTCTTTCCAACACCAGTCATATCACACCTGGTGGGCTTGGGTGTCATATCTCCATGGGGCCCACACGATACTTTCAGGAAGGCATTCCACACCACCAATCTCCAACATGGTTTGGCGATCCCCAGTTAAATACATGGAACTAAGCTCCCAGGATTCTCTGACTTATCTCTCCATTGGACTTGACCCTTAAAGGTTACAACTAGGGTCATGAAGCAGACATCCCGACATACCCCCTTCCCCACCCGTTCCTCCCATACTCTCCTTTTCCTCTCTTCTCTTCTTTTTGTTGGTGACTTTTGATATATAGGTGAAACAAATAATGCCATACTCTTTGGTACTGAGCCCACCCCTCGACTTGGACTGTACTTTGTGTGCTCTTAAACACATGTGCCTTGTTAGTTACACTGTGAACACAGCCCATAGTGGTGTCCTTGCTCACCTGATCGGTTTTTAGACTCCTAGCCGTAACAACTACTACTTGTAAACAATTGTTCTCTCATGAGCATCCTGTACCTCATACATTTTGTTTGTATCGCATGAGTGTCTGATTGTATGCCTTTTTTCTTTCTTGAAAAAATAATAAAATTATTTGAACACAAAAAAAAACCATATCTTTCTTTCAGCCTATTTAATTTATACCACGGTCTACCCTGGACCATCTTTTTAGCAGTTTCATACTCTTTAGATACTTTGGTCCTTGCCAGATCAAAAGAAATCAATTTATGATCCGGCCAGCATAAAGGGATTAGTTCTTTTATACTGATGAGGCTTATGGGAGCGAATATCAAATCGAGCATGTGTCCTCCCTGGTGTGATGGACCTGTCCACAGTTGTTCTAGACCTAGAGTTCCACAAGTGGCTAAAAGTTCTCTCCCTTGAATAAAGGAAGGGTCTTCTGCTCAAATGTTAAAATCTCCCAATACAAAGAAATTGGTATGTGAGAGAGACACCGCTACCCATGACATGGACTGACCACAATCTTGTCCTTTTCTCGAAACACTTAGCAGGCTCTAAACCCCAGGCCCTTCGTAATCATATATAAACATGCCCCTGGAATAAATTAGATCGCTCTACTTTCCGAGACATTCTCGGCACAGGACAACCGGCATTGCCTACCAACATCGAGACGGCGAATGACCATTTCAGGGGGTGGGTCAATCAGGCTCTAGACAAATGTGTCCCGGCCACATGGACTCATCCCAAGAAAGCACGGGCCAATGTCTGGTTTGATGAATCATTTATAACAGATGGGAAGAACTGCAAAGTGTTAGAACGCGCCTGGAGACGTTCCTATAGTTACACTGCTAAACTTGAATATAGACCGGCCATTAAAGCCTACCAAAAGCTGAAACGGAAGTCTTGTGCCGCCGACCTTGGCCAAAAAAATCAATACCAGCAACAACCCCTCTAAAACGATTTTCTCTCTGTTAAAGGATATGGTGAAATCCCCTCTGTCACCCAAAATTACCAAAACATCCAATGCCCAATGTGAGGTATTGGCCACCTATTTTATTAACAAGGTGGAGGGCATCTATGACAGCTTCCGCTCTAAGAGCAACGCTCTGGACTCCCTGGAAGACTATCTTACTGGCACTGAGACTCATTCCTTCCTGCTCTCCCCTTAATCACAATCGAAGGCCACCAGGCCTTGTTTATTAAGATAAAATCTGGGTCTCCAGATGACCCCCTTAAACCGGAACTCTTCCTTAAGTTCCAAGACTGCCTCTTACCTAGCTGCCTGGAACTTATCAATCTTTCCATATCGTCGGCAGAGTCCCTGCAATCCTGGAAACATGCGAAAGTCATTCCACTATTGAAAAAGCCATCGCTAGATGCTTCAAGACCAGAGAATTACCGTCCGATCTCTTTGCTTCCTTTTTAAGCTAAAATCACGGAATCCCATGTGAACACCATTCTGACTCAGTACCTGGAGTCTTGCTCCATACTAGATCCCTCTCAAAATGACTTTAGGCCGCGTCATAGCACTGAGTCAGCTTTATTGGTGGTTACTGAGCAACTCAGAGCATCCCTGGATGAGGGCAGAACATCGGCACTGATCTTACTTGATCTCAGTGCCGCCTTCGACACGGTCTCCCACGACATCATGCTTTTTCGGCTGCGGAAGATCGGTATCACTGACAAAGCCCTCACCTGGTTTACATCGTTTTTGACCATCAGGTCCTTTCAAGACATCGCCCCCCTTTCCACTCCCACACGCATTCCCTACGCTGCGGTGTTCCCCAGGGTTCGGCACTGAGCCCGACCCTGTGTAATGTTTACATTCGGCCACTGGCATTGCTGGTCAAAGCCTGTAACATCTCTCTGGTGTCGTATGCGGATGACACGCAGCTAATACTTTCTTTTACCAAGGACCCTAGCCAGGATGCCGCTAAATTTCAGGAGACCTAACCACCATCTCTGCTTGGATGAAGGCTAATTGCCTCCAGCTGAACTCCACTAAATCTGAGATCCTCCTACTAGGTAGAGACTCACATCTCTGGGGCAGCAACTGGTGGCCTCCGAAGCTCGGCTCTCCCCTTCTGCCGAAAACCGCCATAAAAAATCTAGGCATTTGGGTTGACAGCGCCCTTACTTTCGACGATCATGCCAAGTCTGTTGAAGGTACCTGTTTTGGCTTGCTGCGCGGGCTTAAACCCATACTGTTTTTTTTTACTCACCAGCTGATTGTTCATGCCACTGTTCAGGCCAGGCTGGACTATTGCAATTGTCTGCTACTTGGCTCCAACAAGTCTGTGACTAAAAGGCTACAGCGCACTATGAACGCTGCAGCCCGCACGCTGTTCGCCCTACCCAGGCATTGCTCGGTCTCCGGCCTTCTGCGTCGCCTTCACTGGCTGCTTATAGAGCAAAGAATCCATTTTAAAGCACTTTGCTTTGCGCACAAAATTCTTGCTGGCTCAGGCCCAGCGATTCGGAGTGATCTTTGCCGTCTCTACATCCCGACACGTGTCCTTCACTCGGCCGACCTCCATCTGGCACGTGTTCCCCGGTTTCATAGAACCAGAGCAGGAGGGCGTTCATTCAAGCTGCTTGTGCCGACCCTCTGGAATTCTTTGCCTCTTTCCATCAGAAGCATTCCCAACCTTCTATCCTTGAGAAGGGCGGTGAAGATCTGGCTTTTCAGCTGATCAGTAGATTCCTCTTCCACCCTCTCTTCCTGGCAATCAGCGCTGGGACGTCCTTTGCCGGGACAGCCATGCGCTTTACAAATTTCTTAACATAAGATTAGTAATCGTTTTCATAAAGGACGGCTTAAAATTATCTATGGGCCCGGGTGGCCTATAGCACAGAAATCCTGAGGTGGAAGTTCCCTTTCTTGTTTTCATCACAAACCCCAATGATTCTGCCCGCTTTATTTTATTTGTTTGTAAGATTACTAGCTCCCATTTCTTTTTGAAGATAATGACCATTCCACCACCTCTTTTTTCTATTCTAGGTTGGTGAAGTGCTTTGAAGCCCGGGGGACGAGTAAAGCAATGACAACTGAATAAAGAATCAAGAATTTATTAAAGACAAGAAGGCTAGCACTATGTGTGAGAAGTTGGCCTGGTATATGCTGTCCACTAATTATAGTGGGCACCTTGCACTAGTCCAAACAACCCCTTATTGGAGATAGGTTAAAGACAACCTTTATTGAAAGCTATCCTAGTGGTAGCTATGGAGAGCAGCCTTCAGGCTAAGTCTTGAAGGAATGTAAAGCAGCTTGTTTTACCAGTTTATAATCTCTTGAGTGACCAAATGAAAGAGGACCACACCAGGTATATATTCAAAATATATGCATTTATTGCTAAACACACCCCTCTAGTCTCTTTATGAGGCTAGAGTTCGAAGTACATAAGTTATAAGTTAGTTATCAACAGTAATAGCACAAATACACGTTTGAGCCCTAGGGGCGTACCAAACCATATACCAATAAAGTGGTATAAGAACCACGACTGAGCTAGACACAAGGCCTAGAGCCTGTAGAAGTGCTTGGACCACAAGGAACCACCCACGGTAGTGACACAGGGGACCCACGGGGGACGCGTGCAGTGTGAGAACACAGCCGCGAATCGCCGTTGACTTCTATGGGGAAAGTCGCGGTTGGAATTTTAAAGAAAAGGGACACTTAGAGGAGGAGTTGGAGCAAACCCCTTTAGAACTGGGTTGTTCTAGAGTCTATACCCACGGGAGCACCGGAGTACTCGAGTTACCTCACCCAGGGAAGCCGGGTGCATAGGTGTCTTTCGGGGTCGGGTTTCGTCGTCGTTTTCAATGGCGATCTGCTGCAAAGTGCTGCTGGCGGCCAAGTCGAAAGTGTTCAGGTGGATCCAAAGGTGGATCGAAGATCTGAAGAACCTGAAAGCAGAGGGGACAGAGTCTGGGTCACTAGCCAGTGACCAGGAAGGCGATGAGCGGATGCCCACCGATGTCGGGTGCTTCAGGTAGGTTGACGGTCGTCTTGACTCTTCAGCCACGAGGTCCAGGAGGCGTCGACGACGACCAGGAGCTGGATTCGAGCTGTCCCACGACGTCTGTCGATTGCAGGGGTGTCGGCGACCGGATTGGACCCAACAAGCCTTGGCAACGGCAAGTCTCGTGGAAATAGAAGAAGGACGGTGGTGCAGACCAGCAAGGTCTGAGGGACTCACCCAGCGAGGGTAAGTCAGGGCACGCCTGGAGCAACCAGGGAAGCCCAAGCAGAAGAAGATTGGCCTTCGGGAGGGCCTACTAGCCAACGGACTAGCGACCGCGAAGGAGCCTCGAGTGGACGCACTTAGAGCTGGCTCACGGGACACTCGTGGAGTGGAGGCCAGTGATCTTCGGTGCAGTCGGTGCTGGAGGCGGGGGCTACTCGGAGCCCAAAGCACAACTTCGTGGAAGACCAGGAAGAGGATGCACTTGCAAATGTGCTCGGTGTCCATGGGTCACGGTTCCACGTTACCCACGACAGCTACGGGCATCAGCTTTGCTGGGGACTCAGGGCAGCCTCGGGGAAGTCTGGAAATCCACCTCTGGTGATGCAAAGACTTCAGCGTCCGGCGGGAGCTTCAGCGATGCAGACCGGACAATTGCTTCGTTGGTGCCTGCCAAGCAGGGGAGTCACTCCTTGACCCCAAGGGAGATTCTTCAGTCCTCTAATCTTAAAGTAGAGCGTCGAAGATCCAGGATTCTGTGTCAGAGTTTCGTCCAGGTAAATCTAAAGTCCTAAGGACTGGGGTCCCATACTTATACTAAGTTAGGGGTTGGACATACTCTGGGGACCCACCTATGGGAGGGTCAGGGAAGAGGGGTGGTTACACCCATTCCCTTTGTCCAGTTTCGCACCAGAGCAGGGGCTGGAAGCCCCTGAACCAGTTTGAACTGGGGTATGCACAGGGACACCAAGTGTGCCCCCAGTGCAGGACTTCAAAGCACCAGAGAGTGCTCCCGCCCAGCCCCAATACACATTATCCTGTCTGGGGAGGTGGTTACACCTCCCTGGGACAGGAAACCTATTGTCCAGGCCTCCCCTGCCGGAGTTTCAGTCAGCAGCAGGAGGCCAGACTCATGTCTGTGGCGGCGGCATCCATTTTGTGATGCCAGGGCTTGGAAAGAAGTTACCGGGCAGGCCGGTGTGTACATGTCTCTCCCTCTAGAAGGGTGGAATGCTACCCCCACCGCCAGAACTGGCGGGGGGGTAGTATTCCAAGATGTTTGACACCAAACACGACATGTTTCCGTGCAGCCATCCCAAAGTTAGCATTTAACGCGAGGTTATAATGCGCTTAAGAGTATAAGGTCAGGCTGCACTACAAACAGCATCAGAGAAGGGTCTCCGAACGCTGCAGAGGGGCTCTGCTCATGCAGGGGCACCCTCTCACATAGGAACCAAGCACTCTGCCTTCAGGATTGACAAGGCCTGCCATAGGAGTGACTTATAGGTTTATATGTGTGTATGTATGTAGTGATATAGGTAACCTATATCACTGTAAGGGTGCATGCACCACCTTACCCAGGCTGCAGTAGCAGACCTGTGGTGTCCTTTTGGTTGGCCTTCCAGGGGTGGCACAATACATGCTTCAGCCCCTGGCAGGCCTCTGAGGTACCTATGCCCTGGGTACATAGTATACCATATACTAGGGACTTACAAGGGCACTCCAGATTCCAATCAGAGATGTGCCTAAGGCACATGGAAACCATTTTTAGAGAGGAAGCAGCTATGCTGGGGTTCTGATTAGCAGGGCCCCAGCCAGACTAAAGTCGAAAAACAGTGAAGCATCAGCAATAAGTGGGGGTACCCATGTGAAGCAGATCCTACTCTCCTACACAACCCCTCCCCCCCCAAACGTAGGGACATTAAACTAACCTTGCCCAGTTAAGTCTTCATGTTCTAAGTGGAAGTACCTAGAGAGTCCATCTGCATTGGCATGGTTACTCCCAGGTCTATGTTCCACTGTGAAGTCCATCCCCTGTAGGGAAATGGACCACCTAAGCAGTTTGGGGTTTTCACCCTTCATTTGTTTTAGCCATAAGAGGGGCTTATGGTCTGTTTGAACAAGGAAGTGAGTACCAAACAAGTATGGCCTCAACTTCTTCAGAGCCCAGACCACAGCAAAGGCCTCCCTCTCAATGGCTGACCAACGTTTCTCTCTAGGGGTCAGCCTTCTGCTAATAAAAGCTACTGGCTGATCCTGACCTTCATCATTCAATTGTGACAGTACAGCCCCTACCCCCAATTCAGATGCATCTGTTTGGACAATGAACTTCTTGGAGTAATCAGGACTCTGTAGAATGGGAGCAGTGCACATTGCCTGCTTTAGGTCATCAAATGCCTTTTGACAGCTAACTGTCCACTGAACCTTTTTGGGCATTTTCTTGGAAGTTAAGTCATTCAGGGGTGTCACTATTGATCCATACCCCTTGACAAATCTCCTATAGTACCCAGTCAGGCCTAAAAGGCTCTTACCCGAGTCTGGGTAGTTGGAGCAGTCCAGTCCATGATGGTCTGGATCTTGCTCTGCAGTGGTTGAACCTGGCCTCCACCCACAAGGTGGCCCAGGTACACAACCTGACTCTGCCCTATCTGGCACTTGGTGGCTTTGACAGTCAGGCCTGCTTTCTGCAGGGCCTGCAAAACATTTCTGAGGTGGACCAGGTGATCCTCCCAGGTGGAGCTAGAGACAGCAATATCATCTAGATATGCTGCACTATAGGCTTCCAGACCTGCAAGGACTGTATTCACCAACCTCTGAAAAGTGGCAGGTGCATTCTTCAGACCAAAGGGCATCACCACAAATTGATAATGCCCACTAGGGGTTGAGAATGCTGTCTTTGGCTTTGCATCATCAGCTAGTCTGATCTGCCAGTAGCCAGCTGTCAGGTCAAATGTGCTTAGATACTTGGCTGAGGCCAAAGTGTCTATTAGCTCATCTGCCCTAGGTATTGGATGGGCATCAGTCCTAGTGACTGCATTGAGACCCCTGTAGTCCACACAAAACCTCATCTCTCTTTTCCCACCATTGGTGTGAGGTTTTGGCACAAGGACCACTGGACTAGCCCAAGGGCTATCTGAGGGTTCAATAACTCCCAAATCCAACATCTTCTGGACTTCTGTCCTGATACAGTCCCTGACATGGTCAGGTTGCCTATAAATCTTATTTTTAATAGGCAGACTGTCCCCAGTGTCCACTTCATGAGTGCACCAGGTGGTCTGACTGGGTGTCAGTGAGAATATGTGCCTGAACTGATTGAGCACCTGTCTGCAATCAGTTTGCTGCTGGGCAGTGAGGCTGCCTGCCAAGGCTACACCATCCACTGACCCATCATCAGGGTTCTGTGAGAGCAGGTCAGGGAGTGGGTCACTCTCTTCCTCCTGTCCCTCATCAGTAGCCATGAGCAAGCCCATGTCTGCCCTGTCCACATATGGTTTTAATCTGTTGACATGGAGAACCCTGTGGGGACTCCTGGGTGTTCCTAGGTCTACTAAGTAGGTAACCTCACCCTTCTGTTCAACAATGGTATGGGGTCCACTCCATTTGTCTTGGAGAGCTGCTGGGGCCACTGGCTCCAACACCCACACCTTCTGTCCTGGCTGGTAAACAGTCAGTACAGCCTTTAGTCATGCCAGGCTTTTTGAAGTTCCTGGCTAGCCTCAAGGTTTTTAGTTGCCTTTTTCATGTACTCAGCCATCCTGGAGCGGAGACCAAGTACATAGTCCACTATGTCTTGCTTTGGGGGCTTGAGAGGTAACTCCCATCCTTCCTTCACCAAGCACAATGGACCCCTGACAGGGTGACCAAACAAAAGTTCAAAAGGGCTGTAGCCAACCCCCTTTTGAGGCACCTCCCTGTATGCAAATAAAAGGCAGGGCAAGAGTATGTACCATCTTCGCCTAAGCTTCTCTGGGAGCCCTTTAATCATGCCCTTCAGGGTTTTGTTGAATCTCTCAACTAAACCATTGCATTGTGGGTGATAGGGTGTGGTGAACTTGTAAGTCACTCCACACTCCTTCCACATTGCTTTCAAGTATCCAGACATAAAGTTAGCACCCCTGTCTGATACAACCTCCTTAGGGAAGCCCACTCTGGAGAAAATGCCCAGGAGGGCTCTTGCCACCACAGGTGCTGTAGTGGTCCTAAGGGGAATAGCCTCTGGGTACCTGGTGGTATGATCCACTACCACCAGGATAAACCTGTGCCCAGATGCTGTTTGGGGATCCATGGGACCAACAATGTCAATCCCCACCCTTTCAAAGGGAACCCCCACCACAGGTAGTGGTATCAGGGGGGCCTTTGTAGTGCCACCTGCCTTGCCACTGGCCTGGCAGGTTACACAGGAGCGACAAAACTCCTTGGTGTCTTCAGACATGTGGGGCCAGTGAAAGTGAGGGACAATTCTGTCCCAAGTCTTGTTCTGGCCCAGGTGACCTGCTAAGGGAATGTCATGGGCTAGGGTCAATAGGAAGCCCCTGAACTTCAGAGGTATAACCAACCTCCTGGTGGCACCAGGCTTGGGGTCTCTACACTCCGAGTACAAGAGTCCATCATCCCAATACACTGTATGGGGACCACTAGCTTTCCCAGCAGCCTCAGCAGCATCTTGCTGTCTGAGGGGTTCAAGAGAAGGGCAGCTCTGCTGCTCCTGGCTCAGATCTGCCCTGGAAGGGCCCCCTGTCCCCAAGAACTCAACCTGGTCAGGTTCAAGCTCCTCTGGGACAGTTCCTTCCTCAGGACTGAGATCATCCCCCTCAAGAGACTGATCTTCCTTCTGAGCCAAGGGGAAGGCACTGCCTTTACCCTACTACTCCTCTTCTTGGAGGGCACTTGGTCCATTATTCCAGAATCCAAGGCCTGTTCAGTGTTAGACATTTTGGCTTGTGACCTGGTCACAGCAAACACATCTGCAGGGATGCCCAGCATTTCTGCATGGGTCCTGAGCTCCACTTCTGGACAAGCTGAAGTTTCTAGATCATTGCCAAGCAAGCATTCAACTGGTAGGTCTGCACTTACCACAACCTTCTTAAGGCCAGTTACCCCTCCCCAGGAGAAGTTAACAACTGCCAGAGTATGGTCTGTTCTGACATTGCTAGCATTGGTCACTTGGTACATTTCACCAAGTATAATCTGCCCAGGATCCACAAGGTCTTGTGTCACCATGGTGACACTTGCCCCTGTGTCCCTAAATGCCAAAGCCTCTTTTCCATTGATTAAGGGCTGTTACCTGTACTTGCCCAGATTACTGGGACTCACAGAGGAGGTCACATCCATGCCTCCATCACAGACTAGGACAGCCTGAGTGAGTTCTCTGACTAGGTCAGAGCTCATCTCCTTACCCAGGGTCAACCCTACTAAACCCTTGGCTTGTGTAGTCCCACCACCAACTGTAACTGCACTAGGGGAGCCGGTGCCTTAGGGGCATTGGTGGGGGCTGGAGTAGAGTCTTTGGACTTGGTGCAATCACTGGTCCAGTGGGTCTTTTGCTTACAGACCTTGCACCATGGTTTCTTTTGGCCTTTCCCTTTGTTAGACTGTGAATCCCCACCTGAAGAAGATTTTTGGGGGCCTTGTGAAGACTTCTGGTCTTTACCCTTCTCCCCACCCTTATCAGAGTTCTTAGAATCTTGCTTCTTTGAGTCACCACCTTGGTTCTGTACCTTCTGCCTCACCCTGGTTCTGACCCATTTGTCGGCCTTCTTTCCCAATTCTTGGGGAGAGGTCAGATCAGAGTCCACCAGGTACTGATGCAACAGCTGATTTTGACAGTTATTAAGAATCTGCTCCCTCATGATAAGATTGTACAATCCTGTGAAGTCACATACCTTACTGCCCATCAACCAACCTTCCAGAGCCTTAGCAGAACAATCCACATAGTCTACCCAGTCTTGAGTCTGTGCTTTTTGGGCATCTCTGAACTTTAACCTGTATTGTTCAGTTGTTAGGCCAAACCCATCAATCAGAGCACTCGTCAAGACTTTGTAATTGTCAGCATCCTCTTCTCTTACAGTGAGGAGCTTATCTCTACCTTTGTCTGCAAAGGAGAGCCACAAGATTGCTGCCCACTGCTCCCGAGGGACCCTCTGTACTTTACAGGCCCTCTCCAGTGCAGTTATCCATTTGTGGATGTCATCCCCACTCTGGTAGGGAGGGACAATCTTGCTCAGCTTTCTATGGTCATAAGACCTTTCCCTATCTCTGGGGAAATTGCTGCCACCATGGGACTCTAGTCCCAACTTTTTTCTCTCTCTATATAGAGATCTAGGGACTCCCTGTCTATAGCCAATTGCTGTTTTCTGAGGTCAAGCTGGGCTTGCTCATACTGAATCAGTCTCTTCCTCCTCTCATGAGAGGATTCCCTTCCATGAGAGGAGACAGAGGTCCCTACTGAGGTGTCAGAGTGGTTAGACTCCTGAGAAGGATATCTAGTCCTTCTGGGCACACTCACAACTCTTCCTGGGGGGCAAGGGAGGTCATTCTGATCCTCCTCCTCCTCCACAGGAGGAATTGGGTTTTCCAGGTCAAGGTCATTTTCACCTTCCTGGCCAGTTTCAGAGGGGGCCCTGGGTTTATTCACCCCTGACCCCTTCCTCATTTTCTGCACCACCCTCTCTGCCTACCCCTTCAGACCCTAGGAGCCTGCTGAGATCATCAGCTAGTAGCACCTCTCTGATGTGTTGGGTGCTGGCACTTTTGCCTGCCTTCAGCTTCCTAGTATTGCACAATGCTCTCAATTCCAAGAATGGGAGATTATCATACTTGGAGGGAAGAAGCCCACTGGCTTCTGGCAAGGACTCACTGGGTCCTGGCTTTGAAGACATTACTAGTGAGGTGTGGTGTATGCACTACCTACTCTAGTGTGGCCTACTAAACTCTCTTGAGTTGTAGAAAGGGTGTGCTATCCCTTAACACACAACTCTAAGTTCAGTAGAACTTACTGTATACTAAGCTTGATTTATATCTCCTAAGGTACCCTTAGTGGTTTTCAGTTGATCAATTCAATTGAGATTATCTGGTAAAACAATAGCAAGCTGGAATCCCACACGCTGCACACCAATGTGAGAAGTTGGCCTGGTATATGCTGTCCACTAATTATAGTGGGCACCTTGCACCAGTCCAAACAACCCCTTATTGGAGATAGGTTAAAGACAACATTTATTGAAAGCTATCCTAGTGGTAGCTATGGAGAGCAGCCTTCAGGCTAAGTCTTGAAGGAATGTAAAGCAGCTTGTTTTACCAGTCTATAATCTCTTGAGTGACCAAATGAAAGAGGACCACACCAGGTATATATTCAAAATATATGTATTTATTGCTAAACACACCCCTCTAGTCTCTTTATGAGGCTAGAGTTCGAAATACATAAGTTATAAGTTAGTTATCAACAGTAATAGCACAAATACACGTTTGAGCCCTAGGGGCGTACCAAACCATATACCAATAAAGTGGTATAAGAACCACGACTGAGCTAGACACAAGGCCTAGAGCCTGTAGAAGTGCT
Organism: Calotriton arnoldi; assembly: GCA_963921515.1. NCBI lineage: Eukaryota > Metazoa > Chordata > Amphibia > Caudata > Salamandridae > Calotriton > Calotriton arnoldi. The sequence continues at coordinate 842,240 of CAWUFW010002548.1, read as the reverse complement.
TGGACCACAAGGAACCACCCAAGGTAGTGACAGGGGACCCACGGGGGACGCGTGCAGTGTGAGAACACAGCCGCGAATCGCCGTTGACTTCTATGGGGAAAGTCGCAGTTGGAATTTTAAAGAAAAGGGACACTTAGAGGAGGACTTGGAGCAAACCCCTTTAGAACTGGGTTGTTCTAGAGTCTATACCCACGGGAGCACCGGAGTACTCGAGTTACCTCACCCAGGGAAGCCGGGTGCATAGGTGTCTTTCGGGGTCGGGTTTCGTCGTCGTTTTCAATGGCGATCTGCTGCAAAGTGCTGCTGGCGGCCAAGTCGAAAGTGTTCGGGTGGATCCAAAGGTGGATCGAAGATCTGCAGAACCTGAAAGCAGAGGGGACAGAGTCTGGGTCACTAGCCAGTGACCAGGAAGGCGATGAGCGGATGCCCACCGATGTCGGGTGCTTCAGGTAGGTTGACGGTCGTCTTGACTCTTCAGCCACGAGGTCCAGGAGGCGTCGACGACGATCAGGAGCTGGATTCGAGCTGTCCCACGACGTCTGTCGATTGCAGGGGTGTCGGCGATCGGATTGGACCCAACAAGCCTAGGCAACGGCAAGTCTCGTGGAAATAGAAGAAGGACGTTGGTGCAGACCAGCAAGGTCTGAGGGACTCACCCAGCGAGGGTAAGTCAGGGCACGCCTGGAGCAACCAGGGAAGCCCAAGCAGAAGAAGATTGGCCTTCGGGAGGGCCTACTAGCCAACGGACTAGCGACCGCGAAGGAGCCTCGAGTGGACGCACTTAGAGCTGGCTCACGGGACACTCGTGGAGTGGAGGCCAGTGATCTTCGGTGCAGTCGGTGCTGGAGGCGGGGGCTACTCGGAGCCCAAAGCACAACTTCGTGGAAGACCAGGAAGAGGATGCACTTGCAAATGTGCTCGGTGTCCATGGGTCACGGTTCCACGTTACCCACGACAGCTACGGGCCTCAGCTTTGCTGGGGACTCAGGGCAGCCTCGGGGAAGTCTGGAAATCCACCTCTGGTGATGCAAAGACTTCGGCGTCCGGCGGGAGCTTCAGCGATGCAGACCGGACAATTGCTTCGTTGGTGCCTGCCAAGCAGGGAGTCACTCCTTGACCCCAAGGGAGATTCTTCAGTCCTCTAATCTTAAAGTAGAGCGTCGAAGGTCCAGGATTCTGTGTCAGAGTTTCGTCCAGGTAAATCTAAAGTCCTAAGGACTGGGGTCCCATACTTATACTAAGTTAGGGGGTTGGACATACTCTGGGGACCCACCTATGGGAGGGTCAGGGAAGAGGGGTGGTTACACCCATTCCCTTTGTCCAGTTTCGCAACAGAGCAGGGGCTGGAAGCCCCTGAACCAGTTTGAACTGGGGTATGCACAGGGACATCAAGTGTGCCCCCAGTGCAGGACTTCAAAGCACCAGAGAGTGCTCCCGCCCAGCCCCAATACACATTATCCTGTCTGGGGAGGTGGTTACACCTCCCTGGGACAGGAAACCTATTGTCCAGGCCTCCCCTGCCGGAGTTTCAGTCAGCAGCAGGAGGCCAGACTCGTGTCTGAGGTGGCGGCATCCATTTTGTGATGCCAGGGCTTGGAAAGAAGTTACCGGGCAGGCCGGTGTGTACATGTCTCTCCCTCTAGAAGGGTGGAATGCTACCCCCACCGCCAGAACTGGCGGGGGGGTAGTATTCCAAGATGTTTGACACCAAACACGACATGTTTCCGTGCAGCCATCCCAAAGTTAGCATTTAACGCGAGGTTATAATGCGCTTAAGAGTATATGGTCAGGCTGCACTACAAACAGCATCAGAGAAGGGTCTCCGAACGCTGCAGAGGGGCTCTGCTCATGCAGGGGCACCCTCTCACATAGGAACCAAGCACTCTGCCTTCAGGATTGACAAGGCCTTCCATAGGAGTGACTTATAGGTTTATATGTGTGTATGTATGTAGTGATATAGGTAACCTATATCACTGTAAGGGGTGCATGCACCACCTTACCCAGGCTACAGTAGCAGACCTGTGATGTCCTTTTGGTTGGCCTTCCAGGGGTGGCACAATACATGCTTCAGCCCCTGGCAGGCCTCTGAGGTACCTATGCCCTGGGTACATAGTATACCATATACTAGGGACTTACAAGGGCACTCCAAATTCCAATCAGAGATGTGCCTAAGGCACATGGAAACCATTTTTAGAGAGGAAGCAGCTAGGCTGGGGTTCTGATTAGCAGGGCCCCAGCCAGACTAAAGTCGAAAAACAGTGAAGCATCAGCAAAAAGTGGGGGTACCCATGTGAAGCAGATCCTACTCTCCTACACTATGCATTAACTTTTATTTACTCCTGAGCAGCAAACCATTAAAAGCTTGTCAAATAGAACCTTAAAACATCACAATGTGAAAAGAATGTTCTGTAGCAACATATACTGTCCATCCTCCATCTTCCTCCTCTTTTGTTTGTTCTTCATTTAAAACGTTTTGAAAAACAGCTGACCTATAACAGTTTACTATCCTGTAAGACATTCCCTTCTCAAACAGATCTGCTAAAAAATTAGCTACCTCTACATCATCTACCTCCACGGGATCCAAATCCCTTTGCACGCACCAACGTAACAATACCTTCCAAGCTCCTCAATATCTCTTCCTGGTCCCTTGAGCCCATGACTCATTGAGCAAACTTGAAGCTGACTCCGAAAGCCCTGTGCATCTTCCGGAACCCCTGATATCCTCCAGACTAGTAGGCCGAGAAAACCTGACTCCACCAAATGGATGTCCTTTTCTCTCTACACCCAACAGCAGTCCCTTGAAGGACGTTATCAAACATGGCTGCTCCACGGCTAACTCCATCACTGACGGAAATCAAGGCTGAATCTTCCAAAAAGGCGTCACTTATAGCAACTAACATTTCCGCCTCCTTATTTGAGCCAACACTCTCTGAATCATCGAAAAAAGGGGGAAAGGCAGAACCCTTCACTCCCCTCCAATCCTGCAAAAAGCATCTATCACCACTGCTCCCGTGTCTGGTCTCCAACTCCCATATTTTGGCAACTGATAAGTCAGCCTGGAAGCAAATAGATCTATTTCTAAAGGGCCCATCACCCGTTCCTAGAAAAACTTCCTCTTTCAACTTCCAGTCGCTGTAATCCATCACATTCCTGGAATTCCAATCCACTACCACATTCTGTTTCCCTGGTAAATACTCGGTTCTCAGATCTATTTTGTGTTCTAAAAAAAAGTCCCACATCTCTTTTGCCAACTTCGACAATCTCTTCGACCTGTTTCCACTCAACCTGTTTATGTATGTTACCGCTGTGACATTGTCCGTCTTCAAAAACACCAAGCTGTTTTTGAAATTCCTCCTGAAACTTTGAATGGCTAACAAACCTGCCTGCATTTCTAGACAATTTATATGTTCCTCCCTTTCCTACATTGACGATACTCTAGCTGTCTCCTGACCCAAACAGGAGGCTTCCCATTCATAACTGCACGCATCGGTCTCCAACACAAACTCTGGCTTTGTTCCAAATATTGCCCATCCATTCCAGGCCTCCAAATTCTCCTTCCACCACACTAACTCTTGTCTTGCATCTCTGTTTAGACAAACCGAACCTCCATACCATAAACCCTTTGCTGGTCCAAAAGTCTTTGGGGCATATGTATGAAGCCTTTTTCCCGTTAGCAAACGGGCGGATTCTCAGAATCGGCCCGTTTGCGAACGGGAAAAGCCTTTTGGGATGTATCATCCCAAAAGGCCCTCGCACAATAGGGAATCTCAAAGTTTGCGATTCCCTATTCTGCGAATGCATTTAAGGAATCGCAAATTGCGATTCCTTAAATGCAATTCTGGAAGCACCCAAGTTGTGCGATTTTGCCTTCAGAAATCGCAAATTATCACCAACTTCAAGTTGGTGGTAATTTGCGATTTCTTTGAAAAATGCACTTTTTTGCATTTTTCAAAGTGCCATGTGGCGCACATACATGCCCTTAGGGCTGCGCCACATGTGCACACATGCTTATTTCAGGGGTGCAACAGGGTGTCCTTTTGATAACCTTGAAATTGCATTCGCAATTTGCGAGTACCTAATGGGTACTCGCAAATTGCGAATGTCTTCCCATTCATTCCTATGGGCCTCCAGGCCCATAGGAATAAATGGGAAGGTATTCCTTAATTGCGAATCGCAATTTGCGATTCACAATTAAGGAATACGTAGGAATCGCAATTAATATTGCGAATCCTACATACATTGCCTTTTGCGAGTCCTTAATAGCGATTCGCTAAAAATCGCTATTAAGGACTCGCAAAACGGATTTTTCATACATATGCTCCTTTAACCGTTGATGGGCCCTGTGGTGCAAAAGACCCGGAAACACTGCTTGTATTGACTATGACAATAGGCCCATCACTTATGCCAATTCCCTCAACTTTACTGTATCTCTCTTTGGCATTGAGCTGACCTCCTGCCTTATTTTGTTCACCTTTTTCTCTGGTAACCGTAACTGACTTGCCATAGAGTCCACCACGAAACCTAGAAACTCCATGGACTGAGACGGTACCATAATTGACTTGGCCATATTTATGACAAACCCCAGGTTTTGTAGTAAATCTCCCACCATATCCAAATCCTTCTGCAACACCCTCAGCTCTTGATTCATTATCAGGATATCGTCTAAATACTATAATTCTTATCCCCCTTTCTCTCAAGAATCCTACCACTGGACGCATCCCCTTCGTGAAGCACCAAGGAGCTGCTGACATTCCGAATGGGAGACTTAGGAACTGATACAACTGTCCCTTCCATCTGAACTGTAAAAAATCCTGTTTTTCTTCTGCTATTGGTACTGTGAAATAAGTGTCTTTCAGGTATATTTTCACCATCCATCTAAATCCTGTAGTAAATCCCTCAATAAATGAATTCCTTCCATTTTGAAATGGTGTCACGTACTGATTCAAGTTTCGCAAGTTTATTACAGGTCTCCAGCCCTTGTCTTTTCTCTCCACCAGAAACAAGTTACTTACAAACTCCCTTTCTTCCTCCGAAACCTTTCGAATAGCATTCTTGTCTAACATTTGTCTTACCTCTTGCTGAACCACACTATCCAAATCTCTCTGAAACACCAACTCATTTGGTTCCGACAGTTGGCATGGTTCTGAATCTAACTCTATGCGATAACCCTCTATAGCCTGTAATACCCAAGCATCCTTTGTTATTGAATCCCACTGAGCGTTGAAAAACCCCAACCTTCCTACCACACTTGAAGGGATAGAACCAGAAACTATCCTCGTAACCACCTTGTCCTTGACTCTGATTTGGAGCTGTCCCCTTCCTCGATTACTGCTTCTTCCCGGACTTCTGCCCGTCTGCTGGTAAAACTGTCCACCTCCAGGGTTTCCTCTGTATGCTCCAAAACCCTTGGTTGACGTATTGTGATATTGGACTCTGAAACCAGCCCGGCCTAAAGGGTGCCCTCTCCTACTGGCCCTGCCAAAAAAACTTGCACTCGAGTAAGCTCTGCGCATGGAGTATTGCGCTTTATCCAAACTTGGGAAAGTTAACATACTTTGTTAAAGACCTCACAAGACTATCTCCAAAAAGTAAACACTTTGCATTCTCTGATGATTCTCTTTTCGCCAACTCACTCATTTTTGGATTAATCCTCATGAGTAAGGACTTATGCCTTTCTGCATTCCCGAAACCTAGAAAACAGATCTCTCTCTGATAGCATCCTCTTACTCGTGTTAAATCAACATCAGAGACCTTAAGGAAGGCCTCTTCCACAGAATCAAAAATCTTCGCCAGGGGCCCTAGGCCATCCAACAATATGTCCTGAAAGATCTTAAGCGATTTCTCCCACCCCTTCCTGGGATCCTTCCCCAATTTAAACATATAGGTTAATAAATTAGGATCCATGTTTGGTGTTATGGTCACCTTTTCTTCTGAGACGGGCCTTGAGCACTCTGCCCTCATAATATTGCGTTTCTCATTCTCCAAGGATTTACGCAATCTTGCCCTTATGTACGCTGCAACATATTCCAAGGGCCACGAATCCTTGCCCCTGGGATGTCTTATTTCCTGAGGGTCAAAAATGTTTCTCCAATTGGATAAACCACTGTCACTGAATACTTATTCCTAGGTTTACTGCCTACCTCTCCTTCCTCATCCAATCCATCTTTATACTCAAAATCAAGTACATATTTATCTAGTTCTTCACTTGTCCTGTCTCCTTGCATTTCCAATTCATCCCTGAATCCTCCATCTCTCTCAGTGTTAAATTGACCTCCCTGCGTGCTGCTTCGGACACCAGTTCTTTGCGAGACTCGTGTTCCCTCTATTCTTGGATGATTCATCCATGTCTCTTTTTCCTGAGGAATTTGCCTCCAGGACCTCTATTTGTGTCCTCCTCATCGGACGCTGAAAAAACTCCTCAGCAATATCCTTACGCTCCCTTTTCCCTAAAACCTGGTTTAACGACTCCTGTAAACCCCCAACCACCATTCTACGCGACATCTCTTCCTTCTTCTCTTCCACACTCTTGCTAATATCCATTTCTTTTTTTTTTTAATTTTATATATATATTCTTTTTTTTTTTTTATAATCTAAAACCTTTCAACAAAAATAAACGTAAACCTGTCCTGCAGGATAAATCCTGTACTACTCAAACCATTCCCCAACAATTTTTAAAAATAAATCTCAGTTTTTCCTTATTAAAATCTCCCTTCAGGCTAACGATGCGTGTGTGACCGTTCCCGGCTAACGAATGCACTACCAAGCGATTGTTGCCGTGGTAACAGCCTCACATGCCTACCGCCCGTAGAAATCGACAGAAAATGACTGCGAAGACCTATTTACTTAGAAAACGGCCTTGTTGCAAAGAAAAAACAACAAAGTCCATCCATGCTGTCCTTCGACTAAAACGTGGCAATCCCCTGTGAAAACAAGTTTCAGCGTCATAAAATGACACAGAGCACATTAACACGCTGGGCGCCATACCCAAGCAGGTCTCCCCAGCCTCAGGCACAGCTGTGCACGAGCCGCGGCCTACTGCCTGATCAGATTTGAATAACGCAACGGCCCAAAATTCACTTGAGCCCCAATCTTCAGTATTATTTTAGTAAGTCGTACGCGAGGCTTATTGAATTGTAGACATGTATTTTTCCACAAAATAAAGCACTACTAATAGTAAAATGCTAAATACAGTCTCATACTTAACTACACCTAATAAAACATGTTTATCATCCAACACGCAAAATACCCATAAATTGGGTAAAATCATTCACTTCCAACCAAATTCAACCCCATCAAATCATTCTTCCTAAAATCTCTATATACTTATCTGCTCAGAAGCAGCAAACAAAAGAGGAGGAAGATGGAGGATGGACAGTATATGTTGAGACAGAACATTCTTTTTACATTGTGATGTTTTAAGGTTCTATTTGACAAGATTTTAATGGTTTGCTGCTCAGAAGGAGTAAATCAAAGTTAACGCATAATGCTAGCAGCCTATCTCGACATAAAATCCAAGTCTCTGTGATAAAAAGAATGTGCCAGTCATTGGATTCTAAAAGGAGCCTAATCTCCAGTGATTATTTTACCAGAGAGCGTGCATTAAGTTGGCCACACTTCACCTGTTCCCCCCCCAGCCTTAGTATCTAGTGAGGATATATGCGAAGTTAATCTGCCCTCTGACCCACCAACAGTCTGAATTATATTGTGCCTAAGGTTTAGAAGCTCCTTACCGGTATAGGAGTTCTCTCCTGTGGTCCCCTTCCACCGGTACAGAGACCGGCAGCATGGCTGGTGCTGTGCGCGATCGGTGCGCGGACGGGCTTGCCTTTGGCGCAACATCGGCGCGCCCACTGCACAGTCACGCCAGCCTGCTTCCGTAATGCCCACCTTCAATTCTCGACAGCTAGACTGCTCACCCCTGTAGCAGCAATGGAGGCCGTCAAGCGGTAATGGTCAAAAAAAGTTAGATTAAAAAAAAGTAGCAGCCTCAGCCCAAAATAGCCAATTCCTAAGAAACAGTGCTGCAGTTTAAAAAAAACAGTCTTTCACATTAAAAACCAATTCGATTTTAAAATATGTTTCCCTCATTTCCTCCTTTTTGTGCAAACCATGCAGACAGGTGTTTACTGGCTAGAGCAAGGGGAGATGATTACCCACCTCACTGGTGTCGTCGTCATCATGTTGGACAACGTTGAGCATCTGCATGGCCTCCAAGTCTAACCCTAATAAATAATGCACCTTTTTAAAGTATTCGTCCCTTGGTAGTGATTCTTTATTGTGACCTCTCTACTAGGCGCTGCGATTAAAATAGAGAATGTATTAAGATGGCCTTGGTTTTTAAGCAACTTCGCCATGTCATCAAATGGCTCCGAAGGCAGTGATGGCCGCCACTGCAGGCAGAGCCACCACTGTGAGGCCTTCAGTGGTCTCTCCTCTGCATTTGCACCGATTAGCCCATTCCAGCCTAAAATAGAAGAAAGGGATCCTCTTTATGATTTGTTGGTAATATATCACCAGTTCTATCTCCTTGAAGGGCTCACATCAGTTGTGTGTGACCAGACCAGGGTGCACGGGGATATTGTCAGGACGAGCAGGCTTGCCATCCTCCTCACCTTTGTATATTCATCATCGGAAAGTGTGGATTCATGAGAATTAAGGTTGCTCTCTCCCTAACCCCCCACGTCCTGATGAAGATCCACCTTGATTGTTTCAAACAACCACGCTATCCATAGGGTAGAAATGTCAATGCTCTTTTGGTGTCTGGACATAAGCTTAACCTCCCCCCTCAGACCTGTAAGGAATTCTCCTACTTGCACCTGGCGAAGTGGATCATATTTGTGTTGGCAGACAGACAGCTGGCAGGAGGCTTATGCACTGTGTTTGGACTTCTCTGTATTTTTATCCTTAGTCACTTCCTTTTTTTTTTTTTTTTTACACATTACTCTGCACGAGCACTTATGTCACATCTGTGAAAGGCTGGCCTGGTATATGATGTACACTTATGTAAGTGGACACTCTGCACCAGTCCAGACAACCCACATTGGTGTGCAGCGGTTGGGATTCATGCCTGCATTGTTTTGCCAGATAAATCTTGGTGTGATTAATTGAAAAACCATCACTAATACTAGGCACACATAATACAAGCTTAGAATAGTAAGTTCTACTGAACTTAGGGTTGGGTAGTCAAGGGTCTAGCACACCCTTTCTCCAACCTCAGAGAGTTTAGTTCCCACTAGGTTAGGTAGGTGCAACACCACACCACACTTAGTATGTCTTCTAAAGGAGAAGCCAGTGGCGCTCTGCCTTCTAGATACAATGAGCTTTTATTCCAAGAACTGAAAGCACTTTGTGCCTCTAGAAAGCTTAAGACCGGGAAAGGCCCTAATATTCAACGCCTCCTAGTGGTGTTACTGTTAATCAATCAATCAATCAATCAATCACGGCATTTATAGAGCGCGCTACTCACCCGGGAGGGTCTCAAGGCGCTGGGGGAGGGGGTAAGTTACTGCTCGAACAGCCAGGTCTTGAGCTGCTTCCTGAAGGAGAGATGGTCCTGGGTTCGCCGAAGGTGAGTGGGGAGGGAGTTCCAGGTCTTGGCTGCCAGGTAGGAGAAGGATCTTCCTCCGGCGGTGGCTCTGCGGATGCGTGGTACGGTGGCGAGGGCGTGGCTGGTTGATCGTAGCTGGCGGGTGGGCGTGAAGAAGGTCATGCGGTCGTTGAGGTACTTGGGGCCCAGGTCGTGGAGGGCCTTGTGTGCGTGGGTGAGGAGTCTGAACGTGATTCTCTTGCTGACGGGGAGCCAGTGCAGGTCTTTCAGGTGTCCGGTGATGTGGCTGTGTCGGGGGATGTCCAGGATGAGTCGTGCGGAGGCGTTCTGGATGCGCTGGAGTCTTTTTTGAAGTTTGGCTGTGGTTCCGGCGTAGAGGGTGTTCCCATAGTCCAGTCGGCTGGTGACGAGTGCCTGGGTGACGGTCTTCCTGGTTTCAGTGGGGATCCATCTGAAGATCTTGCGGAGCATGCGCAGGGTGTTGAAGCACGAAGATGAGACGGCGTTGACTTGTCTGGTCATCGACAGGGAGGAGTCCAGGATGAAGCCCAGGTTGCGTGCGTGGTCCGTTGGCTTGGGCGCGGTGCCCAGGGCCGGGGGCCACCAAGAGTCGTCCCAGGCGGAGGGTGATGAGCCCAGGATGAGGACTTCCGTCTTGTCTGAGTTCAGTTTAAGGTGGCTGTTCCTCATCCAGTCGGCGACGTCTCTCATCCCGTCGTGTAGGTTGGCTCTGGCGGTGGTGGGGTCGTTGGTGAGGGAGAGGATCAGCTGGGTGTCGTCGGCGTAGGAGATGATGTTGAGGTTGTGTTGGCCTGCCATGGCTGCGAGGGGGCTCATGTAGACGTTGAAGAGGGTTGGACTGAGTGAAGATCCTTGTGGAACGCCGCAGATGACTTCGGTGGCCTCGGATCTGAACGGGGGGAGGCGGACTCTCTGGGTTCTTCCGGCGAGGAACGAGATGATCCATTCCAGTGCTTTCTCTCGGATTCCGATGTTGCTGAGGCGCTTCACTAGGGTGCGGTGGCAGACGGTGTCGAACGACGCGGAGAGGTCCAAGAGGATGAGGGCTGCTGTTTCCCCGTTGTCGGTTAGGGTTCTGATGTCGTCGGTGGCTGCGATAAGGGCGGTCTCGGTGCTGTGGTTGGCCCGAAACCCGGACTGCGAGGGGTCGAGGGATCCATTCGTCTCGAGGAAGGCGGCAAGCTGTCTGTTGACGGTCTTCTCGATGACTTTGGCCGGAAACGGAAGGAGCGAGATGGGACGGTAGTTCTTGAGGTCGGTGGGGTCCGCCGTTGGTTTCTTCAGGAGGGCGGTAAGCTCGGCGTGCTTCCAGCTCTCCGGGAAGGTGGCGGTGTGGAAGGAGGAGTTGATGATGTCCCGGAGATGGGGTGCGATGGTGGCGTCGGCTTTGTTGAAGACGTGGTGTGGGCAGGGGTCGGTTGGTGATCCGGAGTGGATGGAGTTCATCGTGCGGGTGGTGTCTTCGGTGCTGATCGGGGTCCAGTTGCAGAGGGTGGTGGTGGCGGGCGTTGGTTCGGCGGTAGGGTGCGTGGTCTGTGCGTCGAAGCTGTTATGTATGTCGGTGATCTTGCGGTGGAAGAACGCGGCGAGTGAGTTGCAGAGGTCTTGCGAGGGGTGATGTCGTTGTTTCCGGCGCTGGGGTTGGAGAACTCTTTGACGATGCTGAAAAGTTCCTTGCTGTCGTGGGCGTTGTTGTCCAGTCGTTCTTTGAGTGCCGACTTCTTGGTGGCACGGATCAGCTGGTGGTGTTTGCGGGTGGCGTGCTTGAGGGCGGTCCTGTTGTCTGTGGTCTGGTCGAGTCGCCAGGCTTTCTCGAGAGTGCGGCAGTTCTTCTTGGATTCCTTGAGTTCGTTGGTGAACCAAGGGGTTTTCTTGCTTCCGGGTCTGCTGGGAGGGTTTTTAGTGGTGCGAGGTCGTCGGCGCAGGCGGTCAGCCACTTGGCGAGGTTGCTGGCTGCTTCGTTTGGGTCCGTTGTGTTGGTGGGTGTGTTCTGGCTGAGGGAGGCGGTGAGCTGCTCGGCGGTGATCTTGCTCCAGCTCCGGCGGGGAGCCTGTTGCGGGTGGTGGTGGGTCGCAGTCTTTCTGAAGCTGAAGTGGACGCAGCTGTGGTCGGTCCAGTGGAGTCCGGTGGCGTGGCTGAAGGAGATGTGCTTGCTGGAAGAGAAGACGGGGTCAAGCGTGTGGCCGGCGTAGTGGGTGGGCGTGTTCACCAGTTGCTTGAGTCCGAGGTTGGCGAGGTTGTCCAGCAGGGCGGTGGTGTTTCTGTCGTTGTTGTTCTCCAGGTGGAAGTTGAGGTCCCCTAGGAGGATGTAGTCGGCGGAGGGCATGGCGTGCGGGCTGATGAAGTCTGCGATGTCTTCGCTGAATAGTGTGCGTGGTCCCGGGGGTCTGTAGATGAGGGTGCCTCGGAGGGTGGTCTTGGGGTCAGTGTGAATCTGGAAGTGTAGGTGTTCGGCGGCGGTGAAGGTCTCGTCGGAGTTAGTCGAGATGCGGATGGTGTTCTTGTGTACGATGGCGATGCCTCCTCCCGTCTGGTTGACGCGGTCCTTCCGGGTGATCTTGTATCCGTCCGGGATGGCTATGGCGATGTCGGGCGCTGAGGAGGCGTTCATCCAGGTTTCGGTGAGGAAGGCGACGTCCGGTGCTGTTGCGTCGAGCAGGTCCCAGAGTTCCACGGCGTGCCTGTGGACGGAGCGGGTGTTCAACAGGATGCATTTCAGGTGGTTGCTGCTGGTGCTCGACTTGGCGGAGGTGGTGCACGTCCGGGGGCAGGTGAATCGGCAGGCTTGGCAGGTGAAGGGTCCGTGGGTGCGTCTCGGTGAGGCTCGGTAGCAGGCAGGGTTCCGGCCGGCATTGAGTGCGGTGAGGGTGGCGGCGTCGTAGGTCCGTCGAGTAGTGTTGCATCGGTGGGATCCAGGGGTCCTGGCGCTGGGCGCGGGCCAGGCGCGGACGGGCGCAGACGGGCTTACCTTTGGCGCACCTTCGGCGCTCCGTCGGTGCTCCCGCTGCGCGCGGCCGCTGCGCGGTCGCTCAGGGGCGTCATAAGTAAGGAGCCTGGAGGGAGGAGCAGCTGGGTGGCGGGAGCGGGGCGGCGAATGGAATCACGGGGGCGGGGCCGCAGGGAGGCAGTGGCGGGAAGTCCCAGGAGCAGCGGGCAGCGGGAAAGTCCCAGGAGCAGCGGGAAAGTCCCAGGAGCAGCGGGCAGCGGGAAAGTCCCAGGAGCAGCGGGAAAGTCCCAGGAGCAGCGGGCAGCGGGAAAGTCCCAGGAGCAGCGGGCAGCGAGCGAAGGAATCTCCAGGCAGGAGGCGGCAAGGCAGGCAGGAGCGGCAGCAGTGAGTGGGGCGACCAAGCCCTGTGGAGGGCTGAGCGGTGTTAGAAGACCAGCAGAAAGCTAGAGGGTCAGATGAACAGGAAAGAGTGGGTGGGCAGGGGACAGAAGTTAGGACAGGAGGGGAACCCCTCTATGACCTTGCATCTAACCCTGACCAGGAGGAGCCTAATGACTCCCACCTGGAAAACTCAGATCTCACAGAGGATACTGCAGGTGGCCCAGAGGGTGCCCCCTTTGTTCCTCCTGGGAGGGTTCAGAGTAGACTCAGGAGGTCTAGATCCTCCTCTAGAGAATCCAATGCTTCATGACAGTCTATAGGGGCCTCTGTATGTAGCAAGAGGGACAACTCTTTGGATAGGGAGTACCAACTGTTGGAGCTTGAGAAAGCAAGGCTTAGGCAAGATCAGTTGGTCCTTGACAAAGAGTCCCTAGAAGTCCATAGAGCTAGGAAGAAATCGGGACTAGAGCCCCATGGTGGCAGCAAAAGTGTCCCTAGAGTTAGAGAAATTACTTTTTTTTTTTTTTTAATAGAGAAATTACTTTTGACCATAGGAACCTGAACAAAATAGTCCCACCCCCCCCCACCCCCTACCATGCAGGGGATGGCATCCGCAAATGGACAACTGCCTTCTTGGAAAGGGCCTGTAAAGTTCAGAGGGTCCCCCAGGGGCAGTGGGCAGCTATCTTGTGGCTCTCCTTTGCTGACAAAGGTAGAGATAAGCTCCTCACTGTTAGAAATGAGGATGCTGATAATTACTCAGTCCTGAAGAGTGCTCTCATAGATGGGGTTGGCTTAACCACTGAACAGTATAGGATTAAGTTCAGAGACACCCAGAAGGCATACACCTAGGACTGGGTAGATTTTGTGGACAGTGCCATTAAGGCTCTGGAAGGCTGGCTACATGGAAGCAAAGTACAGGACTACCAAGGATTGTACACTTTGATTATGAGGGAGCAGATCCTTAATAATTGTTAGAACCAGTTTTTGCACCAGTACCTGGTGGACTCTTATCTGACATCTCCCCAAGAATTGGGAAAGAAGGCAGACAAATGTGTTTGCACCAGGGTTAAGCAGAAAAACCAGGGTGGTGGCGGTGACCAGAAGAAAGATACTTCCAAAACCCAAGAGAAAGGTGGGGATAAGTCTAAAGAGAAGTCCTCTGAAGGTCCCCAAAATTCTTCCTCTGGGGGTGGGTCCCAGACTCCTCCTTCCCCTGAAAATAAACTTTATTGCCATGTTTGCAAAAAACAAGGCCACAAGAAATATGACTCTAATTGTCCCAAGGCCAGCAATAAGGATACTACTACTACTACAACACCCCCCAGTGCCCCAAGTAGTAGTCCCCAAGGTAGTAATAGCACACCCAAAAATGTAGTTGGGTTCTCATGGGGTACTGAGGTGGATACTGGCCTAGCCACATCCCCCACACAGGCCACCTTAGTCTGTGATGGTGGCATGGGGTTTGCCACTTTTACTGCGAGTCCCAATACCTTGGGCAAGTACAGACAGGAGCCTCTGATTAATGGTCAGAAAGCTGTAGCCTATAGGGACACAGGGGCTAGTGTCACCATGGTGATAGGAAACCTTGTGTCCCCACTTCAGCTTTTACCCGAGTACATGTACCAGGTGACCAACACTGATGGTGTTGGAACAGATCATCCCATGGCTTAGTCAGTCTCAGCTGGGGAGGGGTCACTGGTCCTAAAAGAGTTTCAGTGTACCCAAACTGGCCTGTAGATTGCCTCTTGGGCAATGATTTAAAAACTTCAGCCGGGGCTGAAGTAGAACTGAAGGCACATTTAGAAATGTTAGGCCTCCCTGAGAAGGTTGGTGTGACCCTTAGGGCCACAGGGAAATTCAGGAGCAGGGGAGCCTGAAACAATTGGCCCACTCTACTCCAACAGAGAGCACAGGGGAAGAAGAAAAGTTTTTTCCCCCCCAGACTTTAGATGAAGGTCAGCCTCCTCAGGGAACTGGTCCTACCCCTTGTGAAGAAACTGCCCCAGAGGAGGTCAGCCTGTCCTGGCAGAGCCGCAGAGGAACCTTCCAAGGAGGTACTCAGTCTGGAGCAGGTATCCTGCCCTTCTCTACCAGGCCTCTTTCAGCCGGGGCTTCAGAGGCCAGGTATGTCAGTGGACCCCCAGGGCCCACTGCCAAGAAGAATCCCCTCATCCTCATCCACAGATTATGGACCCCCAGCCTAGTAGTACTAGCCAGGTGGATAATCCTCAGCAATCTGAGGGATCCCTCCTACCCTTAGCAAATGACACCCCCCAAATGGACTCTGTGGGGCAAAGTAAAACCTGGGACAAGGCTATCCCAAACCTTCCCTGGCCCTCCATTGTTTCATCCAGGCAGGATCAACCAAAGGTTGACCCCCTAGGGATAAGTACAGGCCAGTGCTCTGAGGAAGTTGAGACCAACCCTGTTAGGGCCTCACTTCCCTAATCAGACACCCCACAGGCCACTTTCTTGGCTCAAACAGCTGACAGGTAGATACCCCAAACTTTTGAGAGGATCCAAGACCCTACAGGGGAGGAACTTCTTAGTGGACCATAGGATAGGGAGTATCCTTGCTAGTGCAGGACCTTCCTCATATGGCCACTTAGGAAATAAAGACTTAACTGGGCAAGGTTAGCCTCATCTCCATTCATTTGGGGGGGCGGGGGGGGCTGGGGGGTTATGTATGGAGGTAGGATCCTTCTGCATGGTTACCCCCACTTTTTGACTGGTGCTAAGCTGCTATTGACTAGTCTAACTGGGATCCTGCTAATCAGGACCTCAGTCTCTCTGCTTTCTCCCCTTGTTATGTTCAGTACTTAGGTACATCCCAGATTGGATACTGAGGCACCTTTATCAGTCCCTAGTATATGGTACAAAGGTACCCAGGGCATAGGTACCCCAGCGGTTCCCCAAAGGCTGAAACATGTATTATGCCACCAATGGGAGACCATTCAAACTGTAACTAGAGGCCTGCTATTGCAGCCTGTGTAAGCTGGTGCTAGCACCACTTACAAAAGATATAGGTCTCCTATATCTAGGGTGACTGCACTTAAAACCTATAAGTAACCCCTATAGCAGGCCTTTACAAATCCTGAGGGCAGGGTGCTTGGTTCTAAGTGTGAGGGTGCCCCTGCATGAGCATCCCCACCAAGTTTGAGGCCAGTATCCCTCGTAGGAGCCGCAGGAACCGAACCCCTGTGCACCGCTTAGACTTGCCGTTAGCTTCCTTCCACCAAGATCTTTGGGCTCCAAGTAGCCCCAACCTCAAGCATCTCCAGTGACCAGAATCTTCGTCCACACCGCATCAATAGTTATTGAATTATGCACTTTGGGATCCTTAAAGATATATAGGTTGCCTACAAAATTGTCGTTGGTACCAACAGGACTTTCTTTTGTATGTACCAATTGCTACCCAGGCCCTGAGGTTCACTGGGTTACCCCATTAGTTTGTAATGGGTCAGTGGAGGAATGGCATTGCCATCACCAGAATGGCACCAGGGAGAGGCTGTGTGAGGCCGACTGGCAAAGGGTGTGGACCACACACCGGCAAAGGTCCAGTTGTGAACCAGTCTCAACGCTGATCTACGGCACTACTTGTATTTTTTCTTGTTTTTTACCCTTGAAGACTTGAAGGACTTACTGGTCAATGGCAAGCAGACTTTAAATAAAATAATTTGCAGCTTGTGGATACATTAATAAAAAGCACTTGATAACTCAGAATGGTGGGTGAAACACAATATCCTATACTAATAAAGCAAAGACCTTGAGAAAGTCATCACTTCAGCAAGACTAGACATTAAAAAGTACTTTACCTTAAAATTACTGAAAAGGTAACAAACTGAAAATTGTTCAAAACTAAGCAAGATGTTGGACTGCCCAGAACTTCGCACATAACACCTTTCCGAAAAGAATTAGTAAGAACTCTGAACTGCTAAAAGTATTAACTTTAGGATTATGTGAACAACTCATCTACAACTCTAGAAAATAGGTACAGCATACTTTAAAACACAATCCACTCCTACAAACAAATAAATTAAATCCACTCATTTCTTCAAACTCCATGTGGCAAACATTAAGAATACCCAAATTAAGACAATGATCCATCCACTACCGACTGTCCTCGCTCCACACACTATGCTTGGTGCTTAGAGGACACTTCAGTATCAGCACTAACAAGAAACATATTGAGGCTCCTCTACTCTGAAACAGGTACCTACTTCCACTGCATCTCCCGTTCCATTTATTTCCCCACACAACAACTGTATAACTGAACAATCTGAAGCAGCATTTGAGTGGAATAAATCAATCTTAGTATGAATAAATAAAATGAACATTTAAAGAGAGACGGCATGCAATCAAGCACTCAGCTCATGCCCAATGTTCTCTGTGCTAGGAAGGTGACTCGCTGTCTGGAAATTAAGATTAGTTGTATTGTGAACATCATACAACCTTTGTAGACAGCCCCGATAGATACTGATCATAGGCTGTGCCTAGCCTTTCAGAAAGTGTGATCATAACCTGCTCCAGTAATCCCAAAATGTACCCTAGGCCAAAATCAAAGGAATACAATTTGCAGGTAACAAATTGTAGCATAGGAAAAACATTCAACAAGATAGTTGCTTAATCTCCGCTCTTGTTCTCCTGCCAAAGTCAATTAGGAGACATTGTCCAGATAAAAAACATAAGAAGAAGCACTCTTGTGAAGGGTCAAGGATCATCAACAAACATTGTCTCACATAACCTGCAAACAACAACTATTAACTCTCCACTGTACCATATCCCGTTTATAGATGGCAATTTGTCCTTCAAACCACAGTACGATAAAACCACACTGTTCATGTTTTCCATGTCAGGCTATACTTTTGCCATGCATTCACTAACTTAGGCCAAATATCATCTTCAGCAACCGGACCACACCATTCTTCCTTTCTTCCTTATTCCCCCTCCGGATTTCTCATTCACTGATGATACTAAAGATATCTTTCAGCTTACTTCTTAGTTCACCACTATGTCGCTATCTTCCGAATTCGATAACCTCAAAAGATAATCCGCTAAAATATTGCACATGCCCGGTACATACTCCATCATGATGTTATATTCTAATAAGCAATACTTCCACCGTGCAACATGGGGAGTCACTTTGGATCACCCGTTGCTGTAAATAAATATACCAAAGGCTGGTAATCTGTAAACATCCTAGAACAGAAATTCTGAAATAACACTTTCCAATTGAAGAATTCTTTGTTTCGGCCTCTTTTAAAGGCTGTGAAACATAAGCTATTTTCAATGTCAACACAGACCCATTATCAACATTGTGATCCCACTGGTCGGTGGGTCAAAGTGGGTTTTATGTGGTGCCAGAGCAGGTGCATTTGCAACCTCGAACTTAAGTTTCTCACACACTTATTCACACTCATCATCCCACTGCTAACTGACTTTTTTTCATTAGGTGTTTCATTAACATGGTTCTATCGGCAAGCCTCTGTATTAACTTTGCATAGTACTCTTCCAGTCCTAAAAATGACCGTAACTGGTCTTTGTCACTACAACTGGAAACATCAATGATGGCAGCAATATTTTTCCGTTTGGGGCTATACCATCCCAACTGATGTGGTGTCTTAAGCTGCCCACAAAATCCACTGCAATTTTGCATTTGTCCTTGGACAAACTGAGACCATGCTCGTCCGAAATTGTCAACACCTGAAAAAAAGCTTTGTGTTGACCTTTTCATGTGGCTTCGTGAACCGGAATATCATGCTAGACGCAGGATACATTTGCCAAGCACTTAAGTAGTTAATGCACTGCTCGCTGAAACACTGCTAAGGCAGAAGCCAAACTAAAAACCATACCGTACCTAAATGGCCCTTCGAGTGTAGTAAAGAACATTAAATCTTTGGAGTCTTCGTGAAGAGCTATATGGTGGTATGCGTATGAAAGGTCTAGAGTGGTGAAGACTGCAGAACCCTTGAGAGCGACCATCATCTGCCCGATATTTGACAGTGGGTGACTATATACCCGAACATAACTATTTAGATTCCATAATTGCTAAGTACTCTAATTCTGCCATTTGCCTTGCCTACAACCACTATGAAGATTCTCTTTTTAAATCACTCCTTCAAGCACAAATCGCTTAAGAGCTTCCTTTAGGTATTTTCAAATGGACAACTTCCCATTCCTCAGTTTGTGATCTAGAGGAATCGCACTGTTGTTCAGCATTATGCTATGAATAGAACTTTTCAACAGAACCTTTTAACAAACCTAGAGATTCCGTGACGACTTTCAGGAATAATTTTGCACACTTAAGTACTTTATCTTGATCACTCCCTTACACAGCCAAAATATCCTCATATCCAAGTACCTGACTAGGATAGTTGGGATCTAATTTCATTAAATGTTTCCTCTGCTGAGGCCAGCCTAACAAACATGACCCATATTTTGCCACATACACATTGACTAGTATTCTTCCCCTAAAGTCCAAGGAAGTTTTGAAGCAACCCAACACATCCATAAATTTGTTACCATACCACACTAATCTGATATCTAGAGACTGCAACCTCACCTTGTCAAAGAATTTCAGCAGGTCACCTCCAATCAAAGTATACCTAGCACCAGAATCAGCCAGTGTCATGTGTTTCTTGCATGGCCCATTGTCGTTTTCCCTATGTTAGCCTAACTGTGCATGTTGTAGGCCGCTTTTATTTTACACGTCACTACATAACACGCTTGCCTTTGTGCCACATTGTATTTTCACACAGAGCCTGCACATGTTTTTGTATTTTATTCTTTTCCTGCAATTTAGTCTGAGCACCCTAGATAAGTTCAAACAACATTGCCCCTTGTTATTCTCTCTGGTCAGACACTAGCACCTAAACATAACAAGAGAATGCAGCTGCTGTTTGTGCACACACATGTCCTGTCATACAACTGAGGAGGACAGGGGTTCTGAAAAAACACACAGAGCGAAGGTACTGAAGCAAGAGAGCTGCATCAGCTGAGATCAACAACATCCAACTATGAATGCTAAGGTACGGAGTGCGCCACTAATCCCAGAGATCTATAATATATAATCATTTAGCTTCAGTAGAAAGGGGGGTTAGGCTAATCTGTCTTATAACATGCCAGGTCTTTTTATGGTATATGATTCGTTAACCATGCTAATAATATTTTTGATATACTGCATCTTAGAGAACAATAGTTTAAATAAACATTATGAACTTCCTGTCTCTTGTTTATCTTATTGTGGACAAGAACGACAGAGAGCGAAAGGGTGAGTCCTGTTACCGCGATTCCTGAGAGAGAGGTGCTCTAGGATGCCAACTCGCTTGTTTCTCTGAAAAGGGTAGGAGAGCAAGTGAGGCAGTATAGCTAGTCTGACAATGGCTCATAAATACCGAGGTGGTATGGTGACTCAGTCCCTAGATGCTGATGTTCCATGCTCCCAAGCATAGTTTTGTTTCAGAGCAGAATCCCTGCAATGCGATACCAAAGGGGATGAAATACCAAAGGGGATGATGGACGGAGCGCTTGAGCAAATCAAACACTCACCCCCAGTCAACTGATCTGGGTTTAATCCATCATCATTCTTTAGCTCACTCCACCACCCCAGTTCAGACATGGCCATAGGCAAATCAGTCTGACCCTGTGCCTCATGGGAACTGTCCAGCCCGAACTGCCAAGCCATGTCTTCCCTGGACCGGAAACAAGCATCCTGGGACCGGTTTCTGGCTATTCAGCCGTCATCAGCCAGGCTAGCTTGAATCCAGTGGCAAAGTGAGCAAGGGACCCACGTCTGGGCATACCCTGCCAATTTAGGGCGAACAAAGCGATACCAAAGGGGATGATGGACGGAGCGCTTGAGCAAATCAAACACTCACCCCCAGTCAACTGATCTGGGTTTAATCCATCATCATTCTTTAGCTCACTCCACCACCCCAGTTCAGACATGGCCATATGCAAATCAGTCTGACCCTGTGCCTCATGGGAACAGTCCAGCCCGAACTGCCAAGCCATGTCTTCCCTGGACCGGAAACAAGAATCCTGGGACCGGTTTCTGGCTATTCAGCCGTCATCAGCCAGGCTAGCTTGAATCCAGTGGCAAAGTGAGCAATGCCAGCACCTTAATTATTTTTTGTTTCCAATCATAATGTCACAACATGGATCATCTTACTTCACATCCTGTAAAATAAACTCCTATGGCTTTGACATACTGCACACTTAAGCTTGAATCCTGAGGTTTTTGTTGCTCATTAAAGTAACATTCAAATCCGAATATAATTGTGCAAAGTGCCCTTTGCTCTTAGTTTTGTGGAACACCTGCCCCATGTCAGCACAACTATTACTCGGGACAACATGACCACTTGAACCACACTCTTTGGTTTGGTCTTTTGCCCTATATCTCGATACACTAGTTGCAACACTTACACCCAGCTGACCATCCATACATCGTACACCATTGTGCACTCCAAAACCTTGCAACAGTTGCATGAACCATTCTTAAGTCGCTTCAAATCTTCAACCAATTCTGAATGCCTTGTAGAAAGTCAATTTGAATATAATGATTCTTGTGTTTCCTCAATGTAACAATATTAGGTATTTCCTACACCTAGTCAGAAAAATATAAACAAATATACAGGTTATGCTTCCAGCCAGCACCTGGCAGTGTTTCTCAATGGAGAAATTATGGTGCGTTAGGTTTACACAGAAGTGTAACAGCAGATTGCAGATCTCAGTCATATGGATTCTCATATTAAATTTTGTAGCTTCAGTAGGGTTTACTTTGTAGCAATAAACCACAGACGCCCCACCTTCTAGCCTCTTCCGGTGCCAAATGACAGAATCTACATTAGTCGTTGCAGTTAAAGTCAAGGCTTGGGACAATTCCGAAGACCACAGCTTCTTAAATTGAGTGACGTCTATTAGGCTTGACGCCTTGACCCCCGTCGCCAATGTCGACTGATGCACAGGTGATTTCCAGCCGAGGTTATGATATCACTAACAGGCAACATCATTTGATCCTCTTTACTTAGAAAGGATGTCAAGCTATGCCTTCTGCTGCCTAGCATTGCCAATCAGGGCACCAGACGTCCGTACTTCAACTGCACATTAACTTGAAACACATACAAGCATTAAAGTGACTCAGCTCGTAAGTGCAAGTGTCTCCAGAACTCTGATATCTCCAACTGACAAGTGCTGCAGGGGTTGGTCCTCCTTCCCAGAATCGCACTCGTCACCAAACTGTGAAGTAGCATGCTCAAAAAAATGAAGTCATTTATTCAGCAAAAGAAACAATCATCTGGGAAGGGGAACCACCAGCAACTGCCACCTTCAGAACCCTGGGGCTTCCACCTTCAGAACTGAATCCTCACAAAATATAAATAACAATATAACTGTACCCAGTTATCAAATACAGTAAAATGTACTTCCAAACCCAAGACTACAGGAATCGAAATGTAACAGAATTGTGTGTTATTCCTTACTATGAGACCAAATTGATGTGTTGCTATATACTGTCAGAATGTTAGATAAAAGTATCAATAAAGAGATGTTAAAAAAAATACAGAGAGACTTCAAACATCCCATTAAAAATTAAATTTGTAGATTACATTAAAAGGCTTAAGACTGATTTTACTCTCCTACAGGAACCAAATTTAAATGAAGGGTGCAACTACACTCTAACTGAATAGATCAAGCCCCAGCCTCTGATTCACCAGAAAAAAAGAATTGTGTAGGCATAAATAGAGATAAAAAAAAGTCAACTTGAGGGTACTTTATTTAGAATGCTGATGCAGAGGGTAAATGGGTTTTATGCCACATCAATAAAGGTAACAGAACTATAGTGATATGAATATACATGGTACCACAAATAAGGAAAATGCTACTTACCACAGTATGCATCTGTTCTTGGCATGTAGAGCTGTAGAATCTCATGCTATGCATAGATCGCCATCTAGTGTTGGGTCCTTAAGTTTGCACTTTGTTTTTGATCGAAGAAGTCTTTCTAGTCACAAGGTAGGTGACTCCTCCTTTCGGTGATAGTGCGCATGGGCATCGACTCCATCCTTAGATTGTTTTGCCGTAAAGGGTGATGATGGAGTTAGTAACAGTAGTAAAAGAGAGATGTCCATGTATATTGTATCTAAGTAAGATAATACTGCAACAGGTATAGGTACCCGGGGAGGCGGGTGGGCGCATGAGATTCTACAGCTCTACATGCCAAGAACAGATGCATACTGTGGTAAGTAGCATTTTCCGTTCGAGGCATGTGAGCTGTAGATCACATGCTATGCATAGACTATATAGCAGTTATGTCCCAAAGCGGTGGCTAACCTGTTGCAGCTGTCTGAAATAGCGTACGTAAAACTGCCTGGCCCACACTAGCCTGTTGTCTAGCTAACACATCTATGCAATAGTGTTTTGTAAAGGTGTGTGGTGTAGACCATGTTGCAGCTTTGCAGATGTCATCTATGGGAATATTTCCTAAAAATGCCATAGAGGCCCCTAGTTTGCGAGTGGAATGCGCTCTAGGGGGAATTGTTAATGTGCGTTTAGCTTTAATGTAGCATAATTGAATGCACTTAACTATCCACCTTGCAATACCCGATTTTGATATTGGATTGCCTTTATGTGGTGGAGCAAAAGCAACAAAAAGTTGCTTTGTTTTCCTGAAAGGTTTTGTTCTTTCAATGTAGTATAGTAATGCTCTTTTGACATCCAATGTGTGAAGAGCACGTTCTGCCACTGAATCTGGTTGAGGGAAGAACACAGGTAACTCAACAGATAGGTTGATATGAAAGGCAGAAATGACTTTAGGTAAAAATTTAGGGTTAGTCCTAAGAACCACTTTGTTTTGATGCATTTGTAAAAATGGCTCTTCTATGGTTAGTGCCTGAAGCTCACCTACTCTTTTCAGAGATGTGATGGCTATGAGGAAGGATACCTTCCAAGTGAGAAATTGTAGTTCACATTTGTGCAATGGCTCAAAAGGTGGACCCATGAGTCTTGTAAGAACTATGTTGAGATTCCACACTGGAGCAGGTGGAAGTCTGAGGGGAATGATTCTTTTAAGTCCTTCCATAAATGCTTTAATAGCAGGCACTCTAAAAAAGAGACAAATGCTGTCTGTTTTGTAGATATGCAGCTATTGCAGCTAGATGTAAGCGTATAGATGTGTACGCTAAATTGGAACGTTGTAGATGTAATAGATAGCAAATAATGTTTTGTATCGAAGCGTCTAACGGATTGATTTGATTGTTGTTACAGTAAACGACAAACCGCTTTCACTTTGCTGCATAGCAAGCTCTTGTGGTAGGGCGCCTAGCCTCTTTGATAATATTCATGCAGTCTGGCAGAAGATTAAGATAACCAAACTCTAGGATTTCAGGTGCCAGATCGCAAGGTTGAGATGAGTGGGATCTGGATGTCTTATCTCTCCATGGTTCTGAGTGAGAAGATTGGGAGTAAGGTGTAGTTTTTGGTGAGGAACTACTGATAACTCCAATAGGGTTGTGAACCAGGGTTGACGGGCCCATGTGGGAGCAACTAGGATTAGTGTCAGGGACTGCTGTCTGAGCTTCCGAACCACTAATGGAATGAGTGGGAGAGGCGGAAAAGCGCAAGCAAATATCCCTGACCAATTCATCCTTTGCGCATTGCCTTTGGACAATGGGTCCCGGTACCTGGATACGAAGTATGGGCATTTTGCGTTTAGGTGGGTGGCGAACAGATCTATCTCTGGGAAGCCCCACATTTGGAAGAATGGGAGAAGAACTTGAGAGTGGAGTTCCCATTCGTGGATCTGCTGTCGTTGACGACTGAGCAGATCTGCAATCTGGTTGTTTAATCCTGGAAGGTGTTCTGCAAGGAGATATATTTTTTGAGGTATGGCCCATTTCCAGATGCTCTGGGCTAGCTGTGAGAGCTGGAGAGAGAGTGTGTCCCCCCCTGTTTTTGTATGTAGTACATTGCTGTCATGTCTGTGCGAATCAGGACAGCTTTGCCTAGTAGATGAAGTTGAAAGGCTTTCAATGCTAGAAAAATTGCAAGCAGTTCTAGATGGTTTACGTGGAGTTGTTTTTGTTGCAGAGTCCACATGCCCTGAACGGTATGTTTTTGAAGATGAGCTCCCCAACCAGTGAGCGATGAGTCTGCTGTTAGTACTATCTGTGGAACCGGGTCGACGAATGGCCGCCCCTTGGAAAGGTTTTGTATGTTCCACCACCGCAGAGAGCGATGAGTGCGGCCATCCACCAACACTAGATCTGATAACTGACCTTGAGCCTGGTTCCACTGACGTGCCAAGCATTCCTGTAGGGAACTCATTTGGAGTCTTGCATAAGGAACGATTAGAATGCAAGATGCCATCATTCCTAGCAATTGCATGAACACTCGAGCTGGTAATGAGTGTTGAGGCTGAAACTGCACTATTAGAGTTCGCATGTTGCGTATCCTGACTGGGTTGGGATATGCTAGAGCTTTCTGAGTGTTTATTGTGGCTCCCAGATACACTTGTGTGTTGGATGGTTGGAGATGAGATTTGGAGAGGTTTACTGTGAACCCCAGGTCGTGAAGCAGTTAGACTGTTTTCCGAGTGTGTCTTATGCAGCTCTGTTGCGAGCTGGCTTTTATTAGCCAGTCGTCTAGGTAGGGAAAGACGTGAATGTGCTGTCTTCTTAGATGAGCTGCGACTACTGCCAGACACTTGGTGAAAACCCTGGGTGCTGTAGTTACTCCGAATGGGAGAACTTTGAATTGATAATGTTGTCCGTCCACCACAAACCTGAGGTATTTCCGGTGAGCAGGGTGAATGGGAATATGGAAATAGGTGTCCTTTAAGTCCAAGGTGGACAAAAAGTCACCTTGCTGAAGGAGTGGGAGCACTTGTTGGAGTGTGACCATGTGAAAGTGGTCCGACTGAATGTACAGATTTAGATCTCTGAGGTCTAGTATAGGCCTGAGAGAGCCGTCCTTTTCGGGAATTAAAAAATACAGGGAGTATACCCCAGTCCCCTGGTATTGTAATGGGACTGGCTCTATAGCGTGTTTTTGCAAGAGAGAGAGAACCTCCTGCTTTAGGAGGGTGAGATGCTCTGGTGACATTGCATGTGATCTTGGAAGAATATTTGGGGGGAGTGTCTGTAAGCTCCAGGAAGTAACCATACTGGATAATTTGTAGTACCCACTTGTCAGAGGTGATTGAATTCCAGACAGGCAGGAATTGGGAGAGCCGTCCCGCGACAGAAGTGGAATGATCGGGGGAGAACGGAAGGAAGTCATTGTTTGTTTGCGGGGGAAGTGCGGGTAGAGTTACCTCTGCTTTTTCCCTTACCATAGTTTCCTCTAAAACCTCCTCTGAAATAACCTCTTGAAGAGGGGGATTGGTTATTGCCCTTGTAAGAGGAGGAGGGATTTTCGGTGGACACCGTTTTTGAACCACCCCTGTAAAAGGAGCGGCGAAAGGAGCCCCTAGTGGCAATTAACTGCAAAGCCCCCATGGACTTTGCGACCTCGGTGTCTTTCTTCACCTTTTCCAGCGAGGTATCAACAGCTGGACCAAAGAGATGCTCCTTATCGAACGGTTGGTTAAGGATGGAGGTTTGCACCTCCGGCTTGAAGCCTGATATTCTTAGCTAAGCATGTCTGCGTAATAGTATACTGGTGTTGACTGCACGAGCTGCTGTGTCTGCTGCATTTAGGGCACACCTAATGGATGTATTGGTAATAAGTTTACCTTCCTGAATGAGGTCATTAGCCTTATATTTGTATTCATCAGGTAAATGTTGTATGAGTTTTTCTAACTCATCGTAAAGAGCCCTATCATAGCGAGCCAACAAAGCTTGAGCGTTGGCAATGCGCCAGTGATTTGCTGCCTCTGAAGCCACTCTTTTGCCCGAGGCATCAATTAGCTTAGACTCCATATCAGGAGGAGGGGCCTCACCTGTGGTTTGCGAATTAGCTCTCTTGCGAGCGTTGGAGACTACAAGAGAGTCTAAGGGCAGCTGGCCTCTAATGTAAACAGGGTTGGTAGGAGCGGGTTTGTATTTTTTGTCCACTCTAGGTGGAATTACCCTGGATCTTACAGGGTCTTTAAATACCTCATCCGTGTGTTTTAACATGCCTTTGAGCATTGGTAAGGTGTGAGTAGCTCTTTGGGAAGAAGTAAGTGTTTCAACAAGGAAATCCTCTTCTAAAGGCTCTTTATGGAGCTCCACCCCATGATATTGAGCGGCCCTATTAAGGAGCTCAATGTACCCAATGTTGTCGTCTGGTGGGGAGGGTCTGGAGGGATACAAATCAGGGTCATTACATGTGATTGGGTCTGTCTGATAATCGTCCCAAGGGTCAGTGTCCTGTAACCTATCCTGATCCTGATCCCCATCTCCATCCCCATCATCCTGTGGGTCAGGTGAAGGTGGTGGTGGTGAATTTGCTGGTGAAATGAGCAAGTTAGGATCAATGGGAGAAGGAAGTGGAATGTAAGGAGGAGAAGGGTTAGTACCCACACTTTTCCTTTTGAGAGTAATGTGGTAGTCCTCGGATAGGTCAATTTTCCGTTTTTTTGGAAGAGTGGCATGAATATGCCCTGTTTGAGGGTTGATCACCAGTTTTTTCTGCTTCGGATCCGAAGGCGACGCATCGGACAGAGAGGCTCTTTAGTGGGAGAGTCTCTCTTTATGAGCCGGTTTCGGCGTCGAAGGTTTCGGCTCCGAGCCTTTGGGCGTCGAAGGTTTGGGCTCCGAGCCTTTCGGTGTCGAAGACTTGGACTTGTGTTCCGGCGCCGAAGGTGTCGTTTCGGCACTGGAGTTGGGCCGGCTCGTGCCCGAGCCGGAAGGCGTGTCTTTCTGTTTCGGAGCCGGGCCTGAGGGCGGGGCGTCGGAAACTTTTTGTCGGTGCCGACCTTGGCCAGAGGGCAGAGGAGGGACCGGAGCCTTTGTCTTATGTTGAGGGGGCAAAGGGGTATCTTTACTCACGGTACGCTGACCCGGAGTAATTTGCTCCTCTTCTTCCATGTCGAAGTCGGCTTCAGACACGGAGATATGTTGTTCTTCTTCCTCGGCTCGTTGAGGTTGATGTTTAGTGTCGGAATCTTCGCCGAAGTTGTCCGGTGCGCAGCCGCTCTGGTGTTGCATTTCGTTTAGTCGAGCCCGACGGTCACGAAGAGTCTTTTTCGATCTAAACAATCGACACGCGCCGCAGTCGTTCTCGTTGTGTTCCGGGGACAAGCAGAGGTTGCACACTTCGTGCAAGTCGGTGCGTGGAAACTTAGCACGACACCCGGGACAGAGCTTGAATGGAGTCCGTTCCATCGACTGCTAGTGCGGTCGGCGTGGGTAGGCCCGACTGCCTGCCATGAGTTTCCCGATCGAAGGTTTTCCGAAGTGAGACGATGCGCATCGAATGGGGAACCGCGATCGATAACAATACCGTCGAGGGTAGTGGATTGCGCGTCGAAGGGGTCCGAAAACGGTACCGAAACGGAGCGCAGCAATACACATCCGAACCCGATGGCGGAAAAAAACAATCTAAGGATGGAGTCTATGCCCACTATCACCGAAAGGAGGAGTCACCTACCTCGTGACTGGAAAGACTTCTTCGAACAAAAACAAAGTGCAAATATCCGGACCCAACACTAGATGGCGATCTATGCATAGCATGTGATCTACAGTTCACATGCCTCGAACACAAAATTTTTTGAAATGTATAAAAAAACTAAACTATGCCTTCTACCACCTGTTATTTTATTATTAGTGGGAGATAGCTTTAATCTACCCTTCGATCCAGTACTAAACAAGACAATCCTCATCTAAAAACTCATACTAAATATTTATACTCCAAGCACTCACAACCATGCACTCCCTCTGTATCCAAGTTATTTATGGCGACTTCACAACCCCACTATCAGAGAATTCACTTTTCTTTTCTAATCTTACACCATACCTACTCCAGAACTGACTACATACGAGTAGGAAAGACACACCCAAAGATCTGCCTCACATGCTTATTCACCCAACCTATATATTCAAAAAAATCTTGTGTCCAACTCACAGTAGACTTCCACACTCTACAGAGGAAAAATAGCATCTGGCACTTAAATGAAGAGATATTAAGCACAGGTAGCAATGTAATACCAACGGAAGCATTTCTATTACAATTATTTGAGCTGAACGAGTCAGAATGTAATAATGTAGTATTCCTGTGGGACGCAATAAAAGCAACTGTTAAAAGCAAACTAATATTGATAAACACTTAACAAAACAAGTAACATAAGAAAGTGATCGAATACCTAGAAACTGAGATCAAATTGGAAGAGAACATGATCAAAAAACAGTCGCCGGCCACTGTTAACTCACTTTGTAATCTAAAATATTCTTACAACAAACTCCTGAGCAAAACAGAAGGTATTGCACTAAATATCATAAATGCACAAAAATTAAATGTTAGCAATGAAGCGGGTAAGATGCTGGTCAACTATCTGAAACACAAGCAAAACAGAATGAGCAGAACCACATTAAGATCAAAAACCAGAGAACTAAGATCTGATGATATTGACATGGCGGATATTTTGAAATCATTTTAGGAAGATCTATTTACAGAAGAGTTATATGCTACCAAAAAGGATATCTCTGTTTGCCTATGAAAAATTATTTTATCCACAGTAGATGATAAATCATGCGTAGTATTAAAACAAGACTTTCCAATACACAAAGCACTAAGAGCAATCAACAGCGGCCCAACAAAAAATTCCTAGGCCCAGATGGTCTCTCAGTCAAATGTTTTTAAAGTTCAGCAACAATATTAATGGAGACCAATTTTATACTAGAAGCGCAATAGAAGGCATGACTTCAGAAGCAACCATAGTAGACATACACAAGTAAGACAAAGGCCACTCATTACCACTAAACTACAGACCCCTCTCTCTTCTAAACAGACTGCAAATTCTATAGAAAGATTTTAGCAAACAGACTCATGAAAATCATCCCCCAACTCAGACACGCAATGTAGTAAGGATTCCAAATAGGCACATTGTCAGGAAACAACTCAAGACAGCTAACACATATAATTGAATAACTAGAGAAAATCAATACCTCATCAGCAGTCAACTACCTAGATATAGAATGCAGAAAAGGGGGTTGACAGATTGTCTTGGAGCTTCCAATGACAGAGATTGTGCAAATTCCAGTTTGACACAAAATTTATTAAGGCAACAATGGCTCTATATCACATTACTTCAACCTAAATGGAGGCTTTATACGAGGATGTCCTCCGTCCTACACTTCTATAATACAGACACATGAAACTCTCTTCACCTCCTTTAGAACGAATACCATAGCTATAAATATAGAAAAGTAGAACACAAATTCACTGCATATTCAGACAATTTAATCCTGTTTCTAGCAGAAGTAAATCAATCTCTCCCCGCAATTTTAACCTAAATCCAAGAATACGAGGCCACAATAGGCTACTACCCTAATAAACAAAAATCGGAAATTATGCCACTAATGTACAATTCATCGCCACAACAATACAAAAACTCCCATCTGAAATGGCCAAAAAAAATAAAAAAATAAACTTGCATATCTAAATCTAACTTTCACTAGCTAGTTAGACGAAACAAGAACCATAAATGAGACTATCAAAAAATGTGACATCACCACTGGATGGTTACCAAGTGCTTATCCTATTGGGGGAATAACAGTAGCTACTAAACCAATTATCACACCAATGTCCGTTATCTCTTACAAATGTTCCCTGTACAATTTTCGGACTAATTCTTTAACACTATGGACATTATCTCAAACGTTTTATGGCGCAAAAAAAATAATAGTAATAAGCAGGATTAAATCTAACAAGACAAACCGAAATGGCATATGGTGGCCAAACTTCAGAGCATATCAAAAGGCAGCTATTGGGAAACAAGCCTTTCCTTGGTTTACAGCTGATCCCACAAAACAAACAGCCGAACGGGTGTCAGAAGTTGATGAATTGTCATCATCTTGCTCTCCTGTGGCCTTATTAACTCAGTCTACTAAATCCATCAAAATCAAAGCTGCATAAGAGACAATTAAATTGCCTAAGAAAACAAAACTGAAAAAACAACCAAATGTCAATTCATGTCACTGTGGAATAATAAAAAGAATTAAAGTAGACGCTAAAACCATGTTAGGGTCCGCCTTGAAATAAGCAGGAGTATTAGTGATCACACAATTATTCGACAATGGTTATCACAAGCGATTGTCACAAACAGAATGTAATATCTCAAACTCTGAGTTATACAACTTCTTTAAAATGATAATCGTCTTCAGAAAAGGAGGCTCTTTGAATAATGACCCTTTTTCAGAAACTAGGCAATGCAGCTTCAAGCTTATATTGCCACATTCTATCTTATACTAAACCCAAAACAAAAAAAAATGGACAAAGAAATGGGACTAACCTCCTAAGATTAAGAATTGTGATCTATCGCCAGTTTCAAATAAAAAAAATGCTGATTTAAGGAAACCTTCATTCCAACCAGAAATCTTATCCCCACTGGAACAGACACAATGTATGAACCTCCATGGAACTCTATGGACCTCTAAAAGAGTTTATAAGAGTGGATTACTACGAACCCCTACATGCTACCAGCACCTGGAGACCTCGTATGCAAGCTCTATGATTGCAATCATCAGAAAAACCTACTGGACAGAAGTATGGGAGACATTCAAATCAATCTTTAATTTACAACTTCCCTTAGAGACTGTATTGGAATGCCTAGGCACTGAAACAATCCCAAAAGACATTCCACTGAACCCTACCGATAAACAGCGTCTCAACCGCTTAGCCTATAAAACGAGAACATACTCTGAAGCCAGAAACAGGCTCATAAGCTACCGTTATACAAGGTGGACATGACTCATCCACATTCAAATGTGATAATACCGAATTTAGCAATGAGGATCTATTGTCATCTAAACAGACATTCTGGGATTGCCTACACAAATACCTCCAAACAGTAAAGCCTCTATGAATAGGTGACAAAAGCCAAGTGACAAAAGCCAAGTGATGATTTGCAAGCATCTACAAAATAACCAAATGCTCATTAATCGAGCCCACCACTACTACATAGATACTGACTAATTTCTCATGCCCTAACATCCACTCCTCTTTCTTTCTCAGTCTACTACTGTTCGCTCTTATATTCTTAGCAGCAAAACTGTCTTATGCCGTTATGATGCCCTCAATCCCTATATGCACCATCAAAGGAATAACGAAGGAATAAGAAATATATACTGTAACTCATACATCCTGCGACTACTCTCAGAAATTTGCCCTGCATTGCTCAGGTACTAAAGTTGAAAAATGACAGTTTTAGCAAATGATTGGTACAGTCATACTTTTGTATCAGAAGATGCTTGGGTGCAGCGTGCTCAGAGGTTTTATGCAAAATCCTGGGTTTGGTGGTAAAGGTAATATCTTTCAGCAGCATTTCCAACACACTAATACTCAGGTGAAGGCACCAACTGAGAGAGTCTAGCATGCACCATTTTAGGGCTGAAGTGAACTGTGGAAGAGAATACAAGGGCTCCCTCAAAAAGTGCGTCTACTACTGCTGGCACAGGAAGGATAGGACTTTATACACTGAAAGTAATTTGTAAATGATGGCAACGTTTCCACGGTTCGATGACCTGCACTTCTATTGGAAAAGACAAAACATCTTTAAAAAAATATCCAAGACTATTTGATAAGTGCATGGAAAATACATCCTGGCATGTTTGCAAAAAAAAAAAAAAAAAGTACAGTATTTGACAACTCTTCAAAAAAAAAAAAATCAGGACTGGAACCAAAAATACAAATTCCTTTACTGATTGAGCTATACAATAGATGGTTCAAAGCTTGGAGGGAATGCCGTGACAGGGGCTCACTGTCACACAAAAGGAAGTAATGTTCAAAACCTGCAGCTTCTGGAGCATAGTCCTAGATGCAACATATGTATTAAAGAATAATCCCAAACAAAGAGTAGGATGGATGAACGCTGAAGGGTACTAAGAAAGGGGTGTTGCTACTTCAGCTAGTGACCAAACAGACATTACAAGGTAGGTGGGGAAAAGCAAAACATCCAGTTGCATGGGACTGACTTCTGACACTTGATAAGAATGGAGAAAATTGCTCATGACTTTGCAGGAAGAGTGCTCGAACTTTTCAATAAATGGGCTGCATCGCTAAACTTCACAAATGAGGCCAGATCACTAACTTTCCCAGGGACTCTGAGGGCATTGCAGTGCCTGCCACAAGAACTGACCTATAGTGGTATCAGTTTGAGTACTTAGGATTCCCTGTTTTCGAACTGATGGAACAAACTTGTGGTTGGGATTTAGGTGAATTTCCAGGCAACTGGATGATGCTGAGGCGCGGAGTGAGGGGCGTTGCATAAACTGTTACTTTCTTGCTGTGTTTTGAAATGCCAATAATAAGTTCTCAAGCCCTTAAAAAAGACGTCAATGTCCCTGCAAGCTTCCATTAACAGTGCCGAAAAGAAAAATGTTATTTTGCCAAAGGCTGGCTTTGTAAACTGTCCTTAAAAGCTTTACCTAGTATTCAAATCATCCTTGAAAACTCAGGGGCACAAAGATTCTCTATCTCAGACCGAATACAAGTTTGTTAAAGTAGTGTACTGAGAAAAGAAACTTTTCACACCAAAATCGAAATTAAAATCACAACAAAGATGGGTAATATTTAAAAAAAGAAGAGCTTTAAATAGTCAAGTATCTGACATTATGCTTGCTTGCTTGAATTATCGAGGTAAAAGCATATTTTTGGTGAAGCAGGAGGCCTTCACTGAAAGTGTTACGTCAGTGGAAATTATTGGATGGCTCGAAAACACAGTCCAGTAGGAGTTGGGAACTTGGACAGCATGGTACACCTGAGTCACCCTTGCTGGTGTGACCTATGTTTAAAGATAAAGTATTGGTTTATTTGTTTGTGGCCACTACATGTATTGCCTTATCATATTCCAAAAGAACAAAACTGGGCTGCCGAATCAAGTTGATAGACTATAATTTCCAGGGGGCAGCAATTCAGACCAAAGGAAATAAAGTGTCCCGTGCCCACCCAATTGTCACTAGAATAACAATCCGATGCGATTTCCATGAAAGGTTGCACATTAACCGCAGCCTGCCTTGGAAAACATTGCAGTAAATGTTACTATACTTAAAACAAACTGCCAAATAAGTCATGCACCATACAGTAACATAGAACATGTCAACCCGGAGGGTACAATTGAGGAATAAAACACAGATGGAGAAAAGGAGGAGACTAAATGGCTAACAAGATCAATATTCATTACAAGTTACAGATAATCAGATGAGTTGAGAACCAGGAAGTTAGCAATGCCCTGCAGTATGTTTTCCAGCAAATACCTAAAAGTGTAATATGGTACCCCACTTTTACTGTTGGTGTTCAGAAAACAGCTTGCAAAACATCGTACAACTTATGATTGATTCCTTAATATATTGCTCTGTTGGTTTCATCACTTATAATCTAGGTACCTTAACTGTACTTATCAAAACAGAAGCCTTCATACTTTAAAGGTCACTGTTGGTAAAACCACAACTTAAGCCTGAAAGTAAGAGAAAGTATGAACCAACTAGGACTTAAAATAAATAAAAGTTGGAAAGACAGCAGCGCCTGATGGGCAGTGTCTAGAGGATATCTTACGAGGTAAATGTCTGCTTACAGATGATATATTATTTATTTTTATTTCCAGGTCTCCAGTTTTTGATATTAAGATTTTTGTCAGCTGCTACTCAATTCCCCAGTAACCAAATTCCCAAAGTTGATCCTAAAAAAATGAACATTTTCATAACATCAAGCATGCTCAACATACAGAATATTACCGCTTGCTGCTTTTCTTTTGTGCCTATATTCAGCCTAATCAGTGCATAGGAAGGTTATGGGGAAACCCCTATTTCTGCCATGAGAATCCACTTCTAAAAAGAGCAGTGAGTGGCAATGAGGCAGAGGAGAGTCAATGTGTCCATAGAATTGCTTTAGTTGTCAATGTAGGGTTTCCACAGCAAGGTACTTCTCCCGGTTGACGCCAAGGATCTGGAACTCCTTACCACCCAAGGTGCGTTCAAACCCAATCGACCCACTTTTTCAAAAAAGAGGTGAAAAAGATCCTAATGAATAGATTCCTTCTACGTCCCCAACCGCCAGCTCCGCTCCGCCGACCTCTCCCTTGCCACCGTCCCTCGCATTCGAAGAACAACCACCGGCGGCAGATCCTTCTCACACCTCGCCGCCAAGACCTGGAACACCCTTCCACTAAGCCTACGACAGACCCAAGACCTGCTGACCTTCAGGAGGCTACTCAAGACCTGGCTGTTCGACCAGTATCAGCACCCCCCCTTCCCTCTCCCCAGCGCCTTGAGACCCTCGCGGGTAAGTAGTGCGCTCTACAAATTCTGTGATTGATTGATTGATAAACTTTCGGAGAGCCCCTCCCCAGGACGCAACGGACGTCACAATGTCAGCAATTTCTAGATTGTCAGAAGCACTTTCTTTACAGAAGAACCCCACTAAAACATTGATCCCCTGGGTACCTTGATCTGAATAGTTTCAGAGCAGCAGCAAAATACCCACCATGAAGAAGCTGGATCAGTGCCCATTAATGGAATATTAATGGAATGACGGACATTTATTGTGATATCTGTTGCAACAGCCTATTGTGTCTTTTTACTTTTGATGTACTTGTCTATGCCTATCTTTTTTGGTCAATCAACCCTATGTACAGCGCTCTGATACCCTTTGGTCATGTTCGCGCTTTATAAAACACTCTAAAATAAAAATAAATAAATAAAGGTAGAGAATACCAAACGTGGAAGATAGCAGGTCTCAGTAACACTTACCTTAGGGCAACATTCGGATTCCTTGTTGCAGAGTGCTGCAGTTGGTCAGATACGTTTCGATATGGGTTCTTTGGTGACAGCCTCTACAGAACATATTCTACCTAGGAAAACAAATGGACTTAAGTAAATTTTCCTGTTTTAAAAAAAATATATATATATTTTAATTTTATTTTCAAAACAATGCAACAGGGGCATAGAAAAACACCATGTATTTAGTCTGGAGTCCAACACTATTGACCGTTTTACAGTATCAGCAATCATTAACAACCCACAACCCCTCCCCCCCTACCCCCCCCCCCCAATCTCCTCTCCATCCCTAGATACCCATCTGCCAGCTCAGGTTCAGCAGCAATAGTAAGAACCAATATATAACATCAGTCAACATCACACACGCACCCATCAGGTCAACACCTGGCTTTGTGTCCCTGTGTCTTACACTATCTCCATAGAATAGTACTGAATCCATTCACCCCACACCCTATAACATTTTCGGGGGCAGCCCCTGCTGGCATAAATTACTTTTTCAGCCACCATGTACATATCCATTCCCAGTTTCTATTCTTGTAGGGTTTGGCACTCCCGTACCCCCTCCTCCCCCTCAATGTCAAGCTATGTCTCTTTTGGCTACTACTAGGCCGAGACCACAGACCAAGAGCTGGGCCCGAGGTAGGTCAATATAATTGGGAATCCCCAAAATGATGAACTTAGGGTCCAGTGGGATCTGTGCCGAGAACACTCCACTGAGTTCCCCGGTGACTGCACCCCATAGTCCTGTATCAGGGGGCAGCTCTAGAGCGTGCGAATGAAAGAAGGAACCATCTTCTCCCTGGCATCTCAAACAATGCGGGTCTGCGCCCTTCCCATGGCATGCAACCGATTTCTATCATAGTACACTCAGTGGAGTATTTTAAATTGCACTAGACGTAGTCGTGATTTGATTGCTACTTCCCTTGGGTAAATTAGGGCCGCTTCCCAATCTATGTCCTCCAGTTGCCCCACCTCCTCCACTCATTTCCCCCACAGCTATATAGGGTGTCAGGCATATTATTATTAAGGGTTTTGTATGTGAGGAAAATGCCATCCCTCCCTAATTCGCCTGCAAAAGTAGTACCTCTAGAGGGGTATATTCAGGGACATGACCCCCGGGGAGTACCTCTGCCCTTCACGTTTGCCGTATTTGAGCATATTTTAGGAATTGATTTACGTTCATCCCGTATTCTCGTTGAAGCAAGGAAAACAGCATATCGCCATTTTCAATCAGGTCTCCAACCCTGGATATTCCGATCAACTCCCTGGCCTTGAATCCCCTCCGATTTTGTATCTCGGGAAGCCAATAACCCTCCCATAAGTGCGTTTCCCTCGTAGGTTTACCGTGTTACCCTATGGTTGTCATATCCCAGGTCGCTATAGTGACCTGAGTGGCAGGGAGGAAACCCCGAGTAGCCCTGCCTCCATTCAAATAGTGTAAACAGGACCTCTTACCCCACTGCGCCCGCTCCAGCCTGAAGGTTGAGTGGTCCAGGGGAGCAAATAACCAATCATTTACATTTATGAGGTGGGCAGCCCAATAGTAGGCCTGTATGTCAGGCAACCTAAAACAACAAAGAAAAGAACCTGCCTCTGATAAGAATAAGCGGAATATCTTGCTATACGTGGGGACAACTCATCAATAGAATCGAGCCTTAACTTAAAAAAAAAAAAAACCTTCAATAATGAACAACCATAATCTTGATTAAGTTTAAAGAATCTTCAATATTTAATACAAAATAAATCATAATAGATGACAGCAACTTATATACATAAATTGTATAAAAAGTCATTAAAAAACTGCACTCTGGTAGATGTATGTCAGTCAACGCCTAACCGCCATTATATTGATCGCGTTGTAGGGTTTTAAGAGAACTTCTGGGGTGTTTGCCATCCCATAGCAGAGCCCGCATGTCACCCTCAATCCCCCTAAAGGTCTCCGTGGGGGGAGGGGGGAGGGGGGTAGGGGAGCGTGCTGGGGGTGTGTGAATCTGGTAATGTGTTTTGCAATGTGTAGAGCAATTTGGGGAAGGAGCTCATCTTAAACACTGCTGCCCTCTACAGCAGCGTAAGGTGCAGCCCTGCCACCTCTCAATGTCTTCTCAGCAGGTTTGCATCACCCTCCCAAGACTGCGCTCAAATCAAGCTTCACTCTCAAGTGTCATGTATTTGAATCCATGGGCTACATATGTCAGAGGACGAGGGAGTGAGGGCGCCTCCATCCCACTCTATGGAAGATAAAACACTGATTTGCCCCAGTTGATGCTGTAGACCGAGTGTCCCCCATAATCCTCAAATAGTTGAAAGGTCGAGGGAAGGGACAGGGACGGTTCTGTCATGTAGAGAAGGAGGTCATCTGCGTAAAGCGAAATCTTCTCTTCCACTGCGGTCTCTCCCGCGAACTGGAAGTCATGGATTCGGGGAGGGTCATGGACCGCACAGGCTAGGGATTCTATAGTAAGGGCGAACAGAAGAGGGGACAGGGGGCAACCCTGTCTCATACATCTACCGATGGGGAACTCCGCCGACAGTGCCCCGTTCACCCAGACCACGACCGTTGAGGCCTGGAATAATAGTTTGACCCATTTCCTATAGCGGGGACGAAACCCAAACTGGACCAGTGTATGTTCAAGAAAGGGCCAGTGCACTATATCAAATGCCATTTCTGCGTCAAGCGCTAGAAAGACGTGAGGTTCTGATCTGTCTCTGATTTCGTTTAGCCAATTATGCGTGGGACATAGATTGTGTCTTGTTGATCTACCAGGCATAAAGCATGACTGGTCCCTATGGATTAGAGGCGTGATGACTTGCAGGTGTGTAGTGGCCAAAGTTTGAACTTCCGTGATGAGTAACGCGATCGGGCGATATGAGTAACAACGCTCCTTGCCATCTTTATGAATGACTACTACGAAAGCCCATTGAAGGTCGCATGGGAGGGTGCCCTGTTTATCAGCTTCCAAGAACATATTCAAGAGATGAGATCCTACCAGCCCTCTGTAATGCTTTTAGAATTCTGCAGGAATCCAGTTGGGTCCCGGGGTCTTGTTTGAGTTCAGTTTCACTGTAGTGGCTTGAACTTCTCCAGGGTTCCCACCTCCCTCCTCCTTTTTCAGGCTATCAGGTTCTGGGCACTGTCCCGAAAGACGGTTTTATAGGCCTCCCCGAGCACTACTTTAGACGTGACTGAGCCTTCATTTTCTTGGAAGTAGAGCTCGGAGTCCACTCTCAGTCCCACTGGTATCGTAGATCCCAGGCATTAAGCTTCCAACCCATCTCCCCACCACAAAGCCTACCCACCTTCACCAACAGGGGGGAGTGAACTGAGAGGCCAAGTGCCAATTGGTTCGCCTGCAATATGGTGCCCACTTCCCCTATTGGGGCAAAGATATAGTCTAGGCGGGAAAACACCCTATGGGCCCCAGAGAAATACGAGTATTTATTTTCAAGTGGGTGAGTGCTCCTCCAGAGATCTGAGACGCCCAAACCAGCTGCAAATCTTGCGAGCGGGGTGGGTTGCGTGGCCGGGTCAGTAGATCCCGTTCTGTCCTGCTCCATGACATCCTAAAAATCTCCTCCCACAATGTGGAGTGAGGAGTCTGCCTCCAGCATTATGCTAGCTAGCTTCTCCATGGTGGGGGCCTGTAGCCTATGGGGTGCCTATACGCTAAACAGCATTACATCCGTTCGTCCCCAGAACCCTTTCACTCCCACATATCTCCCAGAGGGGTCTGCCCACTTCTTAGTTACTCAGAAAGGTGGATCTTTTCCGGACCAAAATGGCCACTCCCCTTGAGCCTGACATGTACCCCGCATGTGCCAGTGTGGTGTAGGCTCCTCTCCCCAGAAATCTGCACTGTGTTCCCTAAAGATGGGTCTCCTGTAAGAGCAAGACAGAAGTGTCCTGAAGCACACCCATTATTTTTCTTCATTGAAGTTCGTGTTACCTAGTTTTTTCAAGTTTGGCGTGCAGCACCCGTAATTGGTGCGCCGTTCCTTTCGCACGTGATGGATAAAATGTGGAAAAATAAGGACAAATAATGAGAAAATAAAACTGAACAAAATTTGATTACTATGGTGGATGAGTATTACTTTGGGATACCAATGTGTATACGGCTGTGCAACCCGCGCGACCTGCTAAACCAGCGGGCCACCACTTTTGTCTCCTGTAAGAGCACCACATCCAGTTGTAGTCGTCTAATGCTTTGTGTCACCAAGCCTCTCTTGACCTGGTCACCCAGGCTATTCACATTCCTGGACAAGATCGGCAGGGTCCTATCTGCTAATGGTGGAGTACTCATCCTGGCTTTGAAAATGGAGGTGCGGCGTGCAAGAGAAGCGACAGGGGCCTAAGTAGTAACTGCTGAAGGATATGCTGCAAGTGGTCCCAGTAGAGGCTGGGCGTCGGGCAACTTGACTGAGGCATTTCTCCCTGAATTGTACCAGCTTTCTGAACCTGCCTAATGCCTAGCTGACATATCTGTACCTGCCCCCCACTTAACATAACCCGCCCTAAACCCCTAACCAAGAAATTCCACCTCCACCCTACCCCACAAGGACCCCTGCGAGTGAATGCTCTCATAGCTAAACCGCAACTACTCAACAGGGGAGAGAGTCTGTAGCCCTCCACCCACTCCCACTAGCTCAGCCCCAAAAAAGTCAGCTGCCCCTAGAAATGGTTGCTTTGTACCTGTAAGTAAAGACAAGCATTTGCAATGCAATCGGTCTCGCCTTTGGGACCTTATATGTATTTCGCTATGCAGCACATTGGCCTGGGTGTTGAAACATCTACTGTTCTTTAACATGGAGGGAAGGTAAGCACCAAACTGCGTGACACGCCAGGTATGGGAACACATGGAAAGAAATATTGCCTTTCAGCAGGAAATGGTATAGTCCAAAGCTCTGTTTTTAATAAAAAATCTGGGCCTTGAGTGGTCATATTACTGAAAATACAAGATTTAAAAAAAATATTATTGTCTACGGGTGCTCGTGGAAGACAATTTCTATGGACTGGAATCTAGAGAATGCTAAAGTGATTCTGGTATTTTACTGACCTCAGCTGGTCGTTTTCTATCAAGCAAGTTAAATAGAGGCAGTTGCCAGAAAAATAAACAAAATAAAATCACTCAGCAGAAAGCAATTCTGGTATTTTACTAACCTCTGCTGGTCGTTTTCTATCAAGGCAGTTGAACAGAAAAAAAGTCCCTAAGCGGAAGCAGACAAGTCCTAGGGCTGATCTCCAGACCCCACAAAGTACATACACATATAAGTATATAATAAGTATATACTAAAGTATATACCAGAGGTCTCGAATGCTCGACCTAAAAAGGAATCAAAGAGGGAAAGAAAAAGGGAAGATTGGAAGGAAAGGTAAAGAAGGTAAAAAGACAAAAAAACAAGGAAAGGAGGCAAAAATGAAAGAAAGAAGGGAGGAAAAAAGGAAAGAAAGAAAGAAGGGAGGAAACAATGCAAAAAAAGAAGACGTAAAGAAAGGTGGAATGAAGAAACGAAAGAAGGCATACAAGAAAGAAAGAAGCATAATACAAAGATACAAGGAAAGTAGGTAGAAGGCAAAGAAAGAAGAAAGGAAAGAAGGGAAGGAAGACAAGAAAGAAAGAAAGAAAGAAAGAAGAAAGGAAAGAAGGGAAGGAAGACAAGAAAGAAGGGAAGAAAGAAAGAAAGAAAGAAAGAAAGAAAGAAAGAAAGAAAGAAAGAAAGAAAGAAAAAATGAAAGAAAAAACGAAAGAAAAAGGAAACAATGCAAAAAGAAAGAAGGAAGGAAGGAAAAAGGGAAACGAGGCAAAAAATAAAGGAGGCCAGAAAGAAGGAAAGGAAAGAAGGAAAGACAGAAGGAAAGAAAGAAAAAAGGAAAGAAGGCAAAAGAGAAAGAAATAGGGAAGGGAGAAAAAGATGGGAAGAAAAAAGGAAAGAAGGCAAAAAAAGTAGGAAAAGAAAGGACAACAGGGAAGAAAGAATGAAAGAAGCCAAAAAGGGAGAAGGAAAGAAGACAACAAAGAAAGGAAAAAGGAAGGCTAGAACGAAAGAAGGAAGGAAGG
This sequence comes from Calotriton arnoldi, assembly GCA_963921515.1. NCBI lineage: Eukaryota > Metazoa > Chordata > Amphibia > Caudata > Salamandridae > Calotriton > Calotriton arnoldi. The sequence continues at coordinate 800,378 of CAWUFW010002548.1, read as the reverse complement.
CAAAAAGGAACAAGGAAAAGAAATGAGATTGAAAAAAAGAAAGAAAAGAAAAGAAAGAAGGAAAGAAAAATTAAGGAAAATAGGAAAGAAGACAAAAAGAAAAGACGAAGGAAAGCAAGAAGGAAGAAAGAAAGCAAGAATGAAAGAAAGAAGGAACAAATGAAGGAAGAAGGAAGGAAAGGAGAAAGGAAAGAAGGCAAAATAGAAAGAACAAAAGAAAGAAGCTAAGAAAGAAGCAAAAAAAAGAAAAGAAAAAATAAAGGGAATAAAGGCAATAAAGGGAAGAAACAAGGAAAGAAACAAGGCAATAAAAAAGAAGGTAAGAATGAAAGAAGGAAAGAAAGAAGTGCAAGTGCGTCAGAATACAAAGGAGAAACAAGATTGGCTAGGTTCGGGCCGCTGTGAATAAACATTCCATGTGAAAATCTGCTCTTTTATGACCAATAAAGTTATTGAACAAAAAAAAGAGAGTGCTTTGTTTCGCCTTCCGTGGCGTGAGGATGTATATAGCACCGCTCCGCCGTTGCAGCCTATGGCAAGCTGCAGATTGCTCATGTAGGAAGTGCTCCCTTCAACGTTGAGGGAGGAGGAGGTCGGGGGTCAATATGAGCAGAGCTTCTTATAGCAGCGAGCAGCGCGTGGATCCTGAGCAATGTAAAGACGTCAGTTCCAGCAGAGGCGGAAGTAACCTGCGGTGCTGGCAGCAGGTACCCTGCAATCAATCCATCGAAGGCTGTATGTGAGTGTGCGTGTGTGAAGGTCACGTTTAGGCGGATTTCACCAGTGTGTGATGACGAAACCCGAAGCTTCATTCATTCGTACGCTCTTTACGCACTTGGCCTTGAACTGACTTCTCAACCGAGGGAGGAGCTACATCGATGCTTAAAACGTGGTAATCGCCCGTGACTTATTTTTATTTCCCTCTTAGATATCCATTCTTTTGCCTAATACGTCCCGCTCGGGGCTGATGAGTTAGAACCTGTGACTTAAAAACACAGCCAGCTTAAAGGTGTGCTTTTTTCTGACTGACATTCCGTCGAGCGATAACCCCCAACCTCCCCCCTCGGCGCACCCTCCACCCCTCCGACCAAGCCTGGCTATGTTCAGCTGTTGAATGTAGGGTGCCCGGGTTGTCTGGGGTCTTCCTCCACGTATTCTAAGCAAACACCTCTTATTTTCGCTGGCATGACTGTACAGGTCTCTTCAGTCTGGCGAGCAGCTAATCCTGGCTGATGTAACCGCTTATCCAAGAGGGAGGGGTCTGTTCACCCAGCACAGCAGCCCCAGCGCATATTTTGAATGCCTCTCACAGTTGTCATACTTCATGTTTTTCCCTTAATCCTTGCAGAGCAAAATCTTATCTTCCCTTTCCAGACTTGAACTATGTGCCTATTTAAAAACATTACCTTTGCAGCATTATATTTAACAAGAGAGTAGCGGGGGCGAGCGAGCGCGGCAGCCTGCTGAGCTGACCAGACGCTCGTGCGTCATGGCCTTTTGCCCGCACGGCCGGCATGTGTTTCCAATTATCGCGCCCGCGTCTGGGCACGATAATTGGAAACAGATGTGTGCCGCGCGCGTAACCGCAGGGAAAAGGCCATGACGCACGAGCGTCTGGTCAGCTTTGAAAACCCCACTACATAAAGTCTTCGCCAGAAGCAGCGCTTGCGCGCTACTCTAGGCTCGACCTAAAAAACCACAACAACCACTCCAACTCACTGAGCCTCCCATGACGCGGCAAGTAGAATCAGACTCCTAGCGCTGGATCAAACCATCAGTCACATGATTATAATGCCGCCGCCAGTCCGAATGTTGTGGCATCTGAAGGGGGAACCTCAGTTTCGTGGTCTAGATGTGCGATGGCGACCGCCAGAGGATGGGAGGGTTTCTGACTCCGATCCCTGGTCAACACCTGTATAGCCATGTGTGCATCCCCAATCCGAAGCCGCAGTCTTACTCCTCTTGGTAGTTACCTCTCTGTCCCCCTCAGAGTCCGAAGAGACCTCCAATCGCCTCTCGGGGCCTCTATTTCGCCATGGTGTACCTGCACCCTTCCTTTGCGAACGGCAACCTCTCCTCTAAGGCTGCCTCCAGTCTTGGGGTCGGAACCTCTCCTCCTCGCCGTTGCACACGCCAGGCTCTCTCCCGGACATTACTCCAGCCACTTCCAGGCCTCCTCTGGAGTTTCCAAGAAGAGCGATTTCCACTGGAATAAGACCTTCAGTTTAGCGGGGAAAAAGAGCATGTATTGCAAGTGGAGGCTCCGCAGTTTGGCCTCCACGGAGTCGAAGGTGCGCTGTTGACGCTGAACCTCCCGGGAGTAGACAGGGAAGATCATTATTTTGGAGTTTTCATAGCGCACCTCCCTCATCTTGCGTACTTCGGAAAGGATAATGTCCCGGTTCTTCAGGAAATCCAACAAATCTGAGGTTGTGTTGACGGCGCTGTTTTCAGAGTCCTCCAGTCTCCACACCATATCCTTGGTGGTGGCTCAGGCTTCTGCAACATCTTTACGGAGACCCTGAACTGCGTCCACCAGCTTGGAGAACCTTGTCTCCGCCGAGGTGACCCTATCAGCTATGTTGCAAAGATCCTGTCGCAGGAGGGAGACCTCCGAGCACTTCTCCCACTCTCCCCTCCAGAGCCTCACAGGAAGATGGATAGCCAGGAGGAGGCCGCATTTTCAGGCATTGTAGGGGGGCATCCACCTCTGGAGGCGCCACTACCTTAATGTAACAGTCCATTTGCCCCAGTCTGGGAGGGCTTGGTTCTTTATCATGGGCCATACCACTGACACCGGATTGATGCCTCGTACGCCCCCAATTGGATAGGCCGGCAAGCGGCGGGGGTAGTGGCCCAGGACAAGTCTCACAGGGGCAGGAGTGGCACACAAATCGTCTCTGTTATTCAACAGGATAGGGATGGAGGGGAGATCCCTTTCTCGCTCGTTCAGTCCCCGCGTCCCTGCGGCCTGTATTGCTTGGGTTCGGCTAATAGTTTCAGGCGGATTTGCAAGGAGAGGAGACGGGGGGAGCGAGAAGAGTCCCAAGACGGTTTTGACTGGTACCAACCCAGACATATGAATGATGGCACCCGTGGTGGCCTGCAGATGCCGTGTCTCAGATGAGGACGGGGGGAAACGCCCCTCAGGTCCCCCAGTCGGCTGCACAGCAGCAGTGAAAATTATCCATCCCCTCTCTGGTCTCAGGAGGCCCGACCCCTCCTCTGGCGCGCTGGCGAATCTGGGGCAGTCATCATGTCCCCCCACCCGCAGCGTAGCAACACATAGTGCCTCCAGTCCCTGTTCCGCTGCAGGCAGTACTCAGAGGGGGATCCAGGCTCCGGCGCAACATCACCGGTGCGTCAGGCCAGTCAGTGGACTGCCGAGAATCAGACAGGGAACATAGGATACTTTATCCCCTGCACCATCAGGCATGAGATTCGGAACAGGCATGGAGGGAGGGGAAAGGAAGGCCAACCAACAACATGACCCTCCCCCCGTCACACTCAAGTCAAGTCCTCACCTGCAGGGTGATGCGGCAAAGCCCGCAGCTTCAGCCCGCCAAGCTGCCACAATGAACTGTTGCTGCCTCCCTCTCGCAGACAAGGGGAGAGGCACCATCGCAACAGGGCAACGCCAGTCGTGGCTGGATCTACCGCTCCTCAAGGGAGTGCCACTGTCACAACAGAGCGATCGGGCCTACAGGGGTTTCCCTTCTTACGGCCTGGGGGCGAGCTGCCACCTTCAGCGCGATATTGCCAACGATCCTGAACTCGCGGCCACAGGGCTCAAAAAATCCACTCGCATTGTCGAGCAAGATTTATTCAGGACGAGCTATTTTTTTGGGATTACTTGCCCATTCTGGCAAGTTGAAAATCCTTAACTTCAGTCACAGAATAAAAAGTAAATGTAGGAAGACAACTGACTTTTGACCTCTGTCTCTGAAAGCAGAGCAAATGTGACAAGATAAGATTTACATCCATCTTTATTGCTCACAAAGTGAAAGAGCAATAAAGAATGCCTTTAAATCTTGTTATCTTGTCACATTTTCTGGGTTTCAGAGACAGAGGTCATAAGTCAGTTTGTCTTGAAACTTCCTACATTTAGTTTTCTTTCTGTGACTAAAGTCAGAGGATTTTGTAAAGTGAACTGTGTGACAACTGAACTGTGCAACACATGTTAAATCAAAGGCTGTATGATGTCAGGCTTTTTTTAATACAACACTGAAATAGCCAAGTGAACTGTTCAAACATTTCAAATATATTTCACTAATTATGAAGACCCATTTTTGTAATTCCGTGGTGAAAAACAATATTTTTAAAGGATCAAAACAAATTAGAACACTTTAGTTGGTGATGTGCAAATTTTAAATATTTTTGCGGAAACCCAATTTTCAAACACTGTTTATGCGCTATTATCAGTAAAACTACATGTTAGTGGGAAAGTTTTGTGGCCATTTCAATGGAAAATATGCTATCTGTAAATGACAGTGCACTACCACATCATACTTTAGTAATATATTTATGAAAAGTGAGTTTTTAAACATGAACTGGGAAATATTACTGCTCCTGTCCAGATGACAATGCTTTTAGTGAACTAAGAGGCAAGCCAGGGATCATGTGTACTCTATATATGGGCTTGATTCTGGTTATACATGGAGCAAACATTTAGTCTAGTAAATAAAAAGAGTTTTTGTACAGCAGAAATAGTGAACTTGCATATTTGAAGGTGCTCTCTTATGTGATGATAAAGAAAAAGGCAGCTCCATAAGACAAAATATTTGCCTAGGATCACACAATTTGAGACCGGTCCACAGGTCAAGTACATTACAGTTAGGTTGAGTAGATTATTAAAGGTACTAGACCTGCAGGCCTAGTAACATTTTTATGATTTTTCGAGCCGTGGGCAACCACAGTTGGTCTCTGGGCCCGGCGTCTTACAATTGCCGATCCTTCAGCCTGCCCCTCTGATGTCGCTCAGCTGGTGCCTCCTGGATTCCCGAAGAGGACCCCCCAATCCACAATCCTTACGGCGGTCTCAGTTCACCAATAAAGCTGCCGTACCACTGCTCTGTGTCAGTGAGTCACAGCTAGACTGCAAGGTCGATCTCGGTATCTCGGCACTGCAATCACAGATCGCCAAAACGCTGCACAGCTACCCCCGCGCCCAGGGGACCTGGGGAGGGGGGCTCTTTTAGAAGCAGCACTCGTGGGTCTAATCAGGATTCAGACGGATTAATTATGGGCCTGGCGCGGAGCGCACTTAAGACTCGTCTGACTCCGCCGCCATGTTGACCACACCCCACTTGAATATTTTTTCCAGCAGAACCTTTAGATCAAGAGCTGTGATAAACGCAAATGTAAGCAGTGACCGTGCTTAACATGATATCCCTTTACAGCATCGTCATGTGATTCATAGAACAGTCCTGTTTTGAGAGACTTTATAAATGTGCTTCAATTGTACGCAATATGAGACAAAGTACTATTCAAAAATTCCGGTTTAAAGCATGAGCATGTGATGCTTAATGGCCTCAGGAATTCAGTATTCTAACTTCCTGACAATAAAGCAAGCAAGAAACAGGCTATAGATATGAGCATGACTTTAAAGAGATAATGATAAGAAGGGTAGAGGAGTCAGAGGTGAGAAGAATATAAGTGACAGAGTTCTAGTCAACAGCCCCCCTTCCCCCCCACCCATGGTGCTGTATAGAATGAGCCCTAACCTAGATGAAAAAGAAGGGTACTTTGGTACATGGCAGGAAAAAAAAACTTTTGTTCCACTCCAACCAAATAAAATGTCAGAAAATAAACAGACCACCAACCTCCACCACAAATGTACACGAAATGGCAGTTAAACATAGGGCATGCCTGTTCTCCGAAGATACGGCTGGACAGAGGGAACACAGGCTAAAAGTGCAGGCAGGTCAGGCAAGGAACCAGAGCCAGCGGCAATCATAGAAACATATCTGTGTGATTTTATATTAATGATACCCATTTATATAGCGCTATACAAATAACATTTGTAGCACGTGATGGTGTTAATAACTACCCAACTGAACCAATTTTGTATATCTTCAAAGAATGAAAGATAGGATAAAACACTGTGGGATCCAACCTTATGCCTTGGTTATTAGATCAAGCTGTGTGCAGTGTGCACCTAATTCACTAAGCTATTTTACTTTTGTACTATGACCTACACGACGTACAAGGGCCTCTGTAACAAAAGCATTAACCCACGGAGCTATCCTATTTAGCATAAAAACCTGATCTTTAGCAGTACATGCAGTGCTGTGTTGCAGGCACATTAGCCATAAAAGCTAGTTTATGAAGACTGAAACTGTAGCCAGAGATGGACCATGCTGGGTTTTTCATGACAAGTCAGGAAAACAATTACATTTAAACTTAAAGCAGAAACTATGAAATGAAAACACACCAGAAGTATTTTGGAATGATTATTTTAAGTTTTTTAATGCAGATCAAGGCAGAATCAATAAGTTACAAAATAAAACCACGAATTTTACACAAACTGTTATTTAAGTACTATCTCCTGGTACTTCTAGAACCCCAAAACACACAAATATCTATCGGTTACTGTTTTCTGAGAATGGTGGTAACCCTTCCTGCAGGTCTTCGAAGAAGACAGGAACACCTACTCAATGCTCACAGTCAAATTCACCTGTTTAGAACCTATACTCAGATGCACCCCTGCTATTGTTCCTACTGCGTATGAGACAATAGAAGGGTAGCTTCATGGCATGTTTCCCTACATCACAGAATAGTTATTAACGCATCAGCAGCAGAGCAACAGTCCTTCAGAGAAATGTACAGCTGGGTATTAGCAATTCAAGCTTACCTCCCTCATAAAATATAAACACCATGTGCATCAGCTGTTCAAGCATTCCATCTACACAAAATGAAGCATGCTACCGCAACTTCAGGGCAAGCTTCCCTCTCTCACAGAACAGGTACAGCACACCATCAGCAGTGCAAGCAATTCTCACAGAACAGATTCAGCTGGACATTAGCAATGCGGCTTCCACGCCTTGTATATCAGGTATGGCATTGGAAGCAGCAGTGAAAGCTTCCTTCCCCTGCTAAGGTACAGCAAGGGCACCAGCAATGGAAGCTTCCCTCCCTCAAGAACAGCATTGCCTGGTAACAGCAGTAGAAGCTCTCCCCGCTAACAGAAAAGGCATAAGACTAAACTAGCTGTAGATGCTTCCTACCGTCACAGAAATTGTAAATATTTGGAAGTAACAGTGAAAAGCTCTCTCTCTCACATAACAGGTACTACACACTCTGTGCAGGCAGTGCGAACACCGTTACCTACTTGATACGCAAGTTTCAGTATGGCTGTGTGCATTGGTAAGTGTATGGGTGGGTGAGCAGTAAACATTTAAATTTGGGTGAGTCGAAAGGGTGAATGACTAACACCAAGAGAGTGACTGGATGGAGAGTGTGTAGGGTGGCGGGGTCAGTTAGTGGGTAAGCGGGTAAGCTGGATAGCACAGGAACTTATGTTTGGATCAATGCCAAATTTTTGAGGCTGGAGAGATGAATAAGCAGATGAATGCAGAATGTTTGTGGCTGGAGAATGCATATGAAAGGATAATGTCTGAGGATGGATGGGTATTTGTGCAAGGATGGGTGATGATCAGTTTGTGTGTGTATGGGTGTATTAACGGTCACTTTGTGTATGTGGTATATGTGTATGATTATGGTGTGGGTGTTTGTGCAAGCGCACACGTGCGCACATATGGATCCATGTGTGGATGAATGAGTGTAAATGACCTTGGTGCTGCTGCACATAGAGTTGCTCTGTTTGTGCAGTTGCTGAGCTGTAAAAAAGGGTTTGTGGTCTTGTATGGTTAGCATATCAATCGCTTGTGCAACAAAGCACAGTAAATCACTTTGATGGGGAACCACCGTCACCAAACACCATTGATATGCCTTATGCTGTAAAATGTTTGAGGATTTGGCTTTTGTGCACTTAGAGGTTATACTCTAGTAATAAAAGGTTCTGAAATCGACATATAATGGGGCAGATATACTAGGTTTTGAAGCAATGCAGCACAGCATCCAAAGTTGCTGTCCTGCACAGTATCTATGGGGTGAAAGAAGAACAGCGTCTTACCTACTAAGAAAGGTATTGTTTTTGCTCCGCTGTCGCACTTTAGGCTGCCATGCGCCAACACGCACCTTTTCATCGTAGTAAAAGGCTGTGTGCATTTTGTCAAGCAAAGTTTTTGTACTGACAGGGCACATTTCCAGTAGAAAAACTTTACTTTAATACTTTTCCCACTGTGTATATTTGCTGCACAGCGCAGCATGCAAGCAAAGTGGGAAAAATTTGAAGATTTAAAAAAATTGCTCCACTTTTATACCTGCCTCAAAGAAGTAGCAACAAATGACGGATGGAAAGTTGAATAAATCATACATTCACCCCCAGTCAAGAGATTTGGTTTAATTCCATCGTTCTTTTGCTCACTACGCCACCCCAGTTTGGACCCAGCCATATGCAAATCAGTCTTGACCCTGCTCCTCATGGGAACAGTCCAGCCCGAACTGCCAAGCCGGGTCCTCCCTGGACCAGAAACAAGTATCCTGGGGCCGGTTTCGGGGTTTCACCCCTCATCAGCCAGGCTACCTTGAATCCAGTGGCACAGCGAGCGGGACCCACGTCTGGGAATAACCATCCCACTTAGGGCAAAAAGAGCTGCAGCAACAAATGATGGACAGAATGTTGAATAAATCAAACATTCACCCCCAGTCAAGAGATCTGGGTTAATGCTATTATGAAGCTTTCTTCCATAGGGTTGCACCTCGTCCATTTCCAGATGGGACACAGACTAAACAAATTTGGCTTCCCCGGGGCTGGATCTCTCCCACCTTTGAGAGTATCTATACAATGTTATTACTCAGCTTTTTTTAAGATGCTGCATTTTCTATTTGGTCTCACCACTGCCTTCAAATGGCACAAGGCTACAGCGATGATGGAAACGCCTATCTTGTTCAGTGAAACATGACTGGGTTGGAGCCGCACTGCCTGTAGAATTGCTAATTGATGGAAAACATCTCCTACAGCACCATGGTGTAGGAAGCTGGCTCTGTATATACTATACCAAAGTGAGGCATAGTGTGCACAGAGTCCAGTGGAACCCTAAAGGTAGGCAGAGGTAAAAGTATATAGCACCTTACTCTCCATTTGTGGTAGTGTGGTCGAGCAGTAAGGCTTTATCAGAGGGTAGTGTTAAGCATTTGTTGTACTCACTCAATCAGCAAATGATATCACACACTCAAAGACTGAACTTCAGACCAATTGGTTTTGTATAAAAATATTCTTTTAGTTATTTTATTTTCTAGAACCAAGCAAGCCTGGCACAGGTAAGCAATAAATACTTGACAGTAGTAATGTAGTTTGTAAACAGTTTGAATTGCAATTATATATGCACTTTGTTTTGATTACAGTAGAGCTACAAGTAATGCAATGCTTTTGATATACTGTACATATACTTTGTATTGGTTTTTTAGTAGGATGTCAAGTAGATTACTTTTCTTACTCAGTGCAGTATACCTGGATACTGCACTGGGACATTTCCTGTAAACAGGTAAGTAAAAGCGTTTTTGTTATTTAGTTACAGTTTTAAAGGGTTTCTTAGATTTTCCAACTCCACACTTTGAAACTTTTTACAGAAAAACAGTCAATGTTATCCTATGGAGGAAAATAGGGTTATCGGTTCAAAGGCAAGTATTCGGTTGTGGGAGTTTGTATTCTGGGGGTTGACTTAGGGGTCCCCCAGGGTCAAAGATCCACTCTTGTTACACCCTCAGTGGCACTAGGGCGGCCGGGTGCAGAGTACTGAGGCCCAATGTTATCCAATGGGGGATAGGGCGCCTCCGGTTGGTGGCTACTGATGAGCAGGCCACAAGGTTGTGGGAGCCAAGCTCCTGGTGTTAGGCTCAGGGCAAAGGGGGATCCGGTTTAGCACACAAAGTGCACCCGCAGCGGCAGCTGGGTGCAGGGTGCTGTTTTGGCATCGCGTGCCCTGTTGTTTTCAATGGGGATATTTGGTTTTGGTTTTTAGCTGCAGGCTCCGTCCAGGAAGACTTCCGGGAGGAACCAACAGCTGGGCAGGTAAGTTGGAGGGCTCGGGGACGTAGGTGCACCTCGGGTTCTTTTCTCCAGGGCGCAGGGTGGCTGGATGCAGGGGTGTCTTTTGAGGTCGGATTTCACCTTACCGGGCCACTTGTGGTTGGGGGGGGAGGGGGCTCTCCGTGCAGAGGCTGCAGGCGACGTCGGGGAGTCCTGGAGGGGTCAACCCACGGTGGACTCGGACTCTGGAGCGCTGGGGGACCTTGCAAGGGTGCAGTGGTGGTTCCAGGTGTCGGGTTTCTTTGTCCTCAGCAGGCTCGGAGTCTTTTTGGCTGTTTGTTTTGAACAGAGCTGCTTTTCGCAGGAGATCCTGTCTTTGTTGAAGGCAGTCAGTCCTCCCAGGGTTCTGGAGGTCGCCGACTGCAGTACAGGGAGACTTCTGGCGCAGGATCTCTGGAAACTGCAGACGGGCTGGTAGGGCTGGGGCCAAGTCAGCTGTTCTCTTCAGTCTCATCTGCTGGGCGTCTTCCTTTGTCCTTCTACTTCGTAGGCTGCGGGAATCTACCTTCTTGGTTCAGGGCTGCCCCCTAAATACTTTATTTAGGGGTCTCGAGGTTAGTAGCCAATGGGCTACTGACCTTAGGGTGACTACACCCTTTGTGTGCTCACGTGGGGGAGTGGGCATAATCCCTAGTCCTGATTGGAGAGTGCCTGCCATCTGCAAGATGGCAGGCACTGAAGAGTGGGCTTCACCTCGCCTCCCGCACCTGAGGGGTGGGGTTGGCAGAGGTGGGCATACCTTCTGGACTGTGCTAATTTTTCCCGCCTGTCTTCCCGCAGAAAAGGAGGGGAGACAGGAAGGGGGCTCCTGATAGCAGGAGAGGCTGGGGGTCGCATTACAAAGGAGCACAGTCTTTGAAGCGCCCCTGCCACAGATGGCTCTTCCTGGCCTGGGGGAGGCCTCCGCCCAGGAAAGGGTTTGTTTCTGGGCACAGGGAGCAAAGGCTCCCACCCCAGGAGTCCAGAAACATGTCTCGTGGTGGCAGGCTGGTGTGTACCAGTCAGGGAACCCACCAGAGGCTGGTCGTTTTTCAGGGGGCATCTCTAAGATGCCCTCTGAGTGCATTTTTCATTAAATCCCACACTAGCATCAGTGTGAGTTTAATGTGCTGAGATGTTTGATACCGAACTTCTCAGTTTTCAGTAAAGCCATTATGGTACTGTGGAGTTCGTAATGACAAACTCCCAGCACCATATCTTAATGGCAGTACTGCACTTACAATGTCTAAGAATTGACTTAGACACTGTAGGGGTACAGGGCTCATGCACCTGTACCCTCACCACTGGTATAGTGCACCCAGCTAGAGGGGTGGCTGATCTATGCCAGGGCAGTGGGTTGTAGGCATGGCACACAGGGATGTGTGCCATGTCGACTCTTCACTTTGTTCTGCACTAAAACACGCAGCCTGCAAAGGCAGTGTGTTAGTGTAAAGGTACAGGGCCTCTAAGGGTGGCACAATAAGTGCTGCAGCCCTTAGAGGCCTCCCTGGTCACAGTGCCCTGGGTACCTGTGGTGCCATTTACCAGGGACTGACCTGTGGCCAGAGAGTGCCAATTGGGGATACAAGGTACAGTTTTTAGGAAAGAACACAGGCTCTGGGAACCCGATTGGCAGGGACCCAGGGCACATCAAGCCAAAGTGCATCAGTAGTCTGGCAAAAAGTGGGGGGGGTTACTGCAACAGAAACCCAGCTTCCTACACATGGGCAATAAAGAGAGCAGTTGCTGCTATCCAACTCTGGAGAGGAGGTGACACCCTGGTGGTGTGTGTCCACCAGTGTACTAGGTAAAGACTGGGGGGAGAAATTGAAATTTGTTTGAAATAGTGTATCAGAAAAGGCAGATGTTACTCGATTTGAAAAAAGGGAAGTTACAGTGTCTGTGGAGGTCCAATTCCACCCCAAGTCAAAGAGTGTCTGAGAAATACCCACATTGGAGGATGCCATTCAAGTTGCAAAAGACTTTATGACTTCACTGGAAACCGTAAAAAAAAAAGTAGATGGCATTGAATCAAAGGACATCCATGTAAGGTAAGATGGAGTCTACATCTACGAGACTCATGGAGGTGGAGACTTCCTTTTAAACCTTGGAGAAAATTACTGGAACACTTGAAACTCTTGTGGCTAATTGAGACATGACAGTTTCAGGATTTTATGGTGAAGTATATTGCACAAGTGTAAGACAGACACAAGAGGCTGTAGAATTGGAAGAGTGGAATCAATATCTTCATTCTGGGTGGATGTGCTTTAAGTGGTGAGGCTCATCTATGTCCCTCTACTGAGGCTTATCTATGCATTTCCATGCATCGGTCACAGCAGTGAAAACACTGGTCGACAGAGGGAACAGCAACTGCTGGGCAATGACAAGCAACATGATGAGAATAATCTAGGCACAATTCTTTTGTCCATTGAAGAAGAGTCACAGCGACACTTCTGCAATAGCCTGTGTCACAGAGGAAAGTTATGCTTTGAGACCAAAGGTTTATATTTTTTTCAGTCCTGTCAGAGCAATGAGTGAACATGAACTGCAGAGACTTAGTAAAGAGTCTACTTCCAAAGGGATAAGGTTAGTGTACTGTTCACAGCTCGACTGCAGGAAGCATTTGATGGCCAGGTCTCGCTACATTTGTAATCTATTAAAGTGAAACTGCGTCCTCAACAGGATTGAGTTGTTGCCCTGTCTTTTTGAAACAGTTGTAACTCTGGTACTCCAATGCAAGTTCTTCCTTTCTTCCTTACAGAGGGGATGTTTGCTCCATGAGCAGTTGCGATCAAAATAAAAATCAACACCCCCTCAGACTTCCCTTACATGTAGAGGGTGGTTTATTTCTTTGTGTATGATGTCCTTCACTTCATTCCAGAGGTGCTTAATGTGATTTGTGGGCCAATAACGGCAATTTACACTATATAACCAGTGTAATATGGCCCGCTGTTTTGAAAATCCAATAAATAAAATGGTTGACGAAAAGGAAAAAAAGATAACAGGGTGTGGTCGGATCTATACCTTTCATTTCTTCATTAAATTCAATCTCTTGTCAAAAGCATCAAATGGCATGGAGATGGATGGATCCGATCTCTTCTTCAGCTGAGACAACACATTATACATTGTAGGGCTTTGCTGCTGTCACTACTGAAATACAAACTACCCTGGAGCCTCTAACAGAGTCATCAAAAAACTCCTAGGAATGCAGAGCCAAGCAACTAGCCAATGTTTAGTTTTGAAGAAATTGCTGTATAATACCACTGCACTTAAAGAGATTAATTGACTGCGATTAGCACAAAATACGTCTTCTCCTCTGCCTCGATACCACTGGACCACCCTTTTCCCCCAAAGAACAGTCCCCCTGAATGCCCATCTTCTACTGAAGCCACGTTGAGATGCCCCCTTTCTGTGGTCTGACTAAAGGTACCAACGTCCTAAAAAAGCAATGTCAAGGTATACTGAATTTATGTGAAGATACTAGTGCTGTGAAGTGATTTTTTGTCAAACAAGAACGGAGCAAAACAAACCAAATATTTAGCAGTACTAGAATTCAACATAAGGTAGCCACTTGTCGCTACTGGGCGGACCCACAGACTCAATATGTAGTAGTTTAGATCCTTTACTTTGGTTTACCCTCAGAATTATTGTGTGGTCTAGGACGGTGGTTCTTAACCTTTTCACTTCAGTGGACCCTCATTTAATCATTAGTTGGACCCGGGGATCCCCATTGACTAATTATTGGAATTCAGGAACCCACACTAAATCATTACTGGAAGCCTGGGACAACGACAAGCATTTTAGATGATATGACAAGCAAAACAATACACAACAAGCAAAGAAAGGACTGCCTTTATTCAGCTAAAGATCTAGAATTCCAGGGACCTAACGCTGCAAACAAAGATCAGACTTTTTAAACACCAACGTAAAACCAGTCTTTCTGTATGGACCAGAAACTTGGGAGGACAACAGTGACCACCACCAAAAATGTCCAGACCTTCATCAACACCTGTCTGAGGAAAATCCTCCAAATCCGCTGGCCAAACACCATCATCAACAATGACCTATGGAAGCAGACTTTACAACTCCCTGCTCATGAAGAAATCATGAAAAGATGCTGGGGCTGGATAGGTCACACCCTTTGCAAGCCCACATCAATCACCACCAGGCAAACTCGCACCTTGAACCCTCAAGGAAAAAGGAAAAGAGGAAGGCCAAGAAACACCTGGCTGCGAGGCCTTAAGGCTGACTGCAAGAAGGTGATTACACCTGGAGTCAGACTAAAAGAAAAGCCCAGTACAGAGATGGCTGGAGAGTCCAGGTTGATGCCCTATACTTGAGGAGGGGTAGTAGGCATAATTAAGTTATGCATGGTGTTCACTAGTTTCCTACAGGTGCGCCATCAGTCCTTGATCTGACCACTGTCAGTCCAGGCCAGATCACACAGACTGTCATACTTCAACGCTTCAACTAATTTCTCCGCAACACTCATGTATGGCCACTTATGGATAGTCACCTCTCAGGCCATCATTACGAGTTGCCAATAAAACTGATGGACCCCGTGTAGGAAGCTACATTGAAATTATATGTTTGTCAGAAACACCCCTGGTGAGTGGTATTGTACCCAGAGATTTCACCTGTTGTAAGCAAGCAAAATCTACCAGTTGTATACTGGGGAAAAACACACAAAAATAATCATAGTAAGTCGGATTCCTGCATGTTGTCCTCGAAAACTTATAATTACCATTATTTCTCCCTCCGGAATTACCGGGACCTCCTTCTCACATTTCCTCAACCTCTGAGGACTATTTAACCCCCATCTCCTCCTTCTACTCCACCATTTTCACCTCCCCCTTTTTCCACCTTTCCCGTCCTCCTTGATCTCACTACCATGAGTCTGGTGAGTAGCCCATGTCATCTGCCCAGCCTAGGTCTCATTTGCTCTCACACTCTCCCCTACTTACTATTAACTTCCACATCCCCTTCTCTAATCATCACCTATCTGTATTATTATCAAAATAAGATTCTAAATATTTATGACTTAATCTGGGCACCAAGTCGGATCTCGTCTTCAAATCAGACACCTCCCAAGTGAAAATACCACATCCACGCTTCAGAACTCCATCACGAGTCTACCAAATCCTGGTCATAAACTGCAGTACTAAGAAGTCATGAGAGGGAGTAGCAGACCTTTCAAGAACTCTGTGCCTATTGTCAAGCTGCCAAGACTTAACAGCTGAAGAATGTCCGGGGTGTGGAATTTAATAAAATATCTACTTGTCCATGGGACAGTTTGCTTCATAAATCTACTTGTCTTGTAAAAAGAAAACCACTAAGCAGCAACAAATTATGGTAGCAATCTCATTATAAAAAACTTGGATATTAGCCTTTCTTATTATGCCAGAGCTCATACTATATAGTCTGGCTTGAATTCTAACAATTTCTTTATTTTGCCACCTTTCTGTAGATATACACATTGGGGCTGGAGGTAGCGTTCTGCAATAGTTCCAGGGTTGGAATGCCCTTTTGAGTCTGTGCAAGCCTATTAAATTGCCTGTTTTAGGGGTTTTCGCAAGCTCTTCCCTAATCTTTTCCCAAACTGAGAAGGGCTGGAAATTTACTTCTGACAACGGCAGAAGTCAAACTTCTTCCAGGGCTGAAAAAAAGTGGTTAGAGAGAAAGTGAATTTGTAAATGCACAACAGATTTTCGCATGAGCAAATCTACACCGGCATATTTGCTCATGCTAAAAAGAAGTTCACAAATATTTTCTGGGAGTACGATTTCCTGGGATACTTCTGCAAACTCTTGTGAATTCATGAAAGCCATAAATGTGCACTATTGTCAGGACATATACCATGGGTGCAATTTTGTGACTTTCTTTAAGAATTGGGCCCCTAATTAGGTCTGGAGTTAACCAAGACTTTAATTTCCATTAAATTTCTATCTCGCACCTTACAAGCCTCAACACCACATTAACAGTCTGGGTGGGCTACACGTGGGTGCTGGGTGGAGACTACAACACGGTGCTAGACACCCAGCTGGACCGCTCTCACCCTCAATTCAGGGAGCAGCCTCCATTAGACAAACGGGAGCTTGCACAGATGAATGGGAGGCTGGGCGTTGGGAGACGTTTGGCGCCTAAAGAACCCGGACAGTCGAGAATACTTCTATTCCCCGACCCACCAACTCCATACCCGGATAGACAGAATACTCTGCTCCCTCTCTCCAACTACACAAGTGACTCACACCACTTACCTAGGTAAGACTTTCTCTGACCATTATACACTAGAGGTCACCCTAACATGGGGCAGAATCCCCACCCCGGTCCCCACCTGGAACCTGTGGCCCCAGTCGCTGGAAGATGCCGCCTTCCGCGACACTATGGCATCGGCCATCACCAATTACTTTATGGAGAACACTAATTCGGCCTCCTCGCGCCTCAGAGTGGGACGCTTTCAAAACAGTGATAAGGGGCACGCTATCAGTACTACAGCAGGGGCGAGACAAGAAATACACATAAACCTTAAATCTGCTGAAGACAGCATGAACAAGTTAGAGCAGGAAGCAGCAAGAGACCCTTCTAAGAAGGAACCGCTGCAGGAGATACACATTCAACATGCTGAACTGTTGGAGCGACTCAGAGTAATGGACTACAGATCCTACACCCAGATAAAACATGCGGAGGCAGACAGGTCAGGAGCGCTCCTTGCACGGTTACTACGAGTTGCACCCCACCCCACCCCAATACACGAAATAACTACGCCTGGAGGAAATACGGCGAACACACAGCAGGAGTTAAATGAAGCATTCTGTGTATACTATGAGACACTATACCGAGCCCCGCTAGGAACAACGAGTGAACCCATGGAAGTCTTCCTGGGCCACCTAACCTACCCCCAACTCACACGAGCGGCCCAGGATGACTTGTCAGGCCCTATCACCAGATCTGAAATTAAAGAGGCCATCCGCGAATTACCACGCAATAAGGCCCCAGGCCTTGATGGCCTATCAATGGAGTTTTTTTACACCTGTAACGGTTATATCAAACGGCCCTCGACAGAGGCAACCTCCCTCTCTCTACCATGCAGGCCCTGGTGGTCTCCCTCCCTAAACCGGACAGATCACCCATGGATATCTCAGGGTACCGTCCACTGTCGCTCCTCACCACAGAATACAAAATACTAAGCAAGATATTGACCCGCCGGTTACTCCCCTACCTACCAAAATTAATCCACACGGACCAATGTGGCTTTGTCCCAGCCCGCAGTACATCCCTGAACATTAGACGTATGTACCATGTCATGGAGGCCACTCCACGAGAACGCTCGAATGCCGGGTGCATCTCCCTAGACCTGCGACAGGCCTTCGATACCCTCAATTGGGAATACATGGAAAAGTTTGGCATTCCACCCGGGTACCTGAAATGGGTTAAACTCCTGTATACGGCCCCCACGGCTTGCGTCCGCACCGGAGTCCACATCTCGCGCTCTTACCCGGTGGGCAGGGGCACACGCCAGGGCTGCCCCCTGTCACCACTGCTCTTTGTGCTGGCGCTTGAACCCCTTGCTATCAAACTGCGGAGGGAAGCAGAGCTAATAGGAATCCGAGTTGGGAACGCTACGCATGTGTTGTCAGCATATGCAGACAACCTAATAGCATATACCCATGATCTGACTAGTGACTTAGAGCCGATGCCAAGCATTTTTCAGCAATTTGAACACATCTCGGGCCTCACCATAAACAAGACAAAATCTCAGGCGTTATTCTTTCACCCTGGAGAGCGTCCTGAAACTATCAAGTTTGGACAGTCTCTCTTTCGGTGGCCAAAAACACATTCAAATACTTAGGCATTCAAATTTATAGGGCCACGCAGGATCTACTGGAGAGTAACCTGACCAGAGCAGTGAGGGCATTACGCTCCCAGACGGCCTTCTGGACCTCGCTACCGCTCTCTGTTATAGGTCCTATAGTCATCTCTAAGATGGTCGTAGTCCCACGTCTGCTATACTTCTTTACAAACCTGCCAGTATGGATTCCTGCCTCCCTTTTTAAAACACTAGACACACTCCTATCGGACCTCATCTGGGGTACTGGTCGCAGAAGGGTGGGACTAACCAAACTGCAGCTGGAGCCGGACAGAGGGGGGCTAGGTGTGCCGGACTTCCGCACCTATTGTTTCGCAAGCCAACTTCAATGGCTATCGTACTCGCTTGTGGGGTGCAACCTGCGTGAACTGGGTTACACAGTGCAAGCCATCAACCGAGGTGCCCTGCATACCCTACTACTACCCCGGAGCACGATCCCCCCGAGCCTCATTGCTTTTACGAATAGCACTCTCATATTGGAAAAAGGCATTGCAATACACGCGCCAGTGCCCCCCCCTACGCCAATAACACTCCCCTATTAGGAATCCCCACACCCACTGGCGTGGTCACTAAACGGAGTTCTCTCAGCTGGTCTGGAGAGGGGGTCACCACAGTAGGGGCGCTGTTTGCTAACGGCGTCCTGATGGACCACGAGAACTTTGCTCGGGAACATGGAGTTCCTTGCATTCTCTTTATGTTACATACCGCCATGACCAGATACGTGAGGAGGCACTGGGCACCAGACGGGGAAGAACCCCCAACACATGAGCTCATACACGCTGTGCACTTAATGGGCGAAGGGAGCCACCTCATAAAATGGTTATACAAGGGAACCCGGGCACACACAGGAACCTCCCTCACTGGACTATGTGACAAGTGGTCCAGAGACCTGGAGAAGGAGCTGGCAGAAGAGGAATGGGACACCCTCTTAGAATATCCCAAAAAGGTGTCACGCAACACCAAATTTAAATTAATACAGTACATGATCCTCCACAGGGCCTACCTCACCCCGCACTGCTTACAAAGCATGTATCCAAATACACAGTTCTGCTGCCCCAGATGCCAGGCAGAAAGAGCAGACATATTGCACATGCTATGGTCCTGCCCACGACTTAGAGGGTTCTGGTCAGAAGTCACACAAATCATAGGAAACATTGCAGGAATCCCCACATGGGACACAGCCGAAAGCTGCATACTAGGGCTGCATCGCCGTTCTAAGTCGCAGAAAGTGCAGCTTCGCTGACCTAGCCTTACTCATAGCGAAACGCTCCATTACAATGCGATGGAAATCGGCCCGCCCCCCAACATTATATACCTGGCATGGGGAGGTAGCACACTGGGGTGGAGCAGAAAGCACATTCATTAGAAGAGAGGAGTACCGGGAATGCGAAAAACACCGATCTCCATGGACTGGGACCTCATGATGGAAGCATTTAAAGCCATAGAACCACACCCCCCCCCCCTTACAACACACGGCACATAAGAGAGGTCTCTCCGCATAACACTAAACGGAGCATCCCCGTCTAGCATTAAGACCGGCATACAATACCATACCCTGCCAATTAGGGGCCCCTACATGTCGCACAAAGGCAATCGAGGCAGAACCCCACGTCAGCATCATCCAAACTGGGGGTGAGCCAGATCAGAGGGGGGAGGGAGGGGTGGGACCGTTTTGTTGTCACTGTGACCTTATCTCTAGATATATTAAGCGAGCACGAGGCTCGACAAAATATAAAACCAATAAAATATGTTTTTAAAAAAAATAAAGTGTTCTCTCACTCTCTCCATCCATCTATATATCCATTAACTGGCTTCCATTCTTTCACAAGGAGCATATCAGCACACAAAGTAGTTTGTTCAGTGCCAGGGACTACTGTGGCAATGTGTGCTTTTTGAGACCCACAAATAGCTTTGCTTTTTGCCAATGTTTGTTATAATTGTGAGGGCCTGGCAGCTCCAACAACGTTTTACAAAAAACATATCAAAACAAGACATGCGTTGACAAAACCAAAAGGCTGACCACCAATATCAGACCTTTTGGCTTTGCCAATGCTTGTTTTTTCTCTCTTCATTTTTCCATTAACTTGTTGAAATTGGCACTGATTTTCCATTATGAAAATTTTTGGGAAACACTAGCATGCATTAACAACTTTTACTAAACAATGATTAGAAGAAATGTAACCTAGAATTTCACGGTAGTTTAGCAAAACATTTTTTTCCTACTTGCATTTCTTTTGTGAACATTTTATTTTGAAAGCAAAAGATCATCAATCTTGCTTTCAAGCTTCTGCGGAAATTTGCATCTAACTAGAGAGTATTCTGGGAGCATTGTATGTAGCTTCATATTGTGGAGTGCCACAGGGTTCGTCATTATCCCTGCATTTGTTCAACCTATATCTACTCCCTTTGGTCAGTTCCTTAAGGGAGCGGAAGGTGAACACCTTCAACTACGCAGATGACTTACAACTTATATTCACTATCAACATCTCACCCGGGTCTATCTCCGACTTCCAGACCACCTTGCTGTACATCAGTACCTGGATGAATAGCAACCATTTGAAGCTAAACCCGGACAAAACTGAACTGATCTTGACTGGTGGCTCTCAGAATCCCTGGAACTCACATTTCTGGCCTACAGAGCTGGGTTGCCGTCCAGTGCCAGCGCCCTCAACTAATAGCCTCGGGGTCACAATAAATAATGATCTATCTATGAAGTCCCAGGTCGGAAATGTAGTCTCTACCGGATTCTTTCAGTTAAGGAGGATCAGGAAGATTGGTAGATTGCTTACTAGAGATGCACTGGTGCAGGTTGTCCTAGCGCTGGTCATCTCTCACCTAGATTACGCAAACTCTTTATATCTCGGGTTACCGGCATATCTAGTTAGGAAATTGCAGCTGGTGCAGAACCAGGCTGCCAGACTCATTTTCCAGCAGCCAAGATGGCAACGCGCCACCCCCCCTTATGCGGCAGCTCCACTGGCTCCCAATATCTCAACGTTGCACCTTCAAAATCGGGTGCCTCATTTTTAAATCCTTACTGGATGTGGACCCTAAATTCATCTCTAAACTGATCAAGAGACATGTACCCACACGTAATCTGAGATCGGCCCACTTGAATCTACTGGTTACTCCTTCCTATAAACGGAAGAGACTAGGCGGCAGCAGGTTTGCTGTGTTGGCTCCACACTTATGGAATGCTCTTCCCTATGAAATCAGATCCTGCACAGCCCTACCTGTCTTCAGGAAACTCCTTAAAACATGGCTCTTTGTCCAGGCTTACGAATAAATCTAGCGGGGCTCAACTACTCCTATACGAGCGCCAAGAAACGAACTGGTGTACGTGCGCTGAATAAATAATTTTAACATAACATTGTTAAACTTTGGAAACGCGTGTACAAATTTTTACACTGGAAACACCTGTCAGTAGTGCAGTCCGAGCTCACAACATTTCCTTAGAGCACTTACCTCAATAAGAAAGGCTTTTAATTAATGAACCATAAATACAAGTTCGGACAGCATTAACATATGGGCACAAATATTACCTTAACTACAGACAATGCACTTCCCTGGAACATAATGTGTTAATGTAAACTGCCAGCCAAAGGATTTGTGCTGCAGGGTGTTGGGCCTACTTGTCCCAAGGACAAAATAAACATGAAAATGTATTGTCCTTGACCATAAACAATATGCATTGGGAGTCGGGCTATAATTATTCCACACCCCTGGAACGTGAATCCTTAACCATGCCCATTTTACTGTTACAGACCTGTGCCACACAAACAAGCTTTCTCAGAACGCCTCCTCTACACCACTAGGGATATCGCCTATGACTACTCCAAAGTATTTTGCGTCAACGAAACCAAACTGCTGCAAACCGTATTGCTCTTACCTAACCTAGATTTTCGGAAACTCCAACTGGTCTCCAGCCTCATGCTTTGAGTCAGATGCCCCCTCAACACAATCTCTGTATTCGCAGGAATCATAACTGTAAAAGGAAACCACCTCGTCACCTACAGCAAGTACCCTGCCAACAACTTCCATCTCAACCTTCTAACTGCTCCATTCATTCCACTCTCCCTAAGCATCAAGACCCTCTGGAGTTAATGAAGGAGCTAGAGTGTAACCATTTTCTTCTTGGGCTAACAAGCTCCATATCAAGCAACCCAATGATGAATGTGACAAATGTACCTTTGGCTTTCTAGTGCCTTTCACATAATGATCCCTCTCAAGACGTCCACTCTCTGAAAAATCTGGCACAATCACCTGTGGTGTCAAAATCAAAGTCTTTAATTTGAACCATGCTATAGCTAACAAAGGTATAAGTTAAGGGGACAAAACCTTTGATGAATAGATCCACTTACTATGCGGTAGAAGGACGATGCCACAACCGGAGACAATGGGTCTCCCCAAGGAGTTGAGATATATATATATATATATATATATATATATATATATATATATATATATATATATATATATATCTCTCTCGAGTGGGGTCGTGGATTTGCTTTTCTCTGCATCCCGCTACGTGTGGAATATTCAGTCGGCTGCGTCCGCCAGCGAAGCCCCGACTCGTTAGGAAGGACGTTCCCTTCCGTCCAAACCTCCATGTGGATTCCTTGCAGTAAGGAACGCCCGCCGGTGCACTGTGGATCGCGGCAGCCAAGGAGAGATACTACCAACGTGAACTGAAGCGGCGACGAGGACAGGTAAGCGGCTGTACCGCGAGGCTACAGCTCTATCCTTGCCTCGCTACCCGTACGCGCATACTGCCGGATCAGTGTCAGCCGCAGCTGCAGAGTGACCCCGGCCTGATCCCTGCCGCACTGCAGCCATCAGAGTTCACGCAGGCTACATAAGCCAAAGCGTGCGATCAGGTTGAGAGGGAGGGAGTGTTACTCCTCCCAACATTGACACTTTCAGACACGAAATGGCAAGTGAATTTCTGAAGGGGCGTGAGGCCTCAGCTAAAGCGATCTTAACAATAAATAAAGAAACAGCAACAACGAGTGCATCACAGAGTCATCAATCAGAGACAGCAGCTATCGGCATCAAACAGAGAGGCAACATCTTAGAACGACTACGACGTAAAGAAATTAGTCGGTGGTGGGAGGCGACCTCCCTCCAAAACTATCTGGAGGTGAATAGAATACCGAGAGGCCTCAGAATATTGATTACACCAACTGTGTCAATCCCAAAGCCACAAGTATTAAAAGACTGGGTTGAGAACACCACCACTTGCTCCAAAAGGATGCTGGAAATCCTCATTGCAAATGCATGGGAAGAACATAAAGAATTAATGAATCACATAGATGGATTGATGGAGGAATTCAAAAAAGAAACTGACCAAGCAGAGACCAGCAAAGTTCTGAAACTAGTAGATGACAGAGTGAGAACACATGAAAAGGGAGTAGTGGCCAGAAAACAACGTAAGTTCCTACGGGATGAAAGAGACTATGCCACAGGAAGGATTCTAACATTTGCCAGAAAATTCGACAACGCAAGATCAACACTGGCAAGAGACAAGGCCTTGGGCATCCTGGAGGATAATAGAGAGAAATCCAACACTGACCTCAGTTCCGACCAGGAATCCACAGACAGCCTCTCATCGAGCCTACATGAGCAACATTCTTTTTCTTTTTCCAAAGAACTACGCCTCTTACAAATGACAAAAGAACATTCCATCAGAGGAAAGCCGAGAGGAAGAGGACGCGGAACAAAAAACAAAACCAGAAACGGAGGATCAGAAAAAGAAAATGTAAGAACAGTTGGCATGGGAACACAAGGCCAAATGAAGAAACCATAATGGAGGACAATACTACACAGTTAACGGTAATGAACCTTACAAACAGAACACTATCTAAAGAAGAAGAGAATGTACTGAAGTTGGGGCTGTCATTTTGTCCCGATATTGGCTTTTACTTTGCTCAAACAAGGGTTGACCTTTACAAATTTGAAAGAAAGGGGGCGGAGCTAGCTCGCGACCAAGATGGCCGCTTGAGCCGATAGCTCCGTAAATCGGAACAACGATCCGCTAACGATCCTGCAGCTGCAGCACTGACCGACGAAAATTTTTGTGAGCCCTGAGCTTGGCGGACCGCCTGGGAGCGGAGGAGTGAAGGACGGCGCCCTGCGCGGCATCATGGGAGTGCCGTGAACAGATCCTTGCACTAAGCGGGCCGGAAAAGCTGGGACCCACAGTAGTGGAGAGAGCGGAGACGGGCTGACTGCGGCAGGCAAGGTTGACCGCGCGCCAGCAACGCCCTGCGCAGAGGCCCAGAACACCTTGGGACCGGCGTGGTGAGGTGACCTTAGCGGACTGCTTCGGCTCGCGCTGCCCAGACGCTGCGGATTGGGCCGGACATCGCAGCTGGCGTGTAGGTGGGGCCCAGGTGGACGCGAGACACCCACTGACATCGGCGGCTGCCCTGGAGTCGGCGCAGCGCTGAGTTCCCATACGGCCTGATCGGGCAGCTCGGAGCTGGGTGAGTGAAGCACCGGAGCGGCGACAGAGCGCCGCGCGGCCCGTCTGGCGGCAGGGCCGTACTCTGGTGCGCTGGCTCCCCGAAGGGCTGGGCATCGGGAGCGACGACGATCCGGCTGACCTCTGGAGGGCCTGGCTGAGGGGTCCACGTGTGGAGGGGGGCTTCCAGCTCCAAGACACATACGGGCTGGAGCCTGAGCTCCTTGGAGGGCCGACCAACACACGACACCTAACCTGGGAGAGGGAGCACGCAGGCCCTTATACACCGCGGCCGTCCTGGTGGGGCTATCTATGGACACTGGGAACAACGCGCAGCCCTGGGGCCCTACTCGACCGTGACATTTAATGGGGACAAGGTGCACTACTGCACGAAATCGCCCTCTGGAAGGGGGGCGGGGGGAAACCTGCAGAAAATCCCATGCGACACTGGTGACGCTTTGGTGTGGGACGCCTTGAATGACGTGGTGATGCACCCAACTACCTGAGCCATAGCAGTTGGCCTGGCTGTGGCCCGCGGGCTTGAGCGGTGGGAAGCTCCCTTTGTTTCTGCAGCGGGGGCTAGACCAGGCTTACACTTGCTGTTATTCTCCACCACCCCCCTGGACTACAACGTCTCACAGGATAATCACTGGAGGGATCGCCCTGGTGAGGTAGGCCATACCCAGAAGAGGGGCGAGAGTACAATAAGGTGAGCTCTCACTCGGTGCTGAGGAGCGCGGGAACAGAGCACGCAGCGGCAGCAGCGACCGGGAAGCTATAATGGGGCGAGTGGACAGAGCACAAACTAAACTGTCGTTCGAGCAGAAACGCTCCAAGTCTAGCGATGGCGCCACCGAGGATGGAGCTCGCGATCAGGACCGGCCTGCCCCCGACCCACACCAGGATCTCCGAGGGCTGCTGTTGACCATGGAGAAGAACCTTCAGGGGGGTATTACCTCTCTGGGCACGAAACTGGACGCCCTGCCCTATAGGATGGACCGCATGGCCGAACGTCTCGACAAGCACGCCGAGAGGCTCGATATGTCAGAACGTAGACTGACAGAGACGGAGGAGGCTCAGACAGCATTAGATACCGAACATAAACAACTGGGCAGAGTCCTGCAGGTCCTACAGGACAAAACAGAGGATCTAGAGGCGCGCTCTCGGCACTGCAATCTCCGCATCACGGGCCTGCCAGAGACAACCCAGACTGGTAATATGGAGCTTTTTACGGAGGGGCTACTGAAGTCATTACTGGGAGATGTCTCTTTCTCAAATATGTTTGTGGTAGAAAGGGCACATCGCTCACTGGGCCCACGCCCGGCACCTGGAGCAGCCCCAAGGCCGATCATAGCCAAACTGCTCAATTACAGGGACCGAGACGCCGCATTGAAACTGGCCCGGGAGAAACAACCGCTGCGCTATGAAGGGTCAACGATATCTTTGTTCCCTGACTTTACAGCCCGGGTCCAGGAGTCTCGCAGACAGTTTGTACCCATGAAGAGGCAACTCCGCGACATGGGGGTAGATTACGCCATGCTATACCCTGCGAAACTCAGGGTTAATAGGCAGGGCCGATCCCACATTTTCACGGATCCGAAAGCCCTGCAGAAGGCACTGAAAGAATGGATGAAGGAGAAGCGGATCGACACAGAGACTCAGCCAACTGAGGGGGCTGTGGGCGGCTCTCTGGACGAACAGGACTAGGTGCCTTCCGACGCCAATACTAGACAAGTGAGATCCATCGGGAGTGCGGGAGGTGACTGTGGGGTGCCCTCGCAGCACTGGGCTCCTAAGATAACTGGCAGCCGCATGAGATTTGAGTTCCAAGTTGCGGAGATTGACTTCGGCTGGGCTTAGTTTCTAAAATTTCCCCTTTTGTGTATCCTGCCGAGTGAGCTACATCCACCCCTATGTGCATCGCACTAGAAATGTTTGGTTTTGTGGGAAGGGAGGGTGGGGAGGGAGGGATCTTTTGGAGGGTGGGGGGGCACCGCGGCCAAGTTGGGGACGGGCAGGCGTGGGTGGGGGGAGAGGGGTTGGGTTTGCTTCAGGTTCTGACAGTATGATATTCTTGACATTTCCAACAATTGCCAGAACGTTAGTGGGAGGTCTTTGATTGATATGGGCCGTGTTTTAGTTGGCCTGATGTGGGCGGGGTGGGAACATGTTGAGATGGTTTTTAGATGTGTTTAAGTTTGAGACAGCTTACGACATGCAGCAACATTGCAGAGCAGCACTGACAAGATTAAAGGTGTGGATAGCGGACGACACTCTCCCAGATGACTGACACAGCTGCGATAAGACATGATATGCCCTTGGATTCTTTGACCCTGCTTACTTGGAATGTCCGAGGCCTCAATGATCATAGGAAGGTCCTTGGAATATTGAGCTATTTGTATAGACACAGGGTGGACGTGGCTCTATTGCAGGAAACGCATCTCCCGTCCGATAGTCCTATACTGAACACCAGGGGATTACGGGGTAATATCCACGCGGCAGGCTTTACCACTCATGCTAGGGGTGTATTGACGTGGGTTAACCCGAGGGGGTCGCTTCGATTGACGCCTCTGAAGACAGACAGGGATGGGCGGTATGCCCTCTCTAAATGTAGCGGTAGGGGCTTAGAGCTATTCTTTTTAAATGTATATGGCCCTAACTATGATCACCCAGCCTTCTACGACGAATTGACGACACTATCTCACACTTACGCCCAAGGGCAGACCCTATGGGGGGGGGGGGATTTTAACTTCGTCAGGGACCCGACGGGGGATAGATCGGACGGACCAGACAGGCTGCCCTCGGCATCGGCTAGAGTGGTGGAGGCATCTTTGACTCAGCTGGGCATGCGGGATGTCTGGCGACTCCGACACACAGGTCGAGGGGGCTTTACTCATTATTCAGCCTATCATAACGTCCACACGCGAATTGACTACTGGTTTGCTTCGGACTGCCTAACGTCACGCATCCGGGATTGCACGATTCTCCCTCGCACCTACTCCGATCATTCACCCCTGCTCCTGACACTCGCATCCACCAAACAACGGATTCCTCCCTTCATGTGGAGGTTCCCGCCTCATTCCCTTATGGATGCGGTTTTCAAAGAGGAGCTTACTTTGTCTATTGAGACATTTTTCGAAATTAACTTGGGGACGGTCGACTCCTTCCAGACTATATGGGAGACTTTCAAAGTCTACATACGGGGCGTTACTATTTCCAAGCACGCAGGTGTTCTCAAATCGATCAGGAATAGACTGACTGAACTAGAGCGCAAGATTAAGGCACTAGAGGCTTCCCGGATAGAGTTATTGAACACAGAGCTCGACGCTGAGATAGCGCAGACTCTTCAAGAATATCACGCGACAGCCGATACTGAGATAAAGCATCTAGGGAAATATGCTACGGCCCGCAATTATGGAGAGAGTGAGCGACCGGGAGCGGTCTTGGCACAACTCCTTAGGTCACGTAAGGACAGCACAGCGATACCGGAACTTAAACCGCAGACGGGCGAACCCCCATTAACGGATACCCAGGTGGCCGAAGCCTTTAGGCAATATTATGCGGACCTCTATTCCAACAGGGGCAATAGTTCGGACGACCAGATTCTCGACTATCTGACATACATAAAGCTCCCATGGCTCTCTGATTGGCACCGAGAGTTTCTGATGCGCCCAATTGAACGGGATGAAATCAGACTGGCGCTCTCTGGCATGCGGGCAGGCAGTGCGCCGGGTAGTGATGGCCTGACGGTCACCTTTTATAGGACGTTCCTTGACCTGTTGCTCCCGCATTTGACTACACTATTTGAAGACATGTGTATCACGGGAGAAATGCCACCAACCATGCGTGAGGCGATACTTGTGGCTATCCTCAAACCGGGAAAGCCGCCAGATGAATGTGCCTCATACAGGCCCCTGTCTTTAATGAATGTGGATGCAAAAATGTTTGCGAAAATCCTCGCGAACCGTCTGATGCCGATGGTCACGACTTTGGTGGCCCCGGAACAGGCCGGTTTTGTCCCCAGCAGGAACCCAACGTATAATCTGCGCACTGTCTTTGCTGCTTTACAACATCCTAGGCCGGAGGTACCAGCCATCGCAGTGTTCCTGGATATGGAAAAGGCATTCGACTCTGTCGAATGGCCCTTTATGAGGCAGGTCCTCAGACGTATGGGGGTCGGTGAGGCTTTTTTACAACTCCTTAACGTGCTGTATTTCTCCCCCACGGCGCGCGTTCGTATTGGCTCACTGGTCACTGACCCGATCAGGGTTTCGAGGGGCACAAGACAGGGATGTCCTCTATCCCCCATACTCTATGCCCTGATTGCGGAACCCTTAGCTTGTGCTCTGAGGGAATATCACGACCACAGAGGTATCCGCTTTCCTAATTATCGGCTAATCGTCTCTACATATGCAGACGATACGCTACTTTACGTCCGGAACCCTGAGGCCAATCTGTCCCCGGTTCTGAGAGAGGTGGTCCGCTTTGGCTCCCTGTCCGGTTTAAAAGTTAACTGGAACAAGTCCATTATGTTTCCCCTCACTCCCGCCACGGTGCCATTTGAACCTGAGTTCCCTCTGCACTGGTCCACGGAAGCAGTGCGGTATCTGGGGATCCGACTACATACCGACTCGGAGATCGTATTACGGGAGAATTACGGAGTAGCCATATCACGGCTTGAGGACGACATAGATCGCTGGATACGCCTCCCGCTGTCATTGCTGGAAAGGGTGTCCTTGATGAAAATGGTTGTGCTACCGCGATTCCTCTCTCTCTTTACAAATATCCCGATGGTTCTTGCTCGGCCCTTCTTCCAACGCCTTCAATCCCTATTGATTCGCCTGGCTTGGGCGGGCAAGCAGGCGCGAGTGGCATGGCGAATACTGACGCTGCCATATTCCATGGGGGGACTTGGTGCCCCAGATCTGGAACTATATTATAGAGTCGCCCAGAGCTCACACGCTTATTACTGGATACATGGCCCCACAAACATACCCCATGCGCGGATTGAAACTATCGTTGCTGCCCCTAGACCACTTCCCTCACTGCTGTTTGGTCCCCCTGATCGACGCACAGGTATCATGGATTCCCTCAATTCGGTAGTGTATGCCTGGCATTCACTCTTGGCTGCGCAAGCGGGCAATATATTATACTCCCCGGTGACCAGGCTAGACTGGTGCTCATGGCTCACCCCGTGTAGGGACAGAGGGGTCGTGACTGCGCTACAGACGATGAACATTCAAACTGTGGGGGACCTTTTCTCGGACTGTACTGTACGCCAATGGGGAGAGGTGATAGGGGGGGGAGGACCTGTCTACATTGTTGGCACACTTCCAATTTTTTAGAGTTCGTCATGCTCTGCGGGAGATGTTGGAGGAGGATATGGCTGAACCCCCTGACTTTCTTGCCCTCACCGCAGTCATCAGGGCGCAATCCCCTGCCAGACTGGTATCCAAACTTTATAATATCTCGCTGTCTGCGAGAGGCGGGGAATATACCAAGCCGCGACTAGCTTGGCAGAGGGACCTGCAAGTAGAAATTACGGATGACAAATGGCTATACTGTTGCATGAGCACCAAAAGGGTCTCGTTGAACGGCCGCCACAGGCTAGTTCATTTTAAATTTCTGAACAGGGTCTACTACACACCGGAGCGCCTGCATCGCTACGGGTTGCGCGAAGATCCCAAATGTGACAGATGCGGGGAATTGGTTGCGGACTTTATCCATGTAGCCTGGACTTGTCGAGGGGTAGCTGATTTCTGGAGCCGTGTTTTCGTGGAGATAAGTAAGTTAACGGACTTGACCCTTGACCCGGACCCGTTCTTGGCCTTGTTGGGGTACTCAAAGTCTCTCCCTAGGTCCCTTAGACGACTGGTCGACATGGCGCTCCTCTTAGCCAGGAGATGCGTTGCGGCTTGCTGGATGCGTGGCCCAACGCCCACACTCGGACAGTGGTCAAAAGATATGCTATACTGCTGCACCCAAACAGAAAATTATAGCGACCACGTAACAGACCAAAGAATTTCTGGGCCCTATACATAATGAAGAGGGCGGCACTGGAGGCAGACGGCACTAGCACAGGCTGAATTATACATGACGGCATGAACCCCCTGAACGCACACCCCTGGCCGTGAACCTTCCTTTGGTGACACATCACATCCAATTCCCCATAAACATTGACTCCACACAGAGAGGGGGAAACGGGGGGAGAAGTGTGCTCAGCTCGACCCACCATGTGATTACTGATTTGTATGCTGCACTGTACTGCTATTCCTTAATCTTTCTTTCAGGGAACCATGATGTATCGGTTTTTGAATGTCATAGGAATAAGATATTGGCTGTAGATTGTCTCTGTTCTTTTGGGGATTCCTTTAATTATTTTTCTTTTTTGTTTGTTATTGCACAAAAATTCAATAAAGAAATTATTTTTAAAAAAATTAAAAAAATTGAAATAAAGTTTTAATTGTATAAATTACAACATGGCAAAAAATATATGGAAACGGGAAGGGCTAGACAACCTAACCCACCCAGTACTAATAACAGACTAGCAATAGAAGACATACCTATGCTACAGCTGATGACTGACCTGGACGAAGACATAGATCTGAATACTATGGACGAAGTGACTGACCCCTTCGACCCTACACATATACAGGACATAACACAGAAATTTGGGATAGGTACACGTGAAACCCTGACAACAGAGTTTAAAGCCAGGTCAAGATATGTACCCATGACAGTTAAGGACAACATTGACATCTTTAGCGACCTTGTTGCACAAGATCTTGAGAGACTTGTACATTCAACACCACGCAACAGTAATGTGACAAACTCAGTGGGAAGCCATTAGAAACTTACAGAGTGATCAAGATCTTATCATCAAACCCTCGGACAAAGGGGGAAATGTAGTCCTTATGACCAGAACCATGTACACTAGGGAGGCCTACCGGCAATTGAATAATACACAATGCTACTGCAAAGTGGATAAGAAATATCTTAGTGAACTACAACACAAATACCACAGTAGACTAGATGACTGGCATGAGGGAGGACTTCTGACATGGGATGAAAGAAGGTTTCTCAGAAATGAGACACCGACTACACCCACATTTTACCTTCTACCCAAAGTCCACAAAAACGCACAGGAACCCCCGGGCAGACCAATAGTTTCCACCAAAAATAGCCTTTTGGAAAAAACTTCAACCTTTGTTGACCACTTCCTATTCCCTTTTATCAAAAAACTCAATTCTTACTTAAGAGACACTAGCGACTTCCTGGAGAAAATAAGAGACACAGTCATCAGTAACAATCATTGGCTAGTAAGTCTGGACGTAGAGTCTCTCTATACAAGCATTAAACACGACGATGGACTAAAGGCATGTAAATTCTTTCTGAAAACCTGTGATATTCAATTGTTGGAACATACACAAATGCTTTTGGAGATGATAGATACATGTTTAAAAGAGAATGTATTTATGTTTGAGAAAGATTACAAACAGCTACAGGGGACTTCCATGGGCACCTGCTTCGCCCCCAGCTATGCTAACCTCATGGTAGGCTGGTGGGAGAACCGGGTGCTCTGGAACGACCGGACTGAGAAATGGATTTACAATGTGAAAAAATGGCTAAGATACATCGATGACGTGTTTTTTGTATGGGAAGGAAGTGAAGTGGAATTAAATCTGTTTATTGACTTGTTAAATAAAAATGTTAATCTCAAGTTCACCAGACACTACAGCAAGGAAACAATTGACTTTCTTGATCTGAAGCTTTCCATTGAGAGGGGAACAATTTGCACCAATCTCTTTAGAAAGAAAACTGCAGGGAATTCGATCCTGCATGCCTCTAGCAGTCACCCACCGAGTTTTAGATGGGGCATGCCCTACAGTGAATTTCTCAGGGCAAAGAGGAACTGCAGCACTGCCACTGCTTTCGAACAAACAACACAGGCTATGAAAATGAGGTTCAGGGAAAGAGGTTAGCAGACAGGAGCTCTTAAACAGGCAGAAGCCTGAGTTAGGGATTCCCGAGAGACAAGATCCTGCCCAAAAAAGCGGTACTGAGGTGAGCAATCAGGACACAACTGAACCGGTCAGGTTCATCACAAGGTACAGCAGCCACGCAGACCAATTACGTAAAATCTTGAAACACAGGTGGGGGATCTTGAGGCAGGACCCTATACTAAGGAATAAGATAGGACTTAATCCATCTATGTCCTACAGGAGAAGTACCTCACTCAAAGACATGCTTGTACATAGCCACTTACAAACCAAGGAGTATAACTGGCTCAAACAAGCCAAAGGCTTCCGCAAATGCGGAAACTGCATGGCCTGTAGACACAGCAGTAATGTGACAGAA
The DNA here is from genome assembly GCA_963921515.1 of Calotriton arnoldi. Lineage (NCBI taxonomy): Eukaryota > Metazoa > Chordata > Amphibia > Caudata > Salamandridae > Calotriton > Calotriton arnoldi. Next base: position 767,558 of record CAWUFW010002548.1, on the reverse strand, counting down.
ATCACCCTAGGAGAGGTTAAAACCCCTTGGAAGATCCCCAAGATGATTACCTGTAACACTGACTTTGTCGTCTATGCCGTAGTGTGCCCATGTGGCCTATGGTATATTGGCTCTACAACATTCCCAGTGAAGAAACGGATTTTAGAACACTGGAGAGCAATAACCAACAAAGACCACAGCTACAACACAGAAAGGCACTTCACTGCCAAGCACAATGGAGATTGGACCAAGGCTAAATATTTTGGCCTAGATTGCGTGAACCTGAACCCGAGAGGTGGAAACAGAATAGGGGCCCTTCGCAGATTGGAATCACGCTTCATTTTACAAGCCGGTAGCAAGTTCCCGGGAGGGCTGAACTTAGATGAGGAGATGCATTCCCATTTGTAAGAAATAGAGATAGCCTTGGAATTCGTTGATTCCTGACCTCACGCTCCACTACCCCCATCCTTCCTTCCCCGCCCCCTCCCCGACAATTATCCCCTCTCATTCACAATTCTTATATTGCACAGGTGTCACTTGTATGAACACAATATTGCAATAATGTGGATGCATGTGATGTTTTTATAACCGTTTTCTTTTTTTTAAAAACCTAAACTCTAGTGGTAAATTTCATGAAAAAGTTGTGTAAGGTGTGGTAACATGTTGGGATTTATCATGTACTTAGACGGCAGACTTAATGACTCTACCACATATTAACAGTTGTTATTTACATTTCCATTGCAGGGAGACTACGCAAGTGGTTCACATTGGATTCACTCACCCAGGATAAGGTTATGCGCACCCAGATTTGCTGGACGACCGAGGTATCCTTCGTACTCTTTGATACTATAACCATTAGTCGAAAGTTTGTAAACTAACAACCCTAGTACTAGATGGATTGGGCTACTGAATTTCTGGTACTATACCGTCACTGCCTCTCATCATTATCACAGGCAACACATAACAAGATGCCAGGGCCGCGCAATTCGGTACTATACCGTGACTCACAAGCGCCCCTAACAGGGAGGATATGCTCGAGCACCTCACCCCTGGCACCACACACGTGACACACACAAACCCTAGGACGATTAGGCAAATAAAACCTGCAACAATACCAAACTGTAAAAATATGCAAGAAGCAGAACATCTAACATAATGCAATCCACGAAATGCCCATTTATGTTTTTGTCATTCACACAAAAGTTGTAAATATTTTTTCAATATTTTTTCTGTTTACTAAGGTGTCACGTGGTATGTTTGACCACAAAAACACTTAAATGGGATATGACCCAGGATGGGGGTCAGGTGATCAAAACCACGGACGTGGTCGAAACGCGTCTTTTTGTCAAAGAATAATAAAATCCTTAAACCTGATCGAGTGGGCTCGTGGATTTGCTTTTCTCTGCATCCCGCTACGTGTGGTGTGTATATATATATATATATATATATATATATATATATATATATATATATATATAATCTTGCTGCACAAATAATAGACAAGCACACGCGGGGAAGTTAAACCCATTCAGGATTTATTCGGAATCTAGTTCAAGCGCGTTTCGGCAGTTTGCCTTCGTCAGTTTCGGCAACTGTCGCGTATAGGCCTCTTATTTCCTTTGCATATTCAACATTCCCCTGGACCGCAGAAAACGTCAGCGCCATTTTGGAGTGGCGTTTCACACAATTCATTAGTATTTCCAGATATACATGATTTAAATGTTGCGAAAATACATCAACAGGAACAGACATCAATAAATGAAATTCTGTATTTCAAGAAGCTCTCCATAATATATATTCAAGAAATTTTGCCCTAAATGGGCTCAGCGCTAATACATAGTCTCGTATAGACCATAAGTATTCCCCATGATAATTATGCAGATATATTGACAGGAACAATTTATATTTCATATATATATATATATATATTTTTTTTTTTAATAGAGTTTTATATAGCGCGAACTAGACCAGAGAAATCGGGTATCAGAGCGCTTTACATGAACACCAGTTGCGTTACACAAGGACACATTCATTTTTGTTAGGCACGGGGAGATTAAGTGATTTGCCCAGAATCACAGGATGTTGAGCATCGTTGCCGAGACTTGAACCCGGTTCCCCAGGTTCAAAGTCGACCGCTACATCTTCTCCCCTAAAATTACTCAATAATCTGTATTCCAGAATTTATACCCTAGATGGGCTCAAAATTTTCTATGTCCCTATTCTCTACCTGTTTATGTGCATATAATGACATGTGGAAATACCTCAATGAAATGTCCTTCCTGATTCCTACTTATCTTACAGATGCACACCCAATTCCTCCCCACTGTTCAGCCCCAAGGGCACCTTTGTTAACATGTCCAGTATAGATCTGGACTCTAGTCTTCGCAGCTTCTTTTCTCTGTCCCCACCCTTACATCACGCGGTACATGATCTAAACAGAAAAATCTTAACAGATTTCTGTTGCTCTGATGATGACTTTCGATGTGTCTTGCCACAGGATAATTTACATCTTTTTTGGCAATAGCTCTCTGATGCTCTAGGATTCGGAGCTTAACAGGATGTATTGTGCTCCCCACATACCTTAAGTTATACGGGCAAATTTAGCAATATACTGTAAAAGGTGTATTGCAATTCATTAATTTACTTAATTTGATCGAATCACGTAAACCTCCCATCTCATAGGTAGTAACTTTTTTGCTTTGTGCACAAGCCTTACACCTGCCACATGGAAAAAAGCCAAGTAGCTGTTGCAGGCCTGTCTGTGGTCTCACTGGGGGGAGGTAGCTTTCCACTAATTGATCTTTAATAGATCGTGTCTTCCTAAATGTCAGGGAGGGGTGTGATGGTAAATCTCATCCTATTATCGGGTCAGATTTAAGTATCTGCCAGTTTCTTTACATGATACTTCTCACATGTCTTGCTGCAGTAGAGAAACTAGTGATTAGTCAGAAGTTATTCTTGATATTCACCTTCCCACCTTTTGATTCCTCTTTTAAGAGATCTGATCTATTCTTAATCTTTACTTTCTCCATGGCTTCACTCTAGACATTTTCGATAGCCCCTCACTACAAATCTTTCAATGCTTTCTTGTGCTCCTTGCTGAAAATTGTCCTCTCTCGAGCTATTGCGTTTAACCCTCAATAGTTCTCCGTATGGAATGCTATTCACCAGGTTTCGAGGATGACTATTCCTTGCATGCAGGATAGAGTTTCCTGCGTTAGATTTTCTGTATAATGCGGTACTAATCTTATTGTCCCTTCCAAATACCCTCAGGTCTAGAAACTTAATTCAGAGGAGCTGATCTCACTTGTGAATTTAAGATTCAGATCATTGTGATTCAAGTAAGAGATCATTGTGATTCAAGTAAGAAATCTATTGTTTGGCGGACTCTTCTGTACCTTGACATATGATGAATAAATCATCTATATAGCGTCTCTAGCTCACAATCTGTTCTACCCATCCATCACAGGTATCCGTCCATGCCACCTGCTTCTCCCACCAGCCCACAAACAGGTTCGCGTAGCTGGGGGCGAAGCAGGTTCCCATGGCCGTCCCCTTAATCTGTGTAAATATCCGGTCCTGAAAAATAAAGATGTTGTTGTGCAGGCAGAAGTCCACAAATTCAAGTAGCATTTCACTATGCTCTGCATATTTCAGCGGGCGGCTTTTCAAAAAGTATCTTACTGATTCCAGTCCTTTTTCATGTGCTATACTAGGATATAGATTAGCCACGTCCAATACTATCACTATCACTCCAAGCGAACTTCACCAATATCCCAAGCATGCCCTTTGAAGAGTCGGCTGTGTATTGTGCCCATTCCTCCAGCAGGCGTGGGTCAGGGTTCTCATATGCCGGGACAGTGTAAATCATGAGCCCTCTTGGTACTCTATTGACATCTATGTAGTGCTGCAGTGAAGTGGCTTCCCACCACTTCCTCGTCTCGCGCTCATAGAGCCTTTCCAACTGTTGATACTTGTATCTTAGATCTTGCTGCGATGGGTTTATGGCACCTCTGTCCACTGTTGTGCGATCCTGTCTTACTCTAAAAATGTCCGAGGCCGCTTCGCGGCGTGCCGTTTCACTGAACATTTGCCAAGTAGAGCTCTCTTGTACGCTCTCCCCCCTCGCTATGCCGTGTTTGTGTAAAGAATAAGATGGTGCCTCTCTCTTACCGGACTGTCTCGTTACTTCCAGACTCTGGTAGGCAATCCACTAATGACTCTTCCAAACTTCTGGGATCCCCCAGTCCATGGCGGTGCGGAGACTTTTACACGTCTCAAAGCTCCGTCCTCTGCCAGGTGTCGCCGCACTCGTTAGCGGGTGCCCTGTCACGCGAGGGCAGACTCACAGTATATCTTGCTGCACAAATAATAGACAAGCACTTGCGGGGGAGTTAAACCCATTCAGGATTTATTCTGACTCTAGTTCAAACGCGTTTCAGCAGTTTGCCGTCGTCAGTTTCGGCAACTGTCGCGTATAGGCCTCTTTTATTTCCATTGCATATTCAACATTCCCCGGGATGGCAGAAAACGTCAGCGCCATTTTGGAGTGGCATTTCACACAATTCATTAGTACTTCCAGATATACATGATTTAAATGTTCCGCAAATACATCAACAGGAACAGACATCAATAAATGAAATTCTGTATTTCATGAATCTCTCCATAATATATATTCCAGAAAGTTCGCCCTAAATGGGCTCAGCGCTAACACATGGTCTTGTATAGACCATAAGTATTCAAGTATTCCCATGATAATTCAGCAGATGTATTGACAGGAACAAGCTATATTTCATAAAATTACTCAATCTGTATTCCAGAATAAAAAATATATATATATATATATATATTCACTGAAAAAACCACAGGTTTCAGGGACGTTATAGTTAGGCTGACATTTCACTCGTACAAAACCAGAGAAATTCAGCCGTTATAGTTAGCTGAGCTAACTATAACTCGCGCCCCTGCAATGCACTGCTGATGGCGTCACATATTACATCACTCATGACATGGTCAGTGACATCACTGATTACATCATCCAGTGACTGAGTGTTTCTAAAAAGTTTAAGAATTTATATATATATATATATATATATATATATATATATACACGTCAAGGTGTATTGAAGAATGGGTCCGTGTAGGAGTGTCTGTATGGATGATTTAGTGGGTGTGTGACTGACTGTATAAGTGAGTGATTAAATGGGTCAGTGAATGTATGGGTGAGTGACTAATCTGTGTGAATGTGTGTATCAGTCTGTCAGTTGGTGTGCAAGTGGCTGCATGGGTTGGTGAGTAGGTGCACGAGTGTCTATATGGGTTATTGATTAGTTGTCCGAGTACCTGTATGGGATCCTGAGTGTCTGTGTGGGTGGGTGAGGGGGTGTGTGACTCCCTGCATGGATATATGAGTGGGTAAATCCCTGGGTGTATGGGTTCATGAGTGTGTCTGTGAGGGACTGTATGGGTGAGTGAGTGTGCGTATGGCTGTGTCGGTGAGTGAATGGATGTCTCAGTGGTATATGGGTGAGTAACAGCATATGTGAAAGGCAGTATATGTGAATGTTGCAGTATATAAGTGAGTGTATGTGTGAGTGATTGATTGTGAGTGGCTATATGGGTGAGTGTGTGCTTGTGTCAGCGACTGTATAGGAGAGTAAGTATTTGTTAGTATCAGTAGTGAGTGTGTGTTTCTGTATGGGTGAGTAAGTGGCTGTGTGATTGAGTGTTTGGGTGAGTGAGTAGGTGTGTAAGTAGCTCTATGGGTGACTGACGGTGTATGAGTGGCTGTATTGGTGTATGAGTGGATATATCAGTGGTTGTATTGGTGAGTGACTGGCTGTATGAGTGCCTGTATGGGTGAGTGAGTGGATGTGTATGTAGACCTATGAATCAGTGAGTGGGTATGTACGTACTGGTATTGGTGTGTCAATGGTTTCAAGAATGGTAGTCTGAAATTTGGAGTGGGTGTATGAAAGGTTATATTGGGGTGTGAGAAGGTGCATCAGAGATTATGTGGATGATGTCATCAGTGATGTCATCAGTGATGTCACTGACCAGGTCATGAGTGATGTAATACGTGACGTCATCAGCAGTACATTGCGGGGGCGTGAGTTAGTTAGCTCAGCTAACTATAACGGCTGAATCTCTCTGAAATGTCAGCCTAACTATAACGTCCCTGAAACCTGCGGTTTTTTCAGTGAATTTCTATGGTTTTCTAAATGCTAATTCCTAACTATAACGTCCCTGAAACAAGTTTTTTTTGTGAAATATATACATATATATATATATACACATATATATACACACACACACACACATATATATATACACACACATATACAAAAAAGATTTTTTTTAATGGTTTTCTAAAAAAATATATATAATTTATATATATATGCAGTAAATAGTGTTTTTTTTTTAAATATAAAAACGGGCTGCAAGGTGCTACCTTGCCATGATACAGGGGAATGATTGGATGAGTGCATGGGTAGTGCCCGAGTGATTAGATGAGTGCATGGGAAGTGCCTGGATAAGTGCGTGGGTAGTACCGGAGAGAATGCAGCAGTGTATGCATAGTGCCGGAGTGAATGATTGAGTGCAAGGATAGTGCGTAAGTGATTGGATAAGTGCATGGGTAGTACCTAAGTGAATGATTGAGTGCATGGGTAGTACCTGAGAATGCATGAGTGCTAGGATAATGACTAGGTAATTGGATGAGTGCATCAGTAATGCCTGGGTGATCGGATGAGTGCAAGGGTAGTGCCTGGGTCATTGGATGAGTGCATGGGCAGTGCCTGGGTCATTGGATGAGTGCATGGGCAGTGCCTGGGTCATTGGATGAGTGCATGGGTAGTGCCTGGGTCATTGGATGAGTGCATGGGTAGTGCTTGAGTGAACAGATGAGTGCAAGGGTAGTGCCTGGCTCATTGGATGAGTGCATGGTACTGCCTTGGTGATTGGATGAATGCATGGGTAGTGCCTGAGTGAATGGATGAGTGCAAGGCTAGTACCTGGGTGATTGGATGAGTGCAAGGCTAGTACCTGGGTGATTGGATGAGTGCATGGGAAGTGCTTGAGTGAATGGTTGACTGTAATACTAGTGCCTGGGTGACTGGATGACTGCACGACTAGTGTGTGTGTGATTGCATGAGTGCATGCGTAGTGCCTGGCTCATTGGATGAGTGCATGGGTAGTGTCTGGGTGATTGGATGAGTGCATGGGTAGTGCCTGAGTGAATGGTTGAGTGTAATAGTAGAGCCTGGGTGATTGGATCAGTGCATGACTTGTGCATGTGTGATTGTATGAGTGCATTCATAGTGTCTGGTTGATTGGATGAGTGCAAACGTAGTGCCTGGGTCACTGCATAAGTGCATGGGTAATGCTTGAGAGAATGGATGAGTGCATGGGTAGTACCTCAGGGAATGGTTGAGTCAGAGGGTAGTGCCTGAGTGATTGGATGAGTGCACGGGCAGTGCCTGGGTGATTTTGTGAGTGATTGGGTAGTGCGTGAGTGATTGGATGAATGCATGGGTAGTGCCTGAGTGAATGGATGAGTGCAAGGATAGTACCTGGATGATAGGATGAGTGCAAAAGTAATGGCTGGGTCATTGCATAAGTGCATGGGTAGTGCCTGAGAAAATGGATGAGTGGATGGGTAGTACCTCAGCGAATGGTTGAGTGCAAGGGTAGGGCCGGAGTGATTAGATGAGTGCAAGCAAAGTGCCTGAGAGAATGCATAAGTTCATGGTTAGTGCCTGAGTGAATGCTTGAGTTGAAGAGTAGTGCTTCAGTGATTGGATGAGTGCAAGGGTAGTGTCTGGGTGATTGGATGAATGCATGTGTAGTGCGTGGGTGATTGGATGAGTGCATACGTAGTGCCTGAGAGAACACACAAGTTCATGGGTAGTGCCTGAGTAATTAGAGTGCATGTGTAGTGGTTTAGTGACTGGATGAGTGCATGGGTAGTGCCCGGGTGATTGGATGAGTGCATGTGTATTGCCGGAGAGAATGGAGGAGTACATGGGTAGTGCCTCGGTGATAGAATGAGACCATGCGTAGTGCCTGAGTGTATGGTTTAGTGCAAGGATAGTGCTTGAATGATTGGATGAATGCATGGGTAGTGCCTGGGGGACGGGATGAGAGCAAGAGTAGTGTCTGCGTCATTGGATAAGTACATGGGTAGTACGTGAGAGAATGCTTGAGTGTATGCATAGTGCCCGAGTGAAAGGATGAGTGAAAGGATAGTTTCTGGATGATTGGATGAGTGCATGGGTAGTGCCTGAATGATTGGATGAGTGCATGGGTAGTGCCTGAGTGATTGGATGAGTGCATGGGAAGTGCCCGGGTGACTGGATAAGTGCATGGGTAGTACCTGAGAGAATGCAGGAGTGTATGCATAGTGCCTGAGTGAATGGTTGAGTGCAAGGATAGTGCATGAGTGATTGGATGAGTGCATGGGTTGGACCTAGGTGAATGACTGAGTGCAAGAGTAGTGCATGAGTGATTGGATGAGTGTAATAGTAGAGCTTTTTCCTCTGGCAGCTTCACTATTCACAGACTGCTCAGAATATTGGGCCTAGCCAAATATAAAACAGCAACCCTTCCCATGTCACTGTTGTAAGTCTCACAATGTTTCCGAAGACGCACCCACTCCACTGTAGAATCTTTTATACATCCACTGCCGCGCCCACACAACCATTCACAAACCCATTCACAAAGCCATACCAGTACTTACACACCCACTCACTGATTCATTGATCTATACACACATCCACTCCCTCACCCATACTGCCACTCATAGACCCACTCACTAACTAATACAGCCATTGACATATCCACACTGAGTGAGTCACCCATAAAACTAATCGCACACCTAGACACTCACCCATACAGTCAATCATACAGCCACTTACTCACCCAAACAGTTACACACCCACCCACTTACTCATAGAAATAGGAACACATACTCACTCAGCTATACAGTCACTGACAGTCCACTTTAGTCCTGAGGTCCTCAGGACACAAGGGGACCTCATTTCCCCACCAGCAGTGCGCCAAGATGCGTGTTTGCAGAGTGGTGTAAAAAGGGGCGTGGCCTCCTACCACCTCTCAGCAATCCCACTGTGTGGGGCTTACTGGAGGTAACAGGTGGGCTAGTTGGCCCCTAAGGACCCTCAGCAGCAAAGGGGACTTCACCCCCCAACCAAGAGCGTGCAAGAAGGCGCGTTTACAGAGTAGTGGAGAAAGGGGGCGGGCCTCCAGCAAGTTGCCGGCTTCCCATTTTTTTTTTAATTTTAGGAAGGGGGGTTGTGTGGCCCCCATTCCCTTCATCCTTTTGGGCCCCGGGGACCCCATCTTCCGGGGCCGGACCAATTTTTTATTTGTTTTTCAAAAAAATAAAAAGGGAGGGGGGGCCGCGCGGCCCCCCCTCCCGAGGCCTATTTCAGCCCAGGGGACCATCCCCGGAGCCCAGCCATTTAAAAAAAAAAAAAATCTTCAAGGGAGGAGGTCTGAGCGGCCCTCCTACCCCAGGCCATTTTCAGCCCCGGGGAACCCATCCCCCAGTGCTTGGTCACAACATTGGGGACCACGGGGAGGTGCCCCAAGGCCCCCGCAGTCCCTGCCGGCTCCCCGCCTTCTGTGGAAGCCAGCATTGCTTTTGGGCAAAGGGAGCTGCTAACATGCAGCTCCCTTTGCCCAAAAGCAATACTGCTTCGTTTCGTGCAAGCGAGAGCATTTTTCAATGCTAGAAGACAAAAGAGGTACGGTGTTCCTGGGTGGCAAGTTGGCCACCTGGTTAGTACTCAGAGTGGTGGGGAGGTGGGGAATACCTCCTTTCGGAACTAGGACCCTCACACACCCAGCAAGCTAGGTGTCATGCTTCATCATATGGGTCTGCTCCTCGTCGAGCCGGCGCTGCAATGCTCGACGGGCACCCATAAAGGGGCTCTTTATCGGAGATCTTTTGTTCCTTGCCGAGAGCTACCCAGAGTTCTCTGCTTCTTTTTTTGCATAATTTATTCGTCACTCTATGCCTGAAAGGGTATTCTTTTGACTTATACTGGGTGCTCCCTTGTGTCTGGACAAAGCTATACCTCTCTGAAGAGCTCTAATTAGAGCGAAACACTGTGTCAGGGGTTGCTTTTACTCATTTCAGGTTGGCTTGGATGGTATTTAACCAATTCAAAGCTGTAATATTGTGCCTGGAGTGGTAAATGGCTTTTGTCATTTTACAGCTCGGCATGGACAGCACTGTGCTAGTCCTATGCTTAAAGACCTTGCTGTAGAAATGGCAAAAGACTTTGTCCCCTTCTATCTCAGCGTGGATGGCACTGTGCTAATCCTATGCTTAAAGACTTTGATAGAAAAGCAGACATTTGAGGTGAGCAGATCTAGAGTGTCGCTGGTGTTGAGAGTGCTCTATACAGGAGCTGCTTTCCACCTAAACTTGAGAGCTACCCAGAGTTCTCAGCTTCTTTTTTTGCATAATTTATTCGTCACTCTATGCCTGAAAGGGTATTCTATATATATTATATATTAAAAGTTGCAAGCAAATATAATTGTAAAAAAAAAAAAAACCTTTATCATTACGAAACACTTTACCTGTAATTCTGACTTCTGCGTGTATGCATTGAGTTGTCCATGTTCACTGTTCTATATTGGCAGTACAATTCATAAAGCTAAGAAAAGGGTCCTAGAACACTTACGAGCAATCACAAGAGAAGATAAACAGTATCCAATAGCAAGGCCTTTTGAAGAAGAACAAGCTAACGACCCAAGATGGCTAAAATTCTGTGTACTTGACAGGATTCTAACATCAGGAGAGTCGGAAACAGAATTCAAGAGTTGAACCAATTGAAATCTAGGCTGATTATAAAATACGAAACTATGCACCATGTGGGCTTGAATAAAGATGAAGAGTTAGCAGTAAACTTAGGGTAAATCTCAGTTAGATTTAGATTGTCTCTAGGAGATAAACAATTTCTGGTTACTATGAACGAATCTCGAATTGTTAGTTTGCTGTTTTTAATATGAGGTATGAAAGATCGTAACTGATCTTGCACTATTTTTATTTTTGCAGGTAACCTGGAGATCACCTCCGGAAGAAAAGAAACGCAAAAGAGCTTGTTTATATCTGGGTCGGTCTAGGGTAGCTGGGTGACCTTTTTGAAAATTTTTGTTAAGTTTGCATGAAATGGTCTATAACATAATCAATGATAGCCCACCGGGGCAGAATTTAGTTTATCTGAAGCTGGATTATTGCAGGGCTATGTTGCCAACAAAAGAGAAGATGTAACACAAGTAAATACGCCCAAGAACAATTCCAGGGTAAAAAACGCAATTTTAAAAAAATGCTGCGACATTGTGGAGATTTGCGAATCCGCTGCAAACATTTATTTTGTTGTAAAAAAAGCCCAGGTCTCCCCGTACTGCTGCATCGCTTTTGCTCCTGTTTTCTTCTTGCTTTTCCCCATTTTTTGTGTGCCCTTTCCTTGCTTTTCCCGCGTTCTCGCTGAAATCACCTTGTTTTTTCACCAGTTTTTTGTTTGCCAGCGCCATGCTTTTCCGTCGTTTTCAATGTTTTCTCCTTACTTTTTCGCCCCGTATTTTGTGTGCCATCTCCTTGCTTTTCCCTCATTTTCACTGCTTTCTCCATGCTTTTTTTCCCAATTTTTTGAGTGCCTTCTCCTAGCTTTTCCCTTGTTTTCACAGATTTCTCCTTGCTTTTCCCCGTTTTTTGTGCAACTTCCTTGCTTTTCCCTCGTCCTCACTGCTTTCACCTTGCTTTTCCCCCCGTTTTTGAGTGCCTTCTCCTTGATTTTCCCTCGTTTTTACTGCTTTCTCCTTGCTTTTTTCCCAAGTTTTTGAGTGTCTTCTCCATGCTTTTCCCTCATTCTCACCGCTTTCACCTTGCTTTTCCCCGTTTTTTGAGTGCCTTCTCCTTGCTTTTTCCTCATTTTCACTGCTTTCTCCTTGCTTTTTCACTCGTTTTGTGTACACCTTCTCCCTGCTTTTCACACGTTCTGCTTTCTCCTTGCTTTTTCACCCGTTTTTTGAGTGCCTTCTCTTTGCTTTTCCCTTGTTCTCACTGCTTTCTCCTTGGTTTCCCCCCTGTTTTTAGAGGGCCTTCTCTTTGCTTTTCCCTCATTCTCACGGCTTTCTCCATGCTTCCCTCCCTCCTTCCCCCCCCCACCTTTTTAGTGTGCCTTCTCCGTGCTTTTCCTCGAAGGCCATGCGCAGCGTGGGGTTCAATGCACGCACTGAGGGTTGGCCCCAGGGCTTATGTTCTCTACACTTGCTCATTATGGAATTGCCGCAGGTCCCTTGTACCTCTGTTTTCTCTCTGTCATTGCAAGCCTCTGCTTTTCTGCTGCCTCGGTTTGTACATTTCCCTTGTTCTGTCAAAGTTAACTGATAATAAATAAGTGCTGTCCCATCGCTTGCCGAACTTCATCTGTGTGTTTGTAGTAAACTGCCTACTGGATTGTACCTTATGCCAGATATGGGCAACAAATCGGGGCCTGTATGTATTGAAACGTTGTGTGTGTAAATTACAGATGCATTAATGGACTGTTAGTATGTACACCATGGATCTTCAATTGCACTCCTGGGCACCCGGCTGCAGCATGGGCGGAAGTAGGCAGCCGGGACCAGTGTACAGTTACTCATGCATCTGATTTGATGCGCCTGCCTCTATGCGCTGTATGAACGAGAACAAACGCATCCAGTAAGCAGAGGGAAAGAAAATTCCAGGGTTTGCCCCGGACGGGGTGACTTCTGTGGGTGTTGGGAAAGGTGTCAGGCTGCCATCCCTATAAAGCCTCCGGTAATGGAGAGGTAGCCTGCTCCCGAAGTGAACCCAAGGGCTGGCAGGAGTCAGCACACACTGGCAGGCTGCTGGGCACGGTGAAAGGACGGGGGCCTCGTGTGCCATTGGCAATAGCTAGTTTTCGTCTGAGGTATGCAAGAAGCCGGTGCTGCAGGAGGGGAGAGGCAGCCCTGATGATGTTTCCGATCCCTGGCACGATTGTGAGAGCAGGTGTGAGGTCAGTGAGAGTGCCAGCCCCACCCTGGTATGATGTCCCAGAGACTGATGTTACACCAGCTGGCCTGGTGATATAGCCCAGGCTCGTTTGGTGCCCCTGTGTACGCAGAACCCCCAGGCTCCTAACAGTGAGATCAGGTTTCCTTCTGCCTCCGCAGGAGCCACCAGTGCTTGATTGAAGCTGCACTTGGCTCCTAGGAGACCCCAACCTTGAATTATGAGAGCTATTCGATCTCGCCCTCCTCCCATCGCCCTCCCCTGGAAACCTTTGTGCTGCTCAGAGAGCGCCTCCGCAGGTACGGTTTGCTGCGCTCTCACAAGAATGCAAGCAGCCTTTGCTGACATGGTTTTGCGCCCCCCATCTTTATTAGGTCTCGCCTGAGCCAGCGCATGCGCTGATCTGGCGAGACTTGTAGTGAGTGGGCATTCAAAAATCCGACCACACGCTTTCTGTGTGGCCTCGAGCGTGCGGTTACGCGCACAGTTACGAGCAGAGGCGCCATCTGGCTTACCTCTCTCGTCATGCGCTCAGCCCATCGCTTGCGGGCACACAGAAAGCGTGTGGACGCTGCAGCTGCTTTCACTTTTGCCGCCGCGCGCCCACTCGCTCCGTCCTCTCCGTCTCCTTTTTGAAGACCGTTTGTTCTTTTCGCCATCTCCTCGCAGCTCGCTATTTTTTTTTTTTTTAAAGGCATGGGGAGAGCCTACACGGAGGCTCGAACCCTGATTCCCAGTACTAAAGTCGGCCGCTCTACGTCTTATGCATATCCTGTCAGGATAAGGATCAGCATTTTTTTGGCCTTTTATCTACATTTCCCAAGGCACCCTCCCAGCACCCCCACCCTTAACCCTTTCCTCCCATTTGTTCCTTATTGAGACAATGCATGCGCTATTTTCATTGTAGCTGTGCGTTTTGAAAAGGGAGCTTTTCGATTAACAACGAAACTAACAGCTTTCATCCTCTTGGGGCAACAGCCTTTTTGTGTTTATTCATTAAATCTTGCATGAGATTATTGAAAGATTAAAACACGCACCAGAAAGAAGAGAAGGAAAGCAGCAGGCGTGATGGAGAGATAGGCTTTAGGATAAAAAGGGTGCCAGCGCCACCAGAGTCAGATACAGCACAAGGCAAAGCGTCACATTTAGCAAAGCCAAGCTCTCCTCGTTGGTAAACCTGGACAATTTGATCTTTGAGGTAGCCAGCTTCAGACTGGCCTGTGAAAAGGCTGCGGCTTCATTTTTTTCTCCAGCAGGAGCGAGGACGGGAACTTTCTATCCGCCCAGGGCGCTATTGGAGCAAGGTGGGGTGCCAGTAACCGTGGCTCTCTGGCCATGGCACATTATTAGGTAGAGACAGGCACTCAAGAATCAGCACTTACCGAGTGTGGATGACTGCGTCATACATATTTGTAAAGTGCCCATTAACAAGCATGAGGGCACTTGAAAAAACTTCTCAATAGTTTACACGATATTTCAACCAGAGTTATTATTTAAATTAGTTTAGTTGGCCAGTTTGTGGTGTTAGACAAGCAAAAGGCTTTTTTTTTTTTTTAGAAGGGTGTGGGATCACTATCTTATTAAAAGGCTTGTATTGTGCTGCACATCAGCTAAGTCACATCAAAGTACTGGAACAGGAAGAAAACAAGCATTTGCAATGCAATAAGTCTCGCATTTGCGAGAGTTTGAGCTATTGGCATTGTAAACGACAATGCCTTTTATGTATGTGTTGGTTTTTAAAACTGATAAATAAAATGCATTGTCATTTACAATGCGAATAGCTTAAACTCTCGCAAATGCGAGACCTATCGCATTGCAAATGCTTGTTTTTTATATGCTGCATGCAACAAGTGCAAGCGACCTCGCTGTTTTTTTTTTTTTTTCTGCTGCATATTCATAGCTCTGTCGCAATTTTGCGGCATTTTTTTTTAAAAAAATGCTTTTTTTGCTCTGGCATGGTCCCTAGGAGACCCCAGGGCTATGGTTTCAAGGTATTCCTACCCTACTCTTTTTTTCAACTTTTTTTTTGGTACTCAGCTGAGTCAGAGTCTCAAGATGGCTACTAACACTTCCTGGTTGAAGTGTTGGCAGCCAATCCGATATCAGCAGAGGGACTGTCGGATCCTCGGAGGATGGGAGTCCCTATTTATACAAATTTGGTATTCTTTTAATATCTCGAAAAGTACTGAATGGATTTGCGACAAATCACAAAATGGGCTCTTTCTAGACCAAGGGCTACTACCTCTACGAAATTGTGTGTAATTCCGTCCAGCAGTTCTGGCTGCATGTGCATTTTCAAATCGCCTTGGGAGCAGACTTTGTTTGCTCCCACATGGCAGAAGTTTTAAAAATGCTCCGGCCAAGCGGGAGCAAACACAGGTTTCCCCACCCACGCCGGTGCGGGCAGTGAAACTGCTATGTTCCAGGGGTGGGCTCCCCGGGACATAGCTAGTGAGCCGGCCCTCGGAGATGGAGTCCCCAGAGTTATTAATAGCTATGGGAGGGGGGCCCGTGCCATTTTCCTCCTTAAAAACACGTCGGCCCTGTGGGATTGGGTCCCCTGGGCTGAAATCAGTCTGTGCGTCTCCCCCACCCCAAAAAATAAATCTCTCTCCTCCCCCGAGCGTTGGCCCACCCCAGAGTTTTTTTTCTTACATTTTGCCGGAGATTTGTTGATCCTCCGCGGCTGCAATTTATTTATTTTTTTACGTTTTTTGCCCCAGGAATCAGAGTATTCTTACCCTGCCTCTTGAAGTTCTTCTTTTTTTTTTTTTTTTTTTTTTACTTAATTATAGGACTGAGTCACGAGTACTAGGATGGCTGACACCACTTCCTGGTTGAGGTGGTGGCATCCAATCAGATCTCAGCTTGAGATCTGTCAGGATCCGCGGAGGCTCCGTGTCCCTAGATATACAATGTTTTTGAGCACTGCACGACCCAAGGTCCTGCACAGTGTGGGGCGCCTGCCTTGCAGGGGGTTGGCCTCAAGCCAGGCCTTGTGGCCAATCCCCAGCTGCACAGTCAAAAGCCAAGCACAGCATGGGTTGCCTGCATGTGGCACAGGCCAGGCTCCGCAGCCGCCAAACCCCCGCCGTGCACATCCGGCTGTGCACGGAGGAAGGTTATATTTTGTTATGGTAATTAAATATTACTTTACGTTTAAAAAAAACCTAGAAATTCATTGAGAAAAACAAAAGGTTACAGTAACGTTAGAGTTAGGTGTGATAAAAAGATCAGGTTTTTTCTTTTTTTTTAAAACCTTACAAACTTACTGACAAAACCACAGGGTAAAGTAACTTTATGGTTAGGTGAATAAGTCAGTGACAACATCAACGTTTTGAACTTAAAAATTAAAAAAATGTAAAAAAACAAAACAAAAAACTGAAATTCCCCAGATATAGTTAGCATAGCTAACCATAACATGCGCCCTGCCACGCACTGCTTATGACCTCACATATTACATCACTCATGGCATGTTCTATGGCATCACTGATGACATCTCAAATTGCATCATTGATGACATCATCCAAGCTACTTTTGTACACATTGCTCTATAAATGGGTATAGCATTTGAGACTCAATTTAAGTACAAAATAGCTCTTAAGAACATGAGGCAGCATTAATCCTATCACAGAAACAACCTCCTTAGATGTAAAAAGCATGAGAATCTCTGCCCTGCTGGAAACCTTTTCTCCAGTACCAAAAAAATTGTGTAGAACATAGTGAACGCAAATAGTCAACTGTCATGCACACACAGAATTACTCTTCAATACGAAGATTTGTAACGTGTTCTATACCTCTACACACCTATGATGCATTAGGAGCACATGTGCTTTGTAAACACTTTCACCAATTAACTGGGCCCAGGCTGTACAAAATGAGGTAGAACAGTACTATGGTAGTTACCTGCCACTATGTACACTATAAAACAAACTAACACACTCATTGGATGATGTTATGAGTCATCAAATCCATGTGAAAATTCTCCTGAAACAGCTGGATGGCACTACAGACCAATACTGTGTGATAGTAAGCGCCCACATCCTCATGTAGGGCTAGTAATCAGAGTCAAAGTGAACAGCTTTAACCTGTGGGAGTACACGCTATGTAGAATCTTACACTGAAGGAGTCTGAAATTAGATTTATGGCCACCTCTCAGGGGAGCAAAGGGAAGCCCTCTCAAGCTTTGTCAGCAAATGGTCTCAAGTCTGCAACCAATCAATCTCTGAGTCTCAATAAGGTGCCATTTTATCAAAGGGTATATAGTGTTGTAAATCTTAGCAATGGCTCCTACCGTCAAGTTCTTCCATCAGAACCCTAACGTCGATATGGTTGTGGTCATTTATGCCATCCCAGCTCGATCTACAGTTTTGCAGAGCATTCTGGTCTGCACATAGCAGAAATATTCCCTCTATGTCAAGCCAAATTCAGTCTGAATTTTTTAAAAATGGTTTCCAATCCCAGACACGTCCAATTCCATAAACCCACCGAATTTCAGAACTTTTTCCAGCATAGTCCCGAACCATAAAAAGTTTCTCTTTCCAAGCTTGCAATCAGGTGTGGTATTCTAATTATTAATTTGAAGCAAACCAAGACTACACACCAAGAATGCAGTAAGTTGTCACTTGAGTGAGTAAACCAGCAAACCGTGTCTGTGAAGGCAATGAGGGTCTAATTAAGAGCCTGGCGGTCCAAGGGCAGCCAGACTCATGGTGGCGGCGGTCTAGCCACTGCCAATCGAACCCCCCCTATTACAACTTGGGAGGTCGGGCCGTAAATCAGACCGCTGCCTTCGCCAGGGAATGGCGGGTTACGCAGCGGTCAGGAGCTATATAATATGCAGGTGGTGTCGCAGCGGTTGGCACCACCACTCCTCCAAAAGTCGTAATTAGGCTAGAGTGAGGTCGCCATCCTAGAAAACCCTCAAATTACCTCAAACAGATCCTGTGGTTTCCTGCCTATCATTAAGAATGCAAAAGTGATTGGGGTTCCTTGACAGGTAGTTAGAGCGTCACTACTGTGGAGCTTGAAGTTACAACAGCTCCTGGTGGGGTTACTCATCTATCTATTTTACGTACAAAACCCTCTCCTAACAAAGCTTTGTGTCTGTGTATTACTACAAAGCTTCTTGCACTACAACAATGGCAACAAGATTGAGGCTCAAAGAACTCCTGTAAAAAGAGAGGGTCACAGCACAGAAAAAGAAGACTGATGAAATGATGTCCAGTGAGGACAAATGAAAACAAACATTGCTCAGGTATACCATTGCCATTCCAACGGGCAGCCCAACACGAATTTATATGAACAGCATTACAGAGGACAGGGTACTGCTGATGGTGAATGATTATCAGTAGAAGAATAAGTCTCTTTACAAAGTTGATGTGTGACAAAAAGCAGCAATGATGGACAGCAACAACATCCACACAGTACTCCAAGATCATGGAAAAGACGACAAAGTGATGTAATATCAACAGAGCACTTACTATCAGCCCAGGATCACAAATGCTGATCTTGGTGCTGAAAGGTTTCATGAACAGGGTCTCCAGCAACACTAAGATTGTTGTTAATGGAGAAGAATATTAGTGGTCTGTCCTTGGTTTCACCCCCTTGGCCGTCACCTACCCAGCCGGTCATCTGACATAGTTTTCCTCGTTTCCCCGTTGTGTTTCCTTCCCTCCCCCTCCTCCTCCCTCTGTGATTCTTTGATTTAATTGATGTAACCTGTAACTCGCTGATCCTCATGTAAAGCGGTCTGATACCTCCGGGTCTAGCCAGCGCTATATAATACTCTTCAAATAAAATAAAAATAAAATAAGGTAGTGAAACAAAAAAATCAATACATGAACTGTCTGTCACGATGTCCCCGGGTGGGCCCCACGCTCCGGACAAGGCATTGACGATTTATGCCTCCTTCGTAAACAGGACTGGCCTGGCCCTTTAACTCCAACTTGGATGCCGGCGGAGGTTGGGTCTGGAGGCGGGTCATCGGATCCTCCCCACCTATCAGGTTGCACCGCTACGGATATTGGGACTGGACAGGAAGCCGGAAGGAGAGCCGAGACTGGAGACCCAGAGGAGGACGACAACGGGAAAGGAGAGCCGGAGGAGCCGTCACGGAAGTCTACACCAGCCAAAGGTCGGGAAGAGGAGGAGACGTCTGCGGACACCGGACCAGAGCCAGGAGGCCAACGATACCGCGCAGCACCCCGCCATGCTCCAGGAGGAGTGTGGCTGGAGCAGGTACGTCAGCGTCTACGGGGGTTTTCACTAACACGGGGTGGGAACGGGTAGATAACAGGGGAGGTTACCGCACACTTTCTTCTTCACCGTTCGTTTGGTGGCAGTCTGGGTGACCCCTCGCACCGACCCTTCCCTTTTGCCGTGTCCCTTCGGGAGACACCCCAGTGACCAGTGGTTCTCTTTTGTTTCCCCCCCCCCCCTTTCCTCGTCCTACGGAGCAACGCGACGCTTTGCTGCTGAAGCTGAAAAGAAGCCGCAGCTGTCCTTGCCGCCGGAAGCCAAGGAGGCCCTAAAGACTTTTCTCCTTTACCCCTACACCATCCAGTGACCCGTGAAGAAAACGTGGCACCTATTGTATTGACACAAAGAAATAAAACGGGCCATCCCGACCCTATCATTATTTGCCTCTTGCTGTCTATATATTCGGGGGATCAGAGTCAGGTAACCGAGCGTCCAGCGAAACCGGGACACTGTCATAAACATTAATCAGGCCTAACATATGTGGGCCTATAAATGTTAAACTTCAAAAGCACACCCACTGGTTGGGTGGATCAGGAACGGTGTCAATTTTGAGGCAATGTGTCCCAGGGGCAAGGTACAAATAATAATATCAAAATGCAGTCAAATAATTAAAGACTTGCTCAATAAGTGAGTTCTAGTGCGGAACTGTAAAAAGTATGAAGGCTTAATACAAAAATTCAAAGGGTACAATACAGAAATAGTAAAGTGCAGATGCAGCAAATCTCATTTAAATGCAAAAAGCCATTGCCATAAACGATCTCAGTAATAGGACAATACATAATGCTACCCAAAATCAAAAATGCAGCCCTCCCTTCGTTCGGGTATGATCCTGTTTGGGAGACAAGCGGAGCCTAACGCCTAGACAAACATGCAATGGAGGGGAATCAAAGCACTCAGTTTGTTATCATTTAACAAGTACTTAAGAGAAACTACAATTTGGCAGCAGGTTTTTGACTTTGTTCAGTATATATATATATATATATATATATATATATATATATATATATATATCAGATATCAGATTTGCATGCACTGTAAGAATGTCAGATGTTTCCGTCCGAACGAGTATTTACATGAACAACAAGTTAAATAGCACTTACACCTTTTTTTAATGTAATTCATCTATAGCTCTACTCAACCCAAAGCAAGGTGCTGTACATCACATACACATGTTAAATATTTACAATAAATCATACAAGTGTGCAAATCAGTGTACAGGATGTTGCATAAGACAATGAGGGTTTCAAGGTGGAGTCGTCGCACATCGTCTTAACAGTTAGGGATATGTTAAGAGTGTATATGGAATGCTCCACAGTACTATGCCTAGTACTCTGGAAATGTGCTTTCTGGGTTCCTTTCCCAGGCTGAAATTGAAGAAAGTGGGGAACAAGTTTTTCGATTTGACCCTCGTACCGGCAAAGAGGCAACTTGCCATTGAATGGAAGTCGGCAGGAGGCCATGTGGTATCTAGGTGAGAGACTGCCGTTAAGGAATGGGCTAGGGCAGAAGAATTAGTGCTCCGGAAAGAGGAAGCCGGTGGGTGTGTGTGGGTGGGGGGGGCGACCCATAGCGCCTCTTTGGTCAGAGGTGCTGGAAGCCTTTGAGAATCCAGAGGGCGGTACAGTGTCCTAAGCCAATGACTGAGTCTGAGGAGGAGGGTAGCAACACTGTAGTCTAGACCCCATCATACTACCTACATTGCTATCAGGGCTTCCAGGTTAGGATGTGAGGCCCCTGTAAGGGACAGATGGATGAGTTATGGAGGGACGGGAGCTTGGCATGATCTATTCCCTGAAGGTTCTCACCTGATAATGCCTACCTGATCATGGGGGTGTGGCCTCAAGCATCCGGCCTCCAAAACACATGAATGCCGAAATGGACCCATGATGATGAGGCTAGGCCCAAAATTGTTTTGTTACTGTTAAAACTTGTAGGTCTATTCTGAATTTCATCAACTATTGACACTGGACATGAATGTCCTGATGCCATGTCAAACGTGGGAAGGGGTGCCTCACAGCGCTATTGTATCGGTATCGAGTTGATACATGGGGATATCCTGTTCTGGAGGTTGATGTACATATGTACCTCTTTATAGACATGGTGGACTGGGATTTCAGATGTGCTACTGCAATGTGTGTATCATTGACCGTATGTAAAACCTAATAAACATATTAAAAAAAAAAAAAAATTAAGTGCAGGGCCGGGAGAAACAAAAAGGCAGGATTTAAAATGTAACGCAGTGTCTGGGGTTGTCTGTACTCAAATCTATTACTACTAAAACAAACCCTTTTTAGCAGATTGTGAAAAAAACAATGTTCTTAACCTATGGCTTGCAGTTTGCATGCAGGTCCTTGATGCCGGTTCATAGTTCACTAGTCTCTATTAGAAGGGTTGCAATTTATGAACTGCAAGCAAGAAAAGGATCCGTTTGTCAAAAGAAGGAACCCATTAATCAAGCTACATAAAATAAAAACGTGTCACCTGCACGATATACGATGTGCTTTGCAGGAGGCACATAAACTTAATATGCTACTTAGTGAATCAAAACTGAGACTAGACAAAACACAGATCTCCCCGGTAGGTGCATTATTCACCAGTTATCCTACCAGTATTACTCCCTGAGATTTACTGAGGACACAAAGATCTCTGCAGCAGGTGCCTTAACCCCAGTAAGATAATTTAAAATGCGGCTTTTGCAACTAATTAAGCCAGAACAGATTTACTGTCACGATTCTCCTTGTTACAAATTTCTTTGCGAAAGATTAAAAAAAAAAAATTATACATTGACTGTCAGACTGCTTTTCATGACTTCGTCCACTTTTTGTTGCCACACCTTGACCTTCAATGTAAGGGTTCGCGGAGTAAAGACTTAAGTTCCAGCGCTGCTGCACGCTAACCAATTTCTAAATTTACACTGAGCTGATTCGCACACCATGTCGAGCGTGGCATCTTCAGCTGCTATAGTTGGTTTCATTTATCAGTTCTTTATGTTGTGATTCTGAAATTATACTTACAAGCAAAACTAAAAAGTCCACCATTTAAGAAATGGCAAAGGTTTCACACATGACATATGGCCAAGTACATCGAGAAACGTTGACTATATCCAATTTATGCTACAGGAACGTTAACTATTTGCGATTTGAAGACTGTGCACCATTAGTGGCTGCTAAAGTATGGGCCTTATTATATATCACCGATAGTGCTTTAAATAGAAATATAGAAGGACAGGCCCTCCCTATTTAAAGTACCTGCTTGCTACTGAGAAGTGCCGGTACACTCCTAGTAAATGTATTGCACCAGTGCTGAGAAGTGCAGGTACGCCTCCCTTTCAAATGAAATAAATGCAGGTACTCAGTCGGACAGTACCTGTCCGTTTAACGCACTTTGAACTACCCTGCCTAGAGAGCGGTTTTTAACTGCGAATAACCCCAAGCCGTAGTGGCTGGGTAGGGAGCAGGTCGATTCCACTGTGGACAGGAGCTGTCAGAGTCTTGCGGAGCGAGTAAGTGATGCACACACTTGAAACTCACCTTCCTAGCAGTGGTCAGTGTCTCGGACCCAGAAGAGTTGTAGGAAGAGAGCAGTGGCATTCAAGGAAATGCCCAGCGAACACTTCCTGAGCCCTACGCGCACGTGCGGCACCCCGCGCAAGCTACACTGTGGGGGAGGGGCCTGCGCCGTAGGGCGGAGTCGCTATGCACCTGAGGGAGGGGCTTAAGATGACTAGCGGTGGGCGCTAGACCGGCGGAATAGTAGTTCTCGGCGCCACGGAAGTTAGTGCTCTTCGCTGGGCACTCCAGAACCTAATGTTCTGGGGGCGTGCAATCAGTCTAAGCCGCCGTTAGCAAAATGTTGCTCACCTGTGCCAACCCGGTCATACGAATCGCACAGGTTTTCTAAAGCTGCGTCCGGCCTGGGCACAGGAACACGGGCATTCACAGTCCTCCACGATGGAAGGGTCAGGCAAACCGTTCACTGACGGAAGTGGGAAACGTGCAACACGTGTACGCTCCTTCACATCGCAACCAATGAACAACAGGAAAACATTCAACTATCCAATCACAAGCCATAATACGGATGTACTGCTCAGCAACCAGTGAATAGGGACGACTGTTCTAGCCAATCACTAAAAACAGTTCCTCCAGCGAATCTCAGGTAATCTGGATTTCACACCAGTAAATAAAACGTTTACGTCTACGATTGGTTGTATACAAGCTTTAATGCAACTTTACATAAGGCAGTAGGCGCCAAGTTATAAGGGTTTGACTTGAGACCAACCAATGATTTATAATAAGTGTCCGATAGTTGAGCCAGGACCTTTTACGTTGTGTACTGGAACCATTCTTTCAGAAAGACAAGGTGTGAAATAGTGTTGGGGATTTTTAAAGGGGACTAAGGTAGCTGTTAGTGACATACAAGACTGCAATTCAAAACCATATCTTCTTTATCATCCCTTTAACACTAAAAATTATAACATTCAAGGCATAACAGTATATTTTATGTGCTGAAAAATTGCTCCTTTTAAATGCATCAAGAAAGTGTACTTGTTAGAAAATGTCCTTTTGATTCATAAGGTAAATTTCTCACTATGTAGAAATATGGATTTATTTTACATTAGTAAAACAACTTAAATGTTCTTTTCACATTTTCATTTGGGATAACTAGTTTTTAGGGTCGAGCCTGCAAGAGCATCCGCTAGCGCATGCGTCTCTCTTGCGAGAACTATTGTTTACAAAAATGGCTTGGAGCCTGCCCATTGTTTACCATTTGTTGGTTGCAATGTCCCTCTTCTTTGCAGCCGCCTTAATTGGCCTATAATGGCCAAACGTCACTTCCGATCCTTTCAGTGGAGCAGGGACCAAGCACAGATTGATGCAACTTAATCAGTGCCCATCCGCTGCTTCTGACGTGATTCAGGTATTATTTCTTCCCCCTCGCTCTGCCTGCGGCTCCCTCCATGGGGCTTTTTATTTTAAGCTTGCAGTCAGTCTCTCTCCTCTCTCGTACACAGTGACCTTAGACAATGCATTTCTGATTAGCCGCTGCAGCCATTGTTGTCTGCATGTCTTGCCTTCCCCAAGGCCCTCATCTTATCTCAAGGTGGCAGGTTATCACTGGAAAAAGTCTTGTGGCCTCGTCTCCTGTGGTTGTCTTTCCGTGTCTGCTTTCCTCAGATTTCATTTACCCAAACCGATTTCCTTTCTTCTTTTCCTCGTTAAGTGTTTTTGACTGTTATTTTATTTTAAATGGCCCTCTATGCTGACACCAAGCCTCTTCTAAGCGCAATATTTCTTTATTCCTCATGGCAGGGCTTGTGCATGATCTCTAAGAGCAGAATTTCGACCGAAAGTGCTCTTGCAAACAGATAGCAGGAGTTCACACAGAGGCCTCACTTGCACAAGTAGTGACATGGGCTGCTGTCTACTCACTTGCATTATGTGTCATTACACATGGACCGGCTAAGGTGTTTGAGCGACGTACAGGAAATGTGTCCCTTGTCACAGGCTTATACTGAGCTCACAAGCAGTGCATTGCGTATGTGATACTTTACTCATGGTACGGCAGCCATAATGCATAACATCCGGTGAGGATCTGGTGCGTGTCAGCAATCTGCACTCTGGACGCTTCTATGGAGCGGCTCTTTATCCAGAAGTCCCGTTCAACAGTGCAGATTTGGGAGTCTTTATCCGTCCAGTAATCCAGTTAAAGAACACATTAGGCATCTGTGGTGATGTCAGTAAATTCTATGGGTATGATGTAATCTGATTGTCCTGAGGTGGCACGAGAGCTCTTCCTGTCACCGTTATCAGTGACGGTTTCTCTTCGTGCCTCTCGGTAGATGGATGTCTCTCTGTGCTTCTCAATAAACGCTTGAACCTTACACCTCGAGTCTTGGTGTCTTCCCCTCGGTGGGATCTTCGTCTTTACAATGGCAACAGAGGATGTTAAAATGTCGGACTGATTGGCAACCTTGTGAGTACGTATTTATTTTCACGTTATTTTCCAGTCTTCACTCAGCTTTTAACCGAGGCACAAATCAATAGCACAGAGAGCGTCCTTCTTTGCTGCATGGTACAATACGTATTTGTAGCTTTTGCACAGTGTGGTACTAAAATTCAATCACCGCCCGGAATCAGCTGTTTTACGAAGTAAGGCGTAGTATTCAAATTTGGTCTCATGAGTTTCCGCCCGGAGTCTACTGGGGGTGAATTGTTGTAGACTATTTTGCGCACGTTTACTAAACCAGTGATCTTGAGAACCGATATGTGCGCAGCAGTTTTTCTACCGCACCACCGAGAAGTGCAAGGCTCTAAGTTGAAACGTACTCCCTGCTACAATAAAACGTTACGCGCAGCTAAGAGCATACGCTCAGTGGGATCACAAACGTGTTTTCAAGACTTCAAATTGAAATGTACTGTCTGTCACAGTATAGCTTCGCGTGCAGCTCAGCGCATACGCTTGGTAGGATCGCAAACACGTTTTCAAGTCGTTAAGTTGAAACGTACTGTCTACCACTGTAAAGCATGGCGCAACTCAACACTGGGTGGGAACGCAAGCGTGTAATGGAACCTCAACTTATCATCCACACTGCAAGCGTCACTCTCAACCTTCTTGTGCACCTACCATCAATAAAGTATCCTGCTCAGATCGACGTGTTCATTTTGTGGGAACAGCAGACTTTCCAAGCTCTACCGGCGTCTTCAATAGAAGTTTTATTTTGTTGTCTCTTTCTTCCGGTGGCATCCATTTCCTGCTCCACTCCAGTCAGGTGACTTTCAACAGCTAATCCGGGATTGAAGGTTTTTTTTTCCCAGTTCTTACAAGCAGAGAAGTAAATAGAGGACTGGGATTATCTCTCTTTGTTCATCACACAAGACAAGGAACCCTGGTTCAATTTTGTTTTTTTTACATGCTTTAATTGTCCTTTTCATTTTTGTGGTTATTCTGTTGTAACAATTTTGCTAACATTTTTTTTCTCTTCAGGTACTTACTAACTTTAATTTTACAGGTACACTAAATAGTGTACAAGATATAATTTACTATTTATTTCACAGGTATACCAAATAGACTAGAGTTGTGTAATGGGTGTAGCCTATCATTGAGCAAAACATGCAGAGTGTTGCACCACCGGCACCCTTTCTCCAAGAACCAGGTGATCCTCTGTTAGAGTGGGAGCTATGGGTTAGATCTTTCAAGGCATACTTAGGAGCAATTGACGGCCAGAGATTCAGACCTGAGAGGAAAAATAATTTGATGTACTATAACTTAGGTATTGAGGGCCAGAATGTATTTGATCATCTGCCACTATATGAACCTCCGGAAGGCAAAGATCCGGATGAGTTTGAGATAGCTGTAGCTCAATTAGATAAGTACTTTACCAAAACAAAAAATATTGTTGTACACCGGTATACATTTTTCACCAGAGTCCAAAAACCCACAGAAAGTATATATGTGTGTATAACTGCGTTAAAGGTTCTACCAGCCAAATGTGAATTTGAGAATTTTACTTCGCAATTGATGAGACCAATTAGTGGCCAGATGTCATTGCAAAAGAATACAAGAAGGGTTGTTGACTTGTAAAGATCCGTCTTTAGACAAAGCAATAGATATTGAAAAAGCATAGAAAGTTCTTTGGAGGATGCAAAACAAATAGAGGCTGCTTTGCCAAATACTATCATTACAGGAGCTGTGACCAATAAAGTGTTTGTGAGCAAGAGCGATGACAATAAGAAACAAAATGTCATTAGAGGGGGAAGAACTTTCACCCCAAATAGAACCTTTAACCAGAAAATTAATTGTTACAGATGTGGTTCACCTCTACATGTGTCATCTTTTAAGAATTGCCCAGCAGTAAATCAACAATGTGGGCAGTGTAGGAAAATGGGTCATTTCGCTAGAATATGCAGAGGTGCAAAAAGAAAGAATATCAGATGTGTGTTGAGCGAGCCGGAGGGGTGTGACCATGAGGACAATTCTAATATGGAATACCTCCTTGTGGTAAAAGACAATGGTAAACAAAACGCTGCGCTTATTGTTGATCCAGATGTGGATGTCATGATTGAGGGAGTTCAAATCAAACTCCTGGTAGATACAGGAGCGCACATTTCCATTGTTTCGCAAGACAAATATTTTCGGTGTTGGCATGAGAAATAATTAATTTCACCAGATGTGCTGACTGTGGCTTTTGAAGGAAGCAAAATAGACTTGTTAGGATATTTTTGGGCTACTATCGAAGTTCTAGGAGAAATCATTAAAGGTAAAATTTATGTTGCCAAAAAGGTATCAATGTTCTAGGTTTGGTGCATTAAGCAGAGTTTAACTTAACTATAATACCTGGCTAGGACAAGCCTGTTTTTATAGACAGAAGAGATGTAAATTCATTAATCTGTACTAGCACAGTAGTTAAGTGGGAACAGAAGTTTAAGAAGGTTTTTCAAGATTGTTTAGGCAAGATAACTGACTTCAAACATACCATTAAAGTGAAGCAAAATGCCAATCCGGTCAAACACAAATTGCGCAATGTCCCACTCAGTATCAGGACAGATTTGACTGAACTTTTGAAGGATTTGTGTGTACAGGGTATCATCGAAAAGGTAGATGCAACTTTTTGGCTTTCTCCCATTGTCCTAGCAAAGGAATGGGGAATTACGAATGTGTGTTGATTTAAGAAGTTTGAATGATCTATCTGGGTTGACAACTTTCCCCTACCTAGGATTGAGGACTTGATATCCAAAATTGGGTGTTCCAGTTGGTTCACGAAATTGGACCTCATAGCAGCCTATCATCAGGTGGAATTGGATGTACAATCACGCCATCTTACAGCCTTTGTGACCCCAGATGGTGTTTTTCAATTTTGGGTTGGCGTCGGCAGCGGCCGTTTTTCAAAGACTGATGACTGAAATGAATTTCTAACGGAGGGTTTTTAGTTGCCAGGAATTTGTAGGCGCACTGCTGTGTCACGCAATTGTCAATATGCAAGAAATGTCTATGGTGCTACTAGGAAAGGGGATAAGCCCTATAACCCCTCAGTGTTGCGTAGGAAACTTCCTCACAATTTCGAAATTAATATATAAACCTAGGCACACATAAGGGTAATTCAACAGTATGTATAAGTTCAATACACCCAGAGAAAATATACAAAACATTGATTAATAATCATATAAACGTTGTGTTGTTTTGGTCTTTTATTCGGTTTTCATATGGTCAAACAGAAACCAGCCGACACGTGTTTCGTCGCGTATGGAAGTTAATTCCGCGACTCCTCATGGCTGAATGTTGACGTATATGACTTTGTAATCGCGCTGCCGGTGATATTTCCAACCCGGCTGGGCCAATCACTTGAGATGGTAAAAGAATTTCTGAATGCGTGGTCACGTTGCCGGTTCAATTAATCTCCGGCTAGTAGAAACGTGGTCTATGAATAAGAAGGATTTGCAAGATAACACCGCGCTGCCGGTAAAGATATTCTCCGGCTGGCAAACAATCCGGAACACAGTGAACTGCCGTGAGAACGTCTATAGCATACTCGCTTCAGGAGTTTGTTACTCTCCAGTCCTATATTCCAGGATTGTTTGCCAGCCGGAGAATATCTTTACCGGCAGCGCAGTGTTATCTTGCAAATCCTTCTTATTCATAGACCACGTTCCTACTAGCCGGAGATTAATTGAACCGGCAACGTGACCACGCATTCAGAAATTCTTTTACCATCTCAAGTGATTAGCCCAGCCAGGTTGGAAATATCACCGGCAGCGCGATTACAAAGTCATATATGTCAACATTCAGCCCTGAGGAGTCGCGGAATTAACTTCCATACGCGACGAAACACGTGTCGGCTGGTTTCTGTTTGACCATATGAAAACCGAATAAAAGACCAAAACAACACAACGTTTATATGATTATTAATCAATGTTTTGTATATTTTCTCTGGGTGTATTGAACTTTATACATACTGTTGAATTACCCTTATGTGTGCCTAGGTTTATATATTACTGAGGACTGAAATGTTCCAGAGTAATCCTCATGTAGTGGTCTTTCAGGACGACATACTTGTTTTTTCCAAAACTGAGGCAGAGCATGATGTTTTTTTTTTTTGTTGTCCTTATTCACCTCAGGCATTGATGACTTTTACCCTTGCCAAACCTCTACGACAGAGAAGACCACGGACCCCCCACCGGGGGTGGGGGAGAGGAGAAGGCGCAGGACAAAGAAAACACCTTCCTCCTGCTGCTATATCTCTCTCAGACAACGTCCGATGTCCCGGCGGCTGCATAAGATGTATTATGGGGGCCCATTGCAGCTGAGTCAGAGAGTTCTATTGGCGTAATCATTGGACAGGGGTTTCTTATTATCACCTTCTTACTATTCGTTAAGCCACTCACTGGCTTCGGTTATCCCCTACCCAATTTTGTAAAATCTCCCAGAATTTTTTCCTCTTTTTTTTACCCATTACCCAACAAGTCCATTCTTGATATATAAAACATGGACTCTAGCCATTTTGCATGCTGCGGCGGTATTTCACTTATCCAGTTGCGACAGATCTCCCTTCTAGCAAGCAGTAGTGCATAAAACAAAAAATTCCTAGATACTCCTGTCACACCCTCCTTCACCCCAAAGATAATTTGTTCGAGGCTTACCTTTATATGTATTCCCAAAATACCTGTAAGTGTTAATTCAACTTCCTGCCAGAAACTTTGAATATGCATGCATTGGAAAAACATGTGTACATCTGTCGCTTTATCTAGGCCGCACTTTGCACAGGCCCCCGGCTTTCCCTTCCCCATTTTGGACAGCTTCTCAGGAGTTATATATGCCCTATGAAGTGAGAAAAAATGGTTTCTTTTAAAAAAAGCAGGCTTGACAATAGAATAAAGTGTGCGCATCGATACTTGCCAGATAAGTTGCAGCTCGGCAAGCATCTGCCCCATAGATCTTCTACCAAGGTGAATTCTCCGTCGATGTTATCCTGTAAACCCCAGTACCATAGAGAGACTTCTTTCACACCTGAAGGTTTGCAGGCCAATTGTATCTCCAGATCGTTGGCTACACCCAATGGTGTTTTTCGAGCCTGCGCCCAGCTCTTAAGTTGCATATACTTGAAAAGGGAAATTTTGCCCTTCATAAGGTCCTTTATCTCACTCCATGAGATTAATTGTCCGTCCTGAGTAATCTCACCCCAGACCAGTACACCTGTTTCCCTCATTGACAACGCCAGTTTATCCTTGAGGCATTCAGGAGTTCCTGGGGAGTCCCAGATTGGGGCAGAGAAGGAATAGTAATCTACTCTAAGCCGCCTTCGTATTGTGTACCACATTCTAGTGAGAGCTTGTGGTATTGTTAGCGTAATTTGAAAAAGTTTGGGTCCCCAAATTTGAAGAGGAAACCGCTGTGTCCCCCTCTACTCATTTTTATCATTGCAGAGAACATAGATCCGATATCCGTGTCGTCAGGGGTTCTAAAAAGCATTCTGGAGTTGGTGATTTGAAAAGCCCAAGCATGTAGCTGAATATCCGGTAATGATAGTCCCCCTTTCTCTCTCTGTCTCCGCAGCTTTTTCCAGGATATCCGGACCCCTTTGTATGCCCAGATAAAAGAATTTATAGCCTGTTGGATTTTGTCTATGGTTGATTTCTCAAAATGGAGAGGTATGGTGTTAAATAGATATGTGATTTTTGGCAGAATCACCATCTTGACCAGGTTAACTCGTCCAAAGATCATAAGGGGAAGATATACCCAGCTCTTCAATAATTGCACTATTTCCTTATAGATTTTCAGGAGGTTAGTTTCCGGAATTTTGCTTATATCCTCCACTATTTTGATCCCCAAATATTTCATGTTCTTTTTAATCAACGGATTATCCACCCTCTGATTCCAGACCATGATCTCAGTTATGGCCTCGTTTACCTGGTACCCTGAAATGTTACCAAATCTAGTAGCTATCTGTAGGGCAGGAGATAGTGCGGCTTCCAGGTCAGAGGTGAAGATAGCAAACACAAAGAGATGATGGACGGAGCACTCAATCAATCAATCAAGGGTTTGTTAAAGCGCGACTACTCACCCGTAAGGGTCTCAAGGCGCTAGGGGTGGGAGGGGGGGGGGGGGAGGGGGTGCAGGTTCCATCCATCAAGGAGGGGGTCTGTCGAAGAGCCAGGTTTTGAGGTTTCTTGCGAAGATGGGGAGCGATGTTGTGTGTCTGAGGTGGAGCGGAAGGGCGTTCCATGCTTTGGCCGCGAGGAAGGAGAAGGAGCGGCCTCCCGATCTGGTCTTTCTGGTGCGGCGGACCGCGGCGTAGGACAGCTGGGCTGATCGTAGGGTCCTTTGGGGTGCGTGGAATTTGAGTCGGCTGTTCAGGTATGCTGGTCCGGTGCCGTGGAGGGCCTTGTGTGCGTGGGTGAGCATCTTGAAGGTGATTCTCGCCTCGACAGGGAGCCAGTGGAGTGTGCGCAGGTGCTGGGAGATGTGGCAGTGTTTTGGCAGGTTGAGGACCAGTCTTGCGGCGGCGTTCTGGATGTTCTGTAGCTTGCGGGTGAGGTTTTTGTTTATTCCGGCGTAGAGTGCGTTGCCGTAGTAGAGTCTGCTGGTGACCAGGGCGTGAGTGACGGTCTTTCGGTGTTCGAGGGGGATCCATTTGAAGGTCTTACGAAGGAGGCGGAGGGTGTGGAAGCAGGAAGACGAGACAGAGTTGATCTGGCGGTCCATTTTGAGCTCGGAGTCCAGGATGATTCCCAGGTTGCGTGCGTGGTCCGTGGGGGTTGGCGGGTTTCCGAGGGCGGGGGGCCACCAGGTGTCGCTCCAGGCGTTGGGGTTTGGGCCCATGATGAGTACTTCTGTTTTGTTGGTGTTTAGTTGTAGGCAGCTGTTTTTCAGGAGGGGGTTGACCTCGGCGTGTTTCCAGTCGTCGGGGAACGAGGCGGTCGCCAGGGAGCGGTTGATGGTGTGGCGGAGCATGGGTGCGATGGTGTCGGCGGCTCTGTTGAAGATGTGGTGGGGGCAGGGGTCCGTGGGGGCCCCTGAGTGTATTGACTTCATTGTCTTCAGTGAGTCTTCGGTGGTGAGGGCTGTCCAGTCTGCACTGAAACTTTTCAGACACTCACCCCCAGTCACAGATCTGGGTTGAATCCATCATCGTTCTTTAGCTCACTTCGCCACCTCAGTTCAGACCCAGCTATATGCAAATCAGTCTTGACCCTGTGCCTCATGAGAACAGTCCAGCCCGAACTGCCAAGCCAGGTCTTCCCTGAACCGGAAACAAGCATCCTGGGACCGGTTCTCGGGTAACACCCCTCATCAGCCAGGCTAGCTTGAATCCAGTGGCAAAGTGAGCAAGGGACCCACATCTGGGCATACCCTGCCAACTTAGGGCGAACAAAGCAAACACAAAGAGATGATGGACGGAGCGCTGAAACGTTTCAGACACTCACCCCCAGTCACAGATCTGGGTTGAATCCATCATCGTTCTTTAGCTCACTTCGCCACCTCAGTTCAGACCCAGCTATATGCAAATCAGTCTTGACCCTGTGCCTCATGGGAACAGTCCAGCCCGAACTGCCAAGCCAGGTCTTCCCTGAACCGGAAACAAGCATCCTGGGACCGGTTTCGGGGTAAACCCCTCATCAGCCAGGCTAGCTTGAATCCAGTGGCAAAGTGAGCAAGGGACCCACGTCTGGGCATACCCTGCCAACTTAGGGCGAACAAAGCAAACACAAAGAGATGATGGACGGAGCGCTGAAACTTTTCAGACACTCACCCCCAGTCACAGATCTGGGTTGAATCCATCATCGTTCTTTAGCTCACTTCGCCACCTCAGTTCAGACCCAGCTATATGCAAATCAGTCTTGACCCTGTGCCTCATGGGAACAGTCCAGCTCAAACTGCCAAGCCAGGTCTTCCCTGAACCGGAAACAAGCATCCTGGGACCGGTTTCTCATCAGCCAGGCTAGCTTGAATCCAGTGGCAAAGTGAGCAAGGGACCCACGTCTGGGCATACCCTGCTAACTTAGGGCGAACAAAGCAAACACAAAGAGATGATGGACGGAGCGCTGAAACTTTTCAGACACTCACCCCCAGTCACAGATCTGGGCTGAATCCATCTTCGTTCTTTAGCTCACTTCACCACCTCAGTTCAGACCCAGCTATATGCAAATCAGTCTTGACCCTGTGCCTCATGGGAACAGTCCAGCCCGAACTGCCAAGCCAGGTCTTCCCTGAACCGGAAACAAGCATCCTGGGACCGGTTTCGGGGTAACACCCCTCATCAGCCAGGCTAGCTTGAATCCAGTGGCAAAGTGAGCAAGGGACCCACGTCTGGGCATACCCTGCCAACTTAGGGTGAACAAAGAAAACACAAAGAGATGATGGACGGAGCGCTGAAACTTTTCAGACACTCACCCCCAGTCACAGATCTGGGTTGAATCCATCATCGTTCTTTAGCTCACTTCGCCACCTCAGTTCAGACCCAGCTATATGCAAATCAGTCTTGACCCTGTGCCTCATGGGAACAGTCCAGCCCGAACTGCCAAGCCAGGTCTTCCCTGAACCGGAAACCAGCATCCTGGGACCGGTTTCGTGGTAACACCCCTCCAAAGGCTTCACAGACTCTGCTAACCAGGCTACCACCTCCTCTTCCGAGACCTCTTCCTCTTCGGAGTAAAGATCCCGTAAGTATTCAAAGAAAGCCTCTTCCACTTCAGAGCCCTTTGTTAACATTGCACTAGACTGCCCCAGCTTAATTCCATTGATATAGTTTCTATTTTGGTCAGACTTAATTTTCCAGGCTAGGAGCTTCCCTGCTCCCTCTCCATATTCAAAGTGGGCTAGCTTGCTTGCATTCAATCTTTTCTTGATCCCATTTTGTAGGGTTTCTTCCATTTGATTTTTAAGTGATGTCAGCCTCTCTTCCCTCTGGGTGTTACTGCCAATGGTCGTACATCTATCTGACTCTATCGTTCTTATTTCAGCTTCTAAATTGCTCAGCTCTTGTCTGTATTGTCTATTCCTATAAGTAAGTATATTTGTAATCCGCCCTCTAATGAAGGCTTTCATCGTATCCCAGACTGTTCCGATTAAGGCGGAACCACAGTTAATCTGAAGGAACTCCCCAACATCTATCTTCAGTCTATCCATGGTATCCGTCTCTGAAAAAATGGTGCAATCCAAAATCCACCTTTTATCTTTGTGTCAACTATTCTTTCTAAATGTTAATAATACTGCTGAGTGGTCAGATAAGTGTACGGGAAGATATTCAATGTCTAACACCTCTTGTTTAAGATTCGATTCTACCAAAAAATAGTCGATCCTTGATCTATGCCTATATTTTTTATTATGGAATGATGCACCTTGTCGAGCTCCTACCCTCTCTCTCCATAAATCGCTGAGAGCATGCTGCCTCCTCATGGATCTCAAAAAAGCCCGGAATTTCGGAGTAGGTATAGCCTTACTGTTACAGGATTTATCCACCTTAGGATCCAAAACGATGTTAAAATCCCCTGCCACTATCACCAGGCCTGGGAAATCTAATAAATTCGTAAAAACAGACTTTAAGGGTTCACAATCGTCTTGATTTAGGCCGTAATATCCTACTAAAGTTAGTGGATGGTCCTCTATTTTTAAATCAGCTATAATCCATCTGCCAGATTTATCCACACGTGTACTTAGTAGCCTCACGCAGCCACCCTGTTTTTTAATGACAATTGCTACCCCTCTTATGTTAGCTGTCTGTTCTGTACACCCTACCTGTTGTACCCATCTTTGTTTTTTAAAAAGCTTCATACATTCTTCTTTGACCAAGTGAGTTTCCTGTAAAATTTAAATCTGTGCTGCGGAATCTTTAAGGTATTGTAGGATCCTGTCCCTTCTACCCCTTGTGCGAAGCCCGTTAACATTCCACGATAGGATCTGCGTCA
Source organism: Calotriton arnoldi (assembly GCA_963921515.1). Classification (NCBI taxonomy): domain Eukaryota; kingdom Metazoa; phylum Chordata; class Amphibia; order Caudata; family Salamandridae; genus Calotriton; species Calotriton arnoldi. Next base: position 732,374 of record CAWUFW010002548.1, on the reverse strand, counting down.
TCTTCTACTGTATCTTTTCAATGTGATTGCAGGCCGTCATATTGTAACTCAACTAGATTCTGTTTGTTTGAGATGTCTGAGGAAATTGTTTTTGTAATTTTTTCCCACATGCTCCCCACCCTATGCCCCCTACCTCCCTCCCCCTGGAGAACCCCTCCCTACTTCCTACTGGACCTAACACAGGTCCCATTTTCTTCCCAGCCCCTAGTTGCGCACCGCCACCTATATTAACATAAATTAAAACACCACCTCCTACACCCCCTACAGCCTTTAACTATATCTCCTATGCCATTGTTTCTTGTGTTTTATATAATTCTCCGTGTACTGGCCCCCCTTCTTGATAGCTTCAAGGAGCTCATCAGCCTCTCTGACAGTTTTAAAAAAGTGCATTTTGTTGTTGTGCATGACTCTGAGGGCGGCGGGAAATTTTAATTGTGCTGAGGCACCTGTTTTTCGAAAATCCTCGAGACGTTTACCGAGTTCCCATTGTCTGTCCAGGGTGACCCGGGCCAGGTCAGACCTGATTTCAAAGGAGAAATCTTCCCCCCTTAAAGTTTTCATTTTCAGTGCACCCAGGAGAATTTTTTCTTTCAGGGTGTACGTTTGGAAATTGAGAAGGATTCTCCGTGGCTTCGTTCTATTCGGGTTTTTCCTAAAAGGATCCCTGTGTATTCGCTGAATGTCCTGTTCAATTTCTGCCTTACTTTCTTCTATCTGAAGGGAGTCCTTTATTAATGAAGCCACAAATGATTTCAAGTTGTCCCCCTCTCGTCCCTCGGGGACATTCAATAAACGCAAATTGTTTTTCCTAGAACTGTTTTCCAGCTGTTCCACCTTTTCCTGCAGTGCCTGCTCCGCCCTCTGCAGGGCTACTATCTCCTTTTACTGTCGTTTAGGTCCGCCCTTAATTCGCCAACATTAGTTTCGAGTGTCTGTGTTCTTGCTGTCAGGGAGTAAATTTTTTTTTCCAGTACTTCGCAGAAGTTGCGTATCTCGCTCTGGTTTGCCTCCGATACCGCAAAACCTTTTCTAATATCTCCGGAGAGTGAGGCAAACATGTCTTCCAACGAGCCGCCCCCGGCCCCAGTACGTGTGCCAGCGTCTACATTCTGGTCTATTTCCTGGTTGGCATGAGTTTTAAGTGGCCCTACTAAGGGGGAGGTCTCCCCGTCCTTGCGGGCTACCCCCTTCTCACTTTTATCACCTGCCACTCCTCCTGGTGCACCTTCTGTTGCTGACTCCGCTAAGTGAGCAGTCACCCCCTGGATTTCTAGACTACTTCTTCATGACTTTTTCCTTACCATTAAGAATAACTACTGGTGGGAGAACCTTGAAGAAAGTCCGCAGGGAGGGGGTCACTTTAATTTTGCGATTTAAAATATCTCCCCTGTTTTTTCCACCCCTACGTACTTTCCGGGAGTCTTGATCCACTTCACCCTTAGTTCTGTTATCCTCCGTGCTAACTTTGGCAGAGATAGGGGTAATGCAGTCTTTGTCTAGGGGGGCCCTTATTTCCGGTTTCAGGGCTGACTTTATTGAGTCACTAGTAGGACCTTCTATTGATCTGCACCCTTGCTCCTGCTGCCACCCCACTTGCACCCTAGGTCCAACAAACTCCAAATATTCTTCCACAATAGCAGCCTTACCAGCTTTACCAGCTTTCACCTCAGTTTTCTTCCTTCCACCTCGGGGACCCACTCCTTTCCTGCTCCTTAATGCTGTCTCAGCGGGGTTCTCTGCAGCACTTTTCTTCGTATCTCGGCCTGCCACCTGGGGAGCAGCGCTTGTGCTGACGCTGCTCCCGCTGCTCCTCCGAAGACCCGCGCCGCCGCCCTGCGGCTCTTCCGCAGCTCCAGGGTGGCGCGAGACCAGTGGCTTCCCCCACTCTGTCTCCACAGCGAATTGCTCTTCGACGACGGCTCCGGAGTCAGGCTCGGAGCTGGCAGCTCCGCGTGGCACATTCAACTCAGGTAGGTGGGGGGTGGTGGATCTTTACGGGTCTGCGGTGGTGGAGCGCATCAGTGGGACCTAGCGACCGACAACGCTAGCGGCCGCCATGTTCTCCCCATCCAATCCCATTCTTGGCAAGTGCCCTAATAACTAATCGAAGTTCACTAGGCAGAGCATGATGTTGCTCTTGAGGAGGTTTTTGGCATACTAGAGGAAAGAGGTGTAACGTTACGTAAGGACAAATGCACACTCAAAACAAAGGAGATAGTATATCTAGGGCACATTCTTTCCAAAGAAGGTGTTTGACCCAGACCTGGGTTAGTCAATAGTATTGTAGAGGCACCTGCACCTAAAAATAGAGAGCAGCTTATGTCGTTTCTTGGAATGTGTGAGTTTTATGCCAAATTTGTGAAAGATTTTGCCAAAACAACTGAATGTTTCAGTGCACTCCTAAGGAAAGGAGCAGATTTTGCATGGTCTGAGGAATGTGACAAGGTGTTCCGGGAAATAAAAGATAGCATTGTCAATGCTCCAGCTTTACAACCTTTTGTGGAGGGAAGGCAGGCTGTGGTAACTGTGGATGCATGTGAGTATGGTTTGGGGCCTGTTATCACAGTGTGAAGGCATGAAGGAACATACTGTGGGGTTTGCATCCAGAACGTTACGTCCAGTGGAACGCAAATACTCTGTTATGGAAAAAGAGCTGTTGCCATGTGTGTGGAGTGTTGAAAAATTTAAGCACTATTTGTGGGGTAGGCCTTTTGTATTAAAGACGGATCATCATCACCTAGTTGACATCTTGTCAGGTAGAAAAATCAAACGCACAACAGCTCTCTTGGCAAGGTTATCTGCCAAGCTTCTTGAATATTCTTTCACTGTTGAGTATATTCCAGGGGGGGAAACTGTAGAGCAGATTGCCTCTCTATATTGCCGATTGCTGATACTGAAGAACAAGATTGGGAGATGGAAGATGAAGAGTGTTTTGTAGCTTGTATCGATGAAAGTAATATGGGTATGGGTGAACAAGAGTGGATAACTGCTGTGGATAGTGATATCATTTTAAAAGAAGTCTCATCCTTGATAAGAAGAGGTTGGCCAAAAGAGAAAAATTTGTCACCAGATTTGTAAATGCATTGTAAAGTTTCTGATGAACTATCTGTCGAAGGTGGTAAAGTAGTTAGAGGAGATAAACTGATTCCAGCTGATTGTCTACGCCAAAAGATAATCTCTGCTGCTCATGTTGGCCATTTGGGGTACACCATCACAAAGAGGAAAATAAGGAATGATTTTTGGTGGCCAAAAATGGATAGCCAAATTGATGATTTTGTACGAGGATGTGTAAGATGCAACTCCAGCGACAAAACGTTGGTCATTGAGGGGATTGTTGAGTCAGTTGTTCCTCCACCTGGCAGGGCTTGGCAAAAGTTGGGAATGGATTTTCTAGGGCCCTTTCATATTCTGCCCCAGAGAATGAAATATTTTCTAGTTATAGTGGACCATTTGTCTAGATGGGTTGAAGTGGAGCCCATAACTTTTCCAACCACAAAGAGTGTAATCAAGTGCATTAATAAAATATTTCTTAAGGAAGGTTTTTCTGAGGAAATCCTGGCAGACTATGGGGTTCAATTTGTTTCGGAAGAAATGGGAAATTTTTTACGCACTTGTGGCATTAAACATATCAGGACACCTCTCTATCACCCACAAAGCAATAGCAAAGTAGAGAGGTTCAACAAAGTATTGGTGGAGTGTGTGCAAGCAGCCTATAGGAGCAATGTATGTGTGCTTCAGGCGATACAAGACCTGGTGTGGTCATATCGCACGACTCCCCATGTTACTGCAACCATAAGCCCCTTTGAACTCATGAGGGGTAGGAAAGCTTCCACAGAGATGTGTCCGTTTTGGATGGTCAAAACATTTCATGAAGGGTGTGATATGAAGCAGGCGTGGGAGATGGCAAACAGGAAATCAAATGTTGTCAATGAGAAAAGATGTGAATTTAAGGTTTGTAAGGAAGCCAACAAAATAAAAATTGGAGATTGGGTCAGGGTTAAAAATCCTGTGTTGGTGAGAAATGGTTTATCTAAATTTCAGGAACCACAACAAGTATGTGAGATACGTAAGAATGCGGTGAGATTGTCCAATGGGAGTTGGTGGAGTATGATGTAATCTGATTGTCCTGAGGTGGCACGAGAGCTCTTCCTGTCACCGTTATCAGTGACGGTTTCTCTTCGTGCCTCTCGGTAGATGGATGTCTCTCTGTGCTTCTCAATAAACGCTTGAACCCTACACCTCGAGTCTTGGTGTCTTCCCCTCGGTGGGATCTTCGTCTTTACAGCATCATCACCCACAGTGGATCATATCATATTGCGACAATAGATGTTATCTGCTTTTAGTAGGACAACAGTTGTTATCTGAATCCAAATGTATTAATGCATGGACATGGGCACACCTACTTTTTTTATGTGATAGGATTTTTTGCCAGGTGTAGTTTTTTTTTCTTGTTTACACATGGAGAGATTAATTGATTTGCTCAGAATCACAGAGGTGATGTGCCAAAATCTAACAAGCATTGGCAAATCCAATAGGGCTCGCCTTTAAGACTATTGGCTCTGCCACTGCCTTTTGTCCATGCTGTATAGCATGGGCATAGCTGACTTTTGCAATGGTTTGTAGCCTTGTTGAATAGCAGCATGGCTGCTGTGCAGGACAGCTAAAATAAAAAATAAGGGGGGCGTAGCCGGGATGGCGAGCGGGTAAGACGTGTCCTGTTCGTCTCCCCGCTCCCGTCGGCTGCCCATGGTCGCCCCGGCTGCCTAAAGCGGAGAAAGCCCCCTGAGCCGCCGCTTGATAGTGGCGGGAGCGTGAGGGCCAGTCCTGTGGTGTGAATAGTGCCCCCCCGCAGCTCACGGCGGCTATGAAACCAGACGAGGGGCGGACTGTCGGAGCACCTAAGATGGCGGAAGCGGCGCCATACAGGGAGTGACGGAGAGGCCGTGCGCACAGGAGACGCGCTCCCGTGATCGCCGGAGAGGCGGACTCATCGAGCTGCTGTGGGTAGGATTGGTGACGGCGGAATCCCCGACTGCGGAGGGCTGCGGTGACCGGCGCACTCACGACAAAGGGGGGCCCGGGCAGAGAAGCGGCCTGGCCTGGGCCTCGTCGCTGCTGCCTTGACCCGGCCTGGCGAGCGCTACTGGTGAGAGCGAGGAGGACCGGGGGTCCCGTGGGGCTTGCGGAGCACCGGTGACTACGCCTGGAGGCGAGACGACCTGCCTGTAACCCGCAGGGGCGGCGAGCTGGGAGTCGAGAGGACCCTGGAGGAGCTGCGAGGCGCTGTAGGGAGAGAGGCGGCCTGGAGCTGATTGCCGTTGCTTGAGTCGGCTGGAGGCGAGGTAAGGCCCCGGGGAGCTTTGGCGGAGGGGCCCGTCGCACAGGAAGAGCGGGCAGTGACACTGGAGGGGGACTAGAGGCAGGATACTGACTCTGGGGACACTGTGCAAGGAGAGTCAGCGGTGTTTCCTGGCCTGAGTGGCGGCAGATGGCAGAAGATCTCCGAGGCCCAGGGAAGGCGAGCGGTGCCTGAGGGAGATCTTCCTACGCTGCAGCGGACCCAGGGGGGTGCTCGGGTTCTAAGGCGGCAGTTGGTACAGGAGCCAGGGGGAGCGCCGGATTCTGGGGGCCTGGGCGCGGCCCAGTTGATGCCCGGAGGCGGCCAGATCTGAGGGAGCAGGTCGAGTGATTGGAGGGGGCCTGGGGAGCGAAGAGGCCCATCCGGTCAGATCCCGTGGAGGACATTGCGCGGGGCCCGGAGTCCGCAAGTACGTGAGGGAGCACGAGGAGGGCTGGAACTGGACTGCCTTGCAGCTGGCGGCCCCTGGATAGGGCCGGACTGGGCCCGGGGGTGCGGAGGCGAGGCCCATCGACTCAGCAGAAGGGCGCTGGTGGAGTGGTGGAGGTGACAGGAGCCAATCGCGACGACCCCTGGCGGGGTGCTGGGCTCGGCTTGAGAGCGTCCATCATGTCTTCCACTAGAGGCAAGAAAGACAGGACAGTGAAGGACATGTTCGCTAAGGTGGGGGGACAGGCCGGAGGAGACAGCAGGGCCCCGTCCCCGACGTCAGGGGGGGCAGATGCTGAGGCCGTGGAGGAGCCGGTGACCCGGACATTCCTCACCCAGCTGTTTTCCACTTTGAGAGACGACATCCAGAATCTCCGCCAGGAGGTAGCCACTGAGGTCAAGGAGGTGCGTAGAGACATGGATGCCATTGGCGAACGGGTGGCCTCGATTGAAGAGAAGGAGGACTCCAGGGAGGAAGAAATTGAACACCTGAAGCAGGAGGTGACTGCGGCTGCAGGACCAACAGGTGGACCTCCAGGCTCATGCGGAGGACCTGGAGAATCGTTCCCGGAGGAACAACATTCGGGTGAAGGGCATTCCATGGCAAGAGGAGGGCCCGGACATTACGCTGTTTCTCCAGGGGCTCTTCCGCGGTATCCTGCAAGAGACCACGGACTTCCCCATCAAAATCGATCGGGCCCACAGGGTGGGTTTGCCGAGGAGGGCTCCTGCTCCGCCACCGGATATCCTGGCTTACCTGCCGGACTTCCAATTGAAAGAGCGTATTATGAGAAAGGCCAGGGAGACACAGCCGTTGCAGCATGGAGGCCACGACATTGCACTTTACCAAGACTTGGCTGCGATCACGCTTCAAAAGAGAAGGGCCTTCCGGCCCGTCACCTCGCACCTGCGCAGCCAAGGGGTTAGCTATTCCTGGGGGCACCCATTTCGCCTTATTTTCAAAATAGAGGACAAGCTCTGCCAGGTCCGATCGGCGACGGAGTCTTGTCGGATCTTGAACATTGACTTGCCTACGAAGGAGGCAGAGCCCGAGGGAACAATCGGCAGAGACACTCGCGACGGATGGCAGAGGGTGAGCCGACAACGACGGAGGCGAGGGACCCGGCCAAGCCTGACCCTGAGACGATGGCGCAGGAACGGCGAGGGAGTACTGGAGACGCTGGCTTCGGGACTGCCCTCTTGATAAGAGGGATGATGATGCTTCACAGGGGCAGATAAGTGACTCACAGCATGCTGGGGGCGGCCGGGGGAGGCGGGGGCGGGGGTATCCAGTGGCCACCGAATGTACCCCACTGACTTTCTCACCAGGGAGCTGCGGAGGCCACCCGCACCTCCCGGACAATGTCCTAAGGTTTTACTAGTTGGGTTTTGTGTTTTTGTTTTGGGGAGTTGGGAGGGGGGGAAGGGTGGGGTGCCGGCACTTCATGGTCCATCGGCGGTGGAGAATCCGAGGGAGGGGAGGCCCGTGAGTGAAAGGGGGCAATTAATCCTTGAGGGCAGAGATGCTGGGGGCTATCTCCGGGGTGTCCTTCAGGGGATTGACACAGCTCAGTGGGGACGACAGTGGTATGGTTAGGGGGGATATGTCCATTCTAACCTTAAATGTCAAGGACCTCAATAACCCGGTTAAACGTAGAGCAGTGCTTTCCTTCTTAGAGCGGGTGGAGGCGGACATCTGCCTCCTGCAGGAGACGCATTTATTGACTAAGGACTGCCGTCGCTTGCGATCCAGGGCATTCCCGCAACAATACTTTTCCTGTGCTGGGGACAAGAGAGCTGGAGTGGCCCTCTCGATTTCGCAAAGATGTAAGGGGGTGGTGAAGGAAAAGGTCGCTGAAATAAGGGGTAGATTGCTGGCCTATACGATTCAATTTGGGTCACAGACGATGGTAGTGGGATCCCTGTACGCACCTAACTCGGGGCAGGAGGAGTTTTTAAAAGTAGCTTTGTCGGACGCTGTGGCACCCCAGAATAATATGACTCTTATTGGGGGCGACCTGAACTTGGTTATGGAGGCACATAGGGACAGGTCACATACATCATACTGGCACAAGGGGGAACTTTCTGGGGAGGGTAAGCAGTGGCTCGCGGAACTGGGGTTTCTAGATCTCTGGAGGGAAGCGCACCCACACGCGACTCAGTATACGTTTTTCTCTAATGCTCATAAGTCATATGCTCGCCTCGACCACTTGCTGGGCACCAGAGATATCCAGGGGAGGGTGGTCGGGATAGAGATTGAACCGATGGCTCTTTCAGATCATGATGCAGTGGTCGCTCAGCTTGCGTTGCCGACAGGCCCACGGCGACAGGGGTGCTGGAGACTCAGGGAGGCGTTGCTTTATAAGGACCAGGTGATACAGCAGCTCACTAGGTGCGCTCAAGACTACCTCGCACACAATGACACACCCGATACCCACATCACTACACTTTGGGAAGCAATGAAGGCGGTGATCCCGGGGGAGATTATAGCGATCGCGGCGGCGGAAAACAGGGAGCGCAGGGAGACGTGGAAGGCCCTGGCCGATCGGGTGCAGGAGCTGGAGAGAGTCCATGGTAGGACGGGAGCGCCGAGGGTCTGGCGCCAACTTTAAGCAGCTAGGGCACAGCTCGCTGGCATTGATTTGGATAGGGCAGAATATGCTGCGGTACGCTTAAAACATGCTTACTATGTGGGGGGCGACCGCACGGGGCGCCTGTTGGCTAATAGACTTCGAGCCCGTAAGCAACGGTCGAGGGTTTCCTCCCTGCGCAGTGATGCTCAGCGAGAAGTCACGGATGACCAGGGTATTGCGGACACGTTCGTACAGTTTTATGAGGAGTTGTACGCGGCTGAGCCGGTCCCAGAGGCAGATATACTGGATTATCTCCATTCGGTCTCTATGTCGGCTTTAACTCCCGATCAAGCGGCAACGCTAGAGGCCCCCATTCGTGTGGAGGAGGTCATTGTGGCGATCTCGCGCCTCAAGCTGCTTAAATCCCCAGGACCAGACGGGTTTCCAGCCATCTTTTATAAGAAATTTTGTCATATAATTGCCCCTCTCCTGACTAAACTCTTCAATTCCTTTGGGGGGGAGACACCTATTCCCGCCTCGATGCTGGCTGCAGCTATAGTGGTGCTCCCCAAGCCTGGTAAGGATGGCCAGAGATGCGGATCGTACCGCCCCATATCTTTATTAAATGTCGACTTCAAATTGTTCACCGGAATTTATGCCACCCGCCTCGGCCCTAATATGCTGTCCTTGATCGAACCGGACCAGGCAGGCTTCATCCAGACGCGTCAGTGTGCGGACAACACGAAAAGAGTACTTCATTTGATTGACAAAGCCCACTGTACGGGGATGGATGACCTGCTCCTGACGGTGGATGCCGAAAAGGCGTTCGATCGTGTCAATTGGGGGTTCTTAGGCCATACACTACGTACGGTTGGCATGGGAGAGCGCTTCAGGGGATGGGTGAGTTGCTGCTATAGGGCTCCCACTGCGACCATTCGGGTGAATGGAGTTACATCCAGGGCTTTTCCAATACAGAGGGGCACCAGGCAGGGGTGTCCTCTGTCCCCCTTGCTCTTTGCCTTATACATCGAGCCCTTGGCGCAGCGAGTGAGGGAAAACCCGCGGATTACACAGATTCCGTTTGGAGGGGAGTCACACCCAATTAGCCTGTACGCGGACGATGTGATAGCGGCACTGAAAGACCCTGATGACTCATTACCCGCTTTTTTGGATGAATTGCGGGAGTTCGGGCGCGTGTCGGGCTATCGAGTGAATGTGGATAAGTCACTGATATTACACTTACATCCCGGCCTGGATCCCCGGGGAAGGGGGGTTTCGGCCCTACAGGGAATTCAATTGAAGGATTCCATCCCCTACCTGGGACTGGAACTAGCTGCTTCGGTGCAGCGCACGGCTCAATTGAACTATGGGAGGTTGGCACGCCAGGCAAAACGGGATTTGGGAGCATGGAGTAAACTCCGGCTCTCATTACTGGGACGGGTGGCGGCGGTCAAGATGTCCCTATTGCCGAAAGCTCTATACTTATTCCAGACCCTACCGGTGCCTCCACAAGCGGGATCCCTGGTAGCGTTACAGAGGGATTTCAACCACTTTGTGTGGGCAGGGCGCGCCCGGATGAGTAAAGCATTGGGCTACATGAGGCCAGATTAGGATGGACTGGGGATTCCTGACTTACTTAGTTACCACCGGGCCGGTGCAGCTGCGGTACCTGGTGGAATGGGCACGGCCTGAGTCAGAAAAGAGGTGGCTCTTTCAGGACAGGGCGATCGCGCAGATACCACTCTGGAAGGTCCCCTTCCTGAAAAAAGCTCAACGCCCCCAGGGATTGATGAGATCACCAGTCACCAAGTCGGTATTGACTGCATGGGATGCGGTGGTGACGAAGAGGAAGTTGTCCACCTTCCCTTCCCCACTCACTCCGCTATTTGGAAACAGTGAGTTCACCCCTGGGATGCCCGAGGCGGCCTTTGCGGCGTGGAAGGCTACCCCTTGCCGCTCTGTGGGTCACCTCTTCGATCTAGAGGGTATTATCCAGTTTCCCCAACTGAAATCGGATTATGGGATTCCTGAGGTCGAACGTATGAGATACCTACAGTTGCGTCACTGGGTGCTCCAAGATGAGGTCCGGATGCAGGGGGGCCGAAAACTGACGGCGTACGAAAAATGGCTTATCACTAAAACCTCAGACAAAAGCCTCATAACAGATATGTATAATATGATTAGACAGGGTCCCACGGTGCAAGCAACACCTAGTCAGAGGAGATGGGAGAAAGAAATAGGGGGGGCACTCGCACGTAAGGATTGGGAGGGGATCTATTACAGGGCAAAACACACAGCTCGAAATGTCGCCAGTGTGGAATCCGCTATGAAGATAGCAACATACTGGTATCTTACGCCGGCGAGGTTGAATAGGGGTAATCCACAGAGGAGTCCTACTTGCTGGAGGGGGTGCGATCAAGAGGGCACCCCGCTGCATATACTATGGGAATGTCTGCTCCTAGGAGACTACTGGACTAAGATATTGGACACGGTGGACGCACTTTTTAGCACACAGATACCGAGGCTTCCGGTGTACGTGGTTCTAGGGTTACCTAATCCTACTACGTATCCTCTTAAAGCCTGCGCGGACGCCAGATGGGGATAGCAATAGGGGCGGCATTACAAAATATACTGGCGCATTGGGGTACAACCACACAACCTAACTATACGGGATGGCTGCATAGAATGTGGTTTGTTCTAGGGATGGAAAGAATCTCAGCCACCCTCCATGGTACGTCTGATTCGTTTGCAACAATATGGCAGCCATTTATATCGCTACTTTCCTCCGAGTTTAATGAGCTCACACAGCCTAAATATCTGCGAGTGCTTCGTCTCCCTAGTTTGTGGCCCGAACAAACCCAAAGGCCCGATACGTAGTCCCTGCGATAGAAAGGAGTGGGCGGATATGGAGTGGTAGGATCAGGGAGAGTGCCGGCACGGGGTGGGGGGAGGGAGGGACGTTAGTCATGTGTTTTTTGTTTTGTAATTATTTTGCACTCCAGCAAAGCGACAAGGATAAGAGTGGCCGTATGGGCCCAGGACTTTGATGGACACCCAGACCAATGCGAATGCTTTGATGTACAACTGGGGTACCCACGATGTTGTTGGAATAGGTAGCCTACTTATGGAATGGGGTCCAGGGTTTTGTGTCCTGTTGTATGTTGGGGCTTTGTTTGCAAACATCAAAATTAATAAAAACCTTTTAAATATAAAATAAAAAATAAAAAAGGACTATGATCCATCCAGTGCTAATGCACTTTAAAAAACAGGGCTTTAGCCCTGGCTGCATCATAGCACTTTTTCAAATTAGTTTAAGCCGCACTCCAAAGCATCAGAGGCGCTGTTTAGCCTTGCAACAAAACATCGCCAAAGCCAATAGCTCTCATAGGCGAGACCTATTGGCTTTGCAATGCTTGTTTATATGGTCCAAACAGTCAGGGGCCATCTTCGGGACACCATTCAAAAAACAAGCTTAGGTAATGCCAATAGGTCTGGCTTTAAATGAATGTTGTATGGTAATGTGAAGCATTACAAGTATATAGCATATAGATTAATATGTATTTGTGTGTAAACAAAGAAGTGTAGAATAATATTAGTATAGATTAAAAGGTTAGGCGACAGGTGCACTGCCAAGCCAGAACTAAACATCGATGAAGGTTAATGGCTGCCCTCATCCCATCTGTGCTGCTGCCAGAGGAAGACAAATACCATAATCGATCCAGTTATCTAAGATACTTTTACAGCATTACCATGTCATGTGTGTGCCCCTGAAAGTTCAATCTCAGTCAGCTGGATAAATAAACAAAATTATCACAGCTGCGTGGAGGAAAAGCACTTTGTTGTGCAAGCGCACATCTTCTGCCCAATTAAAACATGTACTCCTGGCTCCCAACATGTGGGCAGGGCCAAAGCCCCTCTAATGATGCTCACATAATTGTCTGGCAACAGCTGCGCTTTCCAGCCAGACCATAAAACAATGATCATTAACCTCTTAGATCCCTGCATATGGTTTATATATGAAAATATGCACTGTATATCATGGTCGATGCTACACAAAATTGATAAATAAGTTGCTTATATATGATTCTTGACTTAGGGTGAGTTATTTCATTCCAGGGTCTTTTCCATGGATGGTCCTGCATGGGAATTGGGGAATTCTGCAAGTCATCTCACTTCCCTAAAGAATTTCTCAAATAACTTGGCCCAACTCAATAATTTGGTGAACCTGGCTCTTATTTATAGGTATCGAATAGAACAGATCTATGTCAAAGCAGTAATACAGTATATCAGATTTCAGTGTCAAATAAAGGATTGTTTAGACGACATGGTCTACTGCATTAGATCTAAATTCCAAAGTTACCCTTAAGAGCAAGTGAAAGAAAGGGAGGTTAGAGGAGGGGGTGTTACATGAAACTGTACAAACATTTATCAAGACAGCTGCTGCAGACTTGTCAAGTCATCTGCAATGTGTGGGGTGTAACATGCATAAAAGGTTAAACACTAGCACAATTAGGCTCCCACCAGCATTTTGCCAATGCCTCTCATTCAGTGTTACTCAGGGAAAGACTAATCATCACATATTACGGCTCTTTCATTTTCATTTCTGGCAGACGTAAAACAAAAACGTGTAAAATATCACCTGCCCTGCTCTGGCTCACAAATTCACAATCACATAATAAAAAAATCAAGCTCTGCTGTAATCAGGCGCACAGCACACCCAGGATGCACTAGGCATCTTGGGTGGGAACCCAATGATGAATCATGCCACCAACTAGGTTGGTGGGTGAGGGTTCTTTAAAAAAAAACTACTGGTTCCCCGGTGACGGGAAACAACCTTTACATCGCGGTCATTACACTGCGATGCCATTACAACGCGGTCGTTACAGCGATCGCAGTAGCTACACTCGCAATGCCATTACTACGTTAGTCATTACATCGACTTGCAGTAGATGGCGCGCCAACATTAGGAATAGTATAGTTTACTATTCCAACACCTTCCCTACTGTTGCGTAGGCTGGAGTTGGAATAGTAAATTATACATTTCTAATGTCAGCGCGCCATCTACTGCAAGTCGATGTAATGACTTGCGTAGTAATGGCATTGCGAGGTAACAACGCGGTTGTTGTAACGACCGCGTTGTAATGCCACGCGATGTAATGACTCGCGTTGTAACGAGTCATATTCCCCAGTGACACGAGTGAATGACATTTGTGACAATAGAGTTTAATGGTACTTAGCTCGTTCTTGTTGCAGGCACCAAATTAGACAGAAAAATGCCAACTTTCTAACAGTGGCATTTTCAAAAATGTGACTTAAAATCTCAATTTCCCATTAACGAGTATTTTAAATTATAATTTTTCAGGCACCAAACATGGCTTTTCTACCTGCTCCCAATCAAAAGTTTGCACTTATTAAGTGTTATAAGGCAACCCAATGTTATTCTATAGGAAAGGTACGCCTCACAGTAGTGAAAAACGTATTTGTGAGTTTTTCACTACCATGGCATCTAAAACTTAAAGGTACATGTCCAATTTTTTTTTACAATGTACCCTGTAATATGAGCTGTTCAGGGCCTACCTTAAGGGTGACATATATGAAATAAAAAGGGAGTTTAAGGCTTGGCAAGGGGATTATTTTGCCAAGTCGAATTGGCAGTTTAAAACTGCTAACAGGCTGCAATGGCAGGCCTGAGGTGTTTTAAGGGTCTACTTAAGTGGGTGGCACAATAAGTGCTGCAGGCCCACTAGTAGCATTTAATTTACCAGCCCTGGGTGTATGGTATACCATTTTTACTAAGTGCTTATTACTAAATTAAATATGCCAATCAGGCGTAAGTCAATGTTACCATGTTTTAGAGAGTGGGCACTTTTGCACTGGTGTTTCTCAAATGTGAATTTACCTTGAAAAATAAAAGACAAGATGTCGCAAATCCACTCACCTGAAAGCCAGGGGCCGCGGGAACCGAGATAGTCCCTCTTCTCACCTCCAGGCCAACCCTCTGGGCTAATCAAGCAGCATGGCGATTGGTCTCAAGGTGAAAGGAAGAAGGAGGGAAACCATAAACTTGGGAGAAGTCGTCAACACAGCAGTGCCACAGGACTCCTTTAAAAAGACCAGGATATGGGATGGGGTTAATCTCCCGTCTCTTAGATTGTGGGCGCCACCACACTCTGGAAAACACAATCATACAAGAAACGGGTAAGTGACTGGAAACCATGCAACACAGGAGAGGGCTGTTTCATTCTCTAAAACCCCCACTGTTCCCTCCCCTTGCTTTTCCTGGTTTATAGAGCTAATCACCATTCGTAAAGACATCCAGGGAAGGTAAATGAGGATAATGGGGGACTATCCCTATTTCACGTCATAGGGAATAGATGCCCAAATGTGGTAGTGAGAAAAATAGAGATATGTTCTGTGAGAGTCCAGAAAAGCACCTGAGGTCGGTTTGGTAAGATGAAGGATCCAGGGAGTGTAGAAGGAATGAAGACGATCACCATTTCCTGTGTGCAGTCCTGCCTTCACCAAGGGGTCCAGAAAAGACTCTCCGGGGTGTGAGCGGCGGACTGCCGAGCACCCGTGTAATGCCAAGGAGGAACTGCACCTGCAGTTTCTGAGGTGCAAGAAAACAAAATGCGTACGCGGCGGGAGTCTGTGCACGCAGGGCTAAAATCCACAGAGGAACCGCTCCAGCGGTCCTCCACTGAGCAGTGAGGTGAGCGTGACGAAAATGCAGAGCTCTCTGTTTAATTATCAGTGAGGCACCGCTCCTGTGGTCCACTACAGCCAGGTAGGTGTGCACGGCGGGACGTTGTGTGCACAAATTAAATTCCCCAGGGAACGGCTCCGGCGGCTCTCTAAAGTCTGCAAGGTGCACGTGGCGGAATTGCCGAACGCACTGGAAATACGAAACATGAGGCACCGCTCCTGCGGTCCTCTGCTGAAAGCGCGGCGTAGATGCCGCACACACAAAAACAAATGTCAAAGAATGGGAACCGCTCCAGGATTCCTCGCAAGTCTGAGGGGTGTATGCGGTGGGATGCCAATCACCCGGAAGCACCTGGGCACAGCAAGGGTCCTTCTCCCGAGACCCGGAAGAGGATACTCAAAGCCAAGCACCTTGGCGATGGGTGAGGCGTGTCTTTATAGGTGCGCCTCTTCCACGTGATATGGGGCATTTTCACGAGGAAATAGCTGTACTCTCGCAAGAGTACGTATGTAAGAAGGAGGAGCAGGCAGAAGGAGACACAATGGGTGCAGAGGAGCAACACCACAAGAAAAAAGAAAAAGAGAAGAAAAAAAGGGGATAGGTAGCCCATTCATTCCAGATCTGTAAAGGGCACACACAGTAAAGAGAGAACCTAGGAGAATGCCCGCGACTCCGAGGGAGTCATGACCCCTGCAAGCCCCCGGGACCTGCAGTCTGGGTGGTAACAGTACCTCCCTGCAAAGGCCAACCAACAGGGCGTGGTTTGGTAGGGTAACGAGCATGAAATCTCCTCACTAGAAGGGGTGCATGAACATGGGTGGATGGTTCCCAAGTTCTTTTTTCGGGTGGGTAGCTTTTCCAATCACCCAAATAGTAGAGCTTCCTTTTTCGCATTCGGCAATCCAAAACGCGGTTCACTTTATATTCCTCCTGATTATTTATTATCAAAGGGGGTGGAGGGGTTAGTGGGTGTGTGGAAGGAATAAAGGATTTGAGAAGGGAGGTGTGAAACACAGGATGGATTTGGTATTCATAAGGCAGCTCTAGTTTCATGGCTACTGGATTAATGACTCAGGCTATCTCAAAAGGGCGAACAAAACAGGGTTGAAGCTTTTTTGGACCCTCTAGACGTAGGTTCTTTGTGGCTAACCAGACCTTCTCTCCAGGGACATAAGTAGGAGGTGGACGTTGATGTTTATCTGCCCTCATGTTTTCCTTAGTTAATCGTAGTTGCTTTTGTGCACTTATCCAAATTTCTTTAAGGTTCAAGCAGAGGGAGTCCACTGCCGGGACCCTAAACGTAGGTTGAATAGGGATAGTTCAGGGGTGAAACCCATGGCACAGAAGAAGGGCGACATGCCTAGGGCTGAGTGCAGGCTGTTGTTATACGCAAACTCAGCCAAAGGTAACGCCTTCACCCAACTACCTGTTAGGGTAGCTAATAAGCAATGCAAATATTGCTCCATGGTCTGATTGACTCGCTCTGTCTGTCCATCTGTTTGAGGGTGCTAAGCGGATGACAGACGTAGTTCCATTTTAAGGGTGGAACAGAGTTCACGCCAAAAATTGGAAATAAACTGGGGACCTCGATCTGAAACAAGTACTGTGGGAATCCCGTGCAGCCAAATGACCTGTTTAATGAACACCGTCACCAGATCGCTGGCCATGGGGATCTTGGGAAGAGGCACAAAATGCTCAACTTAAGAAAATGAATCTACTACTACAAAAATGGTGCTTTGCCCTTCTTCCTCCGGTAGATCGGTGACGAAATACATACTCACAGTATGCCATGGATAAGGGATAAGGGGGCACAGGGAGAGGTTGTAATAATCCAGCAGTCATGGTATGAGGGACTTTCTGTACTGCACATATCGGACATGAGGTGACAAGGCTTTGCGCGTCAGCGGCCATGGTCTCCCACCAGAAACATCTATCGCAGATGTCCTGGGTCTTCTGAACACCAGGGTGGCTAGCCAAAGAAGAGGAGTGAACCCAGTGTAAAACCTGGTCTCTGTGTTCAGTAGGAATGTATAACTTTTCTTCTTTTTAAAGCAGCCTTTCTCTTAGATGACATGTTGGATTGGCTAACCAGGGGGTCATGTCTTTTACTGACAGAGTGTTCTTGAGGTCCGTAAGGAATTGATCAGAGGAAACGTATCCAAGGATTGTTTCAGATGGTACGATGGAAACAGGGTTTTGTTTAGGTCTTTGATGTGGGAGCGGAACACATAGTCTGGACAGAGCATCCACTTTAACCTATTGTTAGGCTGGTCGATACGTGATTACGAAATCGAACTCATTAAAAAATGATACCCATCGCATCTGTCTGGGTGTGAAGGGTTCTTGCGGAACAAAAGAACTCCAGATTTTTGTGATCGGAATCGATGGTAATGGGGTGTCTAGCTCCCGAAAGATAATGTCTCCACTCTTAAAAGCCTTTTTTATGGCTAGCAACTCCCTTTCAGCGATAGTGTAGTGTAGTTTTGTTCCGCTGGTAAGAGCTTCTTGGAAAAATAAGCAATGGGATGCATCTGTCCTTTTGTATCTCTCTGAGACAAAACTCCTCCCACGGCATATTGGGAGGCATTGGCTTCTACATAAAAAGGCAAAGCCGGATCAGGATGTATTAAGACCGGAGCAGAGGTGAACTTGGATTTTAACAGATCAAACGCCTGTTGAGTGCCCTGCGACCAAACAAAGGATGCCCCTTTTTTCAAGAGTTGAGTGATGGGAGTCACCATATCAGAGAAATGTGTGATAAAACATCAATAAAAATTAGCAAAGCCCAACAGGGACTGTACGTCCTTCACACAGGTAGGGACTGGCCACGCCAGAATGGCCTCAACTTTCTTTTCATCCATTTTTATCCTTGAAGCTGAGATAACGAAACCCAAGAAATCCACTTGTGAGACGTGAAACATACATTTTCGAGTTTCACGAAGAGATTATGTTCCCGTAGTCTCTGTAGCACCCTTTTGACATGGCCTTCATGTTCTCCGGGTGTTCTAGAAAACACCAGAATGTCGTCTATGTAGACGATTACAAAGCGGTCTAAAAAGTCTCAGAAAACCTTGTTTATAAAAAAATTGAAATGCCGCCGGAGCATTGCAGAGGCCGAACAGCATTACACAATACTCGAATAAACCGAACTTAGTTCGGAAAGCCGTCTTCCACTCATCTCCCTCACGTACCCGTATAAGATGATACGCTCCCCGTAAATCTAACTTGGAAAATACGGTGGCATCCTTTATCTGGTCTAACAATACTGGAATGAGTGGCAAGGGGTATTTGTTCTTGATGGTCACCTTATTAAGGGACTTTTAATCGATGCACAAGCAAAGATCCCCCTCCTTCTTTGGTATAAAAAAAGAGGGGCGGAGACAGAAGAGGAGGAGTATCTGATGAAACCACAAGGCTGTCTCGGGTTCCGATAATGCATAGATTCTGCTACAGGGAAGTACTCCCCCTGGCTCTAAATCAATGCGGCAATCAA
The DNA here is from genome assembly GCA_963921515.1 of Calotriton arnoldi. NCBI lineage: Eukaryota > Metazoa > Chordata > Amphibia > Caudata > Salamandridae > Calotriton > Calotriton arnoldi. Next base: position 713,814 of record CAWUFW010002548.1, on the reverse strand, counting down.
AACTTCGATGAGGAGGTAGTTGGGTAGCCCTTTTTTTATCGAATAGATCAGCGAATTGCAGATATATATGGGGTATCTTGGCCTTTTCTATGGTGGTACACGAGGCACACAAGAGAGGGGAAACACATTCTATGGCTTCTTTGTAACAGTGCTGTATGCAATGACTAGAGTCTCATGTTACAGTGCGTTGCACCCAATCGATCTTGGGATTGTGTAACTGTAGCCAGGGTACACCGAGGATCACTCCAAAGGCAGGGGTATCAATCAGGTCAAAAGAGATCTCCTCCGAAAGACCATTATCACATACCAAAGTCAATGTTGTCGTATACTGAGTGATTAGCCCTGAAGATATCTCAGTCCCATCCACTGCTCTGACTAGTTCTGGTTCTTTCTTTTGCACACAAATAATACCCAGTGTTTTAGCCAAGGTGATGTCCAAGAAATTGCCTGTAGCTCCTGAGTCTAACAGACCCGAAAGGGCTACTCGATTAGTGTTGGACAACACCAATGTAACACTTATATTGAAATTCCGAGGAACCTGGGCCACGGTAGCATTGGGAAGGCAGTGTCATACTATTTGTGTGTCACACCCCCCTTGTTAACATCTGAGTATCCCACTCCCTGCTCTGAGTGAGGGATCTCCCCGGTATGTTCAAGCGATGGTTTTTCTGGGTAGGGGAGACTTGGGTCTAACTGGGCAATCCCAGGCAAAATGACCCCCTTTACCACAGTAGAGACATGGGTTTAAAGCACGCCTCTTCTCCTTTTCTTCTTTAGTTTATGGCCCTCTGATACCTCCTATTTACATTGGTTCAGATGGGGGTATCTTGTTATACTCTTTTTTTATCCCCTTTGTAAACGAATACACGAGGAGCTTCGCTTCTCCCTTTTTCCCCTCGTCGTTCTCACCGCTAACTCCTGTACGGAGGGAACGGGATTATTGTCTACATGGAACATGGCCTCGCTACTCTCTGCTTGGTCCATCTCCGTTTGGGTTGTAAAAATATTGTGGATTTGGCTTTCTGTCGCAAATTCAATCGCCTGAAAGCCAGGGGCCGCGGAAACGGAGATAGTCCCTCCTCTCACCTCCAGACCAACCCTCCACGCTAATCAAGCAGCATGGGTGATTGGTCCCAAGAGGAAATAAAGAAGAAGGAGGGAAACCATAAACTTGGGAGAAGTCGTCAACACCACAGGACTCCTTTAAAAGGACCAGGATATGGGATGGGGTTAATCTCCCATCTTTTAGATTGTGGGCGCCACCACACTCTGGAAAACACAATCATACAAGAAACGGGTAAGTGACAGGAAACCATGCAACACAGGGGAAGACTGTTTCATTCTCTAAAACCCCCACCGTTCCCTCCCCTTTCTTTTCCTGGTTTATAGAGCTACTCACCATTCGTAAAGACATCCAGGGAAGGTAAACGAGGAGAATGGGGGACTAACCCTATTTCACGTCATAGGGAATAGATGCCCAAAGGTGGTAGCGAGAAAAATAGAGATATGTTCTGTGAGAGTCCAGAAAAGCACCTGAGGTCGGTTTGATAAGATGAGGGATCCAGAGAGTGTAGAAGGAATGAAGACGATCACCAGCTCCTGTGTGCAGTCCTGTCTTCACCAAGGGGTCCAGGAAAGACTTTCCGGGGTGTGAGCTGCACACTGCCGAGCACCCGTATAATGCCAAGGAGGAACTGCACCTGCAGTTTCTGAGGTGCAAGAAAACTCAATGCGTACGCGGCGGGAGGCCGTGCAGGCTGGGCTAAACTCCACAGAGGAACTGCTCCAGCGGTCCTCTACTGAGCAGTGAGGTGAGCGTGGCGAAAATGCCGAGCTCTCTGTTTAATTATCAATGAGACACCGCTCCTGCAGTCCTCTACAGCCAGGTAGGTGTGCACGGCGGGATGTTGTGTGCACAAATTAAATTCCCCAGGGAACCGCTCCGGCGGTTCTCTAAAGTCTGCAAGGTGCGTGCGACGAAATTGCCGAACACACTGGAAATACGAAACAGTCCTGCTGAAAGCGCGGCGTGCACGGTGGAGATCTCGCACACACGGAAACAAATGTCAAAGAATGGGAACCGCTCCAGCGGTCCCCGGCAAGTCTGAGGGGTGTATGCGGCAGGATGCCAATCACCTGGAAGCACCTGGGCACAGCAAGGGTCCTTCTCCCGAGACCCGGAAGAGGATACTCAAAGCCAAGCACCATGGCGACGGGTGAGGTGTGTCTTCATAGGCGCGCCTCTCCCACGTGATATGGGGCGTTTTCACGAGGAAATAGTTGTACTCGCAAGTGTACATGTGTAAGAAGGAGGAGCAGGCAGAAGGAGACACAATGGGTGCAGAGGAGCAACACCACAAGAAAAAAGAAAAAGAAAAAAAAAAGGGGGTAGGTAGCCCATTCATTCCAGATCTATAAAGGGCACACACAGTAAAGAGAAAACCTAGGAGAATGCCCGCAACTCCACGGGAGTCATGACCCCTGCAAGCCCCTGGGACCTGCAGGCCAGGTGGTAACACAGTCGGGGTCTAAAGACTGTCTCAGGGGGGCGTGGCCAGCACGGGCAACATGGCGGACGCGTCTTAAGACCGCTCCGCCACTAATCCCCGTTATCCGCTACAATTCTCTGTATTTACTGGGCATCCACAACGAAGAGCCCTAGCGGAGTATGGGGTGAGCCTCTCGAGCACTTGGGGAGCTGTGATTCCGCTCAAGCCGCCGTCGTGCGGGCGCCAGTAACGCGTGCTGGTCCTCAGCCGAGTATGGCCCTGGGCCTGCAGAGTCGTTGTGATTAGACTCTGCTGCCACGCACGAGTGTAGGGGTGGAGGAGCCCATCGCCTCCCCCCTTGAAGCAGAGTGACAAACTGAGGCGGCGGCATCGATCGGAGGTGGCCGGAACAAGTGACGCCATTGTTGGAGAGACCGGACGAGGTCTCGGGAGCGACCTAGGCTTGGGCCTGCCATAAGAGACGTTGCGGAGGCAGCAGAGGAGCTGCCTGCTTTGGGTGCAGTGCTGAGCGGAGGTAGCTGAGACCCGTGCTGCTTGATTGATGTGGACGCCGGCGGGGCTGCGCTGACCGTGTGGCGTGGACTGGGCCCGGTTTGGCTGCCGCAGCGGCTCACACCTGGCCTGGGCGGGTTGCAGGCTGCCATTACAGAACCTGCTGCTTTACGTGGACTAAAGAGGAGTGATGGGCCTCGGCTGGACGCGACCCAGGACCTGTGGGGCTGCTGTATTGATCTTCGGTTGCCACATACGAGCGAGGAGGTAGAGGTGCTCGCCATTTTCTCCCGAGGTGGACCGAGAGGGGCCTAGAAACCGCGGCGCTGCCTGAAGTGGGCTGAAGCGAGTAGCGCCGTTGCAGGTGGGATCGGCTGGGGCCCTGGTGGTCGTGAAGGTGTGGGAAAGGCCTGCCCTGGATGAGGCCTAGCGTGGAGGACTCTGAGATCTGCGTTCCTTGATTGCTGGGGGTACTGGCGGAGCTGTGCTGGCCGTTAGCTGAGGCTTACCTCGGTCAGCGCTGTGAATTGATTGTGGTGTGGGCACGCTGGAGGTCGGGCTGGCGCGTCGAGGAGGAGCACTCAGGAAGAGGCCGTGGGACATGGTGCGACGCCCTTGCAGGAGCTCTGGAGGGGGTGCCTAAACGGATGCGAGTGGAACCTGGCACGGACACGGGTGGACTAAAGGAGGAGCTGGAAAAGACGAGTGAGGCCTACCTACCACTGTGACGGTGATGCAGAGGTACGAACTACACGTGAGACATATGTACGAACCAATGGGCCCTGGTGTGCTGTGGATGGACTTAAAGCATGGCTGCGTTCTGGGCATGAGCGGTGAACATATAGGAGGACATACCAGTGAGCAGGGGTGGCAAGTCATAATCCGGAGAAGCGGTGGGAAAGGCCAGTTGCTGACAGTAACGGTAGGTCTGGTGACAGCACACATCCATATTGTGGGAAGGAAGGTCAACACCGGGTGCTGCGGCTGTATGCAAGAGGTGTGGGATCACCGTCGATGGCCATTATCGAAAGAGGGAAGAATTAAAAAGACTGGGGCCAGCCCTGGACATAAGTCCGATGATCGGTCATCTGGGGTGCTGAAAACTGAGGCAACCGCTACTTTGTGGATGCGGGAGAGAAAAAACACGGAGTCACAGCTGTGGGATTCCAGATTACGGTCATAAGACAACAGCATGATGGACACAGTTTGCGGTGGCAGCCCGAATTGATAGTGGACGAGGGGAACACCTCTCACGGAAACGTCGCTGGGTACATTGTGGGACCCTACCCATTGCCTGGCCCTGTCCCGTTGGAGGTTTGACAGGGATTTAAGTGGGCCGGGTCTCACCGGTGCTGAGCACCGGCAGTTTTTTAAAGGAGGTCTCGAAACGGGTCTCTATTGGGCTCTGTTTTGCGCCCTGGCACAAGCGGTCCGTTTTTTGCACGCTGGTGAGCGTTGTAGGGGAAGGGAAATCCTTTAAAGAGAGTAATTTTCTCTCTGGATTTCCCTTCTCTTTTTGAAACTCAGGGGCAGCAACATTATCGTGGTGTCACCAGGGCTTTAAGTGGAAGCTTTTTGAATATTATATACTAGCCATAGTTGCTGCTTATTTATCTTATGCAACTAACAACCATTGACAAAGCCAATAGTCCTGACTTGTTGTAGGCATGATGTTACTGGTTGTATCATATATCTAGATGCAATGACAAACAGCAAAATACAAGTCAGGTGGCACACTACGCTAAGCACAGATTTTTAGCTTACATCTTTTTTAAGCTACGCCCTTAATTACATTGGCCACGCCCCTTTGAGATACCCCCCCAGTTTTTTCATCCCACTTAAAGCCCTGAGGTTTGAGATAGCTGGAGTATACTGGAGATCCTTGCTGGACAGATGCGCCGAACCAGGGGAGCTGACTCGAGGGCCTCCTCGCAACACACTGGTTCGGCGGACATGGACCTGGCGCAATCACTAACGCAACAGGACCCTCCAAAGGATCAGCTGGATGCCATTTTGGCTGTTATAGATTGCTCTAGAGTGTCAGTGGAATCTGAAATCGACAAAGTTGCGCTAGACCTCACACTGCTCCATGCAGACCATAGGAAGCTGTCGGACAGAGTTGCCGTTGTTGAGCAAGATGTCATGGAACTGAAACCTGCTGCAGAGTTCTTGGAGAAACAACAAAATGCACATGAAGCCAGGATACGACAGCTGGAGGAACAGGTGGAGGACGCGGAGGGCTGTTCCAGAAGGAACAACGTCCATCTGATTTGGCTGCCGGAAGGAGCGGAAGGGCAGGATGCTGTGGCTTTTCTTGAACGCTGGCTTAAGGAGATACTGCCCCCGCTGCATTCTCCTCTTTCTTCACTATAGAAAGAGCGCATCGTATCTCAGGCCGCAGACCGGCGCCAGGCAGTGGGGCACATCCGCTTATATTTAAGCTGCTACACTTTAAGGACAGTGATATGATCCTGCGGGAGACCAGAAAAATGCCGGAGATTAACTTTGAGAATGTGAAGGTCCTCTTTTTCCTGGATTACACACTAAAGGTACTGCGCCAAAGAGGATCCTTTTTTCATGTCAAGCAGAAGCTCAGACAGCTAGACATTACATACTTGCTGTTCTATCCTGCAATGCTTCATGTGGTCTCTGAGGGGAAGTCGAGGTTCTTGGATACGCCCCAGGATGCATGGGACGGGGCGGTTCACGGGGCCTAGGCCTACGGTCCCAGGTGGCAAGAAGAAGGAGACAGATGGCATGAAAGATCGTCGTGGGGGTCCAGGCAGCGACGCCGGGTTCTGTCAGTGGCGCCTGATCTGGATTTGATCAGACCAGAGCAGCAAGCGGCGGTCCGAGTGGCAGAGAGAATGGCGGAGACCACTGAGACAGTAAGGAAGAGACATTGGTCCATACTTCGGAAGCTGAGGGCACGTCAGCGGCTGGTCTATCGGATGTTGTGTTGTTGCGGATGCCGGATGTGACGCCGCAGACTTCGGATGGTATTGTATAGCAGCTGAGACCTCGTCACTGACTTTGAAGGCTGGATGTAGAACTGTTTCCTTGTGACATTGGTACTCACCAGCATTACACCGCCTAAAGTAAGGGGGGGATGGTATGATTGTATGCTCACATTGAGTTACAAACACTGTTGGTTGGCCGCCCTTGCGGAAATGTATGGGCTGATGCTAGGATCGGAGTCAATTGGGGATCTTAGGGTGGTAGGTTAAGAGTGGCCTTTCTTCCACTCATACCTTTCTTTCAGAAGGTAACCAGTTAACTTGCTCTGACGAACTGTTTCTTCATCAGGGTTTGGGCAGTACCTCTATCCCCATGGGGACCGCTCTAATAATGTTTTCTGATTGTTGGATCGATTCTTTTATATATTTTTTCGTTGCGATATTTAGGCTTCTTACGGGAGGGATGGGCGGAGTTGCTGTGTTTCGTCAATTCACATGTGCAGTTACACACATGGGCCAGGCTGTACTAATGGTTCGCTTACGGCACTGTAATGACTGACCACACCATACTTACTTGGAATGTGAGGGGTCTCCGTACAGCATCCCGCAGGTATGTGGTTTATTCTTACATCAAGCGGTATAATGTGCGCATTGCCCTATTGCAGGAAACACATCTAAACAAAGTCGAAGTAGCCCGGCTGCAAAGAAAATGGAGGGGAAGTGTATATGCCTCTGACTACTCTCTGTTGGCGCTGGGGGTCCTCATCTGGATCCGCCCAGGCACACCATTCGCGGCAGAGGAGGTCTTGGTCGACAAGGATGGCAGATATGTTTTTTTGAAGGGTCATTTGAATGGGCGATATGTGCTACTGGGTAATGTGAACGCCCCTAATGGAGAACAGGGTTTTTTACTTGTCTCGCTCTCTCTGGCACTAGCGAAGTGGTGTGATATCCCATGGCTGATTGGTGGGGATTTTAATAGTGTCTTAAACACAAGTCTGGACAGATCTTTTCCCCCCCTTAGGTGTAGTGCTCCTCATTTATGGAGGCTAACAGGGCATTACCATAGTCAATACGGCTCATGATAAGTACCTGGACCAGCGGTTTCCTGGACTCAATAGGAATCCATTGAAAAAGTTTGCGTAATGTACGCAAAATGCCATAACAAATGCCGATTATGTGACTAATATGGCTTTTCATAGACAGCTGATTGTCAATGATCACTCCGAGATTTCGTACCACAGATTTGGGCGATGGACACGGGCCCAATTTCTGTGGCCACCAATCACTGGACCAGTGTTCATCTGCCTTACCAAAGAGGATGACCTCCGTCTTACTCCCGTTTAGCTGTAAGTGGTTAGTACACATCCAATGGTCAATATGGGTCATGCAGTCTTTAAAACGAACCTTTGTGTCATAGGGGTCAGGGCCAAGGGTAATCAGTAGCTGCGTGTCATCAGCGTAAGACACCACTTCAAAACCGTAGGGCCTGATTACCCTGGCCAGAGGTGTCACATACAGATTAAAAAGCATAGGACTTAGGATAGAACCCTGAGGGACTCCTATGCTTACCGACCGACTGCACGAGGCCCGGGTGCCAACTCGTACTGTGGTTGTTCAGTCCATTAGATAATTTCTGAACCAGTCAAGGGCCTTTCCCCTGACACCCACCTCCCATAGCCGCTGTTCTAAGATGCCATGGGAGATGGTGTCAAAGGTGTCTGGAAAGGTCCCTGGACCTGACGGCTTCCCTCACAAATTTTATAAAGCCTTTGCTGACTTGTTGGGTCTCCACCTCCTGAAGGTATATACCGAAGCCTTAGAAGGCGCTCCTCTCCCGACCTCCCTGATGGAAGCGACGTAGGCTCTTTAGGGTGATGCGTAGTGTTCCAGTGACATTGCCCGCAGCAGGCTGTATGGTTCTAGACCTGGAAAAAGCCTTCGACACAGTGGAGTGGCCTTACATGTTTGCGGTGTTGCAGCATTTTGGATTTGGGCCATATTTTCTCAGTCTTGTTAAATTATTGTATTGGTCTCCTTCGGTGCGGGTTCGACTTGGAACCTTGTTCTCTGGGCCCATCCAGATAGGGAGAGGGTCTAGACAGGGGGGTCCCCTTTCCCCTTTGATCTTTTCTCTGGTCATGGAGCCTCTGGCTATGGCGCGGCGCAGATCAGCAGAAACATTGGGGCATACCTCTATTTTTTTTTTTTTTGTAAACAAACTTTATTAGGCATTTACATTACATATACCAATACAGTATAATCTTTGGTAAGAGCATGTGAAGCAATACGAATTCTCTGTTAACAGGAATGTAGCTTATTACTACTGTAGAGATCTTCATAGTTAGTCAATAGCTTTTCAGGCTGTTCATTTATAACCAAGTTCACAGCTCACAGTAACACGTAGTGCAATTAACAGAAATTATCCCCCCACCCTCAACTTATTGGCAACCCCGGGGGCATGGCCTGACGCTCGGCAAGATGGCCGCACAGTAGTGTTGCTCTGCCGGCCGCCGAAACAATCCTGCATCAATCCTGCTCCTGACGAGCCATCCGCCGGCGCTGTTTGACCAAAAGTGCTTGTGGACATTGGGGGAGCGCTGTGGCCGTGTTTGTCGAGGCCGGAATCGCTCTCTGAGACAGCGGGGAGTCAGCCGCGCGCTGGCCTGCGGCCATGATGGCGGCTGCTGCGCTACGGCCGTGCGGACTCCTATGAGGCTTGGATCGGTGCTGGTGGACTAGTGCTGGGGCACAGGCGCCCTCTAAGGCTTGAGGCGGCGACCGCATGGACGCTGGTGAGTGTGCGGCAAAGCAGCGGCGGTGCCGGATTGCACTGACTGGACCCGACTGACTGCGGCAACTGAGAAACCAGCGGCGCGCAGTACAACGCGAGTGGCCGGCGTCAGCCAAGGAGGTAGGCCACGGAGAGGAGGCGGCCGATGGCCGGCGGCGTCGCACGGCTTCCCGCACTTGTCTGGTGCCCCGGAGCTTAGGGGGAAGGGCGGCGCTCGTTGTATCGCGCCGGCAACTGTGAGCGCGGGGGCATGGGTGCGACGGTTTGCCGATGCTAGCGGCCTGGCCATTACCCTGTGGAGGCCCGAGATCCCCAAGACAACGCTGACGGGGGTGGAGAGTGGGCAAATTCGCTCTCACCTGGCCCGGAGAACACAGGCTTTGGAACACGGCTGCAGCCCTCTAACCTGGCCCTTGAACAGAGGCATACAGGGCGGCGGGATCACACGGCCTGTGAGTATCATGTGCAAGAGTTTGGGACACTGTGCTGCTCTGGCGCCCTGAGACGCTGCGCAGTTCTGGTTTGGGGCTGTGGGGGGACCCGAGGTGTGCTGGAGGAGGCGTGCGACGCATCGTGCCCACTTCCCCCTCATGCTGGAGCTGATTGAGCGTCGCTGTGTGGTGCTGGGTGCCTGACGTCCTACTATTTGCTCGGTGAACTGGTCTGCCCTTCCTGCACTCCCTGGACCCCGGCCTGCGCTCCCTTCTCCCATCACGCGCTGAGGCTCATTTCACCTGGACTGGGATCCCCCCTCTCCCTGCCTGCAAAATGGGCAAGCCAGACAAAAGTCAACCCCGCCTCAACTTCGAGTTACGCAAAAGCGGAAAATCCTCACAAACTGCGGCTTCAGACTCAGAGCTGGACTCGACGGCTTCGACCTCTTCGACGCTGGAAAAGTCTCTGGCGGCCATACAAGCTAGTCTGCAGGGGATTGATGGCAAGATTGAGGCCCTAAATGGCCGGATGGATCACTTCTCAGCGAAACTGGACAAACACGCGGCGAGGATTGGTGAGGCTGAGCAGAGGATATCGGATGCCGAGGACTGCCTTCAACAGGTTACCGCCAAAACCACGGACATCACGAAAATCCTGGCCGTCATTCAAGCGAAGAATGAGGACATGGAAGCGCGCTCTAGGCGCAATAATGTGCGCATCTTAGGTCTGCCAGAATCAACGAATGTTGGGCGCCTGGAGGAATACGTAGAGACTCTATTGCGGGAGATCTGTGGTGCTGAAAGCCTTTCCGCCATGTTTGCTGTGGAGCGAGCGCACAGGGCCCTGTCGGCGCGCCCGCAGCCAGGGGCTCCCCCCAGGCCAATCATCACCAGGTTACTGAACTTCAGAGACAGAGACACTGTGCTGCGTATCACTCGCCAAAAAGGCACCATCAACTACCAAGGCAATGTCTTATCATTTTATCCGGACTTTACGGCCGCAGTGCAGGCGGCGCGAAAAGAGTTTCAGGGGGTTAAGAAGCTGCTCATCAAAGCTCAAGTTCAATACGCTATGCTTTACCCTGCGCGGCTCCGCAAAGGTGCTGACGATAACGCCAAGATCTTCTCGAACCCGAGGCAGGCTATGGAGCACGCCAAATCTCTGTGTCGGCGGCGCAGCCCCTCAGCCTCTACGTCGGATATTGATGACTGAGTAGGAATGACTCTTACAAACGCACTGTCCTAATACGCTGTGGTTTGTCCCTATGTTGGGGTGTCATATTAGATCGCAGGGCAAAATTGCATGTTGGATCGATGTGCCCACACGGGCTTTGGTGGGACTCTGATATATGGCACTGCAGGTCTGGGGGATTGGCCTTTCAGGGTTAATGTTACATGGTGGACCCAGGTTCTTATGTTTTTTCCCACTGGGCATAGATGTGAGACACCACTGTGGGACATGGGGCGGGCTGGGGTCTGTTCCTTTACTCTGCTGTATATCATATGCTAGAATATAATAGTCTTGATGTCTCGCACACCGCGCTCCCCATCAGGTGCAGTTTGTTGGGCGCGGCAGGATGGCTCGTGGTAAGGAGTATGGTGCTTTCCTAAGGTGGCCCCCTCCCGATCTCATCCGGGAGTGGATCATGCCGCTACGACCCCCCAATGGGTATACCCCAAATGCTGTGTAGCGTTCTCGTGGGTTTGTTGGGACTGTTCACACTGTTGGGACTTGTCTTTGGCAAATTGGGGTTGCTGAAGTGGGTGGGGGGAGGGTATGGGTTGTATCTTTTAATAGTTGTGGGTACGGTGATCAGAATGCAGATTGCAGAAGAGGTTCATGCTACTGTGCATGCATCCCGCATGCTATGCAACATTCAGGGTGTGTTTACCATGTACGGTCTTGACACTGGGTGAAACGTACAACTGCATAACTTGGAATATTCGTGGACTTAACACCCCAAAGAAAGTCCGCCAGGTGCTCACATATCTAGACAGACACAAGGTGCAAATCGCTTTATTACAAGAATCACACCTGAGTAATCAAACAGAGGGCAGGGTGGCGCAGAGATGGGCGGCTTTCCGCTTGGCCTCTTCATATTCCACCTACTCCAGAGGGGTGCTCATTCTGCTTAAGAAGGGGATATCGTTCCTGCCCATACATACATGCACAGATACGGCGGGTCGCTGGGCCATGGTGCAGGGGAAGTTGGGATTGTCCTTAGTAACGATAGTTAACATGTATGGTCCCGTGATAGATGACCCGACACCCTTCCTTCAAATGCTCCAGGTTTTGCAAACATGGCCCGAGTCTGCAGTTATATGGGGAGGCGACCTCAATACTCATCTTAATCCACAAGTTGATAAATCTAATCCAGCAGGAGCGCGCACTGTTAAGGTGGCCCAGTGTGTCAGGGATGCTATGGCGGAAATGGGTCTGCTCGACGTTTGGCGGCTGCGTAATGCAGACGCTCTAGAGGGCACACACATCACCCCTGCATTCAATAGCTGGTCTCGGCTGGACTATTGGCTGCTGAACGAGGAGGCTAATGGGTGGGTCACACAGGTTTCCATTCTCCCACGCACATTATCGGATCACAACCCGGTTACACTAAGCATTTGTTTCCCTCATACCCCCCATCGTCCTTTCACCTGGCGATTCCGGGCTGAGGCATTGTTGGATCCCTTATACAACGACGCTGTGAGAACAGCTATTGTACAATACTTTGACCTAAATGTGGGTTCAGTAGACAGTCAGGCCATATTATGGGAGGCATTTAAGGTGACGATACGTGGAGTGTGTATCAGTACCACCGCCGGGATTTTAAAAGACATTTGTGGTCAATTGTCAAAAACAGAACAGAACTTGGGGGACTTGGAGAGACAGTATTTGCATATACCGTCATCAGATACACTGGCTCGCATACATGAATTAGTGGCCGAATACAATAGTCTAGCGGACACTGAGGCCCGGTATGTAACAAGACGCCGAACGGCCAGGGCATATGGTGAGGGGGGGCGGCCAGGCAGAAATCTGGCCTCTAAATTGCGGTCCAGAGCTGACCATCACATGATCGATCACATAATTGACCCTCACGGGACTGCACATTTTACCCCACAGGCCATTGTGGATCAGTTTCGGCAGTTCTACTCCACTATGTATATCGCGAGAGGCGGGATGGAAGATGACGCCATGGATGCATACTTATCGGACACGGCCTGCGCATGGTTGTCAGATGCCCACAGGAAATATCTGAGCCAGCCTATCGACGACACTGATGTAAGAGAAGCCATTCTCTCGCTTCCCAATAATAAGGCCCCTGGGCCTGACGGCCTATCAGCAGAGTTCTATAAAGCTTATGTGGACCTCCTTGTGCCACACCTTTTAGAAATGTACGCAGAAGCCCATGAGTCCGGGACTCTCCCTCCTTCTCTACGACAAGTGCTAATCATTACCCTTCTCAAAAAAGATAAGCCACCCACACGATGTGAATCATATCGCCCGCTATCGTTGATAAACTTAGATGCGAAAATACTAGCAAAGATTCTGGCAAACAAAAATCCAACCTTTGATGCCTCTGCTTGTACTCCCTGACCAGTCTGGGTTTATTCCCGAGAGATCCACCTCCCATAATTTGCGCACCATTTTCGCTATGTTTCACGTTCTTCACCCCGAGTTATCTGCTGCAGCGGTCCTATTGGACGCGGCCAAAGCATTTGACTCCGTTGAGTGGAACTACATGATGCGCATATTGCAAAGGATGGGTTTTCCTCCTGTCTTAACGAGATGGATACAGGTTTTATACACTGACGCTTCTGCGAGGGTGCGTGTGGGGGGGCTCACTACGGAACCGTTCTGTATAGAACGTGGTACTAGGCAGGGATGTCCCCTTTCCCCCCTTCTGTTTGCCCTTGTTTTAGAGCCACTCGCCTGCAAAATCCGTCAATGTCACAGGGCAGCTGCTCTCAATTTCAATCATCGACCGGTTGGAATTTCCATGTACGCGGACGATATGGTCCTATTTGTCCGCGATCCCCAACTTCATTTGTCTCCACTCATCCGTGAATATATTAGATTTGGGCTTCTATCTGGTCTTCAGATTAACTGGGAGGAATCAGTTATTATTCCCTTAACGTTGGTCACGCCCCCGCCTCAGATAGAATACCCGTTGATATGGTCCGCTGACCCTGTTAAATACCTCGGGGTGTGGGTACATCTGGATCCGGACACCGTAATAAAAGAAAATTACGGCCCAGCCTACCGCACTCTAGTGCAGCAAGTGGACAAATGGTCCCGTCTCCCGCTTTCTCTGGCCGATCGTATCGCAGTGATCAAAATGATCATTTTGCCACACTTTCTTTACCTGTTTAGTAATATACCGATTAAAATCACCAAACTTTTTTTAAAACAGTGCAAACCCAGCTCTTAAGGCTAGTGTGGGGGGGCAAACAGCCCAGAATCAGCTGGCGTACTCTAACGCTCGCTTACGACAAAGGGGGGTTCGCGGCTCCTGATTTCTGTGTCTATTATCTTTGCGCACAGGCACAGTACGCTTTTTACTGGTTCAGGAAACACGATTATATTCCGCATGTTGCGGTGGAGGATGGTGATGCTCATCCCATACCACTGGAAAGTGTCCTTACGCACATCCACAGACAGACGCCCAGGGCGGAGATTAACACCATTGATACAACTGTTGCGGCCTGGCAAGCGATTGGCAAACTGGCGCAAAAACTCCCTTTATACGCTCCTGCTCTGCCTCTTGCGGGTCACGCGGCTTTATCTGTAACTCAGGAACAAGGGCCCGTAAAAACGTTCAGAGATGCTGGTTTCACACACCTGGGCGACCTTTATATGGGGGGCAGATACATAGACGACGATGACCTGGCCTACATTCAAAACCCCACTCCGCTTTTTAAATACTCATGCTGTCGCTTGCGGCGAGCAATTAGAGATCATTACCCTGACTTCCCTGCCGAGCCCGCCACACTACAAGCCCCCCAACTATTGATAATAGCCCCTACCAAGAAGAAGCTGATAACCAAACTGTACAAGGCGGTGCAGAGGGAAACGGTACGGGCACAGAACAACAGCCTAGAGAAGTGGAACACGATAGTATACCCCCGCTCACTGAACAAGAGTGGGAACAGATTTGCATGCTGACTGGTCGCCTCACGTCAAATGGAAACCTGCGGATTATTCATTTTAAATTTGTGCACCAACTATATCACACCCCTGTTAAACTTCAGAAAATGGGTCTCAGAGACTCTGATTGCTGTAAGCGCTGTGGTAAATTCAGGGCGGATTTCATTCACCTTGCATGGCAGTGTGACTCTGTGTTTCAATATTGGGAGGCTGTGGTTGCCCGTATACACACTATGACAGGTGGGGAACTGCAGTGCACACCTCGGGTATGCCTCCTAGATCATGTTCCTCACTTAAAAGGTACCATGGGCAGGTTTGTCAGAGTAGCCCTCCTCTTGGCCAAAAGGCGGGTCATGTTCACTTGGGAAAGTAAATTTGCACCCAAAATTGCTGAGTGGATTAAAGATCTAGTATACTGCCGTGAGCAGCTGGAATTGTATGCAGAGGAACTACCGGTCACATCCCGGCCCACAGATATCTGGGCTCCGTTAAGAGAATATCTGTTGCTGCAGTCTCAAGCTGGCATTGAGTAAATCTGTCGGTCACCTACCATGTAGGGTTCTTGTTTCACCTGGGGTAATTGAGTTATGATATTAGGGCGGGATCGCTGCACACTAATTACTGTATCAGCTGATTACCGAGCTTTACCTACCAATGTTTTGTTTCTTTGTTACATAATTAATGATTGCGTTTACATAAAATGCTTGATGTATCTATACGCTGTACGATGCTGCAACCTTCAATAAAAAAACTTTTAAAAACTTATTGGCAACCCCACCCATTCTACCCTCCCCCCCCCCCAGGCGTGCCGTGGATTTCTATGCTCAGGGAACTTTCCCAGGTATACTCTTCTTATAATTTCCTCCCATTATCGTAGTATCCATGGTCTCCAACCAATTGCCGATAGAGGAGCACCCCACCATTTCCTCTTTTCCCCATCCATCCCTCCAATACAGCTGACAAACCATCTGCCTGTGGGGCATCTCTAGTATTCTCATCTGCGATGTTATTTAGCTGCTTAAGTTGTATCGTCAAAGCTTCCTAAGCCCTGGCTGCATCTAGCGTCTTCTCACTCCCGTTATGCCTAGCATCTCTTAGCTGCGCCGTTCCCTCACTACCTGCCCAGCGCTCAAACTCCCTTCTCCACCTGCCTATGCTAGGTCCTCCCCTCGCCTTCCAATGACTTGTGATATCCCGCTTCACTAGTATCAGTCCCAGGTCTTGAAACTTACTAGTGATTTTATTCCTGGCAGTGTGTGGGAACCTATGAAGTAGGCAATGTCCTGGATTCAAGTGCACCTCCCTTTCAGTAATTTCGGCTAACACCTCCTTCACCTCTCTCCAGAGATGTCCTATCTCTGGGCAATTCCAAAACATGTGAAGGAACTCAGCGCCTATTTCTCCACATCTGGGGCAAGCCGCCATTACCATATTAAAATACTTGTTAAGACGCTCAGGAGTAAGGTATGCTCTGTGGAAGACATAAAAATTACCAGCTGGAACCCAGCATTTCTGGAAACCTTACTAACCCTCTCCGTGAGCTCTGCCCATGCTTTGTCCTCTATGGGCTCCCCTAAATCCTCCTCCCACTTCTGTTGCAGCCCCTGAAGCGGTAGGAGCGTCGCCCTGCTCAGCCTTCTGTATAAACAGGTACCCGCTTTAAATGTCCCTGCCGCCGACACCACATATTGGCACCCTTCATTTAAAGGAGGTTCAGTCAGGCCACTCTCCCAGTGTTTACGGATTACGGCAGTCAGGGCCGCATGAAGCAAAAAGTCGCCCCCAGGTATCTCGTTTTTCTCACTAAATGTATCAAACGGTAACAACATACCATCCTCTTATAACTGCCCCATAGTGAGTACTCCAGCCTCCTCCCCCAACTCTAGCCTCCTCCAATCTGCCCCATGCGGTAGTTCCATACAATATTTCAAAGATATCTCCGGCGCATATGGGCGCCTCATTTTAGCCCTCTATAAGCTGCGATCCCAACACTTATGGGCTACCCGCAGTTCCGCTGACATATCTCTTTCTGGTACAGGTAGTCGCAGCACTATTCAAGTCAGGAGATCTGGTGCAGGGCACCCATCACCCTGCTGCACTGTACCCCGAAGCTGGCCAGCTACCCATTTCGTTAGCCATTGCAGTTGATTTGCAATATAGTAATATTCAAAGTCTGGTACCACTATCCCCTCGTCCGCTCTGGGGCGCATCAAGGTCTTTAAGGCCAAAATTGGGGCATACCTCTAGGTGGGGAAACACATGCCGTATCACTTTATGCAGACGATATTCTGCTTTATATTAGGGATCTGCGGGCTATTCCTCCGGTCATACCAGACATACTCAGGCAGTTTGCTTCGGTGTCGGGCCTGGGCATGAATTGGGGAAAATCATGTCTGTTTCCCTTCGCTCCTCACACGGACGCCCCTCACTTAGTGGAGGATGGAGCGCTGGTGGCTTGGCAGCCAGGTGTGTTCCACTATTTAGGAATCTGGATTTATCATACTGACCGGGACCTTCTGGATGGGAATCTATCCAGAGCGATCACTGCCCTGCGTTCTCAGCTAGATTTTTGGAAAACACTCAACCTCTCTGTGGCAGGTAGGGTGGCGCTGATCAAAATGGTGATGTTGCCCAGATTGTTGTATTATTTCGCTAACCTTCAGTTGTATCTACCAGCGTCGTTCTTTGGACTATTAGAAGGCATGATGAGGGACCTCATATGGAGTAACACGCGTTGTAGGGTGGCATTAGTTAAGTTGTATTTGCCAAGCGCGCAAGGAGGATTAGCCCTGTCCAACTGAGAACACTATTACCTGGCGTCCCAGATACAATGGATTGCGAAATGGGCAGCAGAATTACATCTCACGGATATGGCGGAATGCACTCCTCCATATACACTGGAGAGTCTCCTCTTTCTTTTTCAACCTTGCACCAGACCACACACTTCTCTTCCCTTACTGGTGCAAGTATCTCAGAAATGCTTTCGTAGAGCCCTATGACTTACAAAACATGTCACACCCTATGCGCCAGCGCTCCAGTTATTGGGAATGCCGAGAGAGGGGGGTAGGGTTTGCGCGGTTGATCTCGCGGACAGGCAGGATGCAGGCATTTGCACAGTAGGAGATCTATACGAGGAAGGTGTACTACGGCCCTTTCTCCTAGAAAAAGGAGCCCCCTCTAATAGTTAAATTCTGTCTGGGAGAAAAGGGGGACAAACACACCAAACATTATATCAAAAAAGCCTCCCACTTGACTTCTATTTCTTTGACCTTTTGGGCTAAATCTGCTCTAATGGGCTATCAATATATACTCTGAGATATGATATTTACAACATCATCATTCAATCAAAAAAAATTTTATTAATTGTTTCAAATTTATACTTCTTTTCATTTGTAGTATCAATTTTTTTTTTAAAACATACATATTGCATTTCCCCCCCATATTTTTCCTTTTTGTACATTTCATAAATAGACAAAGATATCCCGTACCTATTTACACATGAGATGTAATTCTCTTCATAAGACCCCTATTGATTCACCACACAATCATACTAACCTATCATATCCACATTTTATTTATTTATTTATTTATTTATTTATTTGAAGAGTTTTATATAGCGCTGGCTGGACCCGGAGGTATCAGAGCGCTTTACATGAGGATAATTGAGTTACAAGTTACAAATTACATCCGTTACAAGATCATAGTAAGACACATGGAAATAAAAACAATGTTAAAGTGATTCGTCCGAGGGAGGGGAGGAAGGAGACATAGCGAGAAGACAAGGAAGAACTGTGCCCAATGTCCGGCTGGGTAGGTGACGGCCTAGGGGGTGAACCAGGGACGATCTCCTCTATAGCTGTCAAGCAGCTCCTCCGGGCATCAGCCACGTTGCTCAGGACTCAACGGTCAGACATAACAAGAGTGACAGTTTATGCATAGTTACATTAGTTACAGTTGGATAGTAAACATAGATGAACAAGTCCCCAGTAGCGGATATAGGGAGGGGGAGGGGAGTAGAAACAGGGGGCTAAGAAGCAGATCAGATTCTAGCCTTGGATCAGCCACTACCTCTACCAGGCAAGTACACCGGGGAATGCATCAGATGCAGTTGGAAGTCCTGTTGGGCGCCATCTTGTCAACAGAGCACTCGGCTGTCTCCAACAGAAGAGGACCAAAGTGAGTAGTTTCACAGTTCCAATAGATCGGAGGCCCACCAATGAAGAAAGTACTAGTGATTAAGTTCTCCGTAGTACACGTGAAACAAGTATTGCCGCAAGATGAGTGCAGACGTCAATCGGACGGGGGAAATTGTGGCCACCATTTTGGAGTCAGGCAGCATCTCGGGACCGATCGCCGTGAATGGCGTGTAAAATACAACCTAGTCCCAGGCCCGTCTTCTTACGCCACCAGCTCCGATGTGCAGCTGCTCCCCAGGGCGTCTTTTTCTCCTCACTCGCTAATCCCCAGCCACTTAACGCATCGGCGGGAAATGGGTCCCAATCTTAGGCGGCCATCCTAGCTACGAACGACCCCATTCTTGGGCGCACCCAGCCGTCAGCCCCAGCACGCACCCCGGGTCTCCTCTCTCCTCAGGCCACTGTTTGGGGGCAATGAGGTCAGCCCAGGGCTAAATCGCGGGCCCGCCAGCACTCACCGCAGGCTCCGGTTTCCAGCCATGAATCATACTGGAGCGGCTCCTCACAAGCTGCCCGCTGCAATCACCACTCCTCCCGGTCTCTCACCGTCTCCGGCCGCACTTCTCCAAAAACTCACTACTCGCTTCACTGTGACGGGGGAGCCTCACCAGGGCAGCCGCGCGGCTCACCTCCATCAGCAGCAGCCTTCATCTCCGCGATCATTCGGGGGAAGCACGCCGTCAGCGACCCAACCGCCATTCTGTATAAGGGTTGGGGCTGGTTCAGCCAGCGCGGTCAAAAACCACCGGTTCTGGATGTTTTTCTGGGGATATCCAGTCTCCGATATCCGTCGCTCTCCCCAACCAGCTGCAGGGTTCAAACCGCTCTCGGTGCAGTGGGACAAGACCTAGGTGCGCCGCCTTGGCGAAGCCGCTCTCTCACAGCAGGGCGCCCATCAGGTATACGGTAGCAGAGGTTCTCCACTCGTCTCTTAGCTTTGTCAAAGTCGGGGACAGATGCTAAGCGGCCCTGGAGAATCGCGGTGTTGCTTCCAACCGATCCCGAGGGGTGGTGGAGTCGAGATGGGCCATTTTCAGGGATATTTCGCCAAAAAGGTGATCCGGAGCTCCTTACCCGTCGGCCATCTTGGGTCCATCCACATTCATACTCTACCAAGCCATTCATACTAACAACCAACCCTAGAGCACATACACCTCCTGGTCAGAGGGGGACAAAGATGTTTTAGGTCTCCATGACCGTGTTGTGGCCTGGGCGCACATACAAATGGGTCGACGTGCGTTTCGGTGGTATTAACCTTGTTTTGACCACCTTCTTCAGGACCTTCCAAAATTGTGATTTTCCAACGAGTGGTAGGGCTACCTATAATATTTAAATAACATGTCTCAGAAGACCCATACAATAATAATTCGTCTTGAATTGATTGAACCAAACTAAGATCCAAAAAGAGGGGAGTGAAAAATCAGAAAAGAGAGAAATAGGATGCGAGAGCCTTCTTCCAGGATTTATCAAAAGTATGTATCAGTCTTATGCAGTCCAAGACCACCAAGATGTGAGGGAAAAGGCAAGAGGGCATAAATATGCCCAGAGATATCCCAACCACCATCGCATGCCATAATTCGAAACTCAACGTGAAAACATAAACATGCCAATAATGGTGCTCCAAGTGCCCCTGCTGACATGTTACATTATGTGCGTCCCAAAAGTAGGCACAAAGTGTGCTTGAGAGTACACTCTTCTAACTTACAAGTGAGTACAGTATGTAGAAATTCCTAGAGGCACCGCTACTAGCTGGTACGCAGATGTTGACATGCCTTCCGGGTCAGATACGAGTCTCGTTTCACGCAAAGCACGAATGCATCCACATTGTACTATAAATGGTAAGAAAACACGGGTTGAGGTACACCTCACTCCTAAAAACAGTGTGTTGCTGTCAACTAAGTGTGTTGTCCTTTATGAATTTACCTTCTGTTGGTTAAAACCCACTGATCCTTTTCACTACGAGGTAAGTATTAATCAGGTTATTATCAAGAACCTTCAGCACCGCTCATGAGGTGGCATCAATACCTGTGGAGATGCAATTATACTTAGGTTCAATTTATGGGGTGAGTGGTCACTAACTCCAAATACTCATAAACCTCACTAGTAAGGAGGTGTAAAGGTACCTTGAAACATGTATGAACAGGCATACACACCTTTTTTTTAATGTCTTTGTCCACAGAACACTGATTGTGAGATGACAAATTCTATCAATGTGTTACTGCACATGGGGGTTCTCACAAGAGTATCTTGAGGCTCCAGTCTTCACTAATTAGTTTGTAGCTGGTCCAAAAAGAGGAGAAAAGAAGAATATGCGATGACGGGGGCATATAGCCGTCGTACGACATGTGTGCTGCTAATTTCCAAGACCATGTTGACTAGAGCACTCCAAAGTTTAGTGCACTCATTAATCCTAAACGTCAAACATTCTAAGCCTATGTAGATTTACTAAGGTAAGCATAGACTGTACGGACTAGCATCACTCAGCTGTTTACTTATAGTACAGAAAAAACCCCTCCAGCACCCTCAGTATAGCTATGTTAGACGAGAGTTCTTGTTGACATACTATGTCAAAATATGATCTTAGTGCAACATATTTTTGCAGCCTTGGGTGACACTGTCTACCTAACATCTATTTTATGATTCAAGCACTGCCTGTAATTATAATTACTCACAGCTATGCTGTGGGTGCTGGAGGCGTTTTTTCTGTACTATATGTAAACAGCTGAGTGAGGGAGGATACACTTAGGCTGCGCAAATATCCTATCTCGACGGCCTGGAGCACGATTTTGACGGCGCTCCCTCCAAGTGGCTACAGCTCCGGAGGACCCCATAGACATTTCCAATGTTTCTTAAATATGGTACATACATACACTGTAGTGTGTCCAGTTAGTGGAGTGCTAAGAGATATATGTCATGATTATTGAATACTGGCCCATTGTGCTGAGTTTCGTGACTCAAGCAGACATGTCTGGATTTGCCACACTGGTATTTTTATGGTGGACGTGGAATGTCTACCGTCTTACTGTGCCGCTCCTGCCCTCCCTTCCTTTTTTCATTTTCTTTTTGTCTTTCTTTATTGGATCATTGTTCAATGTTTCATTGTTATTTATAAAGTTGTTTGAGCAACAATCCTGAGGAAACGGCTGGGCCGGCTGTAGTCACTGGAAGATACGTAAATGGGACATAATTGTTTACAGCACAAGGCCTGTAATTTTGTTAATTCACTTGAATATTGAATGGTATTGATTGATATGGTTTGACTTTATTGTATTGGATTTCATTCACTACATGTCATGTTCACGAACAATTTGGCTGATTTTTGCCACTATTATGATAAGATGGCTGAAAATGACCTGATTGTTGTAAATATATACTGGTTCCGTACAATTTATATGTCAAGGTTTTATGTCTCTTAAAATATGAAAATTCAATAAACAGAACAAACAAAAAAAATAAAGACTGTCTCAAAGCACATTTGTTTCGGCTGTCATTGTATACATTACATGAAGCGTCATTAAGTAATTTGTACATTCCTTTTGAGACAAAAATCTGGGCCTAGTCACAGGGCCATAAATCTGGTCATTTGCTAAGAAGCGCAGGTGGGTCTTGACCTTGCATGGACACAATGTCGTGCCAGTGGATACGTGTCCATATGTCCCGTATGGGGTGGGTGTGATCACTGCGTGTAGTGTGCATGCTGTGTTCTGATTGGCTGAGTGTTCCTTAGTGTGGCATCTGACTTTATGGTGTTTTCAGAACGCGCGCCCCTCTTGCCAAACGTGTTTTATTGGGACCAATTTCCTAAGACCATTGTGGTGTCACTGCCTAACTGTGGGATCGATCTGGGTTTTTCTGCTCGTGCGTTTGCCTAAGGGTTAAGTGTGACCCCACCTGTGATCTGTCAATCAGTTGCTTCAGGCCGAGGTCTCAGGGCCTGCCTGACCACGTACTTCTGACTCGGGGTTGAGGTGGAGTTCATCTCGGGTAAATTTGACAACGGTGATGCAAGTTTGTTGTTATACGTACATATATCATGATGTGCAATGTTTTCCAATATTAACATTCCCCCTCTAGTTGAATTTTCAACTACATCATTTACCCCATATTTCATGACAGTCCCATTATTCAAGGTTTGCTGTGTTTCTGTTGTGTCTATTACTAATTCCCTAGTTACTTGCATTCTACCTAACTTGAGGACTGCGTTTTTACAGCAGGAAACCCCCATTTCTAGGCAACAACACAAAATTAGCACAAGAAGAGCAATTGGAAGCAATGACAAGCACAGTCTGGTCACCCATCGGGGGAACCAGGAAAATAAGTCTATAAACCAGTTCTGCTCAGGGGCACCTCCCTCCTTCTTCATGTCAGCTTGTAGACGGTGCAGTTGGTGGATGGCAAAAACTAGTGTCCCATTTTCTACGTTGTTTCCGGGGATGAAAGTACAGCAGGATGCACCAATTTTGGCACACACCCCACCCTCCATCGCTGTCATCAAGTCCAACACATACTGATGTTGCATCACCATAAGGCGGATGGCTCTTAGTTCTTCCTTGATAGCATTTAGGCCTAGCTCAGTATCGTTGATCATCTTCAGCATTTCCCACTTGATTATTTGCAACCAGCGGGCGTTCGCCTTTGTTTGCAAGGTAAAGAAGGGTACGCGTTTACTTGAGTGTCAGAAAACAGTATGAATTCTTCCAGAATGTCCTTGTACTGAGCCCAGCCAAAGTAATTAGCAGTTCTGTTTTTTTCTCGAAGCTTAATGCAATAGAGTTGTTTTCTTCTGTAGCTGATGTTGGAACAACTCGGACAGATCTTCTCCAGGGATGACCAGGGTTGGGGGTGTGTATGGTTACAAGGGTGCAGAGGCCCCGCGACCGGGGACGAGCTGGTTGTAGGCAAACACATTGTCAGTAGGTATCCATCAACACGGAGGTGCCCCATTGTCTATCTGGTACGTGCAGTATTGCTTCACAATTCTCATTAGTGGCAAGCGGTATTGTTCCTTTGCCTCTGAAACACAAGGAGTACAGTGTAAGTTTCCATACAATTAGGGCTTGCTCCTTCCCTTCTAGCCACGTGTACCTATCTGTCTCAGTGTCCCAGATTTCCTGACATGCGGTATCAATGCTGGCATTCAATCCTTCCCTTCTAGACTCCTTTCCCCTTGTTTCATCAGGGTAAATGGCTCTGCAGTGGAACTCCATGTTTGGGGTCCATTTGTTATGAAATAATATTGCCCCAGATACGCTAAGGGCCACCCTGGGACCGCAGACAGAGGCAGGAGAGGACATGTTTGTGCACTGGTGCGGTGGCCTTGCTCCCTCTAAGAATGTCTTTTCTGCAAAATCTCGGGGGCAAACAGTGTCCTTATAGTGCCTCATCTGCGTATCCTGTCTAGCTCAGTTTGAATGTCGCTAGGCTCAGAAAAAAGATGTAGTGCTGTGGGGTTGGTTTCATACCGGGTGATGTTTACCACTACTCTATGAGGCTCTACTCTACTGGGTTGTATCTTGGCCCTAATCCTACATAGGTGCAGGTGAATGAGAAATGTTGCTTTTTCGAGGGCTATTTCTTGGGATAAGTAAAGTCTGTCTGTGCCCATGGCGTGGGGTATCAGCGAGCAGACATAACATGACCTAGCCGATGTCTGGGCACCCACAGCAGTCATGTGGTAGTACCATGTTTTGGGCAAGAGTGCGCGTTGTAGTGCATGTGGAATACTAGTGTTTGGTTCAGTGTAAGTGAGGTTGGTGCGGTCCCTACTCAAGCGCTGTAGAAATGTCGAGGTAGGCTCCATATGACCAGGTAGATTTCTCGCTACGGATGGATACGGCCACACCCAAGCTAAGCAGATGGTGTACAAAGGTGCAATAATGCATAACTTTTGAAACATTGCAGGTCTTGGGATGGTGTCTGGAGGGGTCGTCTGCAGCTTCTGGCATCAGGGGGTGAATTTGCTTGCCACAGCGTAAAGAGTCTGTTGTCGAAAATGTCTGTAAAAAATAGTCTGCGGTCTTTTGCCTGAGGTACTTGGGCTTCGTCGAGATTTGGGAAGTCTGCAGCTGAAGAGGTCGCGGGCCGCAGTAGAGGTGGTGCAGTTATGGCTTGATTGCAGACCTTTTGGATAAGAGCTGTGGGTTGTAGGTTAGCTTAGAAAAAACATACATCATCATTCAGTCTCTTCAAATTCCTGTGCCTTTCCTTTTAGGGGCATATTCTGTACATTCATTTTGCGCAACTTTTTAGTGGGGGTACCGGAAGGTGGTGTCACGTTGAGGCATAGGTAGTGTGGGGAGTACACGGTAGAAAGCCGATAAGAATGTATGAGGTGATATGGAAGAGCGTATGACTTGGGACTACATCTCCCAGAATGCCAAGGGAGTACTTCTTTGTCCTACCTCTTCTCACCGTACTTAAGCTCCACCCTCCATCAACCTGGTGCTTGTCACCTGAATTCAAACGTCTGCTGTTAGCGGTTGCCTGTACTCCTATCGCCCAAAGTTTCTCTTGCTGCAAGGGGCCTTGTCTGAAGGCGAAGGGAGCTGCCACAATCAAGTTTCCGCTCGCGTTTGCGCTGGAGCGCGACCGCGCTTCCGCCCTCTTCTCCCTACAGGAATATCCCTGAAAACGCGCTAATGCGCAAGACTACGATAACTTTCCTTTTCGCGTACGCGCTGGAGCGCTTTAAATTGTGTTTTCCCCGGGGGGCCAAACCAAGTCTGTCTACAAACGCTGGAGTATAATTACGAGCCAAGATAGGCTCAAATATTTCCAAGAGCTGTTGAGAGGCTCGGAGTGCTCTTTCCTCTTTTATTTTGATTTCCTTCTTTTTTGGCTGCTTGCCCACACACGTTGGAATTGTGTGTTACAGGAGAAAGACTCCCCTTGGACCCAAACGGGAATACTCACTACCACCAGAGGATTGTCTGGGTTAAGATAAGTACTCATACAGTGGCTTCTTGCTGAATTCTAAGCAGTGTCTTTGCTACAGTGTGTACTTTATTCTTGGAAACCGTGGTGAATAAATGCCTTGATTTCTTTTCTTTATTTTTACCTTTTGTGCCTTTTGTATCGGGATGAGTGCGGCAGTATTAACTGTAAGTGTATTGCATCACATATTGAATATTGATATATCGTTGTGACTTAGGGTGGAGCCTTCATGTGTGTTGTGTTGTGTCTCATCTGCAGGGAACACGGGGCGACCGTAGGAGTGAGGTCTACAACTCCAGAACATCTCCCCATTCAGTGTTTTCGCTGCTGCACCTTTATTGTTTCGTTTGTCCCTTTTTTCCCCTTCCCCTACTGTGGTGTGACCTGCGGAGTGGGTATATACATACTCGCAGGTGGTTCCATTCAGGGGGAAAGGGTTATCTGGCATCTTCCATCGCTCCCGCTGTATCCGGCTTTCAAGGTTAGTGGTTAACCATATTCTGTTGTGACAGGTGGCCCCTGTTGGGGCAGCTATTTAGGAAACAGTGAGCATTTAGTCATGTATCACCTGACTTTTATTTTGTGCGTCATTTGTTCCTCCCCCCTCGCTGTAACAGAGATGAGTGTTTTAGCGGGGTGATCTTCGTGGGTGTGTTGATGACTCTTTTTACCTAACTATCGTTATCATGGCCGTTGTCGGCCCTCTAATACCCTACTTTCCTTAACGTGTGCATGTGTGTGTAGTTTTATCAATGCGGATGATACCTTTTGATCTACACATGCGCAATGCGCCGTGAAAGGAAGAAGGTGTGTCGCAATTTTGGGGATTGTGGGTATTGCAATGTGTCCTGAAGACACATGTATGGCCCTCTGGCCCCTGTGTGTGGCGTGTAACAAGGTTTTCCCTAATGTAGTTTGACTACGCGCTTTTTCTGGAAGCTTTGTTTTTGGGCTACTTTTGGGCTTCTTTTTGCAGGTCATTGGGTAGCTCTCTAGATTCTCATGTAGTGTTGGTCTTATTGTGGCATACCGGTGGGGGTTGAGAAGTTGCTCTGTGGCCCCCGTGTGATTCGGATGTGGCAACGACAATGACGGGCCTATTCCTCCCTTGGACGATGTTCGTGAGGCCCTGTGTTATTCGCTTCAACAAGCTGGGTGCGGTGATGAGCGTATCTGTACACCTTGTGTGGGGGCTGTGATGGTCATCTATAGAACCCCGTTCCCTTCCGGCGCCCCTTTCTCCCTCGGATCCAGGATGCTTTGGGTCTGCTGCCCTCTGCTGGGATGAGGGACTTCTTATCCGGTGACACGCTACTCTCGCTGTTTTGGAGGGACATGATTCGATGAGCAGATTTTGGATGTTTGGAAGCACTAGGGGAGAGGAGGAGGCAAGATATCTTGCTTACAATCTTAGTCAGGTGCGCAGCTGGGACTTGTCGTGCTGTGGGTAATGAACTGGAACGGCTGATTGCCCTGGTATATTTCCCTGCTGACTTGGTGCCAAATTGTTGATTATTCCTGAGTGGACTATGGAGTCTTTATGGGGCATCTTGACATCCCAAGTATACAGAAATCTGGCTTCCAGTGCTTGGAGCGTCACCTCTTTTTGGAACTAAATTGGGGCCTCCATCAGCCAGAGGCCTAAATGGGGTCCTTTCGAACTAGTGATTGGAACCCATCTCAATTGGACTTGGATGAGGGGACCTGGGTGCCTGTTTTTATTCACTGGTCAGGGGCCGCCCCACCCCCCCATCAGACTGTCCTCCCCTGGGTGCCTGTTTTTATTCAGTGGTCAGGGGCCGCTTCACCCCCTCATCAGACTGTCCTCCCCCTGGGGGGTGGCCAGTCAACCCCGCCCTGGGGAACTAGCAGCAGAGTGGGGCCTAGGCCCCTGCAGGCACCCGAATGGCAAACTCTGGCGTGGATTCCTAATCGACATATCATATGGCAGCCCGAAGTCCTTCCTGAGTGCAAGTAAAGGCTTAAGTTTTTCTTGTAATGCTGTGTCACTAGTCTTTATTGTTGGGGTGAGTTTTCTGAAGTGAGTATGAAGTGGATGTGTCGTATTGGTGGTTTGTTTTAGGCTTCACTGCGCATTTGGATTGGGTTATTGTATAAAGGTATTGCCTCCCCAGACTGTCACCCCTCCCTGCTGTGTCTGTGGCCCCAGTCCGTGCTAGACTGGGTTCCCTGCCAGGGCTGTCTTAACAGCATTTTAGGCCCCCGGGCAAAGCAGTGCACTGGGCCCTGCCTACATTTATTTAACGGAAAATTAGTGTTAAATTCTGGTCTGCATGTGGCCCCTATGCTCGTGGGGCCCCCGTGCAAATGCTCAACATGTCTATGCATTATGACAGCACTGTTCCCAGTCAGCTGCTGTTGCCATGTGTTTGGCCAATCACCTGGTCCTTGTCGCGGTAGTGTGTTTGCTGACTGATTTCCTTGTGTCTGAATGTGCTGTGTGCTCGGGTTGATCTGGGCTTAGTTTTGTAGATGGGGATTTTGAGGGGTCTTGCTTAGGCTTATTGATCTTTGCTCATGATAAGCTTTCAGGCGGCATCGGTCGGTCATGTGGCGCATTCTGAGGCAGTAGAAACATTCTCTAGGGTCTGGCTGCCGCCAATCTTCCTGTCCTCTGCCGTTATAACTGGGCTGAAACCCTCTGGGGTTCCTCGGTGGGGTCCCTTCCAAGATTGGTGTCATCTGCACGCTTGCGACCAATGCGGTCCACTTGGGAGTGGTTTTACTCAGTTTATTGGGTCCCGTCTTAGTGGGGCGTTTCCAGGGTTGCTCCTGGCTTTGGCCCTTCCTAGTGTGGAGGGTGCGTGTGGTGGCCTGCCCCTCTCCGGCTCTGGGACTTTCCCCATGTGTCAGGTGGGGGCACTTCCTTGGCGCGGTCTATCATTCTCTGGGTGTGTCGAGTTCCCTCCGATGGTCACTCGCTTGGGCAACGTAATTTGCAGCAGGTAGGGGGCTTCGGCGTGGGGGACGCACCGCATAGGGCCAGACAACCTTGTCTGCCCCACTTCCTCACTCGGGGAGGTGCCAGAGTGGCGACAGAGGCTGAGCTTAGTAATCCCGGTTTGTCACCGCCATTGCCCCTATGCGCCTTGGGCCTGCTTCCCACCTAGCCACGGGGGACTTGGTTGGCATGCACAAGTCCCGGATCTCTTGCTCCTGGAGTACCTTGCTGGCTAACATTGTTTTCGTCTTTCTGGCGGTTTCCACTAAGAGGTGGTGGCGCGGCATGCCCATCGCCAAGCTAATTCGCATAGCTCGAGGAGCTATTCCATATACTCCAGGACTGCCCCGGTAAAGGGGATCCACCTGGCCAGGGCCACCCTGGCTGGCATCCATATGGCATGGGAGTGTATTGCTGTTTGGTGCCCTGAGCGGGGAACTCCAGGAGATGAGCAGGCTATAGCCCTGTTCTCAGCAAACTGGATTGACATTTTCAGTTTGGTCATTAGGTCCTGTCCCAAGATATTAGTCGTGGAAGAGGGAAAGTACAACAACTGTTCCCTCACCCCTTTCCCCCCTATCTCCAGCTCGAGGGGTTCTGTGAAGGGTATCCCGGCTACCATGCCCGAGACCCCTTGTATGGTTGCAGTGCTCTTTGATAGGGGGACTGTCTCCTCCCGTACGGCCTTTGTTGCCCCCTTGTCTAGCAGAAACTGATAAGGTGTCCCGTTTATAAGCATCATTACCACTGGGTCCTCCTCGGGGCAGCCTGAGGCAGACAGTAGTGGGTGTGTGTGTCTCTGGGTGTCCTGTCGGTCCCTGGCATGACTATTCTTGCATCCTCACCCTCACTGTCGGATCCTGGTGGACTGGTGTCCTCTTCCTCACTATCGCTAGTCGTGTTATTGTTTAGACCCGCTATGAGGTTCCTGGACGCTCGTGAAGTACATGTTTTGTGTGCTAATTGTGGTGGACAGGGGGTCAAGCTTCGGGGGATTCTAGCAGTGAGCTGGGGTGCGGCTGGAATCGCCGATGTTTGTGGATCTGGCAATCTTCCAACCCTAGATCTGTAGGCTCGCTGCCCCGTGGGGGGCCCTCCGGCACCCTCGACTGGAGGGTTGGTGTAACCTAGTGCAGGAACGGCTGGGATGGCCGGCATCAGAGAGAGACCTCTATGTCAGTGTATGGTGGGTGAGGTGCGGAACCCTTGCTTGCAGATTCTGGAACAGAATTGTAGGTTGGGGCCCCCTCTAAATGGCCCGCAATTCTAAGAGTGCCTCTCCTTCCGTCTTTTTCTGTCCCACGTATTTGGTCTGAATGTGCATCCTCGTATGTTTGATTTTTGTAATTGTATTTATGTAGCGCTTATTACCCCTGATGAGGCGTCGAAGAGCTTTTCAGCGAGTAGCACGCTACTCCGGAAACCAAACGGATTTAGTAGTGGATTAGTATAGGGAGGTAAGAGTTAATTTGAGCAGAGGACATGTGTAGTCTGTTAGTTGGATTGATTAGAGTAATGGAGGGATTGAAGAGGTAAGTAAACCAGAAGTGTTCATTGGGAGATCATAGTAGTAAGTGGAAGTCTGGGATGAGTAAAGGAGAGATGGAGGAGGGAAGATCCTGTAGAAAAAGATTAGAGAGAAAGAGAATCCGAGTGGAAAAATGAGGTTTGAGATGAGCCAAAGGATAGATAACATGAAGGAAAAGTTAGTAGGGTTGTTTGGGAGATCATACTAGTAAACTGATGTTTGGAGTGAGCAAGGAGGTGTAGAGGAAGGAGGAGTCTAGGAAGGGTTATTTTGGAGATCATAGTAGTAGAAAGGGTTTGGGATGAGACGGAGTGAAGATAGAGGATACATTGATAGAGGTGTAGGGTGATGGTAGGACAGAGTAAAGCTTTCGAGAGAGTAATTTATTTTTCTTGTACAATAGGACTAAAATAATAAATATATAGATGCATGATTACATAGTAAGGGAATATATGTGTAAGGAATATAATATGTTAAGATTTGTGTTTTTTGTTTTTGTGGAGTAGTGAGAGGAGATATTGATGTAGTGGTTTTCTGTGAATGATTTGTATGTGCGGTACTGCCGGTGAGTGGTATTTGAGTAGTACAGGGGTGGTGATGTGTTTTGGAGAAGAGTATCTGGTGTATAAGAGGAGATGGAGAAGAGGTATGAGCTTTTGTGTTAGATTTGATCACTGAAATAGGTAATGTGTGTAGTGGATTGGTGTGTAAGGATTGTATCGTTGTGTGTAATCGGTAAAAAGAGGAGGCAGGTTTTGCTGGATAGTGTGATGGAAGGCTGAGTATAGGTTTTGTCATGATAAAATGGGATCTGTTAGCGCAAGTAGAGGATAGAGCTGGTGTTTTGTTTGAACAGGGAGTGGGTGTCTGGATGCATTAAATTTATGTATAATGTGGCTTTGTGTTGTGTTGGTGATGTGTGGATGTCTTAGTGGTATAGGACAGAGTTGTGTTTTGTGAGATAATGCAGGTGCCATAGTGTTGTAGTTGGGTGGAATTGTGTGTTGTGTAGTGGTTCAACACACATTGAAATCTGTATGAGATTTTTTGTGTGGTGCGTGAGTAGAATGTCTTTGCTGATATTGTGTTTGGATGTTGGCAGATGTGGAGGGCTTAAGGTGGTAGCTGGTAACTGAAAATCGGGCAGCATCTCTGCCCTAGGCCCGACCTGAACAGGCCCAAGCAGGCAACTGCCCTTGTCCTCTCCACCAAGACCAAACAGGCAACTGCCCTTGTCCTCTCTGCCCAGCCCAAGCAAGCAACTGCCCTTGTCCTCTCTGCCCTCAGCCTCGACGCCCGGGCTGAGACACCCTGAGCCCTATGCTTAAAATGGCTCTATTGGCCAATGGAACCCAAGCCCTAACCCTAACCAATCAGAACTTTAACCTTAAACCCTATAGCCAAATCCCTAATCCCTAAGTCCAATAGGAAACCCTAGCACTAGTAGCCAATCAGAACCCTAGTCCATACAGCCTATCAGAACTCAAAACCTAGGCCCTTAGTCTTATAGAAGTACTAGTTCTAGCAACCAATCACAGCAACAGATGCAACAACCCATAGAAAACATATATAAGAGCCAAGTGACCTTAAGCACTGACTGCTATGGCAGGGAGGTGCTCCTCTATTCGGAATCTCCTTGGATACAGACAGGCACAATCCACACTTCCTAGCTTCCAGATTCTACTTTTCAGGTAAGGGACTGTTTTGAAGCCAATGAAATACTGCTTTTCGCGCATTTGAACTAATCACTTTTCAAGCAAAAAATGAGTGCTGCATACACTTTTCGAGCAAAGTTTACCATCCAAAGAGCAGATTAAGCAGTCTCGTAAGGACACTCTGGTTAGCCACTGAGGTGTATGGGTGGTGAGGCTTAATACAATCTTTGTGAAAAACTAGGAGGGAAATGCATATAGTCAAAAGAAGTACAAAACAGCAGTTTAAAAATACCAAGTTTACAGAAAAACAAAGAGAAAATGTAAACAGATACGGGCAGGGGAAAAGCACTTTTTAAAAATGACAACTAAAAATCTATTCTGCGGTATAGGGTTTAGCTTCCTATGACGATTCAAGCGTGGTAGCCAAAATGGACTTGAACATGCACTGCATGTGGTTTATACATTTGACAAAGACTCGTTAGGCAGCAACACGTTGCATTCTGGGAGTTGAAGTTTTTTCTTTAACTTTGTGTTTGTGGACTCAAAAACCCCAACATTCAAATCCCTCATGTCACTCATCCCCACTAGCAGCTGTGAGCAGTGGTCCACTCTGAGTCAGAGATCCCTCATTGCAGTGGGACCTCGACATTCATGACCCAAAGTTAAAAGTGGGTTTGAGAGTCTTCTTATATCTTTCATTCAAACTGGTCCAGTCAACCATCAAAAATGCTTTTCCCAAAACCCGCCACACACCAGCAACAATAGTCCCGGAACATCAAGAAACATCAAGACTCTCCCTCCCCTTTCCTCCACAGACCTCATGAGCCCACCGGAGCCGCCACCGAGTACCTAGACCTGGAACACAACTCGGGCCGGGTGAGAAACCAAGCTCTCTTACCCGTGTGGCTCCCAGGTGCACCAATCAAAGAAAAAAGATGCAAAGGCTGTGGCTACAGAGTTGCGGTTGTGGAGCGCGCTGTTCCTGGAGACACGCGGACGGGGGAGTCACGATGTCCTGCTGTATGCGAGGCAGGGAGCGAAGCATATATTGGCAGCACTCTGCTGCTATTTTGTTTTCAGAAACAGGATTTCATATTGGATATTTTAGAAGAAGGAAGAGTGTGTGGCTTTATATCTCTTGGCACAGAATTGAACATGATTGACATGATAAGGCTGTGCCAGCAATACTTAGTGTCTAGTCGGTTGCGTATGGTATTGTGGGATACCATGTTGAAGGCTGCTGAGTTGTCCCAGAGAATGAGGACAGAGCTAATGAATGTTGTTGAATGCAGAAGCTAGAATGGTTTTTGCACTAAACCTATGTTGGAATCCTGATTAGAGAAGTCGTCCTTGGTAGGGTTACTGGCATTTTCAATCCAAGAGTAACAGAACGCCTGTCTAAGGAGTTTCTTATATTGGCATAGTTCCTTCAGTAGTTCTGTCTGCCTAAAGGGGAGTCACTAACCCTCCAAATTCTTTCATGGTGTTTCTATCACCTTTGGCAGCTGCTAGCTTGTATGTGTATCATGGCGAGGAGTTGCTGGTTTCCAAGTGATAGGAGAATCCGCATCAGATTTAGCAGAGATCCATTAAATTCCCATTGAAGTCTCCACGAAGGATCAGAGGGTCCGTATCTAATCTAAGGGAGGAGATCGAGCTGAAAAAAGGGAGTTGAAAGTAGAGTTGCTTGAGTGGCTGGAGCCAATAGATAAAGAGAGATTTAATGTTGCAGCTAAGGTATATGGTAATGTTAATGGGGAAGATTTCTACATCTGTTGTGGAATCCATGGAACAGTTGAAGATTGAGTGGGTTTGCTGATGACCACCACCGTGCCCCCAGGCAGAGAGATAGGCTTGACGCGAGTGATGCAGTAGCCAACTGGGGCTGCTACAGAGATGTCAGTAGGACAGAATGTTCTTGTACCCATGATTTTGTGATGAACATTTGGTTGAGATCATGATCTTGATAGGTCATGTGTCCTGATAAAGTGCTTAGCTAGAGAGCGGGAATTCAAAAAATCACATAAAAGAGCAGGCATGGCTCTTACATTGTGGAGGAGACTTGTGAGAGGTGGAGGGCATTGCAATGGGAGTACTGCAAGTGCAAATTAGCTTGCAAGTTGGAGATAACACAGTAAGACACTGGGGACTAGTGTACTCAGAGAGTAGAAGTGGAGAGCAACAATATGATTCCTACTTACTAGAGGTTGTGGGGGCCATACCGCCAGCATTTCTGGCCATGAGCCAATATGGTACGTGGATGGGTGCAGGCGGGCTTCACTTAGGTTTGCCAGAGGCGCACACTCTTTCATATATCCTCTTTGCATCTCCGCTGGAACAGGCAAGCTACAGCTCTTCAAAGAGGGAGGATGTAGGGAGTGGGGCTAATAGGAGGAGCAAGTTGTTTCGACTACCTCATGCTAGCAAGGGGCCCGGAAGAGCCTCTGGTATTATGGGGAAGGGTAACAGAAAGAAAAAGGAGCCCAGAGTTTTCCTGTATTGTGAGCAGCTATGTGGAAACAAATAGTAATTAGCAAAAACTAAAAACCAATAAAGCAAAAAGCAAATAAAAAACAGCTGATGTAACTAAATCAACCAGTAAAAGAAATAAGAGTCCATAGTGGGTCACGCAACCTAAGCATACAAGGAAATACGAGGAGGCAAAGTAAAAGTTTAAAACTCAGAAGTCACAATAATGATCCTGGACAGAGTCCTCATGATCCTGAACAGAGGAGACACAGTGGCCCTCTTCCTGCTGGACCAGTTTGCATTAGTCCACACAATCTCTCCCCATCCTCACCCGATGCCTACATGGGATTGGGATCCAAGGATCTGCTCTTCGCTGGATCTGCTCCTTCCTATCCAGCAGGACTCATGCAGTGAGCCTGGCCCCATTCGCTTCAGATGCCTGCACCCCATCTGTAGAGTACCAAAAGGCTCGCCTCTATGTCCGACCCTCTTCAACGCATATATATAATCCCGCAAGCTAGAGTTATCCACTGCCATGACATCCTCTCCTATGCCAATAATACAGAACTCATACTTTCCCTCTCGAACAAGACCCCAACACACAGAACAAGTTCACCACCTGCATTACCGTAGCCTCTAACTGGATGAAGGCCCACTGTCTAAAGCTGAACGCTGACAAGACAGAAGTGGTCATCTTTAGCAAGAACACCTTACCATGGCATTCACCCTCTGCACTCACGCCGTCTAGGCATCTTGCTTCCACACCTTAAGAATGCTAAGGAAAATCTTAAAATGGCTCCTGGAGTAACACCTGCATAAACTGTCACTCACGCCCTTGTCATTAGGAAGCTGGACTACAGGAACACCCCCTACCACAGAATCAGCAAGCAACTCACCAGAAGACTGCAACCCATTCAGAACTCGGCAGCCAGAATCACCCTAAACCTCCCACACAGCCCTCCGATCACATCTCACCTCAAGTAGCTTCACTGGCTCCTGATACACAAGCACGCACAGTTTACACTCCTCACTCACACCTTCAAAGCTCTACACTACATAGGCCCAAACTACCTTAACAGTTTCATCTCCTTTCACAAATCTAGCAGACAACTCAGCTCGGTAGACTCCTACATGCACACATACAAAGAACCAGATATGGAGGTCAGGCATTCTACATCGTTCCGAAAGCATGGAACGACCTCCCACTTCACATTAGAGCCTCCTCCTCTCTTCTTGAATTCTGCAAAAAAGCTGAAGACCTGGCTTATCGAATAGCTCCCCTGCGTGCCTTAGGTGAGGCTAGACCCACCTGCTTATGTTGGTGTCAAAGGTTCCACCCTCTGGCCATTGGAAAGTGTGTGTCTTAGTGTGTGCGTGCCATTCACTGCTAAATTTATCTAGCTTTTTAGCCTGCATGGGGAATATAGTTGGCATGTGGTTTAAAGGCGACTCCATGTTGGGTTGGAAACCTTTTTAAGGGATTTAGTGCACTTTTAGACTTCTATTTAAAAAAAAAAAAAAAATTAAATCCTTCTTTGTTCGTGGGGAAAGACTATGTACATGGGGTTATGCCAGCAATAATGGCTTTTACTATGAGCTCACTTCAGGACAAAGATGCATCAAACAAACTCCATACAAAAAACAACACATATGAAAAATAACCTATAAGAAAGTGCAATGGTTAATTCAAAATATTATGAATTCTTTTTTAGGAACGGAACAGCAAAATGTGAACAAATGATGACTTTTTCATAAGTACCTAGAATTGTAACTGGACATAAAATTCAACAGAACACATTTACAATAAAAAAAATTGTTTGATTTTATTTATTGAATACACACTAAGGGGGCTAGAGGAGATTTAAGGACCTGCGTGGGCCACCTCCCCACTCGTAATATCAAAACACAGAAAAAAGGCCACGGGTCCAAAATAGAGCGGTGAAGAGTGCAACAAGGTCTACTCAACCATGCGCTGTAGGGGGAATCCCTTTAAGGACGGTTCCCCTCACACACCAAAGGTGTCATACTTCATCATAGGGGTGCCTCCTCGCATGAAAGACCTAGTCTCTACGCGGGTTACAACCCCCTCGCTACGAGGGAGAAGCACAGGGATGTTTTTGGTATAGATGAGGTGGGTTGAACTAAAACCCTATGTGAGCTTGGTGTGCTTAGTGAAAGGTGCAGTGATAATGTGAACGTGGTTAAAACTGGCTACAAGGTTAGCTATGTAACAACTTTATTCGGCTACCCTATGACAGGATTAAAAACAAATAGCTGATAACACAGTTGCCGTCATTAGAGGCTACTGTGTTAGTGCATGACCAACATGTTTCGGCCTGGGGACCTATTCAGAGTGTCATGGCCTTCTTCAGGGTCGAGTGTACAGCTACTGCAACTAAGTGAAAATACAAGCACATGTGAAAATTAATGTGCAGTATTGACGGTGTGTTATACTGAACCAGTGGTCCTGCTGTTCAGTATGTTCACCGTGGGATGATCTGAGCACCGGGGCCTCCCTCTGCCATGTGCTCACTACACGCCCCCGTTAACTTGGGTATTTTCCATTCTCTATATCCACCATGTGGGACTCCTAGACTATTAACATCAGAGCAGTGCCTATGCCCGTTTCCCAGTCACCGCCCAGACCAACCTCTGTGCGTGACACCCGGCCCTTCGGTGTGCCCATCGGGTTGCCCTTCTTGTGCGAGTTTGCATTTTTGCTCGCCCATACCCACCAGCAAGTACTAACCAATGCCTATCATGCATGACAGTGCCTGCGACCAGTTCGCACCGACCGTTGCGACCTTTCCTTGCCACCGGCCTGACAACCACTGGGATGTCGTTGTAGATGTTCTTATTTGCCCTTCTTTCACCAAAGTATTGGCCACGCCAGTCACATGGGCCAATTGGGTCTTCTTGCCCATGTCACATTTGCAACTTCCCGACTGAGCCCTCTTGCTCCAAGTTAAAACTCGCCACCCGCCATACCATATGTAATAACAAGACATATTATCTTACCTCTCTTTTCGCATTCTGAGCACCGATTGAATGCGTTCGCTCTTGCGGGCATACCATACTTACTTTCTTTCTTCCACTATTCTATATGATTTCCCTCTCTCATTTTAATGCCACAACCTTTTCTATTAGGTTGGTTTGGCGCATGTACCCTTTGGCTAGTATGCCAGGACAGATGTGGTGAATTCCCTAATCAATGATGGTGAGTCACACATCTTTGTACTAATTTACATATTTACTAAACAGTGGTATGTTGTCCAGTGCTTTGACTTATGAGCGGATATATTGCACTTCTATTCAACCTAGTCTTTCATGCACTGTCTTGATTGCGCTTCATTGTAAATATTGTATGTTGTTTTTGTCTCACCGCAGGTTCCACAGTGAACATACTGAACAGCAGGACCACTGGTTCAGTATAACACACCGTCAATACTGCACATTAATTTTCACATGTGCTTGTATTTTCACTTAGTTGCAGTAGCTGTACACTCAACCCTGAAGAAGGCCAACACACTCTGAATAGGTCCCCAGGCCGAAACATGTTGGTCATGCACTAACACAGTAGCCTCTAATGACGGCAACTGTGTTATCAGCTATTTGTTTTTAATCCTGTCACAGGGTAGCCGATTAAAGTTGTTACATAGCTAACCTTGTAGCCAGTTTTAACCACGTTTACATTAGCACTGCACCTTTCACTAAGCACACCAAGCTCACATAGGGTTTTAGTTCAACCCACCTCATCTATACCAAAAACATCCCTGTGCTCCTCCCTCATAGCGAGGGGGTTGTAGCCCGCGTAGAGACTAGGTCTTTCACGCGAGGAGGCACCCCTATGATGAAGCATGACACCTTTGGTGTGTGAGGGGAACCGTCCTTAAAGGGATTCCCCCTCCAGCACATGGTTGAGTAGACCTTGTTGCACTCTTCACCGCTCTATTTTGGACCCGTGGCCTTTTTTCTGTGTTTTGATTTTATTTATTGGCAGTTTTACATATGACATTATCATCTTGTTATTTAGCGTTAATGCGGTACAGAGGTTTTCT
This sequence comes from Calotriton arnoldi, assembly GCA_963921515.1. NCBI lineage: Eukaryota > Metazoa > Chordata > Amphibia > Caudata > Salamandridae > Calotriton > Calotriton arnoldi. The sequence goes on along the minus strand of CAWUFW010002548.1, from coordinate 675,680 downwards.
TAAAATTTACATTGTATTAACATTTGTTAATGTTAGCATTTTCTGCTTGTGCATTCAATCCCTTTGTGTGCCTACAATGTAGTGTATACAATACATCACATTTATAAACTGTTTATGTGGAAAGGCCCAACATTTGAGGTGAGCCAATAGAGTGGCTATGAGTTTGCCACATAACACTTACTAGCATCTTACAACTCACTTGCAATTCGTGGAGCCACCAATATCATAGAAATTAGTATTGATTTGCCTTACATTATAAAATCGTAGATCAAGCTTTATAATCCAGAGTTAACAACAAAATTATAACCAACAACAGGGTGGGGAAAAGAGAGCGCCATTGCTCCATGCAGTTTCCAGACGTTACGTGATATAAACAAATATTACCTTAGTACTCCAGGTTGCTCCACTTCTTGTACCATAATGTATATCTTTAAAGTCTACTAAGCTATGAGAACCCTGGTATGCACGTGTGTATTAATTTGCTTGTATGTTACACTTCGCCGCCATCATCATTATTCCTTTCAGGGCACAATGCTAATTGTAGTGCCGTCAGTATTGCGTCCCAGTTGGAGGATATAGAGAATTTATGCAAGACTAAAGTGTCTTCTCTGCAAAGAGATATTCCCTCCGCCCTAGCTCAGTTAAGTATAGAGTAGGACCAGGCCTGTAGTGACGGGGATTCGCTAGATTTCCAGCATCGTGTGATGAGACTCTTAACTATTACCAGTCCAAGGTCCAGAAATTTGGAGGTAGCTTTTTGTTTTTTATCCCTTGTGAACATGCCCAGTACATAGATCTCCCATGAGTTTGGGGGTGTTCTGTCAGTGCACTCGGACAGGTATCAAGTTACTCCCTCCCAGTATTCATGTAACAGGGGACACGACCATAGCATGTGTAGAATGTCAGCATCACAGAGATTACACCGCGGACAACTAGCATCATCTCTGTGAAAGTACCGATTGATTCTGTCAGGTGTGAGATACGCCCTGTACAATATGTAATACTGGATCCGCCAAAACCTTGCGTTACGGGGGATGACTAGGGGGCTTGCTAATATCGTGTCCCACTCCTTGGGTGTACATGGGCTGGCTAGATCTGTTTCCCAGTGAGTGCGCAGGGGAGCCAGATCTATTGCTGTCTGTGTGCGAAGTGCCTCAGCAAACCATATAGTGAGATGCTTCCCCTCCCCATGACATGTACGTATTGCATTAGGAGATGTGTTTGTAGTTCCTGTGTGACATCTCCCCAGTGTTGTTGCATTGTGCGTATCCAGGATGTGTGACTGAGAAACAAGCCCTAGGGTATCCCTTCCTCCTCCACTAGAGCATCAACACATTTACAGTAATTTATCAGCACCACAACATAAAGAAAAAAATGCATCAAGTGAAAACCATAATAGAGGAGGTTTTTTGGAGGCAAGATGACGGCCGTGTAGTCGGCTGGGCAGCGTTCTCCGCCTGAGCAGATCCCTTATGTTTCTTCCAGACCAATCGATAGATATATGACTGAAATCTAACTAAAGATGGTCTGGGCTGCCTACAATTTACTGCTAGCAGGACATATATGGCGACATCTATTGATTAGTGGACGGCTCACCTGGTGGTTCCCCCGCTGCTCTCTCTGGATCAAGGACTCAGCCACACGGGGCATTTCCTCTCTGGACGTGGCGATGCCGCCGAAGACTGCGAGAGGATAGAAAACTTGAGGCTCCTCGAATCTCCCGAGTGTAGCGAAACCCAAGAGCGGGTCTCAGCACCCTGTGGCGCAAACCGCAAAGAAATTCGAGAATACTCCTGAGAAACTCCGTGGAGCTGCCAAATAGTCTACTCTGGCAGTCCTTTTTGTGGCAAAATTCTCAGCTAAAAAAACAACATTACTGGATACCGGTGGCGCTGTGTTGCAGCCTCCTTTGGATGTGAGATCACCGCCTGAGACTACATCTGAGGTGAGCGTCCCTTGTGGGGTTAATTTAACCAATATTGGCGGACTCTCCGGGGTGGAACGGGGGACTTTAACAACAGTATTGGAGGGAGTGCCATATCCCCCCCGGAACCCCCAGCAGCTCTAGGAAAAAATTTGATTACCGAGGGGGATAATGTTGATTCTAGCGCAGTTGAGGCTTCACCTCTAAAGATGGCGGCGAATAAGGTGTCGAAGACTCCTAAGGTTGGGGGTCGCCAGAACCGGGACGAACAAGCTGACAGCTTGGGAGAAGGGAATGAGGTAGACTCTGGTGATAAATTCTTCTTCTTATCTGACCCCTCTAATTTGTCAAGCGAAGAAGAGTCCCATGTGCGCAAGTGGAGCTCAGGAGGAGACTCATTGGGGAGTGGATGGAGCGAGTCAAGCAGCTGGCGCATGGAGGATGAACAGACCTCAGCTGTGGGCAATGTCTCTTGTACGGTTCGGAAGAAGGGTCAGTCTGGCATGAGGGAGCTAAATGAAGGCACATGTGCTCTTTCTTGGGATTATTCATTCTCTCTAGTACTTGATGTTCCTGGAGAGCACCCTTCAGAGACGATCCAGACGTGCCCTGTAGTTCAAGCTAGAGTAGAAGAAGTATCACTTAATGCCACATATCAAAGCATAATGGAACACAGGGAAGAGATCTGGTCAGAGAGGCAAAGATTCAAACAGCCTGCCATAAAATGCAGAGCGCTATACGACGTGATGCTAAATCATGCTCAGAATTTGCTGAACGGATCAGGGAGGTAGAGAATCAAATTTCAACATTGGAAGATGAGCTGACAGCATAAAGAACAGCAACAGATATGCTTAGATCTCATAAAGAAGATACTCAATGAAAATTGGCCAATTTGGAGAATTGTCTGCGACGAAATAATCTCAGGATACTCTGGATTCCTGAGGGAGTTGAAGGCTCAGATGTTCGTAAACACATCGTGGAACTCTTTCAAGAAGCCTTACCAGAGCTAACACAATGGTGCTGGGACCGTGAAGTAGAGAGGGCTCATCGGTTTCCTTTTAAAATGTACGCTCAACCAGGTAAAGAGGTTCCAAGACTCAGGGCAGTGCTAATCTCTCTGAATAATTTTTTGTTGCGCCAAGCCTTGTATGATCTGGCACGTCCCGACAGGAAAAGGTCCAGGAAGGGTTATGAATTCTTTGTCAGACCAGACCACTGTCAAATGACTGTAGAGAAGAGATGGCAACTCAGACAGCTAATCCCAGAGTTTCAGAATAAGGGTGCTCAGGTATTTTTACTCAATCCTGTGAAGCTCAAGGTCATATCTAAGGATAAAGCCGACTTTTTCACTTCTGAAATAAAAGCAAAAGAATTTCTGAGGAATCTGGATATCTAGACGTCTAGATATTTAGGAAACATGCATTTGATATGCCTGCGATGTGGGGTTGATTAGTTATTTTTCTATCACACTTTTCTCTTTAGTTTTTCTTCTTAGACAAACACTGTGGTCAATAAGTATTCGGGGCCTGGTCAGGGGGAGGAGCAAACTCCATCACAAAGGACCTCAGTGGTCCCAAAGCCTTGAAGGTTGGGTGTGGAGTGGCGGGCTACATAGAAGGGAAGAGAGAGGGATGGAGTCACAGGTTGGGCTGGGGTGGGAGGGGGGGACCTCGGGGGGGAATTAAGCCATTTTGTCAATAGGAGCAAGGAAGAGAATATTACACTGAGGTGTAAACTAGAAATTATAGATAAGTTGATGTACTCAAGCTGGGCCAACTTTCTTCGATTTCTTATTTCAAGTGTAGAAGGAGGGGCTGTTTCTGCTGTAACAAGATGGATATGTGATGACTCCGCACAGACGTCGCATTTGTTCTATCAATATATGTTGGCATAACGACAGGGGTAAAAGGCATAGAGTAGCTCTGGAACTAAGAACAATGCAGCCTGATATTGTCTGTATTCAAGAAACTCACATCCCATGGGGGAAGCGTAGAGTATTAACTGAATTAGGCTACACTTTGCTAGCTTGTACACAACAAAGTACCTCAAATCGAGGGGTCACTATTCTTACAAAACACGCTATTTGTACTGCGGGTAGGACACTAGCAGATAAGTATGATCGCTAGGTGGTTGTTGAATGCCGCTTTGGCTCAACTAAATTTACATTATGTTCGGTATATGGTTCAAATACTGATGAGGCGCAGACTCTGGACTTTCTTAACGTTGAACTTGCATCTTGGCTGATGCCCTTGATCCTTTGTGGGGATTTGAATATTCATTTAGAGGCCTCACATACACAAATGAAGGGGGGCAATTATACCAGAAGGAAACCTAAGGTTTTCAGAGCTCTGCACCAATTTATCTTAGATCACGGTTTAATAGATGTATTGGTGAAATTTATGCACCCAGACCCTGGCTTCACCTTCTATTCTTTCCTGTATAATAAGCTGGTTAGACTAAACTACTTTTTTATATCTCTGACTCATATGGCTTAGGACAGGATTGAGACTTTTCCGAGAGTCTCCTCTTATTTATTTATTTATTTATTTATTTAAAGAGTTTTATATAGCGCTGGCTAGACCCGAAGGTATCAGAGCGCTTTACATAAGGTTCCACATAGTTGCAAACTTACATCAGTTACAAGTTACCAATGATACCAGTAAAAACATTTAAGGAGCATAGAAGAAAAGGAAAGTGGAGTGAGAAGGGTAAGGGGGTAAGGGGAAAAAGGGGTAGGGTATAGATACGACAGAGAGACGAAGGGAAAGTCTGCCCAAGGTCCGGCTGGGTAGGTGACGGCCAAGGGAGAATCCGCAGCCCATCTCCTCTTCAGCTATCAGGTAGCTCCACCGGTCATCGGTCAAATAGCTAGGTCTCAACAGAAAAACATTAAAGGGATAGAAGGCAAGAAGAAGGGAGAGTAGAGGGGGAAGGGGGTAGGGTGAAGGGGTAGGAGGGAGATATGACAGAGAGACGAAGGAAAGTCTGCCCAAAGTCCGGCTGGGTAGGTGACGGCCGAGTGGGGATCCACAGCCCATCTCCTCTTCAGCTAACAGGTAGCTCCACCGGGCATCGGTCAAATGGCAGGGTCTCCACGGTCGAGGGAAAGTTCGAAGAGTACATGTCCTAGCTGGAGAGCAGGATCAAGGTCAGGTGAGGGATGTGGTTAAGATCAGGTCGATGACCAGTTCTATTGTCCAGGAGTGGTGGAGCATCGTGGAGAGACCAACTGAGGCGGCCATCTTGAGGTCAGGCAGGGGGGTTTTGACCTTGGTGTTAAGTTCAGTCGGTCCCCAAAATTCTCAATGACTCAAAAGCATAGGGGGTGCAATCAATGCAGTGAGGCGGCAGGAGGACAGGGCCAGTGTCTGCATGTCTTCAGAGGGGGTGAGTGATGCCTCCAGAGTCATTCTCGCATAGTCAGGGAGCAAATCTGGGTCATCCTTATAGGTCTGGACAGTAGATACAATTTCCGTTCTTTTATGTGGCATTTACGCCGTAGATGCAAAACAGGGGGATTCCTTTATGGTGTTGCTAAGACCCCAGACGCCAATCTACTGCAGGCGCCATTTTGGAACCAGACGCATTTCTTAAGAGGCACTTCATACAAACATCTTTGCCCAAAAGATCTAGATGAGGGCATGGACAGGAGCCCCCAGCCTCCCGGGGTCACCCTCGGGACTCCCGGTGCTCCCGGGGATGGGATGAACAGGCCACTACCTTATGGCAGAATCAATCGAGAGCGTAGCCAAATGGAGATGCTGTGACCCGACAGAAATTGGTCTTGCTATGAAGCACTCCTCAGGAAAAGCAGGCGCAGTATCTCAGGCTCTGCTCTCACGTCTGCAACACAGCGCTCGGCACCCCCAGAAGGCATAAACCGATTCACATCGTCATCGCATGGCTGCCATATTAGAGTCAGGCGCTTACATCAGAAAGTCGTCCGGATGCTGAGAACGGCCCCACTCCGAAATGCTTCAAAATACTCCAGACAGTCTTCCCGATCATCGGCCCCATCGAGCATACCAGCTCCTCGCGTACGTAAACACACTGACCACAGCCTCTGACCACAGCCCTTTGATATTAGAGATTCCGCTTGCCGGATTTATCAGACCTCGCTTCTCCTTTAGCTTTGATAGAAAACTCTTGCTAGATCTAACATTTGTTAGTCATATCTGAATCCGGCTGGAACAATTTGTGCGGACTAATCGGAATTCAGCTGCTAGTGCAATAGTTTGGGACGCTTTAAAAGCAGGAATCAGGGGGAAGGTTCTTAGTTTTGGACTATTCTTGCAGAAACAGAAAAAAATGTGATTCAGGGATTATATGAGGATCTTAGGAAGGCCGAGGTGAAACTTGCACAGAGATTACAAAGTAATCAGGATATTAGTGAGATACACATAGAGGTTACGGTTTGTAAGGCCAAAATAAACCAGCACCGGAGTAAGAAGGTCGTTAGGAAATACTTGTTGTATAAAAAGGAATGCTATGAATACAGCGAGGCTACAGGTAAACTCCTAGCTAGACGGATTAGGCAAAAAGAGGTTGGAAGGGGCATAACTGCCATTAAGGATTCTTCGGGCAGACTAGTGGAAACACCATCTGAGATCTTGACTGTGTTCAAGGAGTTTTATGAAGAGTTGTATACAGAGGGGCCAGTAACCTTTAATGAGGGGTATGAGAGATAGTTACAAGACGTGCATAGAAGTAAGCTTAGCAGAGAAGATCAGGCCCTCCTTGATGCCCCTATCACCTAGGAGGAGCTATGGGAGGCGATCAGTTCATTGGCAATTGGCAAGGCTGCTGGCCCTGATAAGCTTCCACTGGAGTTTTATAAAACGTTCTTCTCGGAAGTATGCAAGGATATGCTGATAACTTTCCAAGGTGCACAGCAGGGTCAGATTCCTCCCTCCTGGGAATCGGCGAACATTGTTATTTTTTAGAAAGAGGGATAAACCACCCACGTTGCCAAGATCATATAGACCCATATCTTTACTGAATTGTGACAGTAAAATCTATGCAAAGATTTTGGCCAGCTGCCTAGCCAGGGTCATCACTCCCCTAGTATCACACAGACAACATAGTTTCATTCCTAGAAGAGGCACGGTCAATCATATAAGAAGGGTTGTCATGCAATTCGATCTGGCTAAAGTAAAGCAAGCTCCGCTTGGATTGATTTTACTTGATACCGAAAAAGCATTTGACTGTGTCTCTTGGGATTTTCTTTGGGCAGTTATGCGCTGGCAAGGATTCGGAGTGGGTTTTATACGGGCAATAAGGGCTATATATGGAACACCTACCGCCAAAATCTGTGCAATGGGTCTAGAATCAGATTCGGTATCTATTTTCAGAGGTACAAGATAGGGGTGTCCCTGCTCGCCCTTACTTTTTGTTTTGTATATTGACCCATTCTTAACTATGCTCGAACGTAATATGGTTATTAAATCTATTTCCCAGAGACAGGAAGAATACAGGGTGTTTGCATATGCAGGTGATGTAGCCATCATCAGTCAAGCACTACATGCAGGGGATGTAGCTTTCGTCACTCAAGCACTGCAGTGGTAGTGGTGGAAATTGAGAAGGTGGCTAAACAGTTTGGGTTATTCTTGGGCTATAAATTAAATGCAGCCAAAACCCAGATTATCTGTACTGAGCAGGCCTTCTTTAATGATCCAAGGACTGCCGATGAAGTAGTATACTTGGAGGTTAAAATTAGACCTTGTTTGGATCAATTGGTAGCGGCAAACTGGCTCCCTCTTATTGGGAAGATTAAAAGCGAGCTCGATAGAGCTGAATGCTTGCATCTCTGACTTGTGGGAAGATGCAATGTCTTAAAAATAAGCATTTTGCCAAAAGTATTACATTTCTTTCGAGCCGTACCTTTGGAGCACACTAAAATCCAGCTTTGTACTAGCTTTACTTGGACCCAGAAGAAACCTCGAAGGGCAATGACATATATGATCCTCCCTAGAAATCGGGGGGGGGGAGGGGGGAATACCCAACTTTACATTTTATTACTGGGGCTGTCTTCTACAAAATATGAGAATTTTGTTAACAGGTGAGGACTTTACAGATTATGCTGAAGCTCTGTCTATTTATCAGATGTTAATGTGTACAGAAGCATAGGGATGCTTGCTGAAGAATCTGGAACCTAGTTATTATGAAAAAAAACAGATTTAAGGTTTTGATAACTGCCTATAAAGTTTGGAAACAGGATAGACGACGTCTTCAGCTTGGTATGATATGTTATTATACACCTATGTCCGCTTCATTATTACTACCCTCCATTTTTTGGGCTACAGTAATGAAAAGATGGAGACAAAAGGGGATAAGTAAACTAGGAGACTTCTATACCGATTCTCAGATCAGCTCCTTTTCAGAATTACAAGAAAGTTTCTCGCTGTTAAAGACACATTTTTTTAAGTTTTTACAGATTCAAGACTTTTTGAGTAGAAAGAAAAATGCCTTCAGTATGATGACTAAGAACTCCCTAATCAAGGCAATTAGACAGAGAACTAGAATTGGTGTTTTATATGGTTGGCTCCTTGAAACTGAATCGGATGATTTGGAGATTCAGATTCAGAATCATAAGTGGAATATAAGACTTAATCAGGAAGGAGAATTATTGCAGGAATCTATTGAAATGGGTGAGAAGATCTTACTCTCATCCAATCTCCAGGCAGAACATTATAGAACGATTTTTAATTTGAACTATACTCGAAGTGGGGAGGGGCAGCTGCCTGTAAATGTACGTGCTATGGGGCTGAACAGGCGGAAATACTTCATGTCTTTTTCATGTGTCCTAAATTAAGACAGTTAATAGGGGGGAATGGAACGATTTTTGACCGATATTATTGGTACAACCGTTACCCTTACACCCCTAATGATGCTGCTTCGATTAATTGATGAGCTACACAATGACGGGCGAAACCAATGTGCTTTGAGACAGTCTTCAGACTTCGACTCTGTTGCCTGCTCTCCCAGCCGCTGCTTTTAATTAAACCAACTGTTCCTGTTTTGCCAAATGCCTCTTGTCTTTTATTTTTTCAAGGTAAATTCACATTCGAGCAACATCTTGGGGAGCCAGACAATTTTGAGGAAAGGAGGGTATTTGATTTTTGTGGCAACTGCAGTGGCCCGATTATGTATTGCTTCAAACTGGGTAGAGCTCCCATCCTACGAAATGTGGAGAGCTAGACTTTTAGAAATTTATAACTTGGAGTCTAGTCTCTATATTCTCAAGAGTTCTAGGAAACGCTGAGTAGGAGAAAAAATCTGGGGCAAGATGGCCGAATGGATTAACTCTTAAGTCTTGTGTTCGAATCTGATTTATATCTTCAAAATATACAAAAGCATCACTGATCAAAGAACTGGAGTGGCTTGCATAGGTCCCTGCTAAGGGTTTTAAATCAGCATGTTGCACTTTAGGTTCATGTGGCAGGGTTGGTCCACTGAATCATAATGGGGGTCAGTAATTTCTGCTTTGATACCTGAGATCTGTGAGCCGCAATATTATTATTATGTATACAACTTTCATGTCAATTATTTATGTATGTATCAATGAATTATTGTTATTCTGGAAGCTTTATGAATTCAATCATAATGTGATACTCTATTCCCCTTTTTTTCTCTCTCTGGATCTTTAATCAACTATCACTATGCTCCACTCCTAATTTATTGCATTTCGTTTGCACTGACTTATAAAACCAATTAAAAAAATGAAAAAACAATTAAAACCATAATAGAAGTTAGAGAGAAAAACTGACAGAGAAGAAAAAATTATGACTTTGTCAAACAAATCTTAGCCCCCTCCGAGCGCATACTGCCTGATTACGAGGGGAGGCTCTGCACGGTACACAGGACTAAGTGAACCTGATAGTCTTCAATATCGGCAATTTATCTGGGCTCAACCTGTTTGTCAAGAAATACCTCCAGTATGCTGGGGCCAGAATTGTTGATACAGGTAACTCCCAAAAACAATATTCAATGTGTGCCCTCCCCCATAAATCTAAGAATTATGTTTAGCATTCTCAGGCCAGGAGAACACTTGCAGTTCTAAAACACACACTCTCATACTCACAGATTCTGACACATACTCGCACATTCTTTTACACATTTTGTAAAGTGCAAACTTATCACCCCAAGGGTATCCAGGTGCTGGGGGGCCGTCGGGGAGATTAAGTGAGCTATTGCCCAGGGTCACATAATGCTGAGCTGAACTGCCGCCGGTGATCGAACCGTGAGCCCCGCTGGAGTCAGCTGCTCTGGCCCTGCTCTCTGTAGTCAGCTGCACATACATTTTCACACACTGACGCAATATTCACTCATACATTCAAACACAGGCTCACAAACATGTTCTCATATACACTCAGAAACACTCATGCTCGCGTTCTGACACACACACCCATACACATTGTTATTCATACACTTATACACAATCACTCACACACTTTGTCTCACCCATATTTTTATATTGTGTTTCTGTTATTTGAAAAAGTTGCACCGCTGCTGCCGCTGCTATGCCTGTCTTGCCTGTTAGTGAACCTTGATAAAAAAGTATTTTCTCTAAATGCTGCCCAACAGGTGAAACAAATGGCTTGTCAGTGCTTGTTTTCATGCATAAAATCAATGTAATATTGCAGTTCCACAAAATAGCTGAATATATTTATGTTTGGTTTTACATGAAGAGAAAACAATTAACAGTATTAAAATGGACTAGACCACTTTGTAAAATTTAAAATATACCATCCAAATGATCTTATGTCATGTGAGATTCCTTCCAGCCATACTAGCTTTTTGTCAGCAACATTATGCAAACTGGGCTGTTCAGATACTCCCCTCAATTTTAAAACATTCAAGTCCCAAAAAGCAGAATTGTGGTCCGTAAAAAGCCAGGACAATTGACTTGTTGGGTCGGTGCTACTAGGTACAATAAAAATAAATGTCATCTGCCAACAATGTAATGTACTAAATTAACCAATTCCAGCACTTAGACTGTAAAGTAGAAACCATAAAATGTTGTTTGACCACAATTAAATGTCCCTTTCCATCGACTCTTCTTATTAGAGCGCCATCCTCATGAATATTCAACCAAACACATTTGTCGCTCCTTCTAGAATTGTCTCTCCACCTCCACTCATCTTCGGAAAAGAAAGTCCAATGGTAGGTAACAATAGCAGTGGGGAAAACAAAGAAAAACTTATAAAACTAAAGTGTCAATAATTAACAAAGATAGCAGCAATTTACTCAGATAAGAAGGAATACCTCTAATACTACAGGCCCTCCTTGGCCAAGCGCAAGGTCCAAATTTTTCACTAACATCCGAATTACACCCTATGTCACACCAAGGGGTTATGCATACCATCTGTGTCACTCCCAGTGGTTCAAGCGAATAACACTTCTCACTTCTTTCAGATACTACCAGTGTTAAGAAACCAATAGCAATATGAAAACTCCTTTAGACTAAAAAATTAAGATCAAGATGCTGGCTCTATATCACACCCAGAGCCTATGCATACCATCTGTCCAAGTGGTGAGGCACCCACCTCTGTATCACACCCAGGATTTAAGCGTACCATCTGCGTCTCGCCCAGCGGTTCAAGCGGTTCCTGTATCACACCCAGAGGCAAGCGTACCATCTGTGTCATGCCCAGCGGTCCAAGCGACTGAACTACCCTCACCGTTCCTAATGTGCTGACTATCAGACTCACCTCGGACACATAAAATAGGCAATAAATCAGGTTTCTGTTAGTGGCAAGGCTAGGTTAGGGTTTTGTGCTTTCCTAGTTTGCATACGCCAAATGCTGGGACTAAGGATCCGATGTAGTCTCTTACCCACTGACGGCGGCTTCAGGAGGAATCTCCGCCCCGCTGATTCAGCAGAACTTCCAATCAATTGCAGCGTCTGCTCACCGTTCTTCCTGCGCAGATGTGAATCCGTACGGTCGGGGTCCTGTTCCTTCGACTGCAGTCGGGCTCAAAGAGCCAATCTCCTGGCTGGCTCCCCAAGATGTTGCTCGAATGTGAATTTACATTGAAAAAATAAAAGACAAGAGGCATTTGGCAAAACAGGAACAGTTGGTTTAATTAAAAGCAGCGGCTGGGAGAGCAGGCAACAGAGTCGAAGTCTGAGGACTGTCTCAAAGCACATTGGTTTCGCCCGTCATTTTATACATTACATGAAGCGTCATAATGTAATTTGTACATTTTTTTGGAGACGAAATCTGGGCCTAGTCGCGGGGCCATAAATCTGGTCATTTGATAAGAAGTGCAGGTCGGTCTCGACTTTGCGTGGACACAATGTGGGGCCAGTGGATACATGTCCAGATGCCCGGCCTGGGGAGCTCGTGATCACTGAATGTAGTGAGCATGCTGTGTTCTGATTGACTGAGTGTTCCTAACTTAGTGTGGCATCTGACTTTATGGTGTTTTGGGAACGCGCACCCCTCCGGCCAAACGTGTTTTACTGGGGCCAATCCTAAGACCATTGTGGTGTTGCTGCCTATCTGTGGGATTGATCTGGGTTTTCCTGTTCACGCGTTTGTCTAAGGATTACGTGTCACTCCACCTGCGATCTGCCAATCAGTTGCTTTAGGCCTATGTCGCAGGACCTTCTGACTCGGGGTTGCGGGGGAGGTCATCTCGGGTGAATTCGACAACAGTGATGCGAGTTTGTTGTTATATGTACAAGTATCATGATGTGCATTGATATTGTGTTTTCCAATATTAACACTGGTTAGCAGTGGTAAAGTGCCCAGAGTCCAAAAGGCCAAAAAAACGAATTCAGCAAAAATCGCAGGGGTGAAGGCAAAAAGTTTGGGGGAAGTCCACTATAAGGTTGACAGGTCTAACAAGACCTAAGCACGCTCCAAACATCAAAAAAGGACTCACCAATAGGGGTGGAAAAGCCTCATCAGCTAAAGGGTTAAGAAGCACAGAGGTGAAAGAGAGCAAGCAACACAGAGAGTGGGGTAGGAGGAGAGAAGCACACAGACGAGAGAGAAGCACACAGATCAGAGAGAGCAATATGGAATGGGGGAGAAGCGCACCAGGGAAACATCTGGAAAAATACATGCACTCATGGAGCGCGTAAGCAAAAGCACATGCAGTCTTGTGGAGTGTTTCAGCTAAAAGAAAAAAAGAAGTTTCATAAAAGGGAGCAGTGGAAGGACACAAGACAGAAAGTATGCTCCAGGTGAGGGACAAACACAAGTTGTTCAAGGCATGCCATTGAGACAGAAGCAAGCAAATGAGAGTGAGAAGAAAGCCAACCAATGGTAAGCAGTGGACGGGCCTTTAAGCCCTCTGTAAGATCTTGGTAAGCTGACAATAGGTCTTTTACAACCAGATAACTTGTGCTGTCTGGTATTTTGACCTAAGAATTAGGCATCCCTTCCCATATTTCCTGCCTTGTTCACAGGACCTTACCTTTTTTCACAATTTATCTGGGTTCAACCTGTTTGTCAAGAAATACCTCCAGTATGCTGGGGCCAGAATTGTTGTCACAGGTAACACCCAAAACCATAATCAATGTGTGCCCTCCCCCCATAAACCTAAGAATTATGTTTAGCATTCTCAGTCCAGGAGAACACTTGCAGTTCTAAAACACACACTCTCATACTCACAGATTCTGACACATACTCACATATTCTTTCACACATTTTGTAAAGCGCAAACTTATCACCCCTAAGGGTATCCAGGCGCTGGGGGGCCGTCGGGGAGATTAAGTGAGCTATTGCCCAGGGTCAGATAATGCTGAACTGCCGCCGGTGATCGAACCGTGAGCCCCGCTGCAGTCAGCTGCTCTGGCCCTGCTCTCTGCAGTCAGCTGCACATACATTTTCACACACTGACGCAATATTCACTCATACATTCAAACACAGGCTCACAAACATGTTCTCATACACACTCAGAAACACTCATGCTCGCGTTCTGACTCACCCACACACATTGTTATTCATACACTTATACACAGCCACTCACACACTTTGTCTCACCCATATTTTTATATTGTGTTACTGTTATTTGAAAAAGTTGCACCGCTGCTGCCGCTGCTATACCTGTCTTGCCTGTTAGTGAAGCTTGATAAAAAGTATTTTCTCTAAATGCTGCCCAACAGGTGAAACAAATGGCTTGTCAGTGCTTGTTTTCATGCATAAAATCAATGTAATATTGCAGTTCCACAAAATAGCTGAATATATTTATGTTTGGTTTTACATGAAGATAAAACAATTAACAGTATTAAAAATGGACTAGACCACTTTGTAAAATTCAAAATATACCATCCAAATGATCTTATGTCATGTGAGTTTCCTTCCAGCCATACTAGCTTTTTGTCAGCAACATTATGCAAACTGGGCTGTTCAGATCCTCCCCTCAATTTTAAAAACATTCAAGTCCCAAAAAGCAGCATTGTGGTCCGTAAAAAGCCAGGACAATTGACTTGTTGGGTCGGTGCTACTAGGTACAATAAAAATAAATGTCATCTGCCAACAATGTAATGTACTAAATTAACCAATTCCAGCACTTAGACTCTAAAGTAGAAACCATAATATGTTGTTTGATCACAATTAAATGTCCCTTTCCATCGACTCTTCTTATTAGAGCGCCATACTCATGAAGATTCAACCAAACACATTTGTCGCTCCTTCCAGAATTGTCTCTCCACCTCCACTCATCTTCGGAAAAGGAAGTCCAATGGTAGGTAACAATAGCAGTGGGGAAAACAAAGAAAAACATATAAAACTAAAGTGTCACCAATTAGCAAATCTTAATATGCCTTCATCTTTCTTATGCTGCTGTAGGTAACGTTGCTGTTGCTGTTTATTCAACACCTTTGAAGTCCTGAATGAACTAGTCCTTTCTGAAAGGTGTTTTATTTTCTTTTTCCTAGATTAGGTTTTCCCTCGTGAGTCATGCTGACGCACCCCACTCTTTTGATAGGAAACTGTCTCTGTCTTTTCCCCACCATGCTCAGCAAACTAGTTGATTGTAAGTTCGCCCCACATCTTCTCTTGTCTCAAGAGGCCCGGAGCCATGCACCTGTATAAGCCAGGATGAAGAACCCTGGATGTGGTGAACCAGGAAGACGACATCTCGGTTGGCAGCATCCTTGGCTTCTTACTGTCTCCTCCAGTCTCTCGATTTCCTTCTCTCTCTGCGAGCCAGTCCCATTGCGTGTAGATCCTGGTGTCCTCTGTTTCCTTTAGCCTTTGCCCTCTCTTCCACGGGGCCACATGGTAATGTAAAAAGTTTTAAAAAATCAAGTTTCAGTTTGTGAGTTTGGGCCTTTATTCTTGGAAGCAATCAAAGCTTAATCAGGGAAGTGGTGAAAGGGTTGTGATGGCATTTCTTGTGTAGATGTATGAATCTTAATGCTAATGAGTAAACATTCACATTCCTGTAAAACAACGGGGCTTGCTAAAAACATTCCTGCCCATCACAGTGAGTGCCCCCGTGGGGTGTGGGCCCAACATCATTGCACCTTCTTCAACACCCAAAAATCCTGGGGTGCCTATGTGTAGCAGCTTAAGCAACTAAACATCTTAATTAAGAAGATGAAAGAAAACAGGCACTTGTAAGCAGGTGCCCTCGCCCCCTTGTCGCTACACTTACATGAACTGTGTTCCTCCAACCAGGCTAGGCCCTTTTGGACCCCACTCCCTCTCAGTGAAGCACCTGCCTTGGATCCTTCTCTCTCTCTGTCTCAATCTCTCGTTCTCTCTGTTGCTCTCCCTCCCATCTCTCTCTCTCTCTTGCTCTCTCTCCATTCTTAGGTTTGTATCTACTTTTGATTCTGTATCTGGCTCCTTAACTACTGCTCTCTCATATTGCTTGCTTTTAGTCAACTCTCTATCTCATCTTGCTTTTTTTCCTCACGTGCTTACTTGTGGGGTTTCCTCTTGCGCTCTCTTTGTTTGTGCTTGCCTCTTCTCTCACTCACTTGCACTGTTTCCTCATGCTCTCTATTTTTAGGTTTAAATCTTTTTATTGATTTGAAAGACAAAACAAGATGCATCAAGCAATAAGGCCCAAATCGTGGGCTATAAGCATTCGCAGTGCTACCCAGAGCATCAGAAATGAAACAAGAATAACGTCCCGACCACCCACCTCCCCCTCCTCGGAACTCCCCCCCCCCACATCAGCTGCCTCCAAAAAAGAAACCGAACATGGCGCGGGACATATCAATGTGTCTGCGGTTGAGTCAGATCTTGTGACAGCGCGGGAAGGCGCAGCAGCCGCATATACCTGGGGCAGGTGAGCTCGCGGAATTCAGAGCATAACAGGGCAATAAAGGGGCGCCACAGATCTGCAAAAGAGGCCCCATCCCCCTGGAGTGAGAAAGAAATACGCTCCATGCCAAGCACATACCACAACCTGTGCAGCCACCCCTGCAACGTGGGGGGTGCTATCCGTGCCCCAGTGAGACAATATATTCTGTAGTGCTGCCCCTAAAGCTATTCCCATCTGCCTACCTTTACGGGACTTGAGGGGAAATGTGAGTCTGTCAGAGACGCCCAGAATGATGTACTCTGGAAAGCGAAGTATATTGGTGTAGAAGTGTTTGTCAATCTCAACTAGAATCTGTTTCCAGAAGGATGTAAGAGTGGGGCATTCCCATAATAAGTGAAGCAGTGTGCCCTCAGCCCCACATCCCCTCCAACAACTCGAGGAGCGGCTGGGGTAGCTCCTATGCAGTCTGGGGGAGGGGGGGTGAGATACCAGTACGTCATTATCTTAGTGGCAGATTCTACGCTGGAAATAATACGCGCTGAGTGTCGGGCCCTGTAGTGAATGTCGTCCCATTCTTTTTGAGTCAATGTCCGCCCCAGCTCCGTTTCCCACCGTTTCTGGCCCGCAGATTTAGTCAATTGTTCCGGAAGGCGTAGGATGTGGTAAAGTTCTGTGATAAGTCGTTTAGTACACTGCTTAGAGAGCAACCACTGCTCATACGGGGTAAGCCTTCTCTCCGCTCCCTGGCGTATCTGGGGTTGCATTACCCAGTGTCGTATCTGCTGATCGTGGTACCGCTCAGTTTCGGGCATTGCAAAGTCGGATCGGAAAGACGGGGGGCCCTCCACATCGAAAAAATGCCCTATGGATCTGTGGCCTTCCTTGTCCCAGTGACCAAAGGCTGCCTGGTCAAGGCCCGGGGTGAAGTCGGGATTGTTGGTTATAGGGGTGAGAGGCGATGGGAATGTGGTAAGACCGTTGCGCGTAGCGTCCCAGGCTTTTAAGGTGGCCCGCACTATTGGTGAACCATAGAGTCCAGGAGGCCTGGAGGCTCAACGGAGGAAGGGGATCTTCCACAGGGGCTGGCCAGCTAGTGCACGCTCCATGAAGAGCCAGTGCTTCTCAGATTCCGGTTGAGCCCATTCTAACAAGGATCCTATCTGCGTAGCCTTATAATAGCCTTCAAGATTGGAAATTCCCAGGCCCCCTTCCCCAGGGGGTCTAAAGCTCATGTCCCTGCTCATCCGTGGTTTCTTGTCCGCCCAGACAAAGGAAGAGAACTTGGTCTGAAGCTGTTTCAGCATGCCCGGGGGAGGTTCTACAGGCAGAGTCTGAAAAAGATATAAGATTTTAGGGAGTATGCTCATCTTGAGGGCTGCCGCTCGGCCCAGCCACGAAAGGCCAAACGGCCGCCAGCGTCGCAGATCCCGCCGAATCTGTGCCAACAAATAAGCGTAATTTAAGGAAACTGTCTCAGAGGTGGATACTGATAGTGTAATGCCTAAATAAGGGATAGTTTTCTGATCCCACCGGATCGGACACATCTGTTCAAGGGTAGTGATGGTTGACGGCTGTAAGGAAAACCCTAGAGCTTGCGACTTGGACACATTAACTCGGAAGCCCGAGGCAGCTGCAAACACCTCTAGTTCGGTAAGGAAAGCCGGAACAGATGTCTCGGGGGTCTCAAGCATAGCAATTACATCGTCCGCATATAGGCTGATGGTATGCCGCTCTCCCCCGAAGAGAACCCCTCTGATCTGCTGATTCTCCTGGACCCTCTGTGCTAGCGGCTCCATATAGAGAGCGAACAGCAGTGGGGAGAGCGGACAGCCCTGTCGCGTGCCTCTAGCAATCGGGAAGGGGTCTGACGTAAAGCCGTTCACCCGGACAGTGGCCGAGGGGTGGCTATATCCACTGAGCACCCACCTGCGAAAACAGCTCCCTATCCCAAACTGCTCCAGAGTGGTCTCTAGGAAGGGCCAGTGTACTCTGTTGAACGCCTTTTCGGCATCGACAGACAGCACTACTCTGACTGGCGGTGGGCATTGTCCAGGAGGTGAAGCAGTCTCCTGGTGTTGTCGCTGCATTGTCTGGTCGCAACAAATCCGGCCTGGTCCGGCTCTATCAATCCCGGCATTAGCGGGCCCAGTCTGGCCGCTAGTATACCGGTAAAAATCTTAAAATCGATATTTATCAAGGATATAGGCCTGTACGAAACACAATGTCTGCCATCCTTTCCGGGTTTAGGTAGGACTGCTACTGACGCCAGGAGCATCGTGGGTGGTATTTCGGAGGTGTCTCCGATTGCGCCAAGCGCCAAGAGTCGGGTCAGTATCGGGGCTAAAATCGAGCAGAATGTTTTATAAAAAATGGCGGTAAACCCGTCCGGACCTGGGGATTTCAGGAGCTTGAGCCTGGCTATAGTTGAGATAAGTTCTTCGACCCGGATCGGGCTATCTAAGCAAGAGGCCTGGTCTAGCGTTAAGCGGAATGCGTTATGCCCTGAAAATACGCGGAGGAATTCTGTTCTGGTATTTGCTGAACAGAGTAGAGTTCTGCATAAAAGTCCCTAAATGCGCGGGATATATCCGCCTCTCACGTAAGTTCGACTCCCTCAGCATCGAAGATCGTTTGGACTACCGCTGCTTGGCGCTGAGCGCGCAGCTGGTGAGCCAACAGGCGGCCGCACCTATCCCCTCCCGTATAAAACATATGTTTCAAGCGGAGAGCAGTTTATTCAGCCCTATCCAGGTCCAGGCTAGCTAGCTGAGCTCGTGCGGCTTTTAGCTGCCTCCATACCCGGGGAGCCCCTGTCCGTTTGTGGATCCCTTCTAATTCTAAGACCTGCTTAGAAAGCTCCTCCCTTTTCTCCCCACGCAGCTTGTTGTCTGCAGGGAACGTGGCTATATAGTCGCCCCTAGCCACTAGTTTAAGTGTTTCCCACAAGGATACTATGGAGGTTTCTTGGGTATCGTTCACAGCTAGAAAGTCCTTGAGTGTCTTAGTGAGGCGCGCAATGACTTCAGGGTGGTGGAGGAGTGTATCCCTCAGTCTCCAGGAGTATGATGGTCGGGGTGGGGGGAAACAGTAGAGTTGTGGTTAAAGCCGCATGGTCAGATAGCGCTTGTGGTTCTATAATCGAGTCCTGTGCTAAAGAAAGAAGGGACCGGGACCCCAAGTAGTAGTCTAACCGGGCATAAGACCCGCGGGCGTGGGAATAGAAGGTGAAGTCAGTTGTGTGAGGGTGAAAGTGGCACCACATGTCAACTAACCCCAAGTCATGTAACCACTGTCGGCCGCTGTCAGATAGAGCCCCAGTCTGTCTCTGAGCCGAACGGTCCAGATGGCCGTCAAACACAATGTTCAGGTCACCCCCCACAAGTATTTGCCGGACCGGAGAGGATGTTAGGTCTGCCACTGCTTTACGTAGGAATGTCTCCTGGCCCTCGTTAGGAGCATAGATAGTGGCCAGCGTGAGCGTGTGCATTCCCATGTTCACGGAGAGTGCCAGAAGCCTCCCTTTGATCTCTGATACCTTTGCCCCCACCACCCCCGGAAAGGTGCAAGATATGAGGATAGCAACCCCCGACCTCTTAGTGGGAAGAGAAGAGAAATATTGCTGTGGAATGGCCTTGGATCGCAATCTGTGTGTGTCGCTGCGCAATAGGTGGGTCTCTTGCAATAAACATATATGGGCTTTAGAGTTTTCCAGATAGGACAGGATAGCCCTGCGCTTGATAGGGTTGCTATGCCCTCTATTTTTGTGCTTGTCTTCTCTTTCACACTCCCGCTCACTTGCACTTGTCCTCCTCTCTTTCACTCCTCTTTATGTTTGTGCTCGTTTTCTCTCTCTTTCACTGCCGCTCCTGTCTTTTACTCCTACCTTTTGTGCTGTATTAGAGTCTTGACCCTTTTCTTTTCTTTTCAGCCAGCCTTGTTTGCTCTATTTATTAGCTATCTCCTTCTTGCTCTGTCTCCCCCCTGGGCCTTTTCCCAGTCTTTAACTCCCTCTGCCTCCGGTGCACCCCTTGCCTCCATTCCAGAAAGCATGGCGCAGAGACCCGACTGCAGACAACATGACCACCCTCAAGCACGCCACCCGAAAACACCACCAGCTGATCCACACCACCAAGAAAACCGCATTCAAGGAACGACTGGACAACAACGCCCACAACAGCAAGGAACTCTTCATCATCGTCAAAGAATTCTCGAACCCCAGCGCCGGAAACAACGACATCACTCCCTCGCAAGACCTCTGCAACTCGCTCGCCTCGTTCTTCCACAGCAAGATCGCAGACATACACTACAGTTTCAGCACACAGCCGACGTACCCTACGACCGTTCCAACGCCCCCACCTCCACCCTCCGAGCCTGGACCCCTATCAACACCGAAGACACTATCCGCATGATGAACTCCATCCACTCCGGATCACCAACCGACCCCTGCCCTCACCACGTCTTCAACAAGGCCGACGCCGTCATCGCACCCCACCTCCGGGACATCATCAACACCTCCTTCGTCACCGCCACCTTCCCAGAGAGCTGGAAGCACGCCGAACTCAGCGCCCTACTGAAGAAACCGTCAGCAGACCCCACCGACCTCAAAAACTACCGCCCCATCTCGCTCCTTCCTTTTCCTGCCAAAGTCATCGAGAAGACCGTCAACAGACAACTGGCCGCCTTCCTCGAGACGAATGGATCCCTCGACCACTCGCAGTCCGGCTTCCGGGCCAACCACAGCACCGAGACCGCCCTCATCGCAGCTACCGACGACATCCGAGCCCTGCTCGACAACGGGGAAACAGCGGCCCTC
The DNA here is from genome assembly GCA_963921515.1 of Calotriton arnoldi. NCBI lineage: Eukaryota > Metazoa > Chordata > Amphibia > Caudata > Salamandridae > Calotriton > Calotriton arnoldi. Next base: position 654,711 of record CAWUFW010002548.1, on the reverse strand, counting down.
ATCCTCCTGGACCTCTCCGCAGCGTTCGACACAGTCTGCCACCGCACCCTAGTGCAACGCCTGAACAACGGCGGAATCCAAGAGAAGGCACTGGAGTGGATCATCTCCTTCCTCGCCGGAAGAACCCAGAGAGTCCGCCTCCCCCGTTCAGTTCCGAGGCCACCGAAGTCATCTGCGGCGTACCACAAGGATCATCACTCAGCCCCACCCTCTTCAACGTCTACATGAGCCCCCTCGCAGCCATCGCACGCCAACACAACCTCAACATCATCTCCTACGCCGACGACACCCAGCTGATCCTCTCCCTCACCAACGACCCCACAACCGCCAGAACCAACCTACATGAAGGGATGAAGGACGTAGCCGAGTGGATGAGGAACAGCCGCCTGAAACTGAACTCAGATAAAATGGAAGTCCTCATCCTAGGATCATCACCCTCCGCCTGGGACGACTCCTGGTGGCCCCCTGCCCTGGGCAACGCACCCAAACCAACGGACCACGCACGCAACCTGGGCTTCATCCTGGACTCCTCCCTCTCAATGACCCGACAAATCAACGCCGTCTCCTCGTCTTGCTTCAACATCCTACGCATGCTGCGCAAGATCTTCCGGTGGATCCCCACCGAAACCAGGAAGACGGTCACCCAGGCCCTCGTCACCAGCCGACTGGACTACGGCAACTCCCTCTACGCCGGAACCACAGCCAAACTTCAAAAAGACTCCAACGCATCCAGAACGCCTCAGCTCGACTCATCCTGGACATCCCCCGACACAGCCACATCGCCGGACACCTGAGAGACCTGCACTGGCTCCCCGTCAGCAAGAGAATCACGTTCCGACTCCTCACCCACGCACACAAAGCTCTCCACAACCAAGGCCCCAGATACCTCAACGACCGTCTGACCTTCTACACTCCCACCCGCCAGCTACGATCGACCAACCACGCCCTCGCCGCCGTCCCCCGCATCCGAAGAGCCACAACGGGAGGAAGATCCTTCTCCTACCTGGCTGCCAAGACGTGGAACTCCCTACCCATCCACCTCCGCCTTACCCAAGACCACCTCTCCTTCAGGAAGCAACTCAAGACCTGGCTGTTCGAACAGTAGCGGACCCCCCTCCCCCAAGCGCCTTGAGACCCTCCGGGTGAGTAGCGCGCTATACAAATGCTTGATTGATTGATTGATTGATTGATTCCTGCCCCCCCGCTCTCTGGGAACCCTCCCAATCACACCCACCGCCCCCTGCTCTCATTCCCTGTCTAAGCCCAACTTATAGCAGCCGCATCTCTGGGGTGCGCCAAAGGCAAGCCCACCTATGCCCCTCTGCGCCTGGGCAGCACCTAGTGCAGGAACCATGGTACCTACTACCACACCCGTTGACACCCCACTGAAAATCATCTGCGCGCTCAACCCCAGCCGCTCGCCGCACTGCTGTCGCATCGCACCATACAACATGGAGGGGGCATTCTCCTCCACTACCTGCATATTCCCATGCACTCTCCCACCACCCACCCACCACTCCCGCACCCTACACCTGACTCTCAACCACCCACTCCCACCAGCTTTCGACCGCACAACAATACACACTGTCCTGCATGGTCCCCAAAACCCTCTCACTCACCAAACACACCATAGAGATCTGAGACTTGATGCACGACTACGCACCGGACCTCTCACTCCTCACTGAGACCTGGGTGATCCCTGCATCAGCACTGGACATCATCACAGCCATCTCCTTAGATACAAGATCATCAGAAAAGACAGACTTAACAAACCCGGAGGTCAGTATCCCTCTCATCTACAAGGATGCCATCAGTTGCACCCTCTCCTTGGAACGCCATCCACCAACATGGAACACCTGTCGTTCAAACTTCATTTCACAACCAACTTTACTCTGAGCAGCACCCTCATCTACTGACACCTGGGACTACACACCAACTTCACAGGGAGCATCATGGTCTTAGTCGCAGCCCCTCTTCCTCCATGCACGCAGCGACATCCTCCTCAGACATACGAACATCCACCTGGAGGACCATGCCAGCCTCATTGCGATAGTGCTACTTAAAGACCTCAGAAGCCCCTCCTGGACCCCATTTTCACCTCCTTTGACAACATCTCAGTCAACAAGTACACACCAATCATTTGGACAGACCACTCCCTCATCAAGTTCATCATCCTTGTACCACTCCAACACAAGCATTCCGCCACCAGACAAGCCAGCGGAACGGTCAGCCTACAGCCAGACCTGGGTATACAAGAGGGAGAGCAGGTCCAGTCCTTTATGGCTCTTCTCAAGTCCCAGACAGCAAGTTCAGTTCTCTTCTGTTCTTCCATGGGTCCAATAATGTTATCAAATGAGTATGTGGAGGTGCTACATTTATGCCTGGCACAAGCTAGTGGGTGAGAATGATTTCTGTGTGCGCCTTAAATAACGGGGTAAAAGTTCCTGGAGCCAACCCTACCCACTGTGGGCATTTTCAAGACTGCGAAAGTGTTTGGCCACACTAAACTGGGTGTGTGTGTGTGGGGAGCATACTAAGGTAATCCTAGAGTCCTCCCAAATCAAACACTAAAATCCAGTTTGGGTCAGGCACTGTACCCACAATAACCAAGAGACAGAAGTCTGGTAAAAACAAAAATAGGGTTTTCTAGCAAGTGAGTCCCTATATATATATATACACACACACATACATATATATATATACATATATATATATATATATACATATATACACACACACAAACAGCAGACCCGTCAAGCAGGATTTGACATTCAAGCAGGATTTTGTCCAGATTCCACTAACCTGAGGTTCTGGATCTGCAGGAGCGAAGATGATCTGACCAGTCCCTCCCTGAACAGCCTCCAACATGCGACTGATACGAATGTTGATAACTGTTCCCCGGGGAGGAAACACAGGCCCTTTACAGCTAGACAACGGTATCCTTATTCTGGAATTGTAATAGAGGGACATAAAAAGGCACCATTAGTATTCAGCTATTAGGATAACACATACACCTAAAAACAGCTGTGTACTCGACCCTCATAGGAAAGCACTCACCCAATAGAAACTGTCACTATAGGAAGAAGAGTTACCTTAACTCATCAGATTCGAGATCTAGGATTAGTTCTGGGAAAATTCCAACAATGTTCCTTGTAGTAATAATTATCAAAGTCAAGGTTCCACTCGAGCGTGTGAGAGTAAATTGTAAGAAAAGATCTCTACTGGAATATTGCAGAGAGAAACTAGAATCAAGACTCAATCCGAGCGTACAGTAAAATACAAATGAAAAGAAAAGTCTCAAGTTTGTTCCCCAAGCGCCAATTGCCTTAGAATGCTGTTGTTTGCTGAAGGTTCAGTGCAATGACCTTAAGTAATCTTGTGCCTTTCTTTCTTTTTCAGGTTCACAATTAAAAAAGAAAAAGGCGAAGGCCGAGGTAAAGAGTATGGGCATTTGGAGTCGTCTTCACGGGACCACTGCTCCGATAATCCAGCTGAGTGAAAGCAGGAACCAGGAGGAAGCATGCAATCCTGCAGGACCACGGCTCCCGTAATAGTAGTGACCTGAGGCAGAAACCAGGAGGAGGCATGCAATCCTGCAGGACCACAGCTCCCGTAATAGTAGTGACCTGAGGTAGAAACCAGGAGGAGGCATAGCCGCAGGGCTACGGCTCCAGAATCAGGTAAGTCGAAGCGGGTACAAGGAGGAGGATGTTGTCAAGCGGGAGGTTCGAAGACAAGCAAGGTTGAGATCCAGGGCACGGCTAAAATACAGAACCGCCCCCGAAAAGTCCCTCCATCCAGGTCACCTGCAACCCGCCAAACCTCGCAGGATGTCAGCAGAGTGCGCGGGACCAAGGAAGGAGAATCACAGGTACATAGAGGGGAAAAAGGGAAATATGAGATTAAATCCTTATAAACTGCATATGAAGCATTCAACCTGTTCAGCATTACTTCTCGGACCAAAATGGGAGAGGAGGGTTCAGGCCAAGGGGGGTCATTACAAATATCACAAACAATCAGGACATAATTTCCCAAAGCCCAGCTACCCAAGGAAGATACAATGCACAGGAAGAGCGAAGTGTAACAGTTCTCCCTCCCAAAGGCCGACTCTAGGGGAGGGGCTTGTCGGGGATGGAGGGCATGAAAACTACACACTAGGGAAGGGGCATGAACATGGTTTGTGGGTTCCCAGGACCTGTCCTGAAGGGAATAACCCACCCGGTCAGTTAAGACTGATTTGTTTGTTCCGTTTGTCCATCTGTTTGTGGGTGCTAAGCAGAGGACAAACGATGATCAATCTGAAAAGCAGTGAATTTGGCAACAAATTGTGCACCAGATCAGAAATTATAAAAGTGGGAAGACCATGTAACCGAAACACTTGGCTAATGGACACTGCCGCTAATTCCTTAGCCGTGGGAAGTTTTTTGATGGGAATAAAATGGGCCATTTTACTGCCAAGGCCCACCACTACAAGAATTGTGGTAAAACAATTGGTTGCGGGTAAATTCATGATGACATCCATACTAATAGAGTGCCAGGGAGTGGGAGGGATGGGTAAGGTTTGTAATAAACCAGTGAGAGAGGAATGGGAAGCCTTTTGACGGGCACATGTGGGACATGACTGAATGTAGGTCTGCACTTCTTTTGCCATACCATCCCACCAAACCATTGCTGCCATGTCTGTTTTGTCTTCTCTTCCCGTGGATGCCCAGCTAATGGTGTGGAGTGACACCAGTATAAGACTTTTTGTTGTAACTTGGGAGTTGGGACAAATAGTTTGTTAGCATGATAAAATAGACCATCAATAATGCTGTGAGTAGGATTGGTTAACCATTTATGGGGCTGAAAGGAACAGGAACAAAGAAAGATCTTTCAGAAATATATCAGATTCATCTTCAGTACCCTCACAAATGCCTATGATCTTTTTCTGGTGGGATTATGGGAGACTGTTTATCTGATTGTATTACAGAATCTTTACTGAGATGTTCCAGCGCATTAGCTCTGCCTTGTTTCTCAATTGGGCGATATATGATTACAAAGTCGCACTAACTAAAATAAAGAACCCATCTCTTCTGTCTAGGTGTCAGTGCCTTGGCGGAACAAAAAAATTGCAGTTTTTATGGTCAGAGTGTATCGTGATGATGTGAATCCAAAAGATAGTGTCTCCTTTCTTGAAATGCTAGTTTGATAGCTAGCAATTTGCTAGTTCTGCTCAGCAGAGCTAGTTCTGCTCAGCAGAGTAGTATTTGGGTGAAAAACGCTACCAGGTGCATTCTCCCCGTTGTCTCATCTCGTTGAGATAACACTCCACCTTTAGCATATTGGGACGCATCAGCCTCAATAAAATAGGGTTGAGAAGGATCTGCATGCTTCAGGATTGGAGAAGAAGTAAACTTCTATTTTAAAAAAGGTAAAAGCATGTTTAGCATAATCAGACCAACAAAAGGCAGTTCCTTTATGTAGTAGTTTAATGATTGATGTTATTATATAAGAGAAATTGGTGATGAACCCCCTGTAAAAATTGTCGAAACCAAGAAATGACTGGACTTCTCGCACTGAACTAGGACATGGCCAATGAAGGATAGTTGCTATTTTCTTGGGATCCATGTGAATATCCGATGGGGAAAGAATGAACCCAAGAAATTCCACTTGATTGGTGTGGCAGACACACTTGTCAAGTTTGGCAAACAAGTGATGACTTTGTAAGTGTTGCAGAACCTTTTTAACATGAATAACATGTTCTTTTTCTGTTTGGGAATAGATAAAAATATCATCGGCATACACAATGACAAACAGATCCCAAAAATCCTGTAGCATTTAGTTGATAAAAAACTGAAAAGCTGCTGGAGCATTGCACAAACCAAATGGCATGACAGTATTCAAACAAGCCAAATTTTTTGCAAAAGGCTGTTTTCCACTCATCCCCTTCTCTTACTCTGATTAAGTGGTAGGCCCCTTTCAGATCTAGCTTAGTGTATATAGTTGAGTTTTTAACTTGATCTAGTAGTACGGGGATGAGTGTGAATGGGTATTTATTTTTACAGTTGCTTTGTTCAAGGCTCTACAGTCGATGCGGGCCCGTAGTTCTCCGCTTCTTTCAGGAACGAAGAACAATGGAGACGAAATAGGAGATGAAGAATGGCGGATAAACCTACAGGCTAATAGTTCATCTAGGTATTCTTTTAAGTGTTTTGTCTCAGGTTCAGTCAAGGCATAGATGCAGCTAGTTGGTGACTCAGCCCCTACAGTCAAACCTGCGGTGTGGGGGCAGGACAGTGGCTTTTGTTTTATCGAACATGTCACAGTAGTTTGAGTATTGTAAGGTTGCGTTTGGAGAATGCATAGTCATGGAAGTCACACAAGTAAGTGGGGTTTTCCACTCAGCTGCTTCCTGATAGCAGTGCAATACTGAGAATTCAGGATCACAGGGTGAGAAGACCAGTCTATATGCAGGTTATGCATGTAGTTGGAGCCAAGGAACTCCAAGTGTGGCCCCAAAAATGGGAGTCTCAATCAAATTAAATCGGATTGTTTCAGGATGTCCGTTGTCACATTCCATGATCACATCACTGGAATCATGGGTGACAAGTCTTGAGGACGGCTCTGACAGGTTCTGGGTGATGTTTGGGGACAAAGACAATACCCAATGCTTTGGCAAGGGAGATATCTGAAAAAGTCCCTGTGGTACCCGAAATCCAGCAAAATTGGCATGCTTTTTTCAGAATTCAGTAGAGATCATTACAGTGACTGTTATAGTAAAGTGTTTAGGAACACGAGACACCGAATTAGTTAAGTAATGAGAGATCGCACAAGAAGCAATACTCGAAGGGTCGATCTCGACCCCCTTCGAGCTTTTCACTTTTCTGACGTGGAATCTTGAAGGTCAACTAGGGCCACAGCTTTCCTGTGGGTTTTTGGATTAACAGGATATTCTCTATCAAAATGCCCCCTATAGGCACAGGTTAAGCTTACACCTCTTCTTTTCATTAGAAAGTGGACCACAAACCCCTCCTATTTGCACAGGCTATCTGTCGTCCTGTCTCTTTCTTTCTTGGTGTTCTTTCCTATCGTTTCGGAACACCACGACCCAGTGCAAGCCATTTCTAGATTTTCTCCCTTTCTTTCTCCTAATCTATGGTCAAGTTTGACCACGAGATCAATGAAACCTCCACAATCTGGGAGAGAATATCCTTAAGTTTGTCACAGAGCCCCCGATAGAAGAGAGACGTCCTTTTCTCTTCTGGCCAATGAGTTTCCGCAATAAGCCTATTAAAGTTTATTGCATACGTTAAAAGACCTTTTGATCCTTGTCTCAGGTTCAGCAGTTCATTGCAACTAGCCTGCATAAATGCATGTTTTGCGAATAAACTCAGCATTTTCTCTTTAAACAGGGTAAAGTTGTACAATATCGGACCATCGTTCTCAACCAATAGAACTGCAAAAGTGGCAGCATTACCCGCTAAATAAGATATCTCAAAAGCCACTTTGGCTGTATAGGAAAAGGCTGCAGGTGGCAAAGAAACTGAAGGTGACATTGATTCATAAACACGCTATAGTTAGCACTGTCACCATTAAACTGTTCTGACACTGCTAATGGAACCAGGCTTGGCGTGCGTTACAGTCAGATTTACGGGCTGACCTAGAAGGGGATGTGTCTGGAACAGGTACTGGAAAATGCCCTGGTTGTATGTATGGTGTGGGAACTTTATGAATCGTACCAGGAACCCTCCCCCATAGTTCCCCTCGTGGTTTATATCAAACTAACTCAGATTTTAACTGCTGGTTTTCTGTTTTTAATGGCTGAACCTCAAACTGCATGTTAGTCAATGCCCTGGCTAACTCCTCTACTGTCGGGGTAGAACCCACTATGGGAAGAAAAGAGTTTCCCTGCTCCATCTTTACTGAGGCTGATAATGATTCGTGGGCTTGACTTCCTGTCAAAATTCCACTAACCTGATGTTTCTGGATCTGCAGGAGTGAAGATTATCCGACCAATCCCTCTCTGAACAGCCCCCAACATGCAACTAATATGAATGTTGATGAGTTTCCCCAGGGAGGGGAATAAGGTTAAGAACGGGAAAAAAGGAAAGACAGGACCTTCAGCCTCCTTCACAGCTAGATAACGGTATCCTTATTCTGAACTTCTAATCATTCTGAGATGAGGGTTCTAGAGGGACAAAAAAAGGCACCATTAGTGTTCAGCAGGTAGGATAACACATACACCTAAAAACAACTGTGTAGTCGGCCACTCATATGAAAGCACTCACCGAATAGAAACTGTTACTACAGGAAAACGAGTTACCTTAACTCATCAGATTCAAGTTCTAGGATTAGTTTGGGGAAGGTTCCAACTATGTTCCTTGTAGTAATAATAATGACAAGTCAAGGTTCCACTCTAGCATGTGAGAGTAAATTAGAGGAAAGGTCTCTATTGGAATTTTGGGGAGAGAAACTAGAATCAAGGCTCAATCTGAGTGTAAAGTCAAATTCAAATGAAAAGAAAAGTCTGGAGTTTGTTCCCCAAGCGTCTTAGAATGCTGTTGTTTGCTGAAGATTCAATCCACTGACCTTAAGTAACCTTGTGCCTTTCTTCCTTTTTCAGGTTCACAATTAAAAAAGAAAAGAGCCGAAGGCCGAGGCGAAGACAAAGGGGATTTGAAGGCGTCTTCGCGGGACCACTGCTCCGATAATCCAGGTAAGTGAAAGCGGGAACCAGGAGGAGTCGACTTTGCGGGACTACTGCTCCGATAATCCAGTTGGGTGAAAGCAGAAACCAGGAGTCATCGCCTTTGCGGGACCACTGCTCTGATAATCCAGGTGAGTGAAAGTGGGAGCAAGGAGGGGTTGTCTTTGTGGGGGCGCGGCTCCTGTAATGCAGGTGAGCTGAGGTGGAAACCAGGAGGAAGCGTTGCCACAAGACCACGTCTCCTTTAACGCAAGTGAGTTGAGGCGGAAACTAGGAGGAGACATAGCCGCAGGTCTATGCCTCCAGAATTAGGTAAGTCAAAGCGGGGACAAGGAGGAGGATGTTGTCAATCAGGAGGCTCGAAGCAAAGTAAGGGTGAGTGCCTAGGCGCAGCTAAAATACAAAACCGCCCGAGAAGGCCCTCCCTCCAGGTCTCGCGCAATCGGCCAAACCTCGCAGGACGTCGGCAGAGTGCACAGGACCAAGGAAGGAGAATCACAGGTACATGGATGGAAAAAAGGGAGACATGAGACTATGGGCCAGATGTACGACCCGTTTTTGCATGCGCAAACAGGTTTCACTACACATTTTTATACCAAGTTATGTGAGTGCTCCAAAGATAGAAAAGAAGGTAGGAGTGTTAGGGGTCAAATCATATCTGCGAAATGGAAGGTTCATCCCGTAGTTCATGTTTTCATGATAAAACCAGCTAGAGACTCCCATGAATCATTTCCTCCAAAGCCAAGTGTGGTCCAGGGTCATACAGAGATTGAAGTAGAGGCCACTTCAGGTGCTAGAATTAGAAGGGGTCTGCTACAAAATCTAATTGCATGAAAGGGGTATGAAGCCTCAAAAAGATCATGGAAACCAGCTTCATTTGTTTATGCTCCTCGCTTGGTCAAAAAATTTCATCAACAATTCCCAATGAACTGAATTTGGGAGATTATTGCCAGAGGTCGGGTGTACTATAAAAATTTAGCCATGCAGAAATCAATGTCTTGTATTTTTAAGAACAGACATAGGCAATGTTCCCTCTAATTGTTTTCCTCTGTGTCCAGCAGTGTAAGGTCTATGTGCGCCAGTAATCAGACTGCACGTGTGGGTGCAGCACCAAATATCACTCCAAACATTTGCTTAAAAAAGTGTAAAGACGATGCATTTCCACACATACAGCACCACGTGAACGGTCTTAAGGCAGGTTTGAAACCATCCCACATAGCAATTTGAAACCTTGGCAGCTATGTTGCTGCATTTCTTTTCTTAATAGAGCTGGGCTGCGGGGTGATTGTGTGCATTTGTTAAAGTTTTCATGTTAATTGCAGATCATGACGGGCGCTGCGATTAACATGAAAACTTTAACAAATGCTCTCTTTGAGTAGGAAAAATAAAATGATAATAACTTAGTTATTATCATTTTATTTTTTGCAGGTCAGGGGCTGGGTTAGGGTAGGGCGGGGCTTGAGGCACAGGGGGAGGTGTGGTTTGTACACTCCAAGTGGACATAACTGTTTGGACGGCCGTCTTGGCCCGGCCAAACAGTCATGCGCACTTTGCATGTTCCCCACCAGGCTGCATTACACAGCCTGGTGGGGAACATGCCCAGGCCCCCAGGCTCCATCTGAGCGCCGATCCAGGGCATCCTGACCAATCACAACGCTGCATTGCAGTGTTGTGATTGGCTATGGGGAGCCTGGGTGCTTCCTGGTTCCAGGACTCGCCGGAGAAGTAGGAGGAGAGACGTGGCTGGCGGAAGAGGTAAGTGGTATTTTATTTTCCTGCTCTTCTTCTTGTACTTTCCATCTCGCCCCCTCTTTTTCTGACATTCCCCTAGTCTCTTTCACCCCATCTTTGTTTCTCTCTCTCTCTCTCTCTCTCTCTCTCTCTCTCTCTCTCTAACTCACCCCTTAGCTCTCTGTATTTTTTCTCCCCCCTCTCACCACCCCCTCATGCTAACGGTACCTAGGGACTGAATCCAGATAGGCGAATAAAACTACCCTGGCTAGATGAGCCGGAGACCAGCCTTTGAAGATTTTCATGTTTGAAATTGCTAGTTTTTAAACTGTACTTTGCCTGCAGTCACATTTCTCAGTTAGACATGCATTTTTCAGCATTTGAGCTGCAAAAGTGGTATAGTGTTCTGAATTCAGGTACAATAACAAATAGTGGGAGAGAGAAAGAAAGAAATCGAGAAGTGCATACATCAGGTAGTGTATTTATAAAAAAAGATTTCACTTTAGGGGGAAGCAAAGCTTATTGACTCCACTGCCCGTTCATACCGAAAGATTCCAGACAAGCATGAAGCCCTGGTTCCCTCACCCGTGCGTAGTAAGACAGCATCAAAATATTGTGTCAAGAAAGTCCTCTTTCATAACATGGCTGTAGGCCTCTCACTTTGAGGGTAGGTCTGTTTTTTTGAACCGGTTCTAAACCTTTATAATCTTTTTGTAGCCACACTATAAATGTATGTAGGGAGTGCACATGGCACAGTTTCGGAGACACTGGCGCATGATGTAGCATCCAGACTCAGCCTGATTTGCCCACAATCACAGGATGTTGAGCTAAGCTGGGACTCGCGTTTCAAAGTCTTGCAGCTTTGGCTGTTAAGTCACATGTGCTAAAAGAGAGGCAGCAGTTTGAGCTTAAATTTGTGTTAGTTCTTTCTGTCTGTCTGAGGTCTTACCCCCCAGACCCCCCGACCCTCACCACCCCCAAACCTCACCAGCCACCACTGCTATTAGGAAAATAAATGAAGCAAGTCTACAAACACAGCGTGTGCTTTCAGGTGATTCTGAAAGCACACAACGTGTTTGTAGACTTGCTGCATTTCTTTTCTTAATATAGCTGGGCTGCGTGGTGATTGTGTGATTTTTGTTACATTTTTCATGTTAATCGCAGCCTCCGTCATGAGCTGCAATTAATATGAAAACTTTAAAAAAGGCACACATTCGCCCCACAGCCCAGCTCTATTAAGAAAGGAAAATGCAGTAAGTCTACAAATACAGCGTGCGCTTTCAGGTGATTCTGAAAGCACATGTTTGTAGACTTGCTGCATTTCTTTTGTTACTAAAGCGTGGCTGCGGGGCAGATTGTGTGCTTTTGTGAAAGTATTCATGTTAATCGCAGCTCGTGACGGGCACTGCAATTAACATGACTACTTAAACAAAAGCACACAATGTGCCCTGCAGCCGCAATCTAGAACAAAAATGAAGCAAGTGCAGGTGCCCCCTTGATCCCACAGGCTGCCTCTTCCTCCACAACCAGGAAATGCCTCAGGGGGTGTGCTGTGTGCGGGCCATACACACGGTACTGCGCGCTCGGGGGACAGGTAGTCCTGGTAGATGTTCATGACACTTACCCATAATCCGTCCACATCCTCTGTCTGATGTACAGGTGACTGTTTCCAGATGTCCCAATGTCACCACACACTGAAATATGTGGTTGGCAAGTGCTCTCAAGAAGCTGTCACTTTCTGAGGAGGAAAAAGCCAAAATTGTAAAAAAAAAAAAACAACTCCTACCTGGACGAAGACTACAGGGGATTGTAGAAAACCAGGAATCCGCAATCCGACATTGAAATGCTTCTGGAGCGATGAGTCAGGATCAGCAAGTGGAGGGAGCAATGAAACAAGTAAAGGAATGCTTTGTTGTGATGCACCCTCCAACCAGACTGAAGACTTCAAATAGTAAAGGAACAAGAAAAGACATCAAACACCACATGACAAGAAACATAATTGTTAGTGAAAGTCAGGAAGACACCAAGCAAGGACAAGCTTTGATGAAAAGGTAAAATGAAAAGAGAGCAGAAACCTGAAATGAACTAGCTGCACAGTCACCTCTTAAAAGCAACTGCAAACCCTCAGGCAGGTGATTATCATTTGGAAGTTTACAAGAGGAGGAGCAGCAGCCAGGAGCCCAGGAGCAATATGGGAAGCAGGCCCAGGTGAGAGACTATCACAGCCCGTAGCTGTGGACTTTGTACCTCGTCTTCTAAGGACTAGGAACCATGGCACCACGCAAAGTAACACAGTGCTGAGGCATCCAGGCAGCTGAGAAGCTGCAGACACAACAGTATATCCTCCCCCTGATTGCCCAGGTTTGTTGGGAAAGGCCAGAAAAAATTGACAGACCAGTCTTGGGGTATGGAGTGAAGAGGTAGGAATCCAATGACGCTCAGTAGCAGGATAGCCATTCCAGTCAATGAAGAACTGCAACTGCCAACTTCTGAAAATTCAGGAGTAACAAATATCGCTGACCTCCTATTTGTTTTCTCATCTACCACCACAGGAGGAGGAGGAAAGATAAGAGGAAAAGGATCAGAAACAAAAGGCTTTAACTGAGAGACATGTAAGGTAGGGTAAATCTTCCAAGAATTAGGAAGACAGAGCTTAAAGGCTACTGGATTGATTTGTTTGGCTATAATAAAGGGGCCAAAGAATCAGGGACGAAATTGGAGTGGCAACTTTTGAGTGGGCAAGGGCTTGGATGACAACCAAACCTTCTCTCCCACACTAAAGTTTGGAACTAGTCATCTTAACTTGTCAGACCTACCCTTCATAGCAGTCTTAGAGTTCCGAAGATTCTAAGCAATTACTCTCCTTTCAGAATCAATTTTCTTTAGTTAATCATTGGCATCTGGCACAAGTGAAGTCATCAGTGGAGAAGAGCGAAAGGAATGAAGATGGAAGCCCAGGATGCAACAGAATGAGACTTTAGTAGCAGAGTTAACTGTTGTCATACGAGAACTTTGATAAGAATAAATATTCTGCCCAGTTGATTTAAGTGGCATTACAGAAGCACTTCAGATATTACTGAAGGCTCTGACTGACCCTTTCTGTTTGACTCTGGATAGTAACCTGAGGACAGAGCTTGATGGATACGCAGGGTAGTGCGAATGGAGTGCCAGAACCAAGAAATGTATTGAGAGACACTCTCAGAGATTATGGTGTCATGGAGCTTATGCGGGTGAAATAAATCAGTCAGGAATTTCCCAATCCTCATGCTGGCAGTTGAAAGCCCCCCACTTAGGGAAAAATAAGCCTTCCTGGAAAAATGATCTACAGAGACCATGAATACTCAGTTTCCACCTGATGGGGGGGTGTAAGTCTGCAATAAAGTCAATGAAAATTGTGTGCAGGAGATGAGGAGAAACAGGCAAAGCCTGAAGAAAACCAAAGGACTTATAATGAACTGCCTTAGATTGAACATATATAGGACAGGACTTGGCAGAAAGCTCTGCGTCTTGGTGAACAGTTGACCACCAGAAGCAACTCAGGACAAGTTTTTAGGTTTATTTAACTTCACGATAGCCTGTTACTGCGGAGTTGTGGCACATTTCCAGAACCTCAGTTTGAAGACTCTTAGTTGCACTCGATAAGACTTGTTGGAAAAATATAGCTTCTGGGGTAGGCCAAGGGTACGTGACTCTGCAGAGCATCAATGTCTTTCAGAGAGATTTCAGCGTGAGTGTCCCTCATACGCTGTAAAAACGGCCGTGCCAAACAGATAACTTTGTCAAGGAGCAAAAGGGCAGGCATTTCTGACTACTCAACCACAATGTCCCATCTAAATAAGGCAACAATAGGAATGTTCTGAGTGCCAGGGATGAGAGTTACAACAAAGTTATATTGTGAAAATAAATAGCTCCAGTGAGCTTGTCTGCTATTTCTACACTGCCTGCTCTGCAGAAACTGGATGTTTTAATGGTCTTTCTGAACCTCAAAAGGTTAAACTGCTCCCATTAAACATTTCTGCCACTCCGTACAGGCATGTTTAAGCGCCAAGAGTGGGTGTTATACAATGGAATACCTTTGTTCACAAGGGTTTAAGATACGAGAGAGATAAAAGTTGGGATACTCCAGATTGTCCTTCTCCTGGAACTGGCAGAATTGCTTCCACAAACTGGAGGCATCGATTACCACAATACATTTCTTGGATGGATCTGTGTGCCTGAGAATAGGGGCTTGAATGAAAGTCTTCTTGAGCTTGAGAAAGCCTCCTGAGCCTTTGCAGTCCTAGAAAATACTTTAGTTAGGTAGTTAATAGAAGAAATGTGACAGGTCAACTCAGCAAAGCTTTTAATAAACTGTCTATAAAATGTATCCAGTCCAAAAAAACTCTGGGTCTCTGTGATAGACGTGGGAATTGGACAGTCCAAAATGGCAGAGATCTTAAGAGGGTCCATAAATAATCCCCCACAGATAATCTGCCCTCTAAGAGAGGATGCCCCAGGTTCTCCAGATCTGTTCTTTCAAATTCATACTTCTCTGCCATACAGGATACATGGTTTTCCCTGAGATGAAGGACTAAATGAACATGGATCTAATGCTCCAGAAGTGAAGCAGAAAAGACCAGAATATCATCCAGGTATCCCACAAGAAACTGGTTCAGGGTGTCAGAGAATATGCTATTGATGAACCTCTGAAAAACTGCTGGAGCATTTATAAGGCCTAATGGCATGACCTGATATATGCAGTGTCCCAAGGGTGTCTGAAAGGCCATCTTCCATGTATCACCTACCCTAATCTGGAGCAGATGGAGCCTCCACGGGATCTAACTTTGTACAATAATTTGCACCTTGGGCGGAATCAAGTATGTCTTTGAAGTGTGTAATGGTCCTTAATAGTGCTCTTTTTTTAACCCACAATAATCAGTGCAAGGTCTCAGCGCTTTGGACTTCTAAGGGAAAAAGAAAAGTGGATCCGCAGCAGGTGATGGGGACCAGACAATCAGGCTATTCCCAAGATTCTCATCCAAATATTCCTTCAGAACCTGTTTCTCATGCTGGGACAGAGAATCCATTCTACCATAAGGAATTACTGCTCCAGGTACAGTTGGAATGGCACAATCCAAATTTGTATAAGGAGGTAGAGAAACAGAGCTAGGCTTCTGAAAGACACCAGAAAATTCCTAGTAACCCATAGGATTGGACAACGTTTGACCAAAAGTAGCTTGAGACAGGTCTTCAGAAAGTTATTGTACCATGGGGGACTAATTATTCATGTCTGAGTTATCACTGCAGATCTATGATGACAGAGATAAGACTCTGGTCTTCCAATTGATGTTGGGATTGTGTCATTTCAGCCAGAGTATCCCACGCACTATGGCATAGTCAGGAGATGTAATTAGATCAAAAGCAACCTTCTCCTGTTGATTGCCTTAAGACAATAAGAGCAGAACTGTGATGCAGGTCTCAAGACCCAATGTCAAAGGGGATCCTTTGATTGTACCTGATCTGGAGATGACTTCGTCCTGATCGGAATTTGGAATCCTAGGGCACAACTTGAGCTCATATAACTGCCGGAGGCATGTGTAGCTAACAGAAAGAGAAGATAGCGAAAACCTGAAGTGTACTAGCTGTGGAGTCACCTTAAAAGGCAGCTGCAAACCCTCAGGCAGGTGATTACCATTTTGAAATTGACGGGAGAAGAAGCAGCAGCCAAGAGTTCAGGCGTATGAGAGGAAACGGGCCCAGGTGAGAGACTATTCCAGCCACAGCTGCAGGTTTGGTACGGCGTCTTCTGAGGTCGGGAAACAGCGGGACCCCACAAATTACAGCAGTTTTCATACAGCCATGTGGCTGAGAAGCTGTGGACGTAACAGCTGGAGATTGTGGAGTATGGGCTGGTGGAGGCTGGAGCTGAGATGGAGGGACTTACCATGTTTTTCCAAAAAGAAAATCAATCACAGACCGAGGCATTGCATCCCTTCAGACTCTAGGGGCATTTCTTTCCTGGTCAAGTTAAGTAGCAGCAGCAAGATGGAACCGATGCCTCACAACGTCTTATGTTGTAGAGTTTCCACAACCTTAATGTCGCACACTGTGTGTGTCCTTGCAACTTAGTTGTTTTTCCCTCGTCCCAATTTGTATCTCTATATAGGGTTATTCCTCTTTCGGTGCCCGCTTGTAATTTTATTTTTATTTTAAGGATGTATACAAGGTCTGGTCCTATGCAACCAGAAATCCTGTTGGTGTTCAGGAATCTGAGAGGAATATCCAGACACTCCTTGGTTCCAGTCGCAGTTCGTCTGTTTGAACACTAGGGTAAGACCAGTGCCTTATTCTAAAGCAGGGTTCTCCAAAGTCGGTCCTGGAGGGCCGGATCCATGCCAGATTTTTAACATATCCTTATTTAGATAAATGTAGTTATCTTAAAAATCTGGCCTTGATCTGGCCCTCCAGGACCAACTTTAGAGGACTCTGTTCCAAAGAACCCATTATTGCCAATGTTTACTTGCCTAATTTGCAATTAAAGTAATTGTTGAATATTTTCCTTATGTTAGGTTTCTGCGGTCCTGGTTCAGCAATAGCCTGTCTATGCTGTATCACTTTGTATTCCCACTGTACCAGTGTTAACCAGAAGAAGCCAGTGCATTCTCATCTTCTGCTGCATTTTTCTTGAACATACCCCATAATTTCCCTGGGAAAGTCACAACCTTTAAAGGATTCATTCTAGGGCTCCAGGGTTTGGGCTTCACCAAGTGGAGAATTAGTGGAATAGCATCGAAATCTGTACCTTTTCCAAAACAGCACCACGACAATCTTGGCACCGATGTACACAATGGATAGCTCTAGCATCTATTAAAATATTTCACGACAAGAAGGCTTGGGATGCACTGAGTATTGCTGAACAGTGATACAGCAGCTATATACAAGCCATTCATTCTGCAACTGTTGCATCTAATATTGCCCTTCAGCTATTTTGAACGGAAAAATCAGTTTTACTTTCAATTTACTAACCCTTTAGCGAGCTCAAACACTCCATCTCCATCCAGCCTGTCTTATATGGATGCACATGAACAGAGGCCTATCACTCTACTAGCAGATTGGCAGTCACGTCTGCAATTGTATGGCTGTTACATAACATGACCTCCTTCTACCATTGTCTGGATCAGAGTTGAATCGGAAACTTGCATCAAGTTTCTTAAAGACGTTCCAATGGCGTTCCATGCTGACTCAGATTTACTACTGCTTTAAGTAATCATGAAATATATATTTGGATGTGAAAGTTGTTAAATCTTTGAATGAATGGCATAACAATATCTTCAGTAAACCTACTGACCGAAATCGTATTCGCATTTTTCCAGCTATCATCCACCACATTTGAAAAAATATCTGCTATTTAGTCACATAACAGGATTTAAACAAGTAATTTTAAAGCAAGATGATTTAAAAACCCCATCTGCATAATTTCTTTTAAGATGTACTTGCGGTCTATCCCTTAACAAAATATGTGTTTTTGTGAATAATTTATATGGAAGTTAGCACTGGACTTTACCAGGGGGATAGTATGTCTGAACTTCAATGTATAAATTAAATCAGGTGAACGTGTACAGTGTTCATTTACATGGTGCTTTAGATTTCTGTTTCATAATTACCCCTGTAGATGGTCTTGCTCGACCGCAATGCATTTGGGTTCCATGAATCTTAATTATTCTCAAATGAATGTTATACAACATTTGGATTTATTGCAAGAATTTTATTCATATGTAATATACATATTACATATGAATAAAAGAAATTACATATTTCATATGAATAAAATTGACATTGAGAACCGCAAACTTCATTTTGTAGTATATTTTGTAGTACTATAAAGTGCTATTCACAAACGTGTATGCAGTTTCTCTTTTCCCCTCTCCCGCATGACTGTGGAGCCTCCGCACATATAGGTATATATTTTAGTAGTAAATGTGGGAGGGACACAGTGTAGGGGCTGGAAAATGGGGATTAAAGGGCAGGGGATTAGGGAGGAGTAAGAAGGGGCTTAGGGAGGATCCGGAGATGTCTAGGGAGGGATGTCAACCCAACCACAAAAGTGTGTAAGATTTTTACCAGGTTCTCCCAAAAGGAAGAATCACCCATACAATCCTTCCAGAGCAGTTGTTTCAAATTCATTGCATATGAAGAGGCCCCAGAAACTGTGCTGCCTAATGGGATGATATCCCTGGGTTGATTTCAATGTGTTGTGAAAAGTGGTCACTTTCTGACCGAGGCTCAATGCGAAATGTTTCGATACATGTCAGTAGTTGCACATTCACAAGGGTGTAATCGATTATTGATTTGGAACTTGGAGTACTGTGTGTGGAGCTAGGGGGTTGACATTCTTTGCAGTGTCTGTTGAGCGCCTTTAGGCCAAGGAATGTGCAAAAGTTGATGAATATTTCTCCCAGATGATCTTTATTAGTTATGTCTGGTTGACTTGATTTTGTATATTCCAGAAGTGGTCATACAAGAGTATTATCATCAGACAGGGATGTGTGGAATAAATTCAGATTAAAATCTCCAGTGATGAGTAAGTAGGTTTTTGCTTTTCCAGTGTGATGGTCTTAATGATGGATTGTAGTTTGCTAACACATTCACTTTTTTGCTTTCTTAGCGGATTTATATAGATGTTCAGCATTAGCAATTGAAGGTCCGTCCCGTGCAACAGGTTTTCTAGCAATACCAGCAGTAGCCAGGGTCTTCCAAGACTAATCTGGGGGTTTTTAGCGCTAGGTTGAACAAGACGTAGACTCTTTCCCGCTGGGCTGCGATACTAAGTGAAGCCGATTAATTGCGTTGAATCTAGTGCCCAGGTTTCCTGGAGGTAGAGAATATCATACTTATGCAGGTGAGGAAAAACCTCACAGTCCTTTAGAGTTGATTTCAAGCTGCTGACGTTCCATGAACAGATTGTCAACCCAGGGCTCCCCCGCACCTTGGACTTTAGTTTCCGCAGGCCGTTGGCAGGATTGAAGGAAGCCATGACCAGAATGAGCTGCAAGGATCAGAAAATCTTTGCTCTGATTCAAGGGCCACTATGTGAATTTACTCTGAGGAAGTCACATGTGATCTCTGTTGCAGGCCCTGCGCTATCTAGTTAGAGAGGGTTGATGATGTTTTTGTATGCTTCTCCATATTGGTTATGCTGATTTTCAGTAGAAGAGCAGTGGTAGCAGGTCAGGTTTAGTCCATAGACCTTTCATGCTCCTCAGGATGGAGTAATCGTGCTTTTTTGAGTTGGCAAGTAGGGGGGGGCGTTCTTGTGTCGTAGCTGTGCTCCGAGACAGGGGAACAGGATACGCGTTGTTCAGATATTCTGTTACCTTTATTCCCCATTCTCTAAAGCGCCACTTTATCGCTAAATCTATTTGGAAAAAAGAGATGAATATGTGGTACAAGAACTGTTAATGATAGCTATTTATTTGATGAGAAGTATGTGAAGATTGCGTTGTACGTTAAGATTACCATAGTTTATCAACAGTCTTTCTAGCAGGTCATCTTTTTTAATAGAAAGCTGCACACTGAGATTGTAAGGCCTCAGAGTATACAACAGCGAATTTTCAGGTAATGTTGTAATATATAACAACTCCGTGCCCGAGCACACATACGAAAGTACACATTAGTGGTATACAGTATAGATGATCATAACAATATTATTTTTCTTGTGCTTTTATTCTCTTCTTCGATGGTCCGTACTCTAGCCGGTAACAGAACGCAGATAGGCTTCCATTACAGACCGTATTTGGGCTGCATACATTGCCCTTATTTTCACATCCTGACGACGGGACACGGATCGGCGTACGTGTCAGATCAGAAGACTTGGAACACTACTTTCCACGATATTGCCTACAAGAATATACCAGAATACGAATTCTTGTTACTACCTACTGGCCGGGACGGAAGTACAACCGGCGCGGAAGTTACAAGGGACATTTTGCTTCAAGACAGCCCTGAGGAAGTCGTGGGTGTACATCACCCAACCGACGAAACACGTGTTGGCTGGATCATCGAAGAAGAGAATAAAAGCACAAGAAAACTAATATTGTTATGAGCATCTATACTGTATACCACTAATGTACTTGCGTATGTGTGCTCGGGCACAGAGTTGTTTAATAATAATAATAATAAATGAGCTTGTATAGCGCCTGGTTACACTAACTAGTGTGTCCCCGCGCTGCCGGCTACTCGGACCGCTCTGTGCGAAAAGTAAGGTGGAAAATCTACAGTTGGAAGAGCCAAGTTTTTAAGTTTTTCGGAAGGAGTGTTCTGATGGTTCCATACGAATAACTAGGGGAAGGGAATTCCAGTTCTTAGCAGCTAGATAGCAAAAGACCTGCCACCCATTCTTTCTCTTTTAATTACTGGGATTTTAACCCTCCCCGTCCCCAGGGACCGCAGGGCCCTAGCCGGAGTATAGGGTAGCATTAACTTATGTAAGTAGCTGGGACCTTTTCCCTGTTTCTAAGGCAGATCCCTAGGGATCACATTTGGGGGATTGGGGTGGTCTCCCCCTCCCTGGAGCACCATAAGAATTATCAGTAGAGATAACACAACCGTCAAGAGTGAGCGCCAATGTATGGGTTCCAACAGGTGTTTCATTCGGGCTTTGTGAGGGGGTCACGAGGGGTGGCTATATTGATTCACCATAGAGTCCCCTATACACACATTAAGCAATGGACCGACACTCAGGGGCGCTACATATTCCTGCAGGGCAAGGTTGGGGAGGAATCCCTGGTACTAGGCAGCGTATACGCCCCTCCTCCGTTACAGTGGAACCTGGTGGAGCGTCTCATGACTCTTTGGGTGGATATGCCGGACGTGGTATCTGTGGTTGGCGGGGACTGGAACGATGTGATGGATACGGCCACAGATCGTTTGAGGGAAAGGGGGGCTCCTGAGGGTGGCTGCACCACGAAGCTGTATTCCTTAGTGACAGGGCTCGACTGGGTGGATGCATGGTGTCATTTGCACCGGGACGGCCGAGAGTTCACGTATCTCTCGGCGGTTCACGACTCCTATTCCAGACTTGACTATCTCTTTGTCCCCCGAGTGACTGTGAGCAGAGTGGAGGCGGCAGAGATTCTTCCAAGGGGTCTGTCGGACCATTCCCCAGTGGCCCTCACCATACAGATAGGGCGGAGGAGGCAACCGTTTCGGTGGCGCCTGTCGGTGTGGCACTTGCAAAATGATGACTATAGAGAACACATGTGCGACGCCATAGACGAGTATCTGAGAGTAAATGTAGGGTCAGTCTCCGGGGCCGATTCAGTGTGGGAGGCGATGAAGCCTACCTTGAGGGGAACGGACATATCCTGGTGCGCGGCGGCTCGCAGAACACGCAGGGAGGCGCTACTACAGGCGGAGGCGGGCATTGAAGATCTTGAGCGTCGGGGTCGAGAGGCTGGAGGCGGCCAGGCCAGGCGGCAATTGCTGTTTGCCCAACAAAATTATGCCGCGCTACTGCTGGACGAGGCCCGACAAGCCTGGCTGGCGACGCGCAGCAGAGTATACCAGTGGGGGGACAAATCTAGCAAGATGCTCCAACGACTCTGCCAGGGGGTGTATCATTCTCAGACCCTTCCAGGCATATTGGGCTCGGCAGGCGAGCCACTCACGGATCCACGGGCCCTGGCGGAAAGCTTCGCTACCTACTATGCTGACCTATACGCCCCCAAAGAATGTTTGCCAGCCGTCACGATCGATCGTTTCCTGGCTGACATCCCGCCCAGGTCTCTTTCGGATGCGGTGAGAGAGGAACTGGAGCTCCCGCTGACAGATGAGGAGTTGGGAGCCGCACTAGGGGAACTTAATTCCGGGAAGGCTCCGGGGCCCAATGGGTTTCCTAGTGAATTTTTCAAGCGATATTTTTTGCAACTGGGACCTCATTATCGCGCTGTGGTAGAGGAGGCGCGAGACCGTGGCTCTCTCCCCCCGGACTGGAGGCATGCGGAGGTGGTTGTCTTTCACAAACCGGGTAGGCCACCTGATCAACGTGCATCATATAGACCCATATCCCTTTTAAACGTGGAGGCCAAAATCTTGGCTAAGGCTCTGGCGAATCGCCTACTGCCCCATATTGCTGCTCTGGTCCACCCCGACCAGGCTGGTTTTATGCCTCAAAGGGCGACTAGGCACAACATTAGACAGGGGCATGTAGCAGTGGCGGCCATCCAGCGACTGGGTGCACCGGCGGCGCTGTTGTTAGCAGACATGGATAGGGCATTTGACTCCCTTCGTTGGGTGTACCTCTTTGCCTTACTACATAGGCTGAACTTCGGACCGAGGTTTATATCCTATTTGACTCTTCAATATACGGACCTCACAGCGTCGGTGCGGGTAGCTGGCGCAGCCTCATCCGTGTTCTCTATTGGTCGGGGACGTTCCCCGCTGTTGGTCAAACTGGCTAACGTGGTAGATGTCGACGTTTCGACCCCTGGAGAGTAGTAGGTAAGTATATCCCTTACGTTGGGGTCTTCCTCAGGACAGGAGTGTGGGGAGGGGAGAGTGGGGGCAAATTACCTGGAGATAGATTGTTTTTTTTTTTGTCGAAACGTCGACATCTACCACGTTAGCCAGTTTGACCAACAGCGATTCATCACTGTGCTCTTTGTCTGCAACTATGGCTATTTAATATATGGATCTAATGTGATTTACCTGGCTCTTGGATGAGCCCCTCCTTGAGGAATAATTGATTTTGTGAACCGTATACTGTTTCACTCACTCCCTTATCCTCACTTCATTCACCATACCCTCACCCCTCCCTCCTGGGGCACTGCTTTAAAAATTGTGTTAACGTATGTTATAAAATACTGGTTGTTCAGTGTGATTAAATAACACTGTTCATCAAGAATACTACGATTCTGTGTCTAATTGTACATAATTCATTGGTTCTTTTAATGTACATTAATTCGTATACTGGGACCATTCTTCATATGTACTGTTCTATACCCAGGTCCCAATGACGTCATTTGGGTTTACCCTTCTAGGTAACCTGACCATCTATGGCAGATCGGCTATATTTAAGATGGTTGCGCTTCCCCGTCTTCTCTATCAGTTGCAGAACCACCCATATCCGATCCCCCCCGATGGTTCCGGCAAGTAAATGCGGCTCTTGGGCAGTTCTTGTGGGAAGGGGGTAAGGTGCGTGTGGCCCTGCGGACGTGCTTCTTATCTACCTATTGTGGGGGACTAGCATCGTGGGACATTCTGTCATATTATCAAGCATCCCACCTGCTCGTATTGAATGAATGGTGGTATGGCAATATGGAGGATCCGGCTTACGCAGTAGAGCGGCGGTTCATGGGAGATCACTCGCTGCACAGGGTATTATACTCGGCACTGCTGCGGGGATCGTTGCCTTCGGCAACAAAGGTCGGGTTCCAGGTCTGGAGGCAGGCATTGCGTAGGATGGGGTGGTGGAACACGCTGACGCGGGAGACTCCCCTCTGGGATAACGGGCGTTTGCCGCAACTAGCTGCCTTGCAGGGATTCCGGGGTTGGGATCATATAGGGATATCGGTCTTGGGGGATGTTATGAGGGGTCCAGTCTTGAAATCCTTCCAGGACCTTCAGACGAAATTTCATATGCCAAAGTCCCAATTCTTCAAGTATCTTCAATTCCGGCACGCTCTGTCCCCCAGTCTGGAGGGCTTGGAGTCCGTAGCTGAGTTCAGCCCCCTGGAGGCCAAAGTCTTTATGGGAGAACTCCAGGATCGTAAGATCTCCAGGATATACCAAACCCTAGTTATCCATTGCTCCTCCACACTACAGAAACTCCGGGAGGATTGGGAGGGGGATATAGGTCCCTTGGAAGAGGAGAACTGGGCGGAGGCCCTGGCTGCTCCGCGTGGGGCGGCCATAGCGGTGCGTCTGCACCTGGTCCAGTTTAAATACCTACATAGGGCCTACTACACACGAAAGCGGTTGTGGAAGGCAGGGTTGATTGCCTCTCCTGTGTGCCTTAGATGTAACCGGGAGGAAGGTACGCTGGTGCACACGGTTTGGCAGTGTCTCTCCCTGGATCGTTTTTGGAGGGGGTTCACACTTGCTTATCAGAGGTCCTGGGTTGGGACCTTCCCCGCTCGCCGAAACTTGCTCTATTACACGTCATGGAGGGGATAGGCGGCAATGTCTACAAACGCCATTTACTACTGTTGGGTCTTACATTAGCAAAACGGGACATAGCGAGGGCGTGGAAAGCACCGAGACCCCCTGCAGTAGCCGCATGGAAGAATGGTCTGGACTTTTGCATGGGCCTAGAAATACCCATCTTCATTGCCAGGGGGTGTCCCCAAAAACATTTTAAAATATGGAAAAGGTGGGCAGACTATCGGGGATTGCTCCTAGAGCCGGTTCCAGTGGCACGGGACCTGCATTTATAGAGATTAGGGTTCCTCGGGGAGGATCCAGGGAGTGGGGTGGGATATGGAACTACGGGAGATAGCTCTACTGTAATATTCAAATGGTTCTGTCTAGAGTGAGTGTATAGTGCGATCGGGGGAAGGGTATGGGGGGGAGTTAGATTTTCATTGTATTACTTTAAAAAAAAAAAAAAAAATCCCTTGGGTATCATTATGAAAAATGTCAAAGTCAGTATTACATGCTCTGATTGTGCAGACGCCTCTGGGTTACAGGGCCCTGCTGTTTATGTGCCATTTGACAAATAACATTTGTTTAAAAAAAAAAAAGAGTGAGCGCCAACACCACTTGGTGACATATCACCCACATTGTAGTTACTTAATGTTGTAATATATAACGATCTTTCCCAGTAATAAGCCTGGCTGAATCTCTTCCTGAGAAGTTTGCAGAGATTTGTAAATCTCTGCCCGAAGGTCTGGACGATTCCCAGGTTGCCTTGAAGACCGCTCAGGAACTAGGGCACGAAAAGAAAGATGATTGGAGGTAGTGGCCAAGTTAAGGTTATAGATTTGTCCAGCAGCTTATGACTAGAGCAAATTGCATTTTGGGATGTGGCATATTTAGTATGTTACATAATTCATGGCAAATATAGTGGGCAAATTAACTCCGGCCATCAGTCAAATCGATCCTAACCGAATGTACTTATAATCTCACATACCTGAAAGTCATGTAAAGTTCCTCAACATTATAGGAATTGGATGGTCATAGACCCTTGTTTGGGCTGAGCATAGCAGTAAAGGCCATGTTAGTAATCAAGTTGTTTTCAGGAAGTGTGTCACGGAGCGGAGGGTCCTCCCCTGAACTCAAGCCCTAGTGACCTTGACAATGACCCCTTACCTCCTCATGCTCTGCCCTCTCTTCTTTTGCAGCCGTTTCATGCATAGACGGCTTTCTCCACGAGCAACGAGGACAGCGACGGGCCCTTTAAGGTAGAAGTATTCCGGGAACCCAGGCCGACCCCCAAGGGTTACATCATCGAGGCCCTCCAATCGGTGGTGCTGGCCTCTCAGCTGACGGCGACATCAAAACCTGGAACTTCGACACGGCTGGTGTGCACGAGGAAGCCTGAGAGGACGCCGAGCTTTAGGCCGACTGAGACGCACAGCCCTGAAGGAAACTACAGCCCAGACCACGAGGAAGCCTGTAGCAGAAGGGGTGTTAAGACCGGGACTCCCAAAGCGACTCCTGAACAGAAGACCATGGAGCCAGCTGCAGCTGGACGAGGAGACAAGACCCTACAAAGACCCCACGCAGAAGCCAGCCACGTTCCAGGAGGAGCGTGGCTCTCACAGGTACGAGAGCATTTGAGGGGACTAAGCGGGAGGCGGGCATCAAACGCCACTTGAGATTAGCTGGGATAATTTACCCTAGTCTCGAAAAATCCTGATCACTGGTGATGGTTGTTGCTTAAGGTGAAAATTATCCCAACACTACCCTCCAGTTCTACTACTTTATATGCCGAAAATAGGCCACTGACTCCGGTCACCCTGTTTCTCTATTTTGTTTTCTGAGGCACCATCCGACTGCGGTCCATGGAGAGACCCCAAGACGTCGGTCCAGGGACAGAAGGAGACTGGAGACATTCTGTTGACTGTTCTTTGACATAAGAGCCTTAAAAAGGGTGCAATAAAACTTATAGCTAAGAACGATTACTCTGAGAGACCTCCTTATTTACGGGCCAATTCCCTACATGTGGTAAAGAATGCGGGCAACTTACCATTAGGAGAAAATAATGGATAACCTAATACAACACTTAATAAAGGGACAGGAAAAGCTGGAATGGGCCCTAGAGAAGCAGATGTTCTCAGCCCATGCCGACAGAGACTTGTTCAAGAACACTATAGCCCAACAGGTTGAATGTATACACAAGGTCGCGGAAGACAAAGTACAGCTGACTACTCGTTTACAGACCACTCAACCTACTACTATTGGGGTTCCCAACATTGCCCTCCAGAAATACATTCCCGCGGAAGACCCGGATGCCTTCCTCCTGAATATTGAAAGGGCCGCCAGAGCCTGTGGGTGGCGCCTAGCTAAATAGCCGTTCTTTTTAGCTCCTCTCCTTACTGGCGAGGCCCAGGCCGCCTATCAGGTTGCTAGCCGGGGGAAATACTCCCTACACAGAGATAAAAGAACTGATCCTGGATCATCTGGGTATGGATGCAGAGGCATACCGTGTTAGGTTTAGGAAGGAGAGAGGTACTGCCGGCAACAATCCCAAAACCCTCTTTTTCAAGCTAAAGACAGCCGCAGACAAGTGGCTAAGACCTCAGGATAGCACAAAAGAGGAGATAATGGCTCTCATCTATCTGGAGCAGTACCTGGAGGCTCTACCCTTCCCTACTCAGCGTTGGCTCCGGCAACACTCGCACTTAACAGTAGAGCAAGCAGTGGAAATGGCTACCACCTTCACGAGAGCACAACCTCGTACCTTTCCATGGGAACATGAGAAGAATCATAGGACAGGGCCAATGACAACAAAGCCTGGAAAAAAACCTGTCAAACATAACCTGGAACCTATGAAACATCTTCAACAGAAGCCCGAAGTCCCTCCTTCCCGTGGACCATAGTGCTTCGAGTGTGGGAACTGGGGTCATATTGCCAGGTTCTGCCCCCAAAAGAACAGTTATGATGAGCCCATGGACATCAGTTATCTCCCCAAATCCATTCTCTATTCGGAAGAGTGCAGAACAAGCTTTTATGTAATTCGCTGGATCAATGAGAAACGAGTAGAAGCCCTGTTAGACTCGGGCTGTAGACAGTCCGTCATTCAGTCACAACTAGTGAATAAAAACCAGCTCGTTCCAGCTCCTGGAGTACCGATACGCTGTGTCCATGGGGACATAAAATTCTATCCCGTAGCAATAGTCCCTATTAAAGATACCACTGGTTGCACAACTTGGATTAGTGTAGGCGTAATGGATACATTACCCGAAGAAGCCATAATAGGGACAGATAACCCCTGCTTCATGGCCCTGTTTAGAGATAGGTTAGCACTAAGCATACTTCCTCAAACCTGCTAACCCAAACTCCCTGGTCCTCCAGTCATAACTTCAGGTTTGCTCTGATCAATGACCCCACCCTCCAGTTTGCATGGCAACAGGCAAAAAGAGATAACCCTCTGCTATTGTACCCATGCTTTCAGATACAGAACGACCTTCTTTATCGCATAGGAAGCAAGGACACACCCCCCCAGCTAGTTATTCCAAAGAGCTTTCAGGACCAAGTCCTCTTTTTTGCACACTCACATCTACTTGCAGGTCACAGAGGGTCGGAGAAAACCCGGCAGAACATCCTAAAACATTTTTATTGGCCAGGCATCTTTGCCCACATAGGCAGATATTGTCAGGAATGTGAAGTGCGTCAGAACAAATATACCTATAAACCTCCTGCTGTCCCTTTACAACCTCTTCCTATTATCGGAAAACCCTTTGAGAGGGTAGGTATGGATCTTATAGGACCCCTGCCTAGATAAAAAAGGGGAACCAATATGAGTTAGTTGTGGTGGACTACGCCACCAGATATCCTGACGCGTTTCCACTAAGAGCCCCTACTACCACAAACCTAGCGGAGAAACTAGTAGAGTTCTTTTGGGGAGTGGGTTTCCCGAAGGAAATACTACCCGATCAAGGGACCCCCTTCGTCTCGCGCCTTATGCGACAGGTCTGCAAGACGTTAGACATATCCCACATTAAAACCTCTGTCTATTGTGAAAGGTATAACGGAACCCTCAAGGCAACACTATGAAAAATGCTAAGTAGCGAGGGGAGAGAGTGGGACCTAATTCTACCCCTTGCTCTTTTTGTCATTCGAGGGCAGACACAGAGCAGCTTAGGGTGTTCCTCATTTGAGTTGTTGTATGGGCGTTGGCCTAGGACACTTTTCGAGATGACAAAAAAAACATGGGAACAAGAAAAACCCTGGGAAACCCAAGAACTCCTGGACTATACCAAAGATCTAAAATCTTGGTTGGGGAAATTTCGGGACCTAACCTATTCCAACTTAGAGAAAGCCCAAAAGAAACAAAAGTCCTTTTATGACAAGGGGAAGACGTGGAGACACCTCCAAGTTGGTGATTGGGCTCTGACACACCTTCCCCCTGCACTAACAAAGGGGAAAACCGAATGGAAGGGTCCCTATGAAATAGTGGGGGAAATACGACAGACAACGTACTTGGTACAAATACATCTAAAAAAAAGTCCAAAAATACCACATCAATCTATTAAAAAAATAGATAGGCCCCCTTCCAAAGACAACTATTCTTATCCAATCCACTCCACAAACCGACCCCTCTACACTGAAAGACTTAGTTACCAATGAAGAACTAAAAGTCAGAGAGGTATCCCAACTACAGGAGGTGTTAAGTCCGTACTCCTCCATTTTTTCTGATCTTCCCGGCAGAACATCTCTTGTTGAACATACAATAACCACGCACCCAGGAAAAGTCGTCAAACAACGACCCTATCGTATACCGGCCGCTAGAAGGTAGGCCATCGAGGGTAAGATAAATAAAAGGTTGGAAATGGGCGTTCTACGCCCTTCCCAAAGCGACTGCTCCTCTCCAATAGTCCTGGTCCCAAAACCGGACGGATTGATACGATTTTGTATAGACTTCAGGGCTGTCAATGCTATTTCCAAATTCGATTCGTATCCGCTTCCCCAAGTCGATGAACTAATCGAGAAATTAGGGGAGGCCTGGTACATATCTACCATAGACCTTACAAAAGGGTATTGGCAGGGTCCCCTTAGGGCAGAGGACCAGGAGAAAAAAGCCTTCGCCACCCCTAATGGTTTGTATGAGTTTACTGTGCTTCCTTTTGGACTGCATGGCGCCCCAGCTACATTCCAGAGACTCATGAACACAATTCTACGCGACCATCAAACCTATACCTCCGCGTATTTAGATGACATTGTAATCTATAGCCCTTCTTGGGACATTCATCTCATACACTGCCAACAGGTCCTCAAAGCCCTCGAAAAAGCTGGACTTAACATTAATGCCCGGAAGTCCAGAATGGCCTTTCAAAAAGTAAAATACCTTGGTTATCTCCTGGGAAAGGGTATCATAGAGCCACAAGTAGAGAAAGTTAAAGCCATTGTAAACACCCCCTTCCCTACTACTAAGCGTGAGGTTTGGGCGTTATTAGGCCTATTGGGCTACTACCGCAGGTTCATTCCAGGATACACTGGTATAGCGGGTCCACTGACTAACCTTCTAAAGAAAGAAGTGAAGAGCAAAGATCTGGAAAGACCCCATCCTGAAGCCAAAAGGGCGTTCACTGAACTAAAGAAAGCTATAACCACAAGTACCATATTGGTTTCCCCGAATTTTGACAAACCCTTCATCTTACAGACTGATGCCTCTGACGTGGGTTTAGGGGCCGTTCTCTCCCAACTGTCTGAGGATGGGATTGAATTCCCCATTCTATTCATCAGCAGAAAGCTCTTTCCCAGAGAACAGAAATACCCCACCATAGAGAAGGAGTGTCTTGCAATCAAATGGGCCATAGAAAAGTTGCGCTACTACCTGGAGGGTTCCTTCTTTACACTGTATACGGACCATGCTCCGCTACAATGGATGAGTCGCAACAAGGGGAATAACCCTCGGGTACTCCGCTGGTTCCTTTTCCCCCAGCCCTTTCGGTTTGAGATCCGGCATCGCAAGGGCTCTGCTAATGGAAACGCCAATTTCCTGTCCCGTGTTCCCCATTTCCCTGAACGGGAAAAATCTGGTGGTGGGGTGTGTCACGGAGCGGAGGGTCCTCCCCTGAACTCAAGCCCTAGTGACCTGGACGATGACCCCTTACCTCCTCATGCTCTGCCCTCTCTTCTTTTGCAGCCGTTTCATGCATAGACAGCTTTCTCCACGAGCAACAAGGACCGCGACGGGCCCTTTAAGAAAGAGGTATCTCGGGAACCCAGCCCGACCCCCAAGGGTTACGTCATCAAGGCCCTCCAATCGGTGGCGCCGGCCTCTCAGCTGATGGCGACGTCAAAACCCGGAACTTCGACACGGCTGGTGTGCACGAGGAAGCCCGAGGGGACGCCGAGCTTTAGGCTGACTGAGATGCACAGCCCTGAAGGAAACTACAGCCCAGACCACGAGGAAGCCTGTAGCAGAAGGGGCGTTAAGACCGGGACTCCCGAAGCGACTCCTGAACAGAAGACCATGGAGCCAGCTGCAGCAGGATGAGGAGACAAGACCCCACAAAGACCCCACGCAGAAGCCAGCCACGTTCCAGGAGGAGCGTGGCTCCCACAGGTACGAGAGTGTTTGAAGGGACTAAGCGGGAGGCGGCATCAAACGCCACTTGAGATTAGCTGGGATAATTCACCCTAGACTCGAAAATTCCTGATCACTGGTGATGGTTGTTGCTTAAGGTGAAAACTATCCCAACACTACCCTCCCGTTCTACTACTTCATATGCCGACAATAGGCCACTGACTCCGGTCCCCCTGTTTCTCTATTTTGTTTTCTGAGGCACCATCTGAACTGCGGTCCAAGGAGAGACCCCACGACGTCGGTCCAGGGACAGAAGGAGACTGGAAACAATCTGTTGACTGTTCTTTGACATAAGAGCCTTAAAAAGGGTGCAATAAAACTTATAGCTAAAAATGATTACTCTGAGAGACC
The DNA here is from genome assembly GCA_963921515.1 of Calotriton arnoldi. NCBI lineage: Eukaryota > Metazoa > Chordata > Amphibia > Caudata > Salamandridae > Calotriton > Calotriton arnoldi. The sequence goes on along the minus strand of CAWUFW010002548.1, from coordinate 623,212 downwards.
TCCTTATTTACAGGCCAATTCCCTACAAAGTGCCTACTAGAAAATCTGGGCTACAACACGCCAGGGCTATCTTCTGACTGATAGTGTAGTTCTCATTCAGAAACCTCAGTGCAAATCCATAATGACATGTGTTGGTTGTATCACAGAGAACGTCAACTCACCTCAACAAGGTCAGTGCCTTTCATCTGCCATATGTTAGGGCAAATCCTTCCTTTGTTCAAGACACTAAAGATGTCTTGAGCAGAAATGCAGGTACTTAAAAATGTCAGTCACCCCCCACACACACACACACACCTTATCTAACAACATTTGATGTATTTATTCCAAGCTTGAGTTTTTTTGTGCTGCGCAGAAAGTTTGCAGTCTAACCACTGGAGTGCCCAATCATGCATTTATGTAAAGGCTTCTTGCCTGGACTGCTCTCGCTCTAGACAAGTGTTTCCCTTTCAGCTCCTCACTCTTAAAGATGAATGTTCTCTTCATTAGTTCCAAATTAAAACTAGAAGTCCATTCACATCTTAAAGAGCATTTTTGTATGAAGCAATTTAAAAAAAAAAAAACAGGCTAATATTTCAATGCATTTTGGAATTTATTAAGCATCCCTTCATCAGGCAAAACACTTTCTCATATCAGTCTTTCTCGATGATAAAAAAAATATAAAAAGGGAAATATTATCTATCTAATTAATGACATAGCTGAAAAGTATTGTGTGCATAATAATTAATAATATTACAGCCTGCTCATATTAATAGTGTCAAACATACCTGTAAATAGAAGATTATTTTCATACCATGTCATTACAATTCAAATACCTTCGATCATAACCAAGCATCAATTATTAAACAATACTTCAGTGCAATATGTAGTACTCAATAAGTCCAAGTACAAACATGTCACGATTGCTTACGATTTGATGGCATATATTCAGGTCTACTATCATCCGTGTTGCTTGAATGTCTGCAGAGGAGCCCATTTGCATGTGTCAATGGAGACTATTGCTCTTTATACCTACAGTTACATGGAAGCACTCAAAGTCATTTTCAGAGTCTTTTTGATCAAATTGGCCCCGCATAGACCTGGCACTCTAAACTTTTCTGAGTCGTCTTTGCAAACTATCTCAGTGGGGAATCGCCATGGACACATTTTTGGGACAGTACATGACAAGCTACAGAATAATTGTGTATACTACTACAGTTTCCTGATATCTATGCATATTTATTTTTACAAGCTCTCTTGAAGGCTATCACAACCCACATTAAGTATGCAGGAAATTTCCTCAACAAAATACAATCACTACAATTACCAAAGGCACAATAATTACTCTTTACTCTTGGTGGGCCACATTTGTACACAGTTATTCAAGAAGAAATTGGTTTATAAGAGTTGGAGATGATGGTTAACAAAGCGTTTTTAATTCAACGTCTCCACTTCATCTCCAGCTACAACCACTTCAAATAGAACCAGTATTGGTTATAACTGGGATGCCCAGCAACGAGCTCCAGTATGGCCTTGTCTGGAACTATGCAAATACTCACCAGTCAACTAGAAGGCAAAGTTACCCTTGCATAACAGTAAGATAAATAGTACACCCCATTGGAAAGTTGGCACTTCCTGGCCGCTGAGTGGAGCGCTTACAATCACCACTATATCAATGAAGATAGTAAAACCATGGGGTCCTGACACTGTTCAAAGTCTGAAGTCACTAGTAATTGGCTCAGCATGTTTCCAAATCCATGGTGGTGGCATTATCATTAACATGAATGTTTTCTTCCCTTTCCAAGATGGCCCGACCTTTCAGACAAGTACTTCTGGGTCAAGACCGTCAGTGCTAATATAAAAGGCTGCTCAGTATGTGCTCAAGTACCTGATAACTGTGCTCTTGCTTACATGTCTCTAATTCTTGTGCCAGTTTGCACGTGACCCCACTTCCCCCCCTTCATGCACCTTTGTTTTGTTTGTCATTCCATGGGGTAATTTACTTTTCCCATGCATCCAGCTACAATTTTGAGTCCTGCTGTCTCCTGTCTTCAGAATCTTCCAGGTCCTCCAGCCTTCCAGTTGTCTGCCGTTCCTTCTACTGGCCGTTATCGTGGGGATTGTTAATCTCACTCTGTGGGTTATTCTCCCCAATTAGCCTGTAGTGGTAAGTATACATAGTTATTTAATGTAATATATGTGTATAATTTAAAAAAAAATTGACAATTCAAATGACTGACAGTAATTGTTGTGACTGTATATCTAGGTGGCGGTATTGCCATAGGTGCGCCTAAAGTCCTCGACTCAGGTCCAGTGTTTCTCTTTTACCTACCCCTCCTTCCCACTTTCTCCTGGGTCCATTACTTTGTCTTTGCCTATCATTCAAGCTTTAGTATACTCAGCTCTTGAGAGGCGAGGAGCTTGGCTGCTGGTACCCAACTTTCTAATACTTGTGACAGATCCTTACAGGCCTCCTTAAGTGAAAAGAGCCTGAAAGGGACACAAACGACTAGAGCGACCATAGTTAGAGCAAGAATCTTTGACACGAAAAAAAATTGAAGCTTTACCAAGGGAGCCTACATTTTTTCTTGCAGCCATGTGTGTGTCTTCTCTTTATACAATTGTGAAGTAGATGGGTGGGTGGAGACTCAGATATTTCCTGAGTGAGTGCTCGGAATCACACATTACGCATACTCAAATGCTGCTCAGCATAGTGGAGTTCATTTAAATGCACAACTATCTTTTAATTGTACTTTTTGCTCACAAATTGTTCTTTTTTTTTACAAATCCAGGGCACCGACAAGGATTTTGCTTTGATCTCTTTGCTTTGATCTCTCATAAGTGAATCTGGCCATGGCTCATTTACAAAGAACAGATGTGTGGTGGAAGCATATGGCAACATTTTGCGGTGCAGTGGATTCACCATATACATGGATTGTTTTTAATGGGACAATGGACGCAGTGAAGGAATATTTAGGATGCATCACTTTAATAACACATCCCACAGAGATAGAGTTCTTGATCCGCGGATTATGGCCATTAATGAAAAGTTATAGACATGCTATGTTATATTATGTTAAGAATTAGTGAAGCATGCAAATACCACAAGGTAGGTTAAAGATTAGCAAGAATCATGGCAATCAAAGTTCAAGAGAATAGCCCTTACGAAAAGAGGTGGACTCTGGTATACTTTTAAGAGCAAGTGGTGGGCTGGTCCAAAGTTTGGAAGTAAGGTAAGAAAAGGCATGGCCACCCATTCAGATCTTTTGGGTGGTGGGAACCACAGGCTGAGCAGAGCATGAGGGTAAGAATATAGATCCTAAATTTATTCCTACAATAGATTGCACCTGTGTTGTAAACAGCTGTATGAGGAAGGCCAAGGGCTTTGAATTGACAGCACTTTTCGATGGGAAGCAAGTGGAGATTCTTAAAACATGTGGAGACAGATAGAAGGGAAATTGAGGATAACATCGGGAGCAGGGTTTTGAATAATTTGTAACTTGTGGGTAAGATAGTCTGGCAGATGCAGATAAATGGGCTGCAATAGACTGTTCCTATCGGAGAAGGATCAAGACTGAATTGCATAAGGCTGCATCAAAACTGAGGTGGCATGGTGAGCGCAAAATTGATGGGTTGAAATGCAACCCCGAGTGATTGCCAGTGGTTTGACATATCACAAGCATTCCTCCCATCACCTTTTGTTTGTTTAATGTAACACCCTAAGTGACAAAGGAATGCCCAGACATGGGTCCCGTACTCACTGTGCCACAGAAACTAAGCTACATCCGACTGAAGAGCCCCAATCAGGGTAAACTGGTCTTGGGTTGCTTGTGTTCTGGTTCATGGGGGACCTGGCCTGACAGTTTGGGCTTGACTGTTCTTATTGGAGCAGGATCAAGACTAATTTGCATTTGGGTGGGTCCAATCTGAGGTAGCATGGTGGGGAAAAGAGCGATATGTTGGAATGCTATTCCCAACAATTGCCAGTGGTTAGACTTAATGCAAGCCTTCCTCCCTTCACCTTTTGTATGTTTGATATAACGCCCTAAGTGGCAAGGGTATGCCCAGAGGTGGGCCTTGTGCTCACTGTGCTACTGAACCAAGCTAAACCCAACTGATGAGCCCCAATCAAGGCAAAATCGGTGTTGGGTTGCTTGTGTTCCAGTTCAAGGAGGACCTGGCCTAGCAGTTTGGACTGGACTTTTTTTCTATTGGAGCAGTGTCAAGACTAGTTTATATACGGCTGGGTTTAAACTGTTGTGACATGTTGGTCACAGGAACAATAGGTTGGAATGATATCCCGAGCGATTGCCAGTGGTAAGACTTATTGCAAGCATCCTTCCATCACCTTTTGTGTTTTTGTTACTCTAAAGGAGGCATGAGGTTATCAGAGTGCCCTATGGTTTTCCTAGTTTGAGTATGAAGAAGTGGAAGGATTTTCCTAAGCTTCTGGAGGAGGCTAAAACAGGTCCTGGAAACATGGAAAATTTATTATGAAAAAGAGAGATTAAGATCTAAATTGATGTAAACGTTTTTTCTGCTAGGTTGTAAGGGCAGCGGGGTCCCACATCAGATGACCATCAAGACGGAGCCCAAGCATCTGTCAGTCTGCTGAGAAAAAAATATCTAGGACTTGTTTGAGTACACAAGCGTTTGAGAAAGTTAACTCAGATTTATTTTTTCACGGCATAGGGGCTTCCATGCGTGTGTGAATTATGTAACACGTGTTTTTATGGTTTAGCACGAGTACAGGGAATACAGGATTTTATTAATTGCGAAATGCCCCGAGCAGTGCATCATTTGATGTCTCCCTGTGGAAAAAATCTTATTTCTGAATATGGATGTAATGTATCTAGTTTGGTTTGTGGGTTAAACCAACTCGCTACTTCTGAGTGAATATTGTGCTGTCATTTAGAATTGGAACAGTTTTCACAGGCAGAATTCTTATTATATTCTGTTTGTACACATGCATTATATGCTGCGTAAATATGTATGTTAGATGAAGAGCATGTTCAAGTGATGTATTATAGTAGGGATTCTGAAAGAACTATCTGATTTCAGTGGCAAGGGGCACGTGGGACCTGTTGCAAGCAAGCAAAATGCACCCCTTGACTGCAGTATCCCTAATAGCATATATCAATATGCAGTTTAGCTGGACAAGCAATTCTCTGGGCCACAGTGTCTCCGCTTGATTTACAAATTGAGCACTGCCATGTCCGCGGAGATCTCCCCCTATGTGTGTAGAGATCTCCGCCACCGTGGTGGAGATTTACGCACAGAAAAAGTAGGAAAGGCGGAAGTGGAGATCTCCAAACATGGGTTTGTGAAAAGCATTCAGTATTGTTTGAGTAGTGCAGTACTATTTTGCGTGCTACAAAATGCAATTTGTAAATAGGCCCTAAGTGCTACCAGATGGGTGCTACCAATGCCATCTACCAGCAGGTCTGCATAGCCTTATCTAAGCTAAGGGAAATGATACCAGATTTGCCTCTCAATTTTTTATCATTGAAGTTCCCTTTTGGCAAGTGCTACCCACTTCTTAGATTTACCATAATTTCTGCGTGACCAGAATCTTGTTAAGTAGTGTAATATAATGTGGAGTTGTGGAGTGTAATAGGCCGTGGTGGGGAGTGGTGTGGCTCGGTGTGTGGGTATTTTAAATCAGTAGGCAAATGGTTAGTTGCACTTCTTTGAGGATTTTCCTTTGTTTTCTGGATGAAAATGAAAGGTTATAGTCAGGGCCACTGGAATTAGGTGATTGTGCGGCTGCTGTGATTTTCTCATAATTATAGATTTGCTGCATTTGTGACATAATCCATCATCTCCCACATAATCTGCACATTTCAACAACAAAAATTTTTGTTTCTAGCTTAAACAGTTCAAAAGTTACTAAAAATGCTACGACGCGTGTTGCAGCGCAGTGGAAGGCCCTTTGCAAAGCTGAAGTGGTCACCTTTCTGTTGCTTTTTGTTATATTTTATGTAAACTGCTACTAATGAGGTGCAACCATTTCCCACAGAGTGTTACTAAATTTAAAATGATGAAACAATGAAGTAATACTATTACAAAATGTGTCGCATCATGCCGCATAATTTGCCTTTTCTTGCTGCATAATTTACTCGATCCTGCCGCATATTTTGGTCCTCTCCTGCCGCACAATTCCAGTGGCCCTTATTATAGCAGCCCTGCTGGCAAGTGGTCTGGGAAAAGCACGTGCATGATGCAAGTAATCTCCATTGCAAGCCCTCTGATGTTTACACATTTGTCTCCAACACCTTCCGGCAGGCAGCAACTAGCGCTCATCTTCCCACATTGTTGGCCAGTTGCCATAGCAGCTTCTAGGCACCTGTCATCACACCTACCTTCCAATATAAGGGTTTCATGAAACTCCTTAAACCACACATCTCCCAAACATTTGGGAAGTGTAGAAATCGCCTAAATCGATTCACTTTGAATTAATTATTAGTGTTGCGGTCAGTAGAGCCTCTGATAATGTGAGAGGCGTGAAAATGACACCCAATGTGTGACTTGAGTCATACGCAAACAATACAATTATATGTGAAAGAAAATATAAGTTTAATTAATTTAAATTGTCGCTCCATTATCATGTAAAAACACGTACCAATCGTGCGATTTCATACGGAGAAGTCTGAAATATTTTCTGTCTTCAAATGTCTGTGTTTCACGATGGACCATGTGAAGGGGGTCTTGTGTTCGTGGCAAGAGCCGAGCTGGCCCACCCTGCGGAAAGTGTCCAAGTGAAGTGCAAGCAACTAAAGACCCCAAATACTGAGTGCGTGTCAGAGGTTAAATCCTTGATCTTTTGTTGCTAGGATTCGAGAGCAAAGGGAAATAAAGTGTGATATTTATTTCTGAAAATACTTTTTAAACCTTTTCTCCAGAATCAGAGTGACATGTTACATTTTGCCGTAATAATCATGGGTCATCGCGGTAACCCAATGGGTGGTTGAGTTTATTGTTTGATTAATTAAAATCTTCACAATATATATAAAATATTCACAATACATTAAACAAAATACAATGCATAAAAGATAAAAAGGTATTTCCAGTACATTTCAGTAAAACAAATAAAAAGACCCAACCGTAATACATCTCATTAAAACAGGTATAAGAGAACCAACGTGATACAAAGGTTGAAAGTCCAATTTCACTGAGGAAGCATTACCTTTTTATGCAGAATCAAAGAGCATTGTGCAGTGCCAAAGTCCCAAAGGGATATATTTTGCAGTCAATACTCTGAAGCCCAGCAGAGACGCCTCCCAGCTCTTTAGATGCATTAAAAGTGGTGCTTTGAAATCAGGCAGATATGAGATGAACCAATCATGCTAACAAACATTCATCCGCAGTTTCACTAAGAGTGCATACCGTTTTGTGGCATGAACTTTATGTGGGATAGAGAAATACGTGAACCCTGGATCTGTTGGGTTTTGCCAGTTCCAAGCGTCATTCAGCCCATGATCCCTGCATAACGCCTTTAGTGCCCGAAACACCTTGGGTTTCCTGCCATTATATGACCAATTATCTGCATTTGTTTTTTCGGGTGACTGGGGAAATGACGGGAGGGGTGACGAGGCAGCGATTACTCAGATGACATCATCCTGGCTCGGGCCGAGCCAGTACGCCTCAGTTACAGGTGGTGGGAGGTGGGAGGGGGTGGGGGCAAGGGGCTGGGTTTGGGGCAGGCTTTGGGTGGGGGAGGGCTGGCAGGATGGTGAGGTGCACAGTATGATTGTTCTGGAGGATACCTTTGATGGGTAAAATACGTACAGCTACTATCAATATTTGTGGCCTTAATGACCCTAAGAAAAGACGTACTACGGCAACAGGGCTACGATTATTGAAGGCAGATGTAATATGCATGCAGGAGACTCAAATAGATGGTGCTCAACTATACCTGCTGAATTCGTTAGGTTATAGGCTGGTTGGGGGAACTACACAAAATACCCGGACACGAGGGGTGGCGATCCTGTCATCTAGAAATACGTTACAATTTACCCGAACACTAACCGATCAGTTGGGCAGATGGGTAATAACGGAATGCCGTAAAAGTACTGGGGAATCATTCACCATCTGCTCAATTTATGGTAGCATTCTGGACGACCCAGGAGCATTCGAACAGGTAAATAGTGAGCTGGTAGCTTGGCCACTCCCTGTTGTCCTGTGTGGGGACTTTAACATAAACATACCTGCCAACAAGGCATTGGGCCCAAAAGATAATTGGTCATATAATTGCAGGAAACACAAGGTGTTTCGGGCACTAAAGGCGTTATGCAGAGATCATGGGCTGAATGACGCTTGGAACTGGCAAAACCCAACAGATCCAGGGTTCACGTATTTCTCTATCCCACATAAAGTTCATGCCCGACTTGATTTTATCCTTGTGTCTCAATCTCTGCTTCATGAGTGTATGATAGAAAGCTCCACGTATATTGTCCGATCACAACCCTTTAGTGATTGAGATTAAGGGAGACAATGTTAAATATAGAGAGAAAACTTGGAGCTTTGAGCGAGCATTGCTGATTGACGAAGGATATTGTAGCCTTATTAAGAACTGGATTCCGCAATTTTTAAAGGAAAATATAGGTAGTGCAGGAATAGACATTGTGTGGGATACACTGAAAGCCGGTATACGAGGGGAAACTCTGAGATATTCTTTGATCCGCAATAAAAAAAAACGACAACAAATACATGATTCACAGAATTGACTGGGCCAAGCAGAGGAGGACTTAGTGGGGACTATACAACAGGGGGGATGTGGATGATGCGCAAGCAAAGGTAGCAGTTGCTAAATCCTCCATTATGGAAATAATTGCCGCAGATGCTGCAGATAAACGTATAGTATGGAAAGAGAAGGCATATGAGTGCAGTGAGCAGATTGGGCATCACCTGGCAACAAGAGCAAGACAAAAAACAATGCAAAACTTAATACAAGAAATTCGGGATCCCACATTAGGAATAGTAACAGACCCAGATAGTATCCGAAACACATTTTATATGTACTATCAGACGTTATATCAAGATGATGTACAAGGGGATACAAGAGAAGTTAATGATTATCTCAAGAACAATTTTCTGTAGAAGACCAACAATTGTTGGATGATCTCCCACAGTGGATCAAGATACTATTATGTATCAATAGCCTAACTAACGGTAAGGCGACAGGATTGGATAGTATTCCCACCGAATTTTACAAAAAATTCTCGCAGGAACTTAAAGAATGTGTGACCCAACTGTTTGTCCACGTGTTCAAGGGGGGAAAACCTCCAAACTCTTGGTCTTCTGCTAAAATAGTAATCTTCCTCAAAAAGAATAAACCGGCGAGTGAGCCCAGCTCATATCGTCCAATAACACTGATTAACAGCGACAGTAAAATATATTCTAAAGTTTTAGCAGCTCGCCTGGCGCCAATCATTCACAAGGTAATTTCAAATCGACAGCATTGATTCATTCCAGGGCGTGGGACGATTGACCATATAAGGAGGATTATTACACTCTTGGATGCCTCAGCAGTATCCAAGGACCCCATGGCTTTAATTCTATTGGATGCGGAAAAAGCCTTTGGCAGGGTCTCGAGGCACTTTTTATGGGAGGCCCTGTCAAGAGTGGGAATTAAAGGTGGGCTATTGCAGGCCATCCAAATGCTCTATTATCACCCAACAGCCAGGGTTTTTGTTAATGGCGCTCTTTTGGATCCATTTGTAATAACCAGGGGGACCCGTCAGGGATGCCCAAGCTCACCCTTGTTGTTTGCGGTATATATTGACCCCTTCATACGTCGATTAGAAAATGATCGGGCCATTAGATCTATCATGACACATGGCTGGGAGACAAAAGTGTTGGCATATGCTGACGGCATTGCCCTTGTGACCCCTGACCCTACTATCGCTTTACAGGAAATAGAAGAAGAAGCAGAAAGGTTTGGGAAGTTTTCCGGGTATACACTTAATCGTGGTAAAACACAAGTAGTGGTCAACGGGAATACAGAGATAGATGACTCTAGAGTGGTCAAGAATGCAACGTATTTAGGGATTAATATTTCTGCAAATATGGATGATATTGTTAAAGACAATATAGAACCTCTATTAGTTAAAACTAAACAGTGTTTACTTAGGCCAAACAATTTACATCTTTCCATTATTGGCAGATGCAATATAGTTAAAATGCTATTCTTTCCTAAGATATTATATTTTTTTCGGGCAATTCCTTTAGAATTTTCTAATGATAGGCTGAAGAAATTAGAAGATTTATTCTCGCAATTTATCTGGACATATGCCAAACCGCAAAGGGCTTTTAAATATCTTACTTTGCCCCGGGAAAGAGGGTGTTGGGCTTTACCCAATCTCAGACTTTACTATTGGGCCACCACACTTCTGCATAACCTGGTACTGCTACAAGAAAAACCACTTGAAAGACATGTTGAGGAGTTCCCGACTCCCCCAGAACTTATAATTGGAGAAGCGGCCTGGGAATGGCTATGGCGCTACTTAAATGATAATCACTACAAGAAGGTACGCTTCAAAACATTAGCGGGAGGGTTTAAAGTCTGGAAAGCAGTTCGAAGATCAATTGGCATAGGCAGGCTTAACTACTATACACCACTAATAGACAATCCAAACTTTCCAGGGGACGTTTTTAAGGATTATACCGTTAAGCGATGGGGGGATGCTGGTCTGACTAAATTGGGGGCCTTTTTTTCTGAAGAAGGTTTAGTCTCCTTTGAAGATCTTATGGAAACGTTTGGGATAGACCGGAGAGACTTCTTTAAGTATCTTCAAATAAGGGACTTTTTATTTAAGAAAGGTGGTGGACCAATTGTTTTTTCTAGAAATTCTATAGTTGAGGAATTGGTAAAGAATAAGGACCTCTCCATTCGGGTTGTTTATAATCTTTTCAACTCCCTGATGAAGGATGATATGGAACTATGGGCATCAAAATGGAAGGAGAGGATTGGCATATCAGAATATACATTCCAGCAATCATTTAAAATGGCACAGAAAATTTCAATTCCGGCTCGGCTACAGGCACAATATTATAAGACCTGCTTCTCATTTTATTACACTCCGTATAAGATAGCCAAATGGGGAGTGGTAAGGGGACATACTACCCTCGGTGTGCCATATATCAGGCCGATCTTGTTCATATTTTTGCTTCCTGCAGTATGCTTTCAAAGGTTAAACAAGATATAATCAAATTTTTTAAGGAAGCCTTGGGAATAGAATGCTCCCCGTCACCAAGCCTATTCGTGTTGGGGTGGGGGACAAAGAACTGGGCAATGAAGGTTATGAGCTGGTGTTTATTGGGATGTCGGTATTTGGATTATGTATTGCTTCTGCTTGGCTGGATCCCAATCCTCCGGGATTTCAGCAATGGCTCTTCCGATTTCTGGCTACATACAACCTAGAAAAAGCTGTTTATGCAAGAAGAGAGATTCGAGCGCAAATGAAAGGTTTAAAAATTTGGGCACCATTATCGGAATGGGTAGATGGAAAACGATAGATTAGGTGTGACTACATATTGCAATGTATTTGGGTTGTAATGAAAACATTTATATGAAATATTTGATTTATGTTACATTTTTTGGCTTAGCTGTGTATAAACATATCGAACTCATGGCTCTTATCAACCCTTAGGGTGGGTGGGATGGGGTGAATAAAAAAAAAGGCACAATCAACTTGAGGATGAATTCACAAAATGTATCTATATGTGTGTAACATTGTGCAAGAGGAAAAAAAGAAAAAAAGAAAAACAAATCTATCGCTGAACAGGTAGAAAATCAGCTGTAACTTTGTTTCCTGCTGTTTTAGACTGTTGTTCTGGCAGTGGGCAATCTCAAAACTGTCCATTGCAAACCCCTGCCTCAGGAATTGGAAGATCGTGGTCACAGACGCACCTTTTTAGGCGTGTCTGGGTCTCCTGGTCTAAACGATGTGGTCGATCCTTAACCTTCTTGAAGTAAAGGCAATCCCTTCCAGAAACCATAATCCCTACAACAGCAAGCGTTCCAAACCTACCACGTACAAGTCCCAGTTGCAAGAGGAGTTGTTGTAAATGTATATTTATGCTTGTAAATTCTGAAGCTGAAGTACCAAACAGTAGTAAGTACAGATGGAACTTCAAGAACTGGAGCAGTGAGATGCTGGAAATTCAGGACAGGAGTCAGCAGGACTGAAAGTAGGAAGATTCAAAAGTGAACAGCATAGCTGCTTAGTGAAAGACGGATTGTTCTATATCCAGTATGGGAAATGGGCTAACCATCATGATGAAGTTGTAAAAGGATAATGTCTTCTGGGACAAAGTACTGTTCCCAAATGGTGGCTGCCCTCTTATTGCCCTGCACAGAGTCCTCATGGGCATAACAACCACCAAGTATACAAATAGGAAGCCCTGTGACGTGGGCACTGAGTGTCGATGCGCCAGTGCTCTAACTAGCAAGAGAGTTCTGAGCAGTGACATGGGTGCTTAGGGCCTATGCTCCAGTGAAGGGTATATGCTTATGGAATGAGTCGCAGCAGGAACACAATTCCCCAAATCATGTGAACCTGAAGTTAAAAAAACAGAACTTCAGCACTCTGTGCTTATACAAGTCAACAAATTGCATTTATTAAAACTAGTAGAGATCACAGGAAATCTGGGAGAAGTCTTCTCAGCAGTTCCCAATCAGAGGCGCTCCTGGAGGAGAGCACTATGCACATTTTTGCCCAACTTGAGAAATTTCTTTGAGTAAGATCATGTGGGCCGAAATTTCGCTCTTCTAATGAGCAGGTGCAAGCCGTATATAATGAAAAATAAAGAAACTCAATGCGAGTTTCCTTCAAAGTATCGAAACAGAAACATGGTTCTTACAAGCACAGCAATTTTTAAATAAGCATTGGCAAAGCCAGTAGGTCTAACATTGGCCTCCAGCCTTCAGGCAATTATTGTTTTGTTTTGTCATGGTTTTTGCAAAACTTTATTGTTTGGGAATATGCCAGGCCATCAGCAATCTAAAAAAATAATTTGCTACAGGCAAAAAAAGTTGTTATGGTCTAAAAAAACAGACATTACCATAGTACTTTCTGGCACAGAAGGAAACTACTTTGTGTGTGGGTGTGTTCCTTGTGAAAGGGCAGTATACTGTAAATCATTGTACTATCGGTCAATGGCTGAAGTGGGCTGATACATTGTCCCTTAATGCGTGCTGGAGTGGGTGGGAGAAACATGGGAATGACACCAGCCACAGACTAATGGATGAAGTCTGGCTGAAATCCATATAAGTAACTATGCTGTACACATACTTTTAGCAAAATCAAAAGGTCTTGGCTAACTCAGACCTAAGAAAGTCAATCATTCTGGCTGCAAGTCTCTTGCCTTTGGGAAAGAAAGAAACAAACAAAAGGAAAGAAAGAAAAAAGGAAAGAAAGAAAGAAGGCAAGTAATAGAGAAGGTAAGAATTGGGAGGTGGACGGGACGGTCGTGCACTGGCAACCGGTGGCGTTCAGATATTTAGGAATTCGCATCTATCACACTGATTGGGACCTTCTGGAAGGTAACATTACTAGGGCGGTTACAGCACTCAAGTCTCAGATTGAGTTTTGGAAGACGCTTAACCTCTGGGTTATAGGCAAGGTGGAGTTAATTAAAATGGTCATGCTGCTGCGTCTCCTTTATTATTTCTCTTATCTACAGCTTTACCTACCTGTGTCCTTTTTTCGCTCTCTAGAGAGGATTGTGAGGGACTTCATTTGGAATAGCTTGCGGTGCAGAGTGGCGTTGGTGAAGTTGTATCTGCCACGATCAAGGGGTGGGCTGGCTCTACCCAACCCAGAACCTTATTTTTTGGCTTCGCACATTCTGTGGGTGGCAAAATGGGTAGATGGCTTGCATTTAGCTGATTTGGTAGAGCGTGACCCCCAGTACTCTCAGGATAGGATCCTCTCCATATTCCACCCTTGTAACAAGTCGCACGAATCTCTTCCTTTACTAGTTCAGACTGCGCAGAAATGTTTCCGTAGGGCGCTGCGCCTTACTAAACATGTCACAACGTATTCACCCGTTGTGTTATGTTATGTTATGTTATTGTTACTTCTAAAGCGCAAACTGTTACCCGGAGGTGTCCTGGTGCTGACTGAAGCCTACTGAGACCCTACTTGGTAGACAGACACAGGAAAATATTAACTGGTAAAAAGCCACGTTTTGAGGGCCTTCCTAAATGCAAGTAGATTAGTAATGCATCTGAGGTGCAGCGGAAGATCATTCCATGCCTTGGCAGCACCTACCCCAAATCTTCTACCGCCCCAGTTGGCTTTCTTTACCAGGGGTACCGACACCAGTTTCGCTTTTGCTGAGCGTAGTGCTCTTGAGGGAGTGTACCATTGAAATAGCATTTTTAAATGATTAGGCCCAGTTCCTTGGAGGGCTTTATGTACCATACATAGCGCCTTGAACTGTACACGTTTCTTAACTGGCAGCCAGTGAAGCCTTCTAATTTCTGCCGAGATTGAGGCATTTTTTGGCGTGCCGGTGAGCAGTCTGGCAGCAGCATTCTGCAGAAGCTGCAGTTTATTCAAGAGACCTTCTTGAATACTAAGGTACAAACTGTTGCAGTAGTCTAGTTTCGACATGGCTAAAGCCGTGATGACTGTCTGTTGGCAGTCTTTAGGCAGAAACGGCAAGATTTTCTTACAGGATTTAAGAGTAAATGCAACCGATGACACAACCGCATTCACTTGCTCCCTGAAGCTAAGTTTGTTATCTAGGTAAACTCCCAGGTTTTTTACCTTATTAATGGGAGTAGGTAAAGGGCCCAGTGTATCCGGCCACCATGCTGGGGTCCAAAAGTTCGGATCATTTCCGAATAGGACCACCTCCGTTTTATTGGAGTTAAGTTTTAGGCAGTTTTGAGCCATCCAGACACCTACTGCTGACATGCAATCACGGAATTGTTGTGCCGTTTCCTGTTGCCTGTCTGGTAAAACAGAGACCACAATTTGGGTATCATCAGCGTATGTCGTCAACTTAAAACCAAAGGATTCAATCAGGGGAGCCAGTGATGACACGTATATATTAAAAAGTGTTGGGCTCAGCGATCATCCCTGAGGAACTCCACAGGGCAGAGTGAATGGTTTTGCAGTAAAATTGCCAAGGGAAACAATCTGAAGTCTATTGGATAGAAAAGATTTAAGTAGTTTCCAGGCAGTACCATGGACCCCAATCTCATGCAGCTGGTCCATCAGCAAAGCATGATGGACCGTATCAAAGGCCGCTGAGAGGTCCAACATTATCATGGCCGCTTTTCCTCCCTGGTCGAGTATGACTCTAACTTCCTCAGTGGATTTGAGAAGAGCTGTCTCCGTACTGTGACCCCCCCGGAAGCCATATTGGGTGGGATCCAGCACCTGAGCCTCTTCTAGGAACAAACTGAGTTGAGAGTTCATAATTTTCTCAGTGGTTTTTGCTGGAAGTGGGAGTCTAGAAATGGGCCTAAAGTTATTAGGGTCTTTAGGGTCAAGACTAGATTTTTTAAGAAGCGGCAAAATGGATGCTTTTTTCCATATTTTAGGGAAGTACCCGTCTCTGAACATAGCATTTATAATTGAAGTCAGAGTTGTAGTGACAGGCTCGGGTGCAAGTTGTAATATTGACGTTGGACATGGATCATATGGAGAACCTGATTTCGTAGTCATAAGTAAATCCGAGATGTTTGTAACTGTAACTGGTGCGAAATTATCAAATTGTGATGAAGCATTGGTTCCTGACTTTGGAGCTGCTGTGTCTGCTGGTATTCTATTCACTGTCGATCTAGCAAAGGTTGAAAAAATAGCCTCAACTTTGTTGAAAAAGAATTTTGCTATATTCTCACAAAGTTCCTGGCTCGCCAGAATAGGTGGCGAAGCTGGGTGTGCTAGTGCAGTTACAGTTTTAAACAATTCTTTTGTCGAGAATTTAGCGGTATTTACTTTTTAGGTCGAGCCTCGAGTAGCGCGCAAGCGCTGCTAGGCGAAGACTTTAAGTAAGGGAGTTTCAGAAGCAGTCCAAACGCTCGTGCGTCGTGGCTGGCCTTTTTGGGATGGTTACGCGCGGCAGACATGTGTTTCCAATTATCGTGCCCAGACGCGTGCGCGATAATTGTAAACACATGCCGGCAAAAGGCCATGACGCACGAGCGTCTGGTCAGCTGAGCAGGCTGCCGCGCTCGCTCGCCCTCGCCCCCTCTTTTTTTTTTTTTTTACTTTGAGGCAGACGCTTGCCGAGTGGATGCGTGTGTGTGTGTGTGTGTGTGTGTGTGTGTGTGTGCGCGCGCGAGTGCGCCAGTATATTACTGAAGCTGCAGGAGTGGGCGGATGGCGGATTTCATGCTCACCACCAGCAGCCCGTCACTTGTTTATTTAAGCAGCAGACTGCATGGGGGCTGGGGTCTAAGCTGCCTTACTTTCGCTAGTCATGGGCTGCCTCCCGTGACGCGAGCGGGCAGCAGCTGAATTTAGAAATGGGGCCCTGTTTGTAAGCTCCGCTGCTGTCATGGTAATGAATTCCGCTGCTCGCTGCATTGCGAGTGACCAACTCTCAGCCGGTCTCACCACGGCCCGGGCGGCGGCATCCCTTACAACATCCGGACTCACTGCAGTTACCAGAGAGGTTCGTTCGTGGCCCCAGAGCACTGGGACCCCTGACTGGAAAGTTGAGCACCGCCGCAGGCCCGAGCAAGCCTAATGCGGGCGGCCGGCCACCCCACAAAGAGGGAAGCCAGGTGGCCGGCATCACATGAAATGCAGCTGCTCTCCAGCTGGCTGCCACTGAATACATTTCAAGTAAGTGTTCTCCGTGGTCACTTGTTTACTCCCGATCACCCCCTCCCTCTGTCCATTGTCACTTGTTTACCCCCGCCCTCCCTCCCGTAATCCGTGGTCACTTGTTTACCCCCGCCCTCCCTCCCGTAATCCGTGTTCACTTGTTTACCCCCTCCCTCCCTCCCTCCCGTAATCCGTGGTCACTTGTTTACCCCCTCCCTCCCTCCCGTAATCCGTGGTCACTTGTTTACCCCCGCCCTCCCTCCCGTAATCCGTGGTCACTTGTTTACCCCCGCCCTCCCTCCCGTAATCCGTGGTCACTTGTTTACCCCCCGCCCTCCCTCCCTCCCGTTATCCATGGTCACTTGTTTACCCCCGCCCTCCCTCCCCTCCCGTTATCCATGGTCACTTGTTTACCCCCGCCCTCCCTCCCTCCCGTTATGGTCACTTGTTTACCCCCGCCCTCCCTCCCGTTATCCATGGTCACTTGTTATTCAGGACTAGCGAGTCTGCTACCAGGAATTACTTGATTCTAACTCAGAGAAAAACACTAACTCGAATTCCGCTTTTGCAGCGATTTTAAGAGTACTTAATCTGTATTTCTTTTACTTTTTTTTTTGCGCGTGTTTTACGTTTTAGGCGGCTTTTCGGAGGTCAATGTGTAACTAGGGTGAAGCAAAAAGTTTACGCCGGGTTGCAAAATCAGTAGCAGCACGCACCTTTTGAGCTTCCTTGAATGGAATTGTCCTGTCTTAAAAGGAATATTCAGTTGATGTAATACATCTGGTGCCTATATGAATCCCACTTATCTAACACTAAATAGCAAGCAAATTATACAACACTAACAGCTCAAGAACATTTAATCGAAATTGAGTTAACCTTAATTCTGCTAACATAAGGGCCAAAGAATAACCAAGCTATATTTCCAAATTTTACAAATTTTTATACAGTGATGTAAGAAACGTTTTCAGATGTGCTGTCTGTGAGCAAAAATGGGGAAAACATTATCACTGGGTTGAGCCTACTGCTTCACGCCTCTTTGTAAAACCGGCTGGCAGAAATGTGCAGCTTTGGACAGTCATCTAGGCTTTCATCTTCCTTAGCCAGAACAGTTGGCACCATTTATTTAATTGGGTATTTCGCAAATCTTATATATAATCCAGTTTGTGGCTGTGCACGGTAGAAGGCCTATAATGTCATAATTCATTGTAATATGGCCAAGTTTGAGTGCGTTAACGTAACCATGTTATTCCTGCTTACATCTCACATGCTTTGCTTAATCTTTCATTCCCTTTGAGTGTTTGCTTTTCCAGGTTCTCCAGCGCTGTGAGGTCATACGTATGGCAATAGCACTATGCAAATATAATCACTCCACATCAAATAAAACAAGCATTGGCATAGCCAATAGGTCTCGCCTTTGGGACTTTATAAGTGTTTAGCCATGCAACAGTTGATGTTGTTGCACCAAGGATATTGTGTTGCATAACTAAATACTTATAAGGTCCCAAAAGCGAGACCTATTGGCTATGCCAATGCTTGTTTTGTATAGTAATCTTGTTTAGTTTTCTGAAGCAGCTGTTTATATTGAGCTAGGCTTATTTTATATTCATTTTTTTCATTCTCGTTGTACTCCTTCCTCCAAATTCTTTCCTGATGTTTACAGGCCAATTTTTGCTCCCTTCATTCTTGGGTATACCAAGGGGCAGATGGTTGAGCCCTCTTAGGGCGTAGGAATCTCTTGGGGGCCAGCTTGTTCCCTGCCACTTCCAACCAGTTAGTGTATGAAGCAGTGGCTTCGTCTAAATCTGTTTGTAGTGTAGCTCCTATTTCCCTTATAGGCTCTGCGCATTGGAATAATATATCCTATAGGTTTGACATAGGACTAAAGTCGGTATGTCCCTATCGAGTATATTAAACTTAATTACTTGTGCCAGCTAGCTCAGAGGCCACTAGAAACTTCTTGACGACAAGAAGGGATTAGTTTCTGGCAGCCGCAAAACATGACCACTGTGTTTCCCTTACAGAATCAGGACGTGTCCCAGAGTCGTAGAAACAATAGATAACTATTTCACTCAGCTCAGTTGTGCAGGATTCAGTTATGTCTCAAAGTTACACAGAAATAACAGACGGGCGTTTCAATAAAATGGTTTATTGAACAGTCTTGTTTCTGTTGTAAGTTAGATGTGCTGTTACGATCACAAGACAGTATGCGAGATAAATGATGTACAAGGTGAGCAGTAAAAATAAATAATACTGCGTTAGCATTATCTTTTCAGCATATATGCATTTACATAAAATGACACAGCCTAAAAATGCGAGTACTCATACGATGCGTTTCTTAGCCTAGTTCTACCCAGTGTGCCTAACCTTTCCTAGGTGTAGGGAGAAGTAGAAGTAGGTGCTGTATTCCTGACTAGAGTATACTAAGAGTAAGTTACGCCTAGAGTCTAGTATGCCAAGAGTCCCTCTAGGTTCTAGTCTGCTCCATACCTGAAGAATGAGAGAGGTAGGAATCTCTTTCCGGACTCGAACTCCAACACCCCGCAAGGGAAGTTAGATCACTGGAAGCTGGACTCTCTGCGTGCAGGAATGACAGTGTCTTCTCAGTGCGTCTGGCCGGGAATCGGGCTCCTCTGAAGTCGAGGTCTCCTCTGATTTACAGGGGTTTGGGAAGGTATATTTATACCTGAAAATGTTAGCATTGATGTGAGTTGGGTAGCGAAGACGTCATGAATGAATCCCTTAAGGAATAGAGGTTCATGCATAATGTATGAGTCCTTGAAGAAATCAATAGTCCTGGGCAAGGAAACTCCCGCAGCCTGAGGGTCTGTTTTTTCATGGACTCGTTGAGACGCTAGGGTGGACGGATGTCGGAAGCCATGCCTGTATTTGGTATGCATGGTTTATGCCTAAATAAGGTCTGGGATTTTATGCCTATATAAGGGCAGATTGGATTGTGCCTATATAAGGTCATGATTCTAGAAAGCCCGTTTATGGACACCCTATAAAGTATACAACATGTTGATAGATCAATAGAAGTAGAGATTAAAAGTTCTCTCAGTTCATTGGCTTCTACTCTATTCCATGCTCTGCTCACCACTCGTTTATACACTGGTTTCTTCATGTGTCGGTCAGAGATGGTCAGCGCGAATAGCACTGCCTTGTGATCTGACCATACTAGTGGAAGAAGGTCGATGAAGACCAGCTGAGGGTTATTGGAAAATATGCAGTCTAAGGTGTGTCCTGCCCTATGGGTAGCACCACTGACAATTTGCTTTAAGTCGACATTGTTCATTAGGTCAAGCAGTTCTGATGTATTTGGATCCATAGAGGCCTCCAAATGAAAGTTAAAATCACCTAATATTGTGTAGGAGTTAGCACTTAGCTCAGTTTCCAGCATGTTGCCGGCTTGTGCTACAAACCTACTTCTCGGGCCAGGAGGTCTATAAATAAGAGTGCCCCTAAAAGTATGTTGATGAGAAAGAAAGAAACAGAAGTCCAATGCTTCGCATTCAGGGTTGACAGATGGGTTAAAAGAAGCATTTATCGATTTATGATATATGACCGCTAAGCCCCCTCCTCTCCCATGCCGCCTATTTAAAGTAAAACAGAGATACTCCGGTGGTGTGGCTTTAACCAAATCAGGGCCGGAAGTCTCGTCCGTCCATGATTCGGCGATAAAAGCAATTTTAACTTCCTCTTCTTCAATGAGAGAGGCACAGTCTAAGCTGTGTTTTACCAGCGATCTTGCGTTGAGAAGGGCACATTTCCAATATCTGTTGTCCTTCTGACCTTTCCTATCCCTGCCTTGGTCTTGTAGGGCTTTGACCGGTTGGAATATAATGTCCGGCAGTTTTATACTGCACCCGGGGCACAGCAGATGTTTGTGAGGGGGCGCCGGAATCTGGTAGAATCCATACGCAGTTAGAGTTTGCTGTGGTCAAATTCAAGCTATGCAGAGTGTTACTAGAGTAGCATATCAAATTAGGATTATCTGTGACAAAATGGGCAGGGTGGCTGGCGCTGTGCACGGACGGGCGCAGACGGGCTTGCCTTAGGCGCGCCCGCTGCGCGCTCGCGCCAGCCTGGATTGAAGTACCTTTAGGGGGGGGAAAGACTAGCCCGCAACCCTGCGTACTCCCAAAATGGCGGCCGCGCGTGTCAAATGCGGACCCCGGGAGTCTAATGATTCTAAGCAGTGCAATAGCGCAGAGTGCAAAGTAAGCAGGTATTTCTGTTTTTAAAACCGATTCTAAAAACAATTTAAAAGCTAATCGGTGGTCTACTCCCGGCTCAAGCCTCAGGAGGACATCAGGACGCGCGCTCGCGCCAGCCTGGATTTAAGTACCTTCAGGGGGGGAAAGACTAGCCCGCAACCCTGCGTACTCCCAAAATGGCGGCCGCACGTGTCAAATGCGGACCCCGGGAGTCTAATGATTCTAAGCAGTGCAATAGCGCAAAGTGCAAAGTAAGCAGGTATTACCGTTTTTAAAACAGATTCTAAAAACAATTTAAAAGCTGATCGGTGGTCTACTCCCGGCTCAAGCCTCAGGAGGACATCAGGACGCGCGCTCGCGCCAGCCTGGATTTAAGCACCTTTAGGGGGGGAAAGACTAGCCCGCAACCCTGCGTACTCCCAAAATGGCGGCCACGCGTGTCAAATGCGGACCCCGGGAGTCTAATGATTCTAAGCAGTGCAATAGCGCAAAGTGCAAAGTAAGCAGGTATTACCGTTTTTAAAACAGATTCTAAAAACAATTTAAAAGCTGATCGGTGGTCTACTCCCGGCTCAAGCCTCAGGAGGACATCAGGACGCGCGCTCGCGCCAGCCTGGATTTAAGTACCTTCAGGGGGGGAAGACTAACCCGCAACCCTGCGTACTCCCAAAATGGCGGCCGCGCTTGTCAAATGTGGACCCCGGGAGTCTAATGATTCTAAGCAGTGCAATAGCGCAAAGTGTAAAGTAAGCAGGTATTACCGTTTTTAAAACAGATTCTAAAAACAATTTAAAAGCTAATCGGTGGTCTACTCCCGGCTCAAGCCTCAGGAGGACATCAGGACGCGCGCTCGCGCCAGCCTGGATTTAAGTACCTTCAGGGGGGGAAAGACTAGCCCGCAACCCTGCGTACTCCCAAAATGGGTATGCCAACAGTGCAGGGATGAGTCCAGGGTACGGATCTCACCGACTGGGTGGAGGCTGGTGTTACTACCCTAGGGGATCTGTATGGAGAGGGCGCATTACGACCGTTCCTCACTATCGCGGATGAAGACAGGGTTTCCCCTGGCCAATTTCTGACTCATGCCTCCTGGGTGGCTGCGATGCAACGCTGGTGGGGGGGATATTGCGCAGGAGCCTCCAACACACCTCCTCCTGCAATATGTGCATGTTATGGGCACGGGACGCCACCTGGTGAAGTGGTTTGCAGAATCGATCAGGGAACATACTCTGGTAGACTTAACCCCGTTGCGAGTTAAATGGGAGGCAGACCGGGGGAGGCCCTATTCGGAGAAGGAGTGGTCGGTGGTATTGGAGAGTCCCAGACAGGTCCCCAGGAACGCCCGTTTCAGATTGATTCAATTCTACATTGTCCATAGGGCCTATCTCTCGCCTGACAAAATCAATAGATATTTTCATAGGCGGGATGGGTTCTGCCCGCGCTGCAGGCTGGTAGATGCCAACGTTTTACATATGCTCTGGTCCTGCCACGATCTGCGTACATACTGGGAGGGGGTACTTGGGGGCACTGGCCACTACCACGGACAGGGAGGTGCCGCGGACCTGGGAGGCTTGCATCACCGGAGTGTTTTCCAATAGCAAAAAGCATAAAGCATCCACTAGGTTTCTTGATTTGGGCTTCATTGTGGCCAAACGTCTAATTACACGCAGGTGGAAGGCGGAGGATCCCAAGCCGATGAAGGCTTGGTTTCTATCCATGCTGAATTGGGTGAAGGCGGAGGCGGTTTCCTTAGTACGGGAGGATACGTTGGGACTGCGTAAATTCCAAATTTCTGCTGCGTGGAATGCAATGCTGTGTACGCTGCAGGGGCTGTTGGCTCCAGACGACCCCTTGGATGTTCCTACTCTGGAATAATGGTGTGTCATGCATTTGTAGACCTTGACCCAAGCTGTGGCTTGATCTGCAGACAGCATCCTTTACACCTCAAACTGTAAAGTAATTCTCTTTATAGTCAAGGCGTGCACCCCTATGATAGTTGACAGAGTTCTGTCTCATACCGTTTGGGATCCGTGACTCCTTTCCTACCTTTCTGTGGCTCCTGTTTCCCTTCCTATCCTCCTTTCCCAAAAGTGTTCTTATGTTTGGTGTTTTTCATAAGATTGTTTGATCATATACGCAGAAGGATGTGATATGGCAGAGTGAAGCCATAAAAGCCGTACTTATGTACTTGAAATGTGATTGCATAGTTGGGTTATATTGTACCACGACGAGATTAAACAGTATTGTTAATGAAATGAAATGAAATTTGTACTTGTAAAGCGCACTGTTACCCTAGGGTGTCCTGGCGCTGTACGCATACCGCTGTGGAACCCTTCCTGTCTTTTCCCTGTGAAATGTCCACTCCTGGGCACCCCCAAGGTGAAGCCAGGCATCCCAGCGCTGGTGGGGCCGTTGTGGAGATTAAGCAAGCTATTGCCCAGAGTTGCAGAGTGGGACCCATGATTAGAATAGGCACCGAGGCGAGAATTATCAGGTCCGAGGAAATTGAGCCCAAGACCCGCCGAGGCGGGAATTGAACCCTGGTCCTGGGCCAGATCTCTGCATCAGGGTCTGCCGCTCTAACCATTGAGCCACACTTCTCCACGGAGGGAGGAGGCTCTGCGTTTGCTGGGGTGTACCACCTGGTGTTACCTATTGCACCTACTGATACTGATGTAACAATGCCGTTAAGCTGCTGATTTGCAAGTTGGTTCTGCCTACTTATCTACTGGTGCTGTCGGATAATTTCTATGATGGTCTATTGTCTCTGTTCTTGCTTTATGTATAAAACTTTTAATAAACAGATCAAACAAACAAAAAATAGAGAAGGTATGAATAAGGGCTAGAAAGAAGGATAGCGGAAGAAGGAAAGAGAGAATGAGAGAAAGGAAAGAGAGAAAGGAAGGAAGCAAGAGAGAAAGAAGGAAGGAAAGGTACAAAGAAAGAGAGAAGGAAAAAGAAGGAAAGAAAGGAGGAAAATTAAAGAAAGAAAGAGAAGGAAAGAAGAAAAGAAGGGAAGAAAGAAGAAAATGAAATAAAGAAGGAATGAAAGCAAAGGAAAGAACATTTGGAAAACGAAGGTTGAAAGCTAGAGGGAAAGAAAAGGAAAGAAAGAGCAGGAAAGGAGAGAAGAAAAGAAAGAAAGAGAAGGCAAGAAAGAGAAAGAAAAACGAAACAGGGAAAGAAAGAAGGCAATAATAAATGAAAGCAAGATAACGAAAAAAGGGGAAGAAAGAGAGAATGAAAGAACAAGAGAAGGAAAAAACGAAAGAAAAAAAGAAAAAGCAAGAGAGAAAAAAAAAGAAGGAAAGAAAAGAAAGAAATAAGGAAAGAGAAAGAAGGAAGGAAGAAAATAAAACAGGAAAGAAGATGAGAGAAAGAAAAAAATTTAAGAGTATGACTTAATACAGAGCAGTTTCAAATGAACACAATCTGGTATGCTGTAAGATAGCAGCAGCCAGAAAAGCAAAACACTTCTAAAGGAATTTACAACAGCATTGGCAGGAGATGGGATCTGATAAAGATAGAATGTGCATCCAAAGCTTCCCCCTATCACATCAGGTTCTAAATACAAATGCCACAGCAAAGTAATAATAAAGTGAAAACATAAACACTGGCACTGAAGCGAACTAGCTTGTATGCAGATGTGCTCCTTGTGAGAGTGCAAAATGCAGTCACCCACAGTAAAGCTAACCAGTAGCTTATGTTGCTGACCCACTGCCCCATCCTGTATGCTGTAGTGGTCAGTAGCAAAATGTGAGTGACACAACAACAGACAAATGGATGAAGAGAGGTGGCTGAAAGCCCCTATATGTAGGAATATTATACATATTTTAGTAAAATCAAAAGGTCTTGGCCAATGCCAGACCAAGAAATCACGCTTCAGATTACAAATTACTTCTGTCTAGTTACAAGGTGAGCTTTCCTAGTTAATAGACTAACAAAAATGGCTAAAGCAAGTTGTATATAACCATCTGAGGGTGAAAGGAGGGAAGAAGCACAAAAAGGGTACCATGAACAATGGGGGCCAGGGAATCAGAAATAGTGAAGCCTTGCACAATAACTCATGGAAAACTAAGACGAGAGACCTCACTCACCGATAGGTGGCATTCTCCATCATAGAGCCCCTCCTCATATTGGTAGAAAATAATAACAATGTGGGATAAGAAAAGATGGTAGCTCTTGAGGTGGAAAAGTGATAGCAACAGTGTGGGTGTAGACTATGGGTAATATGCGGAGAGAAACTGTAAGAACTACCTCCTGGTGGACAAGGCAATATTATTGGAGCGCCCAGTGGGGAGGGTTAAAAATAAAGGGGAATAATTCTACCCTTTGCATAAGGTCAACATGTTTCAGCCCTTATGGTAGCCCTGGAATAGGTGCCTTGGGCTAGCTTCAGGAACACCCTTCTCTTTGTATCTGTCACTCAAATGGGCACAGGAATAAATTCCATTAAAGGAGGCGCAGATACCAAGCCTAAGTATCCATTATAGAGTTCTGTTTTCCAACTCATATGGACCTGGTAAATATATAGATTATATCCATTCGGTCACGAGTTTGCATTTTGGAATTGAATGACCATTTGGCAATAGCAAGGGCGAGGGTGAAACAATGTCAATGCTCACACACACTCGTGTAAACTATTTACGTGTGTACACACCATGCATGGAGAAAGCAGCAAAAAGCAAACCAAAAAGAAATAAACAGCTCTTAACCTGGCTTAAGGCGTGCTGCTGCCTCCGCTTTAGCAGTCCGAGGGAAGGTGGCCAAGCTAGAGGGATTCATCAAGCTCCACTTATCAATATGTCAAAGGGAGCGATTGAGCTGACATTTTTTATTTATTGTAAAAACAATACTATGCAGAACATACAAACATTTCAGGATTATGTTTAATAGTATTAACTTTAAGGGAAAGGACGGAGAGTTTACTGGGCATAGAGTGGCTAGTGTAACCTAGTCTGTACTTTTAAAATTAGCATTAGTAACTTATGTGTAAGGAAAGTATATGTCAAGTGCGCTTATCAGTATGTATATGTGGGTGTTAATTTGCGCTATCTATATATCAACAGGCGCAAATGTGCTGTCTCATTAAAGCTCACCAGAGTAGTGACGTCATGTGCCCGAAGTCAGAAGTTCAAGAGTCTTGGGCTCTATAGGTCAAAATTAGTGTAGCGTTCCGTCAAAGTGACGGAAGTTGGTTTTCGTAATGTGGAAGGTGATGTATACAAACTATTGTCAAGGTTGAAGATATTGCTAATAAAGAAGTCATGCCCTCCAGTTAGTTTATATTGGATGAGGGTTTTGTTGGAAGGACATAAGATTGGATCCCATAGACTTTGTGGAAAGCCACAGCGCTGTAGGAGTTGTAGGTCAAAGTTGGTACTCTAAACAAACACATCCTATCGTTTAAGCTTGAAAAAAGAAAATAAAGAAGCCACATGCTCCCATTATACCTCAAATTAACCAGGAATTTTAGGAAGAATCTGTCATACTATAAGCACGCGACCAGACCCCATTGGCAGTGTGTAGAGCAATAGATGGAATCCCAACATTTTGGGAACTATAGGCAGGAAAATAAAGAAGATATAAATAAAATCATGTACGATATATAGGTATTCATTAGAGGCAGCCCACTCACGGTGACCCAGAGTAGTTGGGCATTTGAAAGTTAAATCAGGTAAAGTTATGGATTTTATAGCCTGTATGTTGTAAGCAGATATGTGAGAAGAGGAGAAGATTCTGTGTGTTGTGTTTTGTAGATCCCATACATATAAAAAGATAAAAAAAATTACACATAAAAAGATAAAAGAATTATCACCCTCCTGAAGTGTTTTAAGTGCTGTGCATCCATTAAGGATATCAAAACTAGGCCTGTGATTAATGTTCCAGTGACACCCATGTTATATTGTCATTGATGCCAATAGTGTGGGTTTTCAGTTTGAACACCCACTGTTGTTCTTTCAAAAATAATGTGCATAAAAAACAATCATGATTGCTTTTTGTTGTTGGTTTTTCAATGATTGTCCATCTGATGTCATGTTCATGATATGCCTCAGTCAAGAAATGAGAAGTAAGTTTAGTTGTAGAGTTAGTGCATTTAATGCAATGCTCTAGAATGTGTGTCTTGATTTTTCTCATTGTCATGCCTATGTATTTGTGGGCACTGTATGAGGTAAATGACCCATATACTGTCACAATTTGTGAAATTGCGTAGTACCAAGGTGTCTGAAGACAACGGCTAGAGTGGTGATTTTTTCTGTGAAAGGGCATATACTGCACGTGCCACAAGGATGGTGCTCTGTGACCTTCGGTAGATCCGATAAGGAGGTTAGTGATTGTTGACCCATCTCTCTCATAGGTCTTGTGTGTACTAGCATGTCGTGTAAGTTACGATTTCATTTGAATGAAAACAATGTTTTTCAAGTGTCATACTGCCTGTATTCCAGATATGCCAGTTCCTGTTGATGATTTGTTTTATATGGTTAGATAAACCATTGTAAATGCTGAAGCACACTAACCGATCTGTATGTTGTTTCACCTTGTTTTGTAGTATCCTCTGCTTCTTAATTGGTTCTCAATGATGTTTACATGGACATCATATGTGCTTATGTCGAACAGTTCCTCCTAAGGCGTACGAACTGTCCAAATGGAAGGTTCTCAGGAAGGGAATGTGGATGGAAACTGAAAATGTGGGAGGGAATTCCTCTCTGTGGATTTTCTATAGACCTCTGTCCGCAGTCTCTCCTCAGTCCACAGACCGCCAGACTCATGGGGGCGTGTAGTCAGTCTTCTGACTGCCCTATTACGATTAGGGTAGTCGGACCGCCATTGTTGCGGCGGTCAGGAGGCATCAATATGCTTGGTGGGACCGCCACAGTCCTAACAAGCATTTAGGAGTTTCCTCTCCGCCACTGTTTTCATGGTGGTTTCTCCTCCATGAAAACTCTGGCGGAGAGGAAACAAAGGGGGTCCTACAAGGCCTCCTTGTGTCACTGCACCCTGGGGTGCATGCAGGGGGGCACAACATGTGCCCCCCCTGTGTGCATGCACCCGAGTTCCTGCCCGGCATTGAATTTTCAGTCCATGCCGTGCAGGAACTGTTTTTGGCTTTCCCATTGCAGTGCCCATTTTTAGAGGCACCGCCGTGGGAATGCCAAAAAAAAGGCCACCAGAGAGGAGGAAACTCTTAATTGGGCGGGCGGCCTGACCATGGGTTTGGCGATGCGGTGGCGGGGCGGACCCGGTGCCACACTGCCAAACTCGTAATCACGCCCTATGTCTGGATCTTAAGATAGTGATTTAATCACCCCTATGTCTTCATTAGAGAGGTTATGGAATGAACATTTTTTAATCCTGTAAGGAGGCTGTGAATTCCTTTACCACGGTCTGATTGAATGTACTCACTTCTGATGGAGTCAGGTGAGTTGGAGAAATAAAAGTCGGTCTTTTCTTAAGGCCTTTCTCATTTACAGAATTCGTATTCTCCATTGTTGTATTAAAAATGAATTTGAGTCTTAGTTTTCAGAAGAAAGTAGATAATTCAGTTAGCATGTCAAACTCATTGCCTTCATTTGTGGGGACAAAATCCGGAGCTTTGTTGAGTGTGGCAAGTTGCCTATTGTCCAATAGTTTATCGATAAGGCTGATGACGAATATGTTGTCTGGCTTGTGGTGGGAGAGCGGGTGAGTTTCAATGTACTTGCGGTATGCCTCATTTTCTTGCCTGGCCTTTTCCTCGGCCTCTTCCTAAGAAGGAGTCTGGTTGCCTTGAAATGGATAATGAAGGGTATTAGTGGACAGTGCCAGGGGGTCTGCAGCCAAAAGGGGGTTGCTGGTCCATGCTTGGTTGTTGCTGGAATCTAATTTGCCCTTGTCCCACTGACTGATTGGTAAATCCATGGTCTGATTCCTCACCACTGCTCCAATCATCAGAGCTGGAGCCAATCGTATGATCCATATCGCCTTCCCTGATGCATAAACCCTATTGTGGAAGATTTTTGTCACATACTTTTTAATTTCGCTCTGAGTAAGATATTCTTTGTTTTTTGCAATAATTCTATTAATTGAATACAGTTTTTTCTTATATGTAGATAACTGGATAGTGACCTTGATGTTGTTCTCTAACTTCTGAATTTCGATGAGGAGTTTGTCTGAAATTTGTTTAGCCTTGATAATGGTTAAACAAAGTCATTCTACAATGAAAGCACAAGATGACCCCCTAAGCAGACGTACCTGTTAACAGCTCCGACTGATTGTGGAATTCGGACCCCCCCCTGGTCCTTATTGCTGCTACTGGGGGCAAATAATGTCTTGCAGCGGGGCCCGCTCAGTTTGAGAGCAGTTACAGACTGGGAAACATCTGAAATAAGTATTCAACACCGCTCGGAGAAGCCCACAGTAACTAAGGAGCAGCCCAAGCACCAGTCGGTCGACATGAGAGATGCAGATGGCTGGTCGTGGCGAATGTCCGCTTAAATGGCCCAGATATTGAAACTGTTGAGAGCAGAAAATCTGCCAGGAGCACTGGCGAGTGGTATTGGAGGCTGGGATCGGCCAAACACTACTGGCGGTAAGTGGAGCAGCTTAGAAACTGCGGGGTATGTAGAGGAGGTGGAGCGCAGATGCCTCGCGCAATAACTACACTCCACGCTGGCTTGAAGCGTAAAAGGCCATTTATTAGGACCAGGTTATCAATAACTCCCAACGTTTATTAAACATAATAATTCAACTTTATAACTTTAATCAACAGTAAACAACCCCTACCCCTCGTTCATTTACCATCCGTCTCACCACTTTCACTCCTCCCCATTCCTGCTGTAAACTTCTCCATACATCCCTTCTCACCTTCACAGCCCTCTTAAGCATCCTCTCTTGCCTTTCTTCCGCTGCACCTTGCATCCTGAGCTCCGCCTTCCTTCACCTGTGTACCTCCCCCCCCTGAGGGGTGGCTCCGCCCGTCCGTGACTCACCACCCCTCCAAAGATCCGTAACCTTGGAGTCAGATAACCCGTCCTAAGCTGGCACGCAATCGCTCACCCCCCCGTCCCTTTTTAACTGTAGGGTGGGTGGGTGGATCAATTTTTAAAGGCTCCTAAAACCTCTCCCTAACCCGGTGGTGCGAGGTGCTAGGAAAGAGGCCGGAACCTCTCACCCCAGCACCTTTATACGCACCACCGGCCCGCCCCCAAATCCACCCCTTTGACCTCCTTCCACCTAGTCCTTCTGATGGTAGCGCGAAGATCCCCGGGGGAAGACTGGTCTGCGACCCTGCTTCCCCCGGGGGCCGACATTGTGCAATAACTACACTCCACGCTGTCTTGAAGCGTAAAAGGCCATTTATTAGGACCAGGTTATCAATAACTCCCAACGTTTATTAAACATAACAATTCAACTTTATAACTTTAATCAACAGTAAACAACCCCTACCCCTCGTTCATTCACCATCCGTCTCACCACTTTCACTCCTCCCCATTCCTGCTGTAAACTTCTCCACCTTCACAGCCCTCTTAAGCATCCTCTCTTGCCTTTCTTCCACTGCACCTTGCATCCTGCGCTCCGCCCTCCTTCACCTGTGTACCTTCCCCCCCCGAGGGGTGGCTCCGCCCGTCCGTGACTCACCACCCCTCCAAAGATCCGCCACCCAGGTAACCCCCGTAGGGCGGTTACCTGCCCCACACTGTCTTGTGCACCTTTCGAACTCACTCGTCCCTCCGACACCAAATGGTCTCATTCTAAAGCTTGCTGATCTTATCCCGCATCTCCATCATGTAATATGCATTACCCATTTTCGAAAGGTGCACCCCATCATCCCGGAATAGGACTGGCTCCTCCAGCCTCAGACCCCCATGAGCAATCAACTTAATGTTCCTTGGTTGGCAAAAAACTCTCATTGCTCTATTGAGCTTCCTTCTCGCCTTATCGATAGCTGCATGATTGGCAGCTCCTCTCCAAATTCTCCTCGGTACTAGCTCTGTCCACACTAAACATGTCCCTGCCAGGTTTTTCTTCAGAACCTCCAAGTCCCTTTGCATATCTTGCAGCAATGCCAGGCCTGACATCCGCACCAAGTCGTTCTCCCCCAGGTGAATGACTAGCATATCTGGGCAGCCCCTCTGAGTTACCATCTTTGTTAGCCAGGGCAGTAGCGCCCCCCATCGCATTCCCCCTTTACCCCACCAGCTGACTTCATGATGACTGCTTCTTAGGCCCATATTGCGGCCGTACAGCTGCTGGTCCGAGTATTTTGCTGCCCAGTGTACAAACGAGTGTCCTACGATCCAGGTGACCGTCTTGGTCCCCGGTCCTCTTACGCATCCTGCGACATAAAGAAAACAGAATTAGCCTCTGGAAACCAACCCCTACTTCAAAAACAGAAAAGCCCCCCTTTCCTCCTTCCAACAGATATACCCCCCACTCCCCCCTTTACTTCCTCACATATCTCTCACAACAGCGTGACCGCCAACGCCCAATCCGACGAATCTGCCCCATGACCACCCCAGCCGTGCCGCAGAGGTAGGTGCGCCAATTCTGAAGGAATGCGTCCCATAGACAGTCGGCTCCCTCCCCACCCTCCGGAGTGCCCTGCGCAACACCGCCAACAGCTGGAAAGATGTGACCCTTTCCCCAGAAGCATGACAGAATATTTCCACACCATCCCGCTGACCCTGTGCGCCGTGCCCCCGCCATTCACGCACCGGACATGCATCACTGGAGCCGCTTTCGTTCAACCATACCCATCTACCCCTCCCAGCCTGGTCCATCTTCGATTGCCTCAACCAGATACCCAGATTCCCTTGACCCAAGGTCACTTCGCCGTGTAACAAACCAGTCTGCCGCGGTGAACCCAACAGTTCTGACACTCGAAACGCCCCAAAAAACATCCAGGTCATGCACAGCCTGAACAACCGCGCCTCCCCAACATCGTAACAGCAAACTGGTAACACCCCCAACAACTCCCTCAATAATTCAAAAGTAATGGCTCCCTTTGGCGCCCCCCAGTCCTCCGCTCCCTCCCCCAACCTTTCAACGCCCTGCTCAGCAGTTCATCTTTTGCAGGATCAAACCCCAGATACAATTTACTATAGAAGGATATTCCCGCTAACTTCCCAGCTATGGTCGTCTGCGAAAACCCCTTGTCAATGCACTTCAACACAAAAACCAGGACTCCTTGCTCCGCCTCTTGGCGCGAGATGTCCAATGTCGCCAGTCCAGGACCCAAAGATTCTCCAAACTCAGACCAAGCCAGCCTGTAACTCTGCAGCGTTGAGTCTGCTAATGACTTCTCAATCAGACCTATCAGTCTCATTCCCCCCCAGGCCCAGATGTCATCCGGCAACTGCGTCTTGCACTGGTCTGCTCCTGGCGCCAAAGTCCGAAACCGCTGCCACTGGAAACGAGACAAAGCATCCGCCACATCATAGCTCGCCCTGGGCACGTGCTTGGCACGAAAAACAACATTCAAGCGTAAACAATTCAACATGAATCTATGCAACAGTCTTAAAACTCTCAAATCCCTTGCCTTCTGGCCATTCACCAACTCCACCACAGTGGTGTTATCCACGTGGAAAAGAACCGTCCGGTTCTGCAGCTCCCCGCCCCACACCACAAGCGCCACCAACAATGGGAAGAATTCCAGGAAAGCAATGCTCCGTCCTTGGGCCAACCAATGCGCCGGCCACTTCTCCGCACACCACGCCCATCCCAAAACAGGCCGAAACCCGAGTCACCAGCCGCATCTGAAAATATCTGTACCTGCCATACCTTACGTTCTTCCACAAAATCCAACGAGACTCTAATTGAAGTCCTCCAAGAACATTTGCCACACCCCCAAATCCGCCCAGACCCCCATGGAGATCCGGACCCTGTGATGTGGCAACACCGCACCTGACATGGCCATGCCAAGCCTCCTGCAAAACGTCCTCCCCGCTCTTACCACCCTGCACGCAAAGGTCAGGAAACCCAGCAACTTCTGCACCGCCCTCAATTCAATCTTCCTTTCCCCCAATACTCTTGCCAGGAAATTTTGCATTTCAGTTACTTTGTCTTGGGGCAAACGTGCCAACCATTGCACAGAATCCAGCTCAATGCCAAGGAATGTCAGCTGACAGCTGGGTCCAGCTGTCTTTTCAGGTGCTAGTGGTACTCCGAAAGTCTTTGCCATGTCCTCGAAATGCCGCAGCGCTCTTGCACAGTCTCCCGAGCCCCCTTTTTCCACGAACAAGAAATCATCCAGGTAGAGCGACACCTCCCTGTGACCGCTCTTCTTGATGAACACCCATTGTAAAAATGTGCTGAACATCTCAAACAGCGCACAGGATATGGCACACCCCATGGGCAAGACCCTGTCGACGTAGATGGCCCCATCAAACTGCATCCCCAGCAGCAGGAAGTCCACCGGATGAATAGGCAACAGACGGAAAGCAGACTTGACATCACACTTGGCCATTTCTGCTCGCCCCCGCACGCCCTCACCAGACAGACCGCGTCGTCCACCGATGCATACAGCACCCTAGAGTCCTCTTCCGCGATGAAATCATTGACTGATTGCCCCTCCGGCCAAGAGAGGTGATGAATCATTCGAAACTCCCCCGGGTCTTTTTTGGGCACCACCCCCAACGGTGGCACGATCAAGTCCTCACATGGCCAGTCCATAAAAGGACCCGCCATCCTCCCCTCCGCCACTTCCTTTCCCAGTATTGCTGCCACTACCTCGGGTAGTTCTTTGGCCGATTTCAAATTATCCGCCCAGCGCCTGACTCTAGGACCCTGATAACCCACTCTGAAACCTTCCTGGAAACCCCATTGTAAACGCAGAGCCGCCTCCCTGTCAGGGTAGACCGAGAGCCATGGGCCCATGGCTTCTAGCTTAATTGGAGTAGGGGCCCTTTGGTCCAGCTTGCCCTCTCCCTTTCGTTGCCCGCCACTGCTCGCTTGGTATGGTAAGGGTAAAGCACTGTACCAGTGGGTGTCTGCCCCCGCACTTGGAGCACTCGTGCTTACATTTACAAGGGTGCCTTGTACAGAACCCCTTGTTAAAATTCCAGCAGGCACCGGTTGTTGCCCCTGGTGGTTTGGACGGCCCACCTGCACTCCCTGCTCCCACAGCGATGCCACCCGCCCCGTGTTGGGCGGGACGCGCCTGAAAGGACGGATAGGTCACCGGCAGGCCGCTCGCCGTATGAGTAGATGCTGTCGATTGGGTGGATGACATCCACTGCATCCACAACTCTTGATCCACTTACCCCCAGGGCTTATCAGGGTTAAGGCTAACTCTTGCCCTGAACTCCTCGTCATAGCTAAGCCATGTGGAACTCCCGAAATGCATCTGAGCCTTTCTAATTATGTCCATGTACTTCAAGAGAGCGATCACCCTGTCCAGATATTTTTTGCAGTATATATGTCGCGATCACGTTGAGCAGACAGGGAGGAAGGGCTGGTAATGCGTCCACGCATAGTCTTTCCCTCCCCTGTGTGCATGTGAACCGGTCTGCATGGTTCAGGCGCCCAGCGTACTACATCTCCCAGAAGCCTTTGGGGCGCATCAAGGTAAGTAGGATCGGATTTCCCCGAGGTACCCGCCCCTATAAAGCACCTCCTCTTCCGGAGGGAGGTGCTTGACAATCTTGCCTGTTCCCTGTTGACACCGAAGAAAGCGGACGGTATTCCCCGCTGGAGTTCCCGATTGTCTTGCGGCCGTTGCAGTCTGTTTCCCGCGATTTATCTACACCTGGATGAGCACGGCGTTGCTCTCGGACTTGCCAGCACTTCCCGAGGTCTTCCTCCTTGAGTCCCGGCTCAGGGAGCCCTCCAGGTATCGTAGCCGGTGGCGGGGAAAAGCGCCGGAGCGCTCCTCCCTTAAAACCGCGACTTTGGCTATTACCTTTTGGTTTTTTTCCCCGCGCTGAGTCTCCGTTCCAGGAAGTACTTCCGCCGCAACTGTTAACAGCGGCCGGGTGCGGCTGGCGTGCACTCGCGCTGTGAAAGCAAACAGCGGCTGGGTGTGCCCATTAGCAGTTCCCTCCATTGACCGAACAGTCTTCCTGCACTCCCGCTGTGACAAGAACAGCAGAGGGTGCACTGCTTCCCGAGCTCTTCTGGGGAAGAAACACTCAAAGGCTGCACGCTCTGCAAGTCCCCTACTGCAGTTGAGGACCCTGCATTTGTTGATATATATTTACTCAAGGGTCCACTTCTAGTGGATGTTTATTCTGCTGAACTGAGAAATAGTAACTATATATTTTCTTTTGGATTTGTGTCCTGTGCTTGGAGCACACGTGATTCTGGTGTTCATTTAAGACTGACTGAAGTCTTGATCTCTTCCGGATTAGTGTCTCTTCTAGATTGAGTAATCTGCAGGGCCTTGAGTGAGTGCATGAACAGTTATACTTCACATTACGTATGTGTGTGTGGTTTTGATGTACTACCGCTCACGTCTCTTTTTCTTCTACTTACATGCAGTTGTCTTCTGAGGTGTGTTTCGTTGAGGACATCCAGAACCCTAGACCAGACTTAGGGAGACAAGGAGCCTTCCCTGCAGCAGTGTTTATTGTTTTATCCACTTCCCTTTTCCCCGGGGTGCTTCCTTACATAGCGGTGTTGATTCACGCTGTGGGGGGTTGCGCTTAGGGGAGTAGGGGGGCTTCTCAACCTGCCGTCGTCCCCGCTGGCCAATCTCTGAGGTTAGTGGCGTTTTCTTTCTTGAGCTGCTGACACATCCTGACAGATTGTCAAGCCCAAGACAGTCACCCAGCCTGGACGATGGATACCAACGCAGTATTGACCTCCCTCCTGGAGAGCCTTGTGTCTCTCGAGCAGGAGGTGCAATCCTCACAATTAGAAAATCAAGACCTTAGAAAAGAGATGGGTACGCTACGTAGGGCGGTAGCTGGCCTATCCAGACAGGGCAAATCAGATGACAAGGGGTCGGGTGCCTACATCAGAGCATGGACTCTTCCCCCTCCAGTACACACAATGCTTACACCATCTCCTGACACCACACAGGGAGCAGGGTTCTTTAATACTACGCCTGTTCCCCCACATTCTACCGAATCCACGCCCACAGTCCATGTGATACAAAATACTGGGATTCCTTTGGCGCCTCCCGAGCGTTTCTATGGGGATCCGAGGAAATTCGAAACATTTCTAAATCAATGCAGGCTGCATTTCTTGTGTAAACCTGCAGTCTTCCAGGACGAAGCGGCTAAAACAGCCTTTATGATGTCGTACATGGGGGGTAATGCAGCCAGCTGGACCATACCGTTGATGGAACGTAACAACCCTGTTTTGCATAAATTCTCTGACTTTTGTTTAGAAATGAGAAAACTGTTTGACCGGAAATCCCATATGCTGACCTTGGATCGGGAGCTAATAACCCTCAAACAAGGATCTCAGGATCTACTGACCTACATAACCACGTTTAACCGTCTCGTAGTGGAAACCGACTGGCCCCAAGAGAAACGAACCCCTCTGTTCTACCAGGGTTTGCGTGGGGAACTAAAGGATGTCCTGTCGCAGGTGGTGCAATTGCCCCAGACCTCTGAAGAGATGATCGATCTCACTGTACAACTGGACCACCGACTACAGGACCGAAAAGGGGACAGAAGCAGGGGGGAAAACTGTTTTATGTTTACTAGACCCAGACCTGCAACCGAAGAACATTCCAAACCGGTAGAAGGGCCCGAACCCATGCAGATAGGGGGCATCAGGGGCCCACTCACCACCGAAGAGAGAGAAAAAAGACGGAAGCTGAAGCTTTGCCTTTATTGAGGAAAGGGTGGACACTTCATCAGGGAGTGTCGCGCCCAAACTAAACTCCCGGAAAGACCTAACACTCCACGAACGCAAGCAGCGATATCACAGAGAGAAACGTCGGAAAACTGAAGAGCCCGAAACAGGACGAGATCACTGGTTCGGGTGGAAGACAGGAATCGATCTCTTTGGTAATAGCCAATACCTTACAACCAGCAGTGGCGCATCTAAACGTATGTATCACTCTTTGGGTTACCAAGGAAAAACCCCTGAAAATGCCAGCATTACTGGACTCCGGTGCTACCGGGAATTATATTAATCAGAAATACGCACAGACCATCGGAGTGCCATGGGAAAAGAAGAGGTCCCCAGAAAACGTGAAGGCAGTAGATGGGACCGCGCTGACTTCCGGACCGGTAAGATACCACACCATTCCCCTCATGATGCAGTTCGGTGCAGATCATTTTGAAATTATCCAGTTCGACCTCATTGATGCTCCGCAATTCCGTCTCATCCTCGGCATGCCATGGCTGACACTGCACGATCCCGTCGTTCGATGGGCAGCCCGCACCGTTTCCTTGGATTCCAGTTATTGTAGGGAGCATTGCACCAAACAAACTGCATGTCTAGAAGGAATCGAAGGTACGCAGGCTAGTCTTCTGGCTTCTGAGTGTGCAAGAGATCTGTACTGCTGTTCCACCACACTGCCCGAAGTATACAGGGAATACCAGCCTGTATTCGATAAACAGAAGGCTACTCAACTTCCACCGCACCGAGTATACGACTGTCGTATCGACCTAGTACCTGGAGCCGCGATTCCATGCAGTCGGGTATATGCTGTCACCGAACCAGAGACACACTACCTAAAGAACTATCTGGAGGAAAACCTGGCGTCTGGCTTCATCAGGCATTCCTCATCACCCGCCTCTTCCCCTCTCTTCTTCATCCCTAAGAAGGATTGTGACGAACTTCGGACCTGTATAGACTACAGAGCCATCAACAGAGTCACCATCAAAACCCGCTACCCACTACCACTGATACCTGTACTTCTGGATCAACTCAAGGGTGCTCGATATTTCACGAAACTGGATCTACGAGGAGCCTACCATTTGGTGCGGGTCAAAAGCGGAGATGAGTGGAAGACAGCATTCCGAATGAAGTTCGGGCTCTATGAATACCGGGTAATGCCCTTCAGGCTTTGTAATGCCCCAGCTGCCTTCCAGTACTTCATGGAGGAGGTTCTTCGGGGGTTTTTGGAGACTTTCTGTGTGGTCTACATAGACGACATCCTCGTCTATTCATCCGATCCTCAAGAACACGTGACTCATGTGAAAGCGGTCCTGGACAGGCTCCAACAACATTCGTTATATGCCAAGTTAGAGAAATGCCTTTTCCATGTTCAGGAAGTAGCCTTCCTGGGATACGTAATCAACGCACAGGGATTCCAGATGGATATGAGCAAGGTAGAGGCCATCACTCAGTGGAAGACCCCTCACCACGTCAAATCGGTACAGAGCTTTCTGGGGTTCGCCAACTATTATCGGCGGTTTAGTAAGGATTTCTCGAAGATCATACATCCCAACTCCTGTTTGTTGAGAAAAAACACCCCCTTCCTTTGGGGTGAAGAAGCAGACCGGTCGTTCCAGACCCTAAAGGAGAGGTTCACTCAGGCTCCCATTCTGCGGCATCCCGATTCACAACTCCCCTTCATTGTCGAAACGGATGCCTCCCAGTACGCCATCGGGGGTGTGTTATCTCAGCGACACCCAGAAACAGGACAGCTACACCCTGTAGCCTACTTCTCGAAGAAACTCACCCCCTGTGAGTTAAACTAATCCATCTCGGACAAAGAACTACTATCCATAACAAGCATTGGCATAGCCAATAGGTCTCGCTTTTGGGACCTTATAAGTATTTAGTTATGCAGCACAATATCCTTGGTGCAACAACATCAACCGTTGCATGGCTAAACACTTATAAGGTTCCAAAGGCGAGACCTATTGGCTATGCCAATGCTTGTTTATTTAGAGAGGGAGAGTACCGGCACTTCTCAAGAGTGACTTAATACCTTTAATTGGAGAGTACCGGCACTTCTCAGAAACAAGCAGGTACCACTTCTATTTTTCCATTTCAAGCACTGGTTTTAGCTATGTAAATAACAGGCTTAGCTGCAGTGCTTAATTTGAAAAATAAAAAAAAATAAGCTGCCTGGAGCACTTTTCGTTCACATTCAATGGTGTCTCAGTTGGGAATCTGGGCAGCTCATGTTCAAGCTGCATCCCTCGCCAGTCCTATCAGCTCAGCTGTAAACAGAATCATTGTAGCTATCAGTAGGACGTCACGGGGGTGAGGGGGGCATCAACACCCTGTCTGGTTCAAATTCTCTGTCGTAACGCACAAGCATTGATGCTTACAGAATTGAGAATGGCACTGGGGAGCAGGATCTTGTTAAATTGCCACAGCACCCCTGAAAAGAGACTTGCAAAAATAATTTTAGTGTTTTAGGAATGTATGTTGAAAACCAGAAAGGGACTTTCCAACAATCCTTTGAAGGCACAAAATGCATGCCTCACAATTAAAGTGAATTGTGTTACTAATGGTTAGCTTGTTTTAAATACACCCCGACTAGTTACTGCAAGTTGAAAACGACAGTGCTTAATAAAGGGCACCAACTGCCTGCTGACAATGGCTTTGTGATTGCTGTTAAAACGGTGTCTGAAACCAGCTTTTAAAAGCGCTTCGCACTCTGGGACTGGGGGTTTCGAATTTAGCATTATAAAAGTGTTGGGCTAACTATCCCAGCATTCAAGCGTATAGATAGCACGGTACATTGTGTAGTTTTTGATATTTACGAAATATTTTGACCACATTTTTTTGATGCATCGGCTTGCTCTTGGGACCAAAAGAGACCACTAGCTCGTCTCTCCACATCACTTCTTTGATGGTTACGTTTTTGCCGCCAATATACTGCATTATGCGCCGAGTAGAATGTGTATCACGTCGGGTCACGCTCAAAACCATTAAGCGATATGAAAATTACGAGGCTGAGCTCCAGTTTAGTAAGACACTAACTGTGGAAGAAACTTTTCACGCCGTACGATTCAATTTCATCATTTCAAATTCTTTCAACAAGCAGGGCAGACGCCGACACTCGGTTTTTCATCTCAACCAAACCCCCCCGTGCCATTAATGTGTGTACATCACCTCTGTAATCCTGCCCACCAAAGAGACGAGCGGGGAGGAGGGGGGGCGACGCGAGTAGTGCGCGCGCGCGCCAGAGCGAGACATCTGTTTTGCATTATCGGGCACGATAATTGCAAACAGATGTCTGCCGCGCGCGTAACCGCAGGGAAAAGGCCATGACGCACGAGCGTCTGGTCAGCTTTTCAAACCCCCTAACATAAAGTCTTGCCAGAGCAGCGCTTGCGCGCTACTCGAGGCTCGACCTAAAAAGGGCCTGCGAGGAGTGGAGGCATTATCTCTTGGGAGCGCATCACACCATCAAAATATACACGGACCACCGGAATCTGTTGTTCCTGAAAACCGCCAAAGCCCTTACGCCACGTCAGTTGCGGTGGACTCTTTTTTTTCTGATTTTGATTTTATTATCAAATATCGACCAGGACCACAGAACGGAAAGGCGGACGACCTATCCCGCCTTGACGACCCAGGGGAAGGCCTGCAACAGGATACCCCAGAGCCACCCACGATACTCTCTAATGCGTCCTTCCAAGACAGAACCCTCGCGCTGATCACATCGCATGATTTCCTAGAGGACATTAGAGTATCCCTAGCCGACGTGGATGTCCAGGAATGGATCCAGGAGGACCCTGAACACCGAACATACAGTGGGGACTTGTTGTACAATTACCACGCACTGTACATACCAAATACCCTTCAACAACTACGTGTGCTGGCATGGGCTCATGATTCGATGTTAGGAGGACACCTGGGAATATACAAGACCATTTCATGCATTGAACGTTCCTTTTGGTGGCCTGCGTTGAGAAAAGACACCAAGGAGTACCTGAAGAATTGCTCTGTGTGTGCGCAAGGAAAGTCCGGTCACTCTAAGCCTACAGGTTTACTCGGCCGCTACCCATACCTCCGCGGCCCTGGCACACCGTGTCTATGGACTTTATTGTGGAAATGCCCCCCTTTGAGGGGTACACCACCATTTTGGTAGTAGTAGACCATTTGACTAAGATGGGACACTTCATTCCATTGAGACGGTTGCCCACCTCTTCCGAACTGGCCTTTGTTTTTCTTCAGCACGTGGTAAGGGACCACGGTATACCCAGCGTTCTCATTACAGACCGGGGAACGCAGTTCACCTCTCGTTTCTGGAGAGCATTGTGTGAAACCATGGACGTAGAAGTCAGGCTTTCCACCAGCTACCATCCGCAAACGGATGGTAAAACAGAACGCCTGAACCAGACTCTGGAGCAATATCTTCGTTGTTTCACCCTGCAAAACACCACAAACTGGTACACACTAATCTGGATGGCTGAATTCGCCTACAACAATGCTGAACACTCTACATTAGGCTGTTCCCCGTTCTTTTGTCT
Source organism: Calotriton arnoldi (assembly GCA_963921515.1). NCBI lineage: Eukaryota > Metazoa > Chordata > Amphibia > Caudata > Salamandridae > Calotriton > Calotriton arnoldi. Next base: position 581,917 of record CAWUFW010002548.1, on the reverse strand, counting down.
CTACGGTCACCATCCAAACATGCTCCCTTTTGAGTGGCCGATAGAGTCCAGGCTTCCAAGCATCCACGAACATCACGCTCACCTCAGGGCAGTTTTGATCGACGCCAAACAGCATCTTGCTACAGCACAAAAACACTTCGCAGACAGGAAGAGAACCACAGAACCCGTTTACCAGGTGGGTGACAAAGTATGGTTAGCCACTAAGAACCTACATCTCAAGGGGGTAGACAAGCTGAAACCCAAATACATCGGTCCCTATAGCATCGAGGAAGTAATAAACCCCGTGGCCATGAGGTTGTCCTTGCCCCGTTCATGGCACATACACTCTGTATTCCACGTATCCCTGCTCCGGCCGTGCCCCGCTAGCATGAGGTTAAACGAGCGGCCTCCCCCTTTGGAGATAGACGGTCAGGATGAGTACAAGGTACGAGTGCTCCTGGACTCCCGGCTGGTGAGGCACAGGGTCAAGACTGATTTGCATATGGCTATGTCTGAACTGGGGTGGCGTGGTGAAGCAAAATAATGATGGATTAAACCCAGATCTGTGACTGGGGGTGAATGTTTGCCAATGTGCAGCATTCCGTCCATCATCTTGTGTGTTTTGCATTTCGCCCTAAGTGGGAAGGGTATGCCCAGACGTGGGTCCCGTGCTCACTACGCCACTGGAGTCAAGCTATCCTGGCTGATGAAGGCTGATAGCCTGAAACCGGTCCTAGGATGCTTGATTCCGGTCCAGGGAAGACATGGCTTGGCAGTTCGGTCTGGACTGTTCCCATGAGGCACATGGTCAAGACTGATTTGCATATGGCTATGTCTGAACTGGGGTGGCGTGGTGAAGCAAAATAACGATGGATTAAACCCAGATCTGTGACTGGGGGTGAATGTTTGCCAATGTGCAGCATTCCGTCCATCATCTTGTGTGTTTTGCATTTTGCCCTAAGTGGGAAGGGTATGCCCAGACGTGGGTCCCGTGCTCACTACGCCACTGGAGTCAAGCAATCCTGGCTGATGAAGGCTGATAGCCTGAAACCGGTCCTAGGATGCTTGATTCCGGTCCAGGGAAGACATGGCTTGGCAGTTCGGTCTGGACTGTTCCCATGAGGCACAGGGTCAAGACTGATTTGCATATGGCTATGTCTGAACTGGGGTGGCGTGGTGAAGCAAAATAACGATGGATTAAACCCAGATCTGTGACTGGGGGTGAATGTTTGCCAATGTGCAGCATTCCGTCCATCATCTTGTGTGTTTTGCATTTCGCCCTAAGTGGGAAGGGTCTGCCCAGACGTGGGTCCCGTGCTCACTACGCCACTGGAGTCAAGCTATCCTGGCTGATGAAGGCTGATAGCCTGAAACCGGTCCTAGGATGCTTGATTCCGGTCCAGGGAAGACATGGCTTGGCAGTTCGGTCTGGACTGTTCCCATGAGGCACAGGGTCAAGACTGATTTGCATATGGCTATGTCTGAACTGGGGTTGCGTGGTGAAGCAAAATAACGATGGATTAAACCCAGATCTGTGACTGGGGGTGAATGTTTGCCAATGTGCAGCATTCCGTCCATCATCTTGTGTGTTTTGCATTTCGCCCTAAGTGGGAAGGGTCTGCCCAGACGTGGGTCCCGTGCTCACTACGCCACTGGAGTCAAGCTATCCTGGCTGATGAAGGCTGATAGCCTGAAACCGGTCCTAGGATGCTTGATTCCGGTCCAGGGAAGACATGGCTTGGCAGTTCGGTCTGGACTGTTCCCATGAGGCACAGGGTCAAGACTGATTTGCATATGGCTATGTCTGAACTGGGGTGGCGTGGTGAAGCAAAATAACGATGGATTAAACCCAGATCTGTGACTGGGGGTGAATGTTTGCCAATGTGCAGCATTCCGTCCATCATCTTGTGTGTTTTGCATTTCGCCCTAAGTGGGAAACGTATGCCCAGACGTGGGTCCCGTGCTCACTACGCCACTGGAGTCAAGCTATCCTGGCTGATGAAGGCTGATAGCCTGAAACCGGTCCTAGGATGCTTGATTCCGGTCCAGGGAAGACATGGCTTGGCAGTTCGGTCTGGACTGTTCCCATGAGGCACAGGGTCAAGACTGATTTGCATATGGCTATGTCTGAACTGGGGTGGCGTGGTGAAGCAAAATAACGATGGATTAAACCCAGATCTGTGACTGGGGGTGAATGTTTGCCAATGTGCAGCATTCCGTCCATCATCTTGTGTGGTGAGGGGGCGTGTACAGTATCTGGTGGATTGGAAAGGTTTTGGGGTAGAGGATAGAACCTGGGAGCCTGTTCAGAACCTCCACTGCCCTGATTTATTAGAACGCTTCCATGCAACACATCCAGGGAAACCAGGGCGGCCGGCGAGTCGGCGGTCCTCGAGAGGGGGTTCTGTCGCGATCACGTTGAGCAGACAGGGAGGAAGGGCTGGTAATGCGTCCACGCATAGTGTTTCCCTCCCCTGTGTGCATGTGATCAGGTCTGCATTGTTCAGGCGCCCAGCGTACTACATCTCCCAGAAGCCTTTGGGGCGCATCAAGGGAAGAAGGATCGGACTTCCCCGAGGTACCCGCGCATATAAAGCACCTCCTCTTCTGGAGGGAGGTGCTTGACAATCTTGCCTGTTCCCTGTTGACACCGAAGAAAGCGGACGGTATTCCCCGCTGGAGTTCCCGATTGTCTTGCGCCCGTTGCAGTCTGTTTCCCGCGATTTATCTACACCTGGATGAGCACGGCGTTGCTCTCGGACTTGCCAGCACTTCCCGAGGTCTTCCTCCTTGAGTCCCGGCTCAGGGAGCCCTCCAGGTATCGTAGCCGGTGGCGGGGAAAAGCGCCGGAGCACTCCTCCCTTAAAACCGCGACTTTGGCTATTACCTTTTGGTTTTTTTCCCCGCGCTGAGTCTCCGTTCCAGGAAGCACTTCCGCCGCAACTGTTAACAGCGGCCGGGTGCGGCTGGCGTGCACTCGCGCTGTGAAAGCAAACAGCGGCTGGGTGTGCCCATTAGCAGTTCCCTCCATTGACCGAACAGTCTTCCTGCACTCCCGCTGTGACAAGAACAGCGGACGGTGCACTGCTTCCCGAGCTCTTCTGGGGAAGAAACACTCAAAGGCTGCACGCTCTGCAAGTCCCCTACTGCAGTTGAGGACCCTGCATTTGTTGATGTATATTTACTCAAGGGTCCACTTCTAGTGGATGTTTATTCTGCTGAACTGAGAAATAGTAACAATATATTTTCTTTTGGATTTGTGTCCTGTGCTTGGAGCACACGTGATCCTGGTGTTCATTTAAGACTGACTGAAGTCTTGATCTCTTCCGGATTAGTGTCTCTTCTAGATTGAGTAATCTGCAGGGCCTTGAGTGAGTGCATGAACAGTTATACTTCACGTTACGTATGTGTGTGTGGTTTTGTTGTACTACCTCTCACGTCTCTTTTTCTTCTACTTACATGCAGTTGTCTTCTGAGGTGTGTTTCGTTGAGGACATCCAGAACCCTAGACCAGACTTAGGGAGACAAGGAGCCTTCCCTGCAGCAGTGTTTATTGTTTTATCCACTTCCCTTTTCCCCGGGGTGCTTCCTTACATAGCGGTGTTGATTCACGCTGTGGGGGGTTGCGCTTAGGGGAGTAGGGGGGCTTCTCAACCCGCCGTCGTCCCCGATGGCCGATCTCTGAGGTTAGTGGCGTTTTCTTTCTTGAGCTGCTGACACATCCTGACAGATTGTCAAGCCCAAGACAGTCACCCAGCCTGGACGATGGATACCAACGCAGTATTGACCTCCCTCCTGGAGTGCCTTGTGTCTCTCCAGCAGGAGGTGCAATCCTCACGATTAGAAAATCAAGACCTTAGAAAAGAGATGGGTACGCTACGTAGGGCGGTAGCTGGCCTATCCAGACAGGGTAAATCAGATGACAAGGGGTCGGGTGCCTACATCAGAGCATGGACTCTTCCCCCTCCAGTACACACAATGCATACACCATCTCCTGACACCACACAGGGAGCAGGGTTCTTTAATACTACGCCTGTTCCCCCACATTCTACCGAATCCACGCCCACAGTCCATGTGATACAAAATACTGGGATTCCTTTGGCGCCTCCCGAACGTTTCTATGGGGATCCGACAAAATTTGAAACATTTCTAAATCAATGCAGGCTGCATTTCTTGTGTAAACCTGCAGTCTTCCAGCACGAAGTGACTAAAACAGCCTTTATGATGTCGTACATGGGGGGTAATGCAGCCAGCTGGACCATACCGTTGATGGAATGTAACGACCCTGTTTTGCATAAATTCTCTGACTTTTGTTTAGAAATGAGAAAACAGTTTGACCGGAAATCCCATATGCTGACCTTGGATCGGGAGCTGATAACCCTCAAACAAGGATCTCAGGATCTGCTGACCTACATAACCACGTTTAACCATCTCGTAGTGGAAACCGACTGGCCCCAAGAGAAATGAACCACTCTGTTCTACCAGGGTTTGCGTGGGGAACTAAAGGATGTCCTGTCGCAGGTGGTGCAATTGCCCCAGACCTGTGAAGAGATGATCGATCTCACTGTACAACTGGACCACCGAATACAGGAACGAAAAGGGGACAGAAGCAGGGGGGAAAACCGTTTTATGTTTACTAGACCCAGACCTGCAACCGAAGAACATTCCAAACCGGTAGAAGGGCCCGAACCCATGCAGATAGGGGGCATAGGGGCCCACTCACCACCGAAGAGAGAGAAAAAAAGACGGAAGCTGAAGCTTTGCCTTTATTGCGGAAAGGGTGGACACTTCATCAGGGAGTGTCGCGCCCGAACTAAACTCCCGGAAAGACCTAACACTCCACGAACGCAAGTAGCGATATCATAGAGAGAAACGTCGGAAAACGGAAGAGCCCGAAACAGGAAGAGATCACTGGTTCGGGTGGAAGACAGGAATCGATCTCTTCGGTAATAGCCAATACCTTACAACCAGCAGTGGCGCATCTAAACGTATGTATCACTCTTTGGGTTACCAAAGAAAACCCCCTGAAAATGCCAGCATTATTGGACTCCGGTGCTACCGGGAATTATATTGATCAGAAATACGCACAGACCATCGGAGTGCCATGGGAAAAGAAGAGGTCCCCAGAAAACGTGAAGGCGGTAGATGGGACCGCGCTGATTTCCGGACCGGTAAGATACCACACCATTCCCCTCATGATGCAGTTCGGTGCGGATCATTTTGAATTTATCCAGTTCGACCTCATTGATGCTCCGCAATTCCGTCTCATCCTCGGCATGCCATGGCTGACACTGCACGATCCCGTCGTTCGATGGGCAGCCCGCACCGTTTCCTTGGATTCCAGTTATTGTAGGGAGCATTGCACCAAACAAACTGCATGTCTAGAAGGAATCGAAGGTACGCAGGCTAGTCTTCTGGCTTCCGAGTGTGCAAGAGATCTGTACTGCTGTTCCACCACACTGCCCGAAGTATACAGGGAATACCAGCCTGTATTCGATAAACAGAAGGCTACTCAACTTCCACCGCACCGAGTATACGACTGTCATATCGACCTAGTACCTGGAGCCGCGATTGCATGCAGTCGGGTATATGCTGTCACCGAACCAGAGACACACTACCTAAAGAACTATCTGGAGGAAAACCTGGCGTCTGGCTTCATCAGGCATTCCTCATCACCCGCCTCTTCCCCTCTCTTCTTCATCCCTAAGAAGGATTGTGACGCACTTCGGACCTGTATAGACTACAGAGCCATCAACAGAGTCACCATCAAAAACCGCTACCCACTACCACTGATACCTGTACTTCTGGATCAACTCAAGGGTGCTCGATATTTCACGAAACTGGATCTACGAGGAGCCTACCATTTGGTGCGGGTCAAAAGCGGAGATGAGTGGAAGACAGCATTCCGAACGAAGTTCGGGCTCTATAAATACCGGGTAATGCCCTTCGGGCTTTGTAATGCCCCAGCTGCCTTCCAGTACTTCATGGAGGAGGTTCTTCGGGGGTTTTTGGAGACTTTCTGTGTGGTCTACATAGACGACATCCTCGTCTATTCATCCGATCCTCAAGAACACGTGACTCATGTGAAAGCGGTCCTGGACAGGCTCCAACAACATTCGTTATATGCCAAGTTAGAGAAATGCCTTTTCTATGTTCAGGAAGTAGCCTTCCTGGGATACGTAATCAACGCACAGGGATTCCAGATGGATATGAGCAAGGTAGAGGCCATCACTCAGTGCTTCCAAATCCTGTTCCGCGTCTTATCCGACAAATGGGAACCCAAGGACATCGCTAAACCCATATACGGCAATTTTTTCTGATGCTTGTCCCCCGACTTGTCCTCTTTGTCTTCTGCCCCCTCAATCTTGTCCGTCTGGACACCAGCCCCCCCAAACGTGACTGTCCCCGCTTGCTTCACTGTCTTTCTGCAATGACGCAGACACCACCGTTAGACCCATTTCTCTCCTTCCCATCCCCCACACCGACCGGCAGGATTTTCCTTTCGGCCCCATATCCCCATCCCCCCATGCTGACCACCACCCCCCGTACCTGAGGGTCCTCCCTGTGTCCCTTTGTCGCTGGCCCGGCATGCAGTCTTCTTCTGTCGCACCACCTTCCCTTTGTTCGCCGTCTTCTCCTGTAAAACATCAAATTTCTTGTTGGCCCCCCCCCGGGACCCCTGGGGGTCTCTCTCCCTCTCCTCGTCATCACGCAACTCCCCATCCTCCCATTCATCACTCTCATCCTGATAGTCCAACACCAACTCTGCTTCATCCACCACTTGCTCACTCACTCTCTCCTGCGCCCTTCTCTTTTGCTCACGCGCCCCACAAACATTCTTCTTGGCGCCCTTCCCTCCCGTCGCCGGCTTTGCGCATTCCCTCGAAGGCAGGCTGGCCGCCGCGGACCCCCGCTACTTCTGACCGGCGTACCAGAGCCGTGTTGTGCCCCGCCGGTACTACCCTCCACCTCCCGGCTGCCGCCGCCGGGTGTGACCCCCCCAGGCTGCTCCAACCTGGAGGGGCCCCAGCACCACCGGGCCTCACCGCCGTGCAGGCTGTCCCTGACCGCCCGCCTGACTGCCGCCCAGCACCCACTGACCCCCTGATGCTCCCCGCTCTTGGACCTGTACTGGGGCTCCCTCCCCCAGCTCCCCCTCTTTCTCATCCCCCCACTCGAGGTCCACCAGTCCCACCCTCTACCTGGCAGCGCACATGGCTGCCCACCTGTCCTCGGTTTCCTGGATCAGGCGTCTCTGCTTTTTAATCTTGTCCTCCAGAGAGAGCCCAGTCCACCATGGCAATATTGGTGGGTGTGTCTCCCCCTCCTCCCCCAACTTTGAAGCACTGTCCCCCTTCCCCTGGTCCCAAGAGCACGTGGCCACCATGGGGCCTAAACCCTGAGGCCCTGCCGTCTCGGCCTTTTTAAATGCAGGGGCTATCATGCTGGAGTCTGCCCCCCCACTTGAGCCAATGTGGACCTGCGCGAGAGGTCCAAAGGCATGCCCTCATCGCCTTGGGCCACCCCCCTCTGCTGACAGTACGGCGCCCGAGCTCAGCGGTGCCGGATTAGTACATGCGGGCTCCGCCCCCTCTCTCTCACCTTCATCTTCGTCCACCGACAGCAGCGCGGGCAGGCTCTGTCTCCTGCCCCCGCGCTTTGTATTGTTCGTGCCCTGCCCCCTGGGCCCAGAGGGTTTTTTCAATGCGGCGGCTCGTCCACGCACGCCGCGAGCCCGCAGCACGCCCGCTGAGGCCGCGCGCGTGGGCCGGACCATACCGACCCACGCTTCTTCTAAGACGCCGGGACGGAGGAGATCCGGCCGGCGTGCCCGAGGATGCGCAGTGCTTCCTGCACCGCGTCGCTGTCAGGGCCCGCCATGTCCCAGCCTTGCCCGGGGACCGCTGCAACCTGCTCCTAACCCCGCTGCCTGAAATTCCCAAGTGCCTGTCCCCGCCAGGCCTAACCTACCCCCCCTACGCTTAATCAATTTTTAAAGGCTCCTAAAACCCCTCCCTAACCCGGTGGTGCGAGGTGCTAGGAAAGAGGCCGGAACCTCTCACCCCAGCACCTTTATACGCACCACTGGCCCGCCCCAAACCCACCCCTTTGACCTCCCTCCACCTACTCCTTCCGATGGCAGCGCGAAGATCCCTGGGGGAAGACTGGTCTGCGACCCTGCTTCCCCCGGGGCCGACATTGTGAGCATTAGCCTGGTTGATTTGTGTGCAAGGAGGAGTGGTTGTGTCTGCAACCTCCTTTAAACAGAAGCGCCGCAGCGTGCCCGCTAACTTTGAGAGCAGTTACAGACTGGGAAACATCTCAAATAAGTATTTCGCACCGCTCGGACATCCAAGAGGGAGTGAGGCGCAGCCCGAGCCCTGGAGGCAGCCAACGTGAAAGACGCAGATAGCTGGTCGTGGTGATTGTGCACTTAAACGGCCCAGATATTGAAACGGTTGAGAGCAGAAAATCTGCTAGGAACACCGGCAAGTGGTACCGGAAGTTGGAATTGGCCAAATAATATTGGCGGTAAGCGTAGCGGCCTGGCTGCCCTGGTGTATGCAGAGGAAGTGGCGCACAGAGACCTAGTGAGCATTGGCCTGCTTGATTTGTGTGCGAGGGGGAGCGGTTGTGTCCGCGACCTCCTCTGAGCAGAATGCACCGAAAACTCAATTGCTTCCTCAATTAACATTTAATTAATTAATGACTTCCGGGAATCACATATGACTAGAGAGAAATAGCCCAACAAAATTACTTATTCAACACTCACTTCAGCCAAAGCGAGTGCTTTTTAATTTGCAACAACGTAAATAAAAATAGACAATTATACAAAAAATAGACTTTTGCTGTGTATTGACACTATTTACATATATATTTATATGAAAGAGATTGTGGCTCGTGTGACCCCAGTGGAGTGACCATAACCAACAGGTGAGTAAAGTAAAGTGACAGTTTTAAAAATAAGGGATTGGTTATTGGAGTTAAAGGATGTCCGTTGCGTTTTTGGAATAAATCTTGTGTTCTAGAGAATATTCTAGTGTTCTGGACTATCCTTTGTAAATAGTCGACGACGTTTCGACCCTCTGTCGATAGCGGGGTTTCTTCAGGACGGAAATTCTGGGGACTAGAGAAGTGGCAAATTATTAGTGTTGTTGCATTAGGGGGTGGGCTGTAATTAATGAAGATGACTTAGGCTTACCCAAGGCAATGGATGTAAGTCGTGGGTTCAGTTATGTATTGTCATCCAACTTAAAAGATCAAGCATGGGTGCAGTCTATGGTGGACATCTAAGACTGTTCTCTGTAGAGCTTAATTTCAGGACTCCTAAAACAGCATTAGTGTTCACCATGGTAATTACGAAGTGGAGGGAGGAGCTAGAGAGTACCTTGTTACTCACCAACAATGAGAGTAGTATACACTTGGTTCTGTAGTAGGTATAGAGAGGTTAGGTGTATTCAATTCGCCCTCTATAAGGAACAGTTCGTGGCCAGTATCTAAAACAACATAATGATGGTCAATTGAATGAACTGCCAGGGGGAACTAGGTGTGATTGTATCAAGGAGGCAGGAGGAATAGGCTTCATCTTTACTCACCCCGGTTATTGGCAAGTCTGCATCAGTATGGATGATAGTACAGGGATAATCCCTTTGCAGTAGGTGTCGGAATCAATCCCACTGGCCAGTTTCTAAGGAGAAAATAATGCCCAGGAGTAAATCTACAGTCTACTAATAGCATGTTCCAATTGATACCGATGTAGATTGGAGGGGGGCAGTGACTTACCGAATCCTGGTGTAACTGACGGTGCACCTAACGTTAGGGGAGGGTGCAGTGTATGTGAAAGGTAGGACATGTACTGGTGTGTGTGACAAGTCCTGATTGTGAAATACTATGTATTTTGTTTTTCACTAATGAAAGGCTATCTGTCTTATAGAGTAACATGGGAGTTTATTTGTAACATCTTACAAGTAAAACTTCCCATTGGGACAAGACACAGAGATTAAGTTTAGGCCCTCTGAACTCAGAATTTAATAACACATATTTTAGTAAAGATGATTTTTAAATTGTGCGTTTGAAAATACCACTTTTAGAACATAGGCATTTTCTTGTTTAACCCTTCTGTGTGCCTCTGCCTGTTTGTGGATTGACTGTCTAGTTTTGGAGTGACTGGGCCTGGTGTCAAGGCTCAACCACGATTGCACAGGAGCAGAACGACGCTAGAACCCAATGCCCCTCTTCAACTTCCCCCGTTGTCAAATACAACTTGAGCGACAGAAAAACTCAAAGGGGGGGAAAGGGGATGTGGTCAGAGAAGAGACAACCAAGTCTACCTTCTGGTTCTTCTCCCTTTCTTCTTGTACTTCACAACTCACTGTGCCTTTTATCTTCAAAGTGTACTGGTAAATGGGCGATGAACTGCAAGTGAAAGCATGTACACGTTATTTCAAAAGACTCTACTCTATTCTTGTTATAATTTAATATAATTACTAAACATGTAATTCGTTTTTTCTTACATACCCAAAATTAACTTGACTATTGCCTCTCTTCTTTTATTCTCTGCATAAGTGAAGTAGATGCGAGAATTTTCTTTTCCTTCTCAAACGTTTTTGCTAAGGGGACCTTATTAATCTCTGTATTCTCTCTTGTGTTCTATAGGAAAAACTGTTGTTTACTCAAGGAACAAATGAGACTTCAGGAACAGACAAGGACTCCAGATTACTAAATCAGGTAAGTGATGGCAAGACTCTAATTAGTATTTTGTGTGAAAAAATAGGAAAGCTCTAATTGCCTATTCCCAAAAAAGAAAGAATAACTACACTCTATGTCACTTGTATTCAACCACTCGACACGATGTAATTTTCAAAGGAGTTTCGTAAGCGAGGGAAAACCTCACGACCAACTTGTGCTGACTCTGGGAATTCTATTAATTTCAGTCATGCGTAGATTCAAAAACACTAATCCCTCATAATAGAGCAACGCGTCACCTGACGCTTGCTACAGAAATTTCCACTTCTAATAATCACTGCGCACCCTCAGAATTAAGACACTGAGCAAAGACGTACTCTCTCATGTCAAATTGAATGACAAAAAAAAACCTTACTTGCGGAACTCAGAGCTGAGACGCTAATCTCCAGGAATCAGCGAACACGAACGCAAAGAAACTAAAACGTCAGGGAGACTCACGGCGAACTACCCTGACTGACTTTCGCGCCGACAGCAGGGAAAGGGTCCTTCTCCTCAGGGATCTCAGGTGAAGTGTGAGGTTCCAGAGGAGAGCCCTCCAAACATTCTAACACTGTCTCCACATTTGCAACACTAGAATGCTGCACTGTGAACCACTTCTTTGCGGCCATCTTGGAATTCTTTTTGTACCTCTTTTGTCCTAATAGTGCTTTTCTCTTGATTCGAAGGGGAGTTTTCAATGAGATCGAATTCACTGACCCCCTAACCTTACTAGGATGCTGTAGGGTTCTGACACCTGGGGATGTGCATTTACTGTAGGCAGCTGCTGGGGAGGGCGGGGGGGGTGGGATTGAGGTGTGCCTGGCCCTTCCTGGATGACTCAGAGCTGAGCTGAATATACCTTGGCAACATTTAGAGCATTTGGGGTATAAGTAGTGGACCTTAAACCCCAGAACTTTAGATTAGTTCTGGACTCAAGAGGAACCTCTGCAAAGGAGAAAAGCTGGGAAAGCTGAAGGAGAAGTATTGCCCCTGTGCTGTGTGCTTTGTGGGGTTGGCCTGCAGTGGCAGTTTCTGCCAAGGAGAGAACAAAGACTGAACTGTGCTGTGTATCCCACTTGAAGAAGATTTGGAAGGGCTTGGTGTAGAGCTTGCCTCTTGTTCTGACGTCTCAGGGACACAAAGACTTCATTACCTCTGTCCTCCTGCATCTGGAACTGCTGTTCCAGCTGCCACAGAGGAAAAAAGCAGCACCGAAATCGGCTAGGGATGCCGCACCCTGCAAAAAAGCTGTGGGCAACGTTTTTGAAGCGTGCGACGCACCACCCCAACGTGCACTGCAGCCCGACGCCTGCCAACGCTGCACCGTACTGTCTCTTACGCCGTCACCGAGGCCGCTGCCTGCACCGAAGCCGAGGTCGCCCCTCGTGACGCTCACTCGCCCGACTCGCACCGCAGCCCCGACCTCACCGACGCCGGTGCCTCATCATCACGGAACCGATACATGACGTGGGTGACCTCCCGAATCCATCGACCCCGCATCGTCGTAAGGAACCAACGCCTCGACATCACCGTGGCGTCACCGCCCCGGCAACTGTAAGGAACCGAGGCCTCACCTCCTATGCATCGCAGCAAGGAACCAACGCCTCACCTGCCCTGTGGTCGTAAGGAACCAACGCCACCTGACGCCAATGAAGCATCACCTCCCCGACGCCGTGCATCGTCTTTGTTATCATTGTTTGCCAAGGTACTGTTCTTTGGGGTCCCTGTGACTCTTGGCCCGATGCCGCGCACCTCGCGGTCGGTGACATACTTTGGGATTTTCATCTGTCACAACGTCGTAATAGGCTCAGGTGGAGCTTTTTGTTGCTAGAAGCCTTATTTTTGTTGATAACCTATTTTTGATGATATCTTGATATATGTATGGTGGATGTTTGTCGTTTTGGTCTTGTTTTGTTTAGATAAAGATTTCCTATTTTTCTAAACTGGTGAGGTGTCCATTTGTAGTGTTTTCACTGTCTTACTGTATGTGTGCGCAAATGCTTTACACACTGCCTCCGAGATAAGCCTGTCTGCTCGTGCCAAGCTACCAAGGGGGTGAGCAGGGGTTGTCTAAGGGCATTACTCCCTTACCCTGACAAGAAGCAAGGGTCCCTACTTGGACAATGGCGCAAACCATTGACAACTAGAGACCCCCATTTCTAACAGCGGCGCCGCGGCGGTGGTTGGTTAGGCTCTTGGGAGAGCGTAACATGCAGACCGCCGCTGTGAGAGCGCCGACTACACGTTCCTGCACAGTGTGGCATGCATGCCAGACCGTGCAGGAACTGGCGGAGCAAATCCAGGGGGCACATGTTGTGCCCTCCCCCGCATGCACCTTCAGGCCCAGGAGTGGCAGGGAGCCCTGTTAGGGTCCCCTTTGTAGCCTCTCCACCACCCTTTTCATGGCGGGCACACGGCCATGAAAGAAGTGGCGGACAGGTAACTCGTAATATGCTCGGAGGTGCTGCAGCGGCACCACCAGCATATTGCAGCTCCCTGACATCTGTGTGGCCGCCGCAGGATCCTGGATCCCTGCAGTGGTCCTGTGGCGGTTTGACCGTCACACTCGTAATACTGCGGGCGGACCCGCAGTGTGGCGGTGGTTGGACCGTAACCTCAAGTAGAGCAGTCCTATGGACCTCCATACTCATAATAAGGCCCTAATTGTCTTATGTTCCTGTTATAATACGGACAAACTTTATTGAACTGAAATCTCTTTGCCAATGTGATTTTGTCTGATAAACTGTACTTTGTTAGTATATGTTAGCTAGTATAGTATATGTTTGTCTAGTATAACATTGTGATCACAAATTGTTTGTATACTGTATTATGTTGTTTTTCTTGTACACATTTTCAAATAATAAGCTCTGCTATTTTGAAGATTTTCTTTTGAGGGTACCTCTGTCTTTTTGGTTTATGTTTATATATTTTATTTTTCTCCTTGTTGTTTATGAAATTATTGCTCTTCCATGAACCATTGTGGTTTTTACGTTATATTTTACCACTGATCACCACCTCTTAACATGAACCCGACTAGACAGAGGACGAACCATAACACTAATGGTCCTTGTCTGCATCTTAATATTCTTGTGAAATGTAAATCTAGCGTCTGCCATCAAATTTGATACTCAGCATGCTAATTAGAATCCACAGATTTCCTAAACCTTTCCTGTAAGCCTATCCTAATCAGAATGTCAATAGTGAGATTTGCTTTCTTTAAATCTGTTTTTGTTTTTGCTCTGTTTTAGTGAGGTTTGTCTCACTGCCATAGTTTCCATGTAGCCACATGGTTGAGTCTAGAACTGATGCCATTCTGAAATGTTTTGTAACTTTTGTTGCTTGGCAGAATAATTTAATATATATATTTCTAAAAAATCTTTTTATTCCGTTTTGCAGAAAATGAAAAATTATACAAGTGCAGTAATCATTAGCCAAGCAATATAGTGAACAGTCATATAATTGTTCGGTACATTAACTCTTGTCCACAGGAGTCCATATTCCAGTACAATATCAATCCGAGGGTTAATATCCCCATGTAAGCAACTTTACAGTAGGCCTTTATAGTTTTTCCTGGTAACCATATTCTTGGAACATCTCCTCCCTTCCCCATGTACTAGTCAAGATCCTTTTACCAATTTTCTAATTCTGTGGCTGTACATGTTCCTCAAACTCTGGCAATATTTAGTTTTGTAATCATTAAGCCTAGTTTACCAAAAATGTGTGCATATTTTGGTGGTGTTACTTCATCCCAGATATCTAATAGTGACAGTTTTGCCCAGGTCTGAGTAGAAATCCCCAGGATCTGCACCAAGTACTCCAAGACGCTCTTCCAAAAGAGTTCCAGCCGGGGGCATAGCATTAGAGAATGAAAAAAGGTATCTAATTGTCCACACCCTGTGCTACATCGATCAGTCCTCTGACAGCCTATCCTAGCCAGATGTTTTCTTGTGTAGCACGACCGATGGAGGATCTGAAGTTTTTCCAGTCTGAACCCAGACCTGATTGCAACTTCCCCCTGGGGCCTGGAGTGCTTCCTCCCACTCAGAATCTTGTAGATATCTCAGGTCTCAGTTTTCCCAGAGAATCAGGTGAGTTATTTATTATTTTCCAATATATTAGAGATTGCCGCCCACCGTCTTTAGATGTGGTCTGGCTGATCCGCCATCCACCTTGACAGAGTGTTTTCCCTCGCAGAAACGATTCACTGCTGTTGACGCCACGGACTCCTCTGCTGGCTAACATTATTCTGTCGCCGTCAGGGTGGCAGGATTGTGCCAAGCATATTTAGACTTCACAGTTGTGCTGGCATTGTCCAAGTGGCGGATTGCCGACGGAGTGATTCCTTCGCGGGGCGCTTTTAACATTGTACTATTCCTGTGGCTTTTGGATGGATGCTAACATCACACACCTGATGTGTTTTGGCTAATTATTTTCACTTGCATACCACACTATAAAACACACTCCATCTCATACCATGACTCTTTGTCATTCCACTGAAGCACAACATTGTTCCTGAGTGCTTTTTCAGTGAAGTCAGGTGTTTTTTTTGCTTTCTCTGTTTCATTTTCATTTTTTTTTATCTTGTCGGTTAGTAGATTCATTAAAGTTTATTATCTCATAATGTCAGGAAGGAAAAATCCATGTTTTGCTGAGGGAAAATTGTCAGTCATGGTGGATGAAATTATTAGAGTACAGAGACAATTGTTTGGAGCCCAAGTACAAAATAGAACTGTAGCTCAGAAAAGACAAATGTGGGCCAGAATAGTTGACAGAGTGAATGCTGTAGCAAACAACCTGTGCACACAGGAGAAAATAAGGAAGAGGTGGGACGGCTTTCTGGGGAGAGTGCATTCCCTGGCTTCCAAGCGTCACCTGGAGGCCCAGAGGACTGGTGGCGGTTCTCCCAGCCCCCTTACAACTTTTTCCCTGGGAGGAGAAGGTCTTGCATTTCCTACATTCTGAAGGCTTGACAGTAATCCCTGGTGGAGTGGAGACTGGTAATTTATACTTTTGAAAGTGTCACTAAACCTAAATGTCGATTTTGCATTTAATTTAGCTGTTGCTACTGTGTTTTGCACCTTTTCTAAACATATAAACCCATATATAAACATTTTTCCCTCAATTATTTTTAGGAAATTTGTAGTATTGTTGTTTTTCTTGTTTTACTAATTGTTAATACGTGTTATCAATGTGTGTGTTTCTCATCATCTTTTCATTTTTTTGCCTTGATTCTTTGTTTTCCTGAATGTATTTTGTTGTACTTAAGATTACAGGTTTCAATCTCCTTTTAAATTTTGGTGCAAGCATTCCTCCTGATAATGACACTTAAATCAAAAAAATTGAAATTTTTGTTTTTAAGTGTTAATACAGATGGCTTTATTTAAACTTAATACATGAATAATTAAACACATATGTATTGCACCTTACAAAAAAATAAGCTAATTTAAATTAATAAAATACAGAAAATGCACTAGAAAAGAGAAATGTTACATAAATAAATAACATTATTTCAGTTTAGGTCTAACATTGATTTTACATATATATGTTTTAAAACATTTTACCTTGTCTAGTGCAATTACTAAATTATATTAAATTTAAATTATTCAAAAATGTGTAATGCATATGTTTATAACTTGATAGTTTATGAAAAATTAGGAAACACACCTGTATGAACACATTATGAATTTTGTTTAATATCATCTTTTGTGTAAGTGTCCATTATCATGATGGAAGCTTGCACTAAACTTGACAATAATAAAATTAATTTAATACAGGTGTGTTTCTTTACATTTCTTAAGCGACAAAATTACCCCATATGCATTACACATTAGAAAAATATTGTTTGTAAGAGAGATTTAAAAATGCTCAAGCCCAGAGCTAATGTAAACAGACTATTCAAAAGGTAGCAAGTAAAAACAGAAGCTTACCTTTGATTCCGATGTCAACGGGATTGATTAACTTCATGGTCAAGTAGCAGCAGCAAAGGAAGGAGTTGGACGATCAGGTTCATGGTGGAAACGGAAGCGGAAAAAGAAAAAAAGGTAGGTTTTTACCTTATATCCCTTTGAAACTGGCATCTCAGGTATGGAAGTTTACCCGCCACAGTTAGATTGGCAGGAAGGCACATCGTGATTGGCCCGGCGGCAATAATGGGTGGACTCCCTCCGACAGCCGTTTTTGCCTATGGTGCCGTCTACGTGGATAGAAAATTCTGGCAGAGACGGCGACACTTGGATGGACTATTGTCCATAGACCTGCCAACATCTAAATTGAGCAGGTGGACCGCCTAGTAGGCGTGCGGAGAAACCAACAAAAGAGTGATGGCAGGACCAGATCCACCAAGATCTACATCAGGCCCTTAATGTTTTACATGTGGATATCTGTGTTGGCTAATTCTTTTTCCACTTTACTGACATCAAAGGGGTTAGTCCAGTATCATCCCAAATTTATGTCTCAGGCTTCATAATTAATTCATCTGGAACCCAAGAGGGAGGGTTTTGGAGACTGTTAAGTACATTTCGGTAACACTATCTTAAACATCGCAGCTCAGCTCGGAAGGGACAATAGCAGTGATCACCAATATCTGGCGTCTTCTTTAAATTTGTACTACATTTGGTATATGTTATGGCTGAGGAAGTCTTCCTGTCTACGTATTACGTATATATTCCTAAGTACTGGAACCTGTCAGTGCATGTTTGGAAGGCGTTCTGGGACGTAAGAGGAGAGATTTTTGATTTCTCACAATTTATCCTCGCAGTTTCTCATGAATATTGCAAATATTTGTAGTAGTCTGTCTTTTGTTAATTCCGGTTCTGCTACATGCAAAGAATATCATCTGCATATACTGATATTCGCAAGTCCCAGGGGCTCACCCATCTTAAATCCCTCTGTTGCGGGTCTCACCGGACCCACCTTGCCAGGGGTTCTAAGGCTTGTGCAAAAATCATTGAGGACAGAGGCATCTCCGTCTTGTGCCCCCTTGTTAGTCAAAAGGGACACAACATGGTGCCTTCCACTCTTACCCTAGCTAATGGTTTTGTGTAGAACAGTTTCGGCCAGGCTAAACAGTTTGGGCCAAATCCTATTCTTTTGAGTTCCTGAAAAGTAAAGGGCCATTCTTCAGTATCAAATACTTTGGCAGCATCCAACAAGAAGACCACGGCAGTCATCTGTACATTCACCATGTGCGCCATAGATCCATATAGCCGGGGTAGATTAAGCCTTGTACTCTTATTGCCCATAAAGTCTGATTGATCAGTGTGTACTAACAATCCAAATATCCTTTTTTTTCTGGAAACCAATACTTTTTCTAAGATTTTGGTTTCAGGATTTAATAGTGATGTTGGCGTGTAGGAGGCAGATTCGTTTGGGGGTTTCTGTCTGCTCTCACCATCTTGAACATCTGGATCAAATAAGTAGATAGTTTGCTTGCCTTTGAAGACTTCTATTGGGAGCCCACTTGGTCATGCGGCCTTACCTGATTGCATCTCCTTTATTGCTTACAGCACCTACTCTTCTGTTATTTCCTTATCTAGCTTCCTCCTGTCCTCTGAAGATAATTTTGGAAATTCGATTTTTCCCAGAAGCATGGAGCTCTCCCTCCTATCGGTCAACATGTGATGTGTACAAGGACTGTTAATATTTTGCAAATGCTTCTACCACTCTAAGGTTATCTTTGATACTAGTCCCCTCTGCGTCTAGTAGCTCATGTACTTGTTTAATACTTTATTTTCCCAAGAAAGTCTAGCAATTTGCCAGTTTTGTTACCTATTTTATAGAGTTACTTTTTAAGTGGTCAAGAAATAGTTGCGTGCTTCATTAGTTGCCAGAGCTTGATATTCCTGCTGCTTTCATTTCAATAAATGGCCTATCCCATAGGATCTTGTGTTTCTTCCATCTAACTTCACCATCGGAGGCCAATGATTGCATTTCCCCTTGCTATAAACTGATCCAGCGCGATATTAGCAAACAGCATTCATACACTAGATACTCACTTGGGCCCATACATTCATACTACACTAATACTTACGCTGGGTTTATCAGTTGTTACTCTTTATCAAATCCCTGCTACCAATTACCTTCTGATTGAAGAGTAATGACTTACCAATGAATCCTTTGCTAATTGGGAAGTTTAAAATGAGTGACATTCATTATAATACATAATCCTGAAATAACCACTGAGTCAGGAAGTTTTAAAATGTTTATCTAAAGATTTAGCAGAGTAAATTACAGAAACACATGGTACTTAATCGCACATCATAGATGAAGTAGAGAATAATAATTATTGATTAATGACGGTCCCTCAGAAAGGAGAAGATAGAGACAGCAGCGCAACTAAAGGTTGCTTTTATATTGACCTAAATGCGAGAACCAAACCCCTGGCCAAGGAGTTGGAAAGATTAGGACCCAGGAAGGATGAAGAGCAAAGACCTCCTTCAGGATCAGGACAGGACCGGTGACCTCTCTACAACGACGCCTGCGTCGTTCCCTCTCTGGTACTTCGCTTCTCTTCGATTCTCCCGTTTCTTCCTTCTAATGGATTCCGCCGCCCCCACCTCAGGACCTCTCTGGACAGCGGTTCAGTCTGCAATCGATCAGCTTGTATGTCTGGTCTTCCTAATGCTGAGCAGCATCTGCCTCTTGCGTTCTGCGGTCTGCTCTGAGCTAAAAGCGCTAAACTAATTACTAATTCTATATCTATTATACCCTTCTACGCCCATGTACCTCCCCTTAATGTTGCTAAAATATGGGACCACTACTTCTGATTGGACAGGGACAGGGGGTGGATTCTCACACCATATGATTTTAGTTCATTTTCTGTAGACCATTGTCTTTAAACAACCGCCCATCCAATTTTATACATTTGCTTTATTTCCCACCCGTCTTCACGACAAATGTTATATATTCTTCATATACAAAGTTTCAATGTTCAACAGGAAATGCAAGAGCACAACAGCTTCGGCCACCAGGTCATGACCTTGGACGACGTCCAGGTTGACTTCATTCTTTGGCAGCCAAGGAGGACACATGCGCAGAATCATTGTCTCTCGAGTTTCAGATCACCAACCCCAGGCCCAAGTTTACGAACTAATAAAAGTCAAAGAAGAAAATATTAAAATCACAAATAATAGGTTTCACTGTATACCCACTCTTTCTACTCTATCCCCATTTACTTATAAATCTATCCCGCATTAGCAGCGTTAAGAAAACGACAAATTAATAATAACACAGGAGCAAGCTGAAGCATGTGAAAACATCAAGCAGCCATTTTAGAGCACACTGCGCAGAAGCGGAAATTTCCCACCAAGCAAAGAATGACATCACACCATGTGATATGGATGAGACATGCGCAGTAAGGTTCCCGCGCTTTAGCGGCCATTTTAGAAAAAGACAAGCGTTACTTGTTAGTTAGAACACATAGGCAAGCTTCCTTGCTATTCGTGTAATGTATGCAACGTTAGTATAAACAATACATAATTACTAAATTAATACTGTGAGGTGATTGCATTCAAGCAAGTCTCATTTTTGAGTCCTTGCTCCATCAATCCCTCTCTGATGGCGTTTAAGAGCCATCAAAATACTACCCTCAATCAGATGCCAACTTCTAGCAAATAGTTTCATTCTCATTTTTACATTTTCTATTTTTAACATCCCCTTTCAATTTCTTGTATAATTCACTTCTCACATCCTGAAGTTCAATTTCATCAATCTTTCTCTTCTTCCCTCTTCCTGTCACAGTATATGTTCCATTCTTTCTACAACATTTGCACCATATTATCATTGTCAGTACTATTATTGCTAACCCTGCTAAAGGTACTAATATTTGACCTAGAAGCCCTTTTCCTACATTAGAAAACCAGGTACCAATTGACGCAATACTACTTGTCAATCTTTCCCATACACTATCAACTTCCAGTGGTTTAAGTTCCTTCTCAAGTTTAGTTATATTCTGTATATACGTTCCAATTTCTGCACTTTTATCAGGAATATAAGTGCAACAATGTTTCGTCTTCAATAATTTACAGACTCCGCCCTCTTTTGCCAATAAAATATCAAGAGCAAGTCGATTTTGCATAACCATAGATCTAATCGCAACCATTTCTGCATTAATCATTAGAAATCCTCCAGCAGTATCCGTTGATAAACGATCAACCACTGTAGACAATTTACATAACTTCCTTGAGTTCAGAATTATTCCCACCGAAGGTATCAATGCACCAAATATATCACCTACAATTTCAGAGAAACTAGCTCTTTTACTACGTATTAATTCGCCATTGTTTTCATTGCTCCCAGTGTTTCTTTTTACGTGGTATATCTTTGGAAATACTATTCCAAAATAACAACTTCCATACCACCTTGCAGGAAGCCTAAAATAAGCCTTATTCCCGCATACATAATAGATTCCAGGAAAAACTGAATCTGTTCCTCCTTTGATTCCCCAACCTCCAAGAATTAAGAAATTGTGTTCACATTCACTGGTACCGATGAAAACATTGTTATAATCAGTCCTTAGTCTATGAAGACAAATTTTTCCCGTCTTGACTAAATCCAGAGCCATAGCAGCTTGAGCCTTGCCAGGTGTGTAACTCCCTTCTTTCTCAGCCCAAGGTGGCAAATGAGCCTTATGCTCAGAAGCTTTCTTTTGAAAATCTTGTCTTCTATCTTCTACTAAATTCAAAAAGATCTTTTCTTCTTCGTGTAAAGAACATGTTAGATTGTGTCTATGTGCATGTGTTATGTCTATCGATTTCATTGTTAAGAAAAATTCTCCCATAAACTGTGCGTCTTGACTACTAAGCACTGGGTTCATACTCTTGCGAATCGGAACCTCAGAAAATATCACATCTATGTTTGAATAATAATATTGAAGTCTCCCTGTTCTATAAAATAAACTAGCTAATACACTACATGATATGCCATATGTCAATGGTAAGTGATGATATGTTAATCCTTCTGCTACTGATTCAGGTAACTTCATACAGACATAACAATTACTAACTTCCATAATATCTACATATTGAAATAATAACTTTGTGAAAACATTTAAACTAGTGTCGTTATCAGTTATTTCATGATGAAATTCTGGTTCATTTTCTGCCATTAGTTCTACTCTATTTCCCTTCATGTGTGCTGTCTTTCCTTTAGTTTCGTTGTTAATCTTTTTATCCATTATCATAAGGTGTAAGGGACTGCTACGATCAGAACTAACCATACTATAAGCACCATTACTAGACTACATATGCATATAGCACAGCATCTTCTACAACATCTCTGTTTTGGTCTCCCAGCAACTCTATCATCAGACATTTCGACAAGGAAGATTGCTCTTCTTATCTATTTTTCGTTTTTCTTTTATGACTCTTTGCGTAGTCAAGGTGGTCTTGTTTCTTTCTCGTACGTCAATTCTGCACTTGTCCCTTCGTCACCACTTTCACTTGACTCTGAGCTCTCGTAATCTTCAAGGATAATGTAAGTCGAATCAGGACCCTTGAATTTGTTATTCACAAGTTTCAGTCTCTTGCTTCTTCTTTTCTTAGTTCTGTTTTCTTGTTCTGTTTGGCTTGTTACTTCATTTACTTGATCTGGATCTTCACTTCTGGTTGTTATGTGGTATTTTACTCTTTTAATGACACTAGGCCAATGATCACCTTTTCTTGTTTTCTTTGTTTGCATTGTTTCTTTATTTTTGTCTTCAACAATTTCTTTATTTTCACTGTTCAACACCTTTTCGTTTTCTGCAATTACTGTTTTTCTTTCTTGCTCTTTTTCAGGCCTTATTTGTTTTTCTTCTGCAGCTCCTCCGTGAGTTTCCAATAATTGACCTTGTTCTTTGTTTAATTCTTCATGCTCATATTTCTCGAGATCTTTTTCTTCTGTGTGATTTTCTAGACTTAACTGGTTCTGATCAGGGCTTATTGCACTTTGTACTTCTGCAGCCTGACCGGATTCTTCTAAACCTGTCTTTCCCTGCTCAAAACTTGTTGGTTCTTCGTTATCTTGAGTCCAGTTTCTTTTCCCTATCTGGTCTTGCTCAGGTTCTTTTATTGTTTGTTCTTCTTTTCCCTGAGCTGCTTCTTCTTCACCTATCTGATCTTCTTCCATTTCTTCCAATTTTGCTTGACTTTTTGTTCTGTAGTAAACTTCAGGAATTTCTACTACCGGTATCCAGTCCTGACTTGTGCTCGGTTGTTCTTCTGCAGCTTCTCTTGAATCTCGAGCCTGAGATTCTTCCGCTGGGCAACCTTCAGCTTCCTCAGTGATTGATGCTGACTGAGGATTTTCTTCTTCAGGGTCTGGTACTCTTTTGGTGTGGCTTACATGAATCCAATTAGGAAATCCTGCACACTTCACTGCTGTATTGTTAGTCAGTATGACTTGACAAGGTTTTCCCCATCTAGGTGATA
Organism: Calotriton arnoldi; assembly: GCA_963921515.1. Lineage (NCBI taxonomy): Eukaryota > Metazoa > Chordata > Amphibia > Caudata > Salamandridae > Calotriton > Calotriton arnoldi. Next base: position 558,806 of record CAWUFW010002548.1, on the reverse strand, counting down.
GACACGTCTCTCTGGTGTGATTCTTCACTAACACCCAGTCACCAGGATTCAGATCATGTTCTTGTTCAGGCTGCCTCGAAACTGCGTCTTCTCCGACCTGATGAGAGACAGAACGCACTAGGTCAGCCAATCCTTTGCAATAATCCAGTACCATATCATCAGATATATTCAGCAGTTTGTTTATGGGAACATGTGCTTGTCTCATTGCTCTTTCCATCATTATCTCGTGTGGGCTCAATCCTGTATTTATATCAGGAATGCTTCTCAGTCCCATTAAGACAAGTGGCAATGCATCTGGCCACTCCAATGATGTTGAAGCACACATTTTTCCCAGTCTTGATTTTATCGTGCCATTCAATTGTTCAACCACTCCAGAAGCCTCAGGGCGATATGCACAGTGCAATTTTTGTTCAATTTGGAATGCTTCACAGATTATTTGAATCACTTCACTGTTAAAATGTTTTCCTCTATCTGATTCCAAAGTTACTGGGAAACCAAACCTAGGAATGGGTTCTCGTAGTCACAGCTTTGCGACTGTAATGCTGTCACACCTTCTGGTAGGGTAAGCCTCCACCCACTTTGAAAACAGGCATACTATGACTAGTACATATTTCAACCCTCTGCATGGTGGTAACTGTATAAAGTCAAACTGTAGTCTTATAAATGGACCTTCTGCCTTTCCAATTTTTCCAAACCCAATTATTGTTTTTCTTCCTGGATTATGCATCTGGCAAGTCAAACATCTCTGGCAAAGGCTCTCTGCTACAGCCCTGAACTTGGGATTGTACCAGTTCTGTCTGAAAAGCCTAATCATTGCATCTCTCCCTATGTGTGTGTCTCCATGATACATCCTGGCCATTTGAGACAGTAGACAGTCAGGCATGACTGGTCTGCCATCAGCACAAATCCACACTTCATCATCTCCCCTTTGGGAACAACCCACTTTGATCCATGTTTTCTTCTCACTTTCATCAGCACCATCTTGTAATCTTCTAACCTCATTCCATGTTTCAGGTGGCATATACAGCATAAGTTGGCAGCTGATTCCCATTCTTTCCACCCTTTTATTAACTGACAACCTATTTCTGGCACAATGTTGAGCCACAAGATCTGCATATCTGTTGCCGACTACCACCCAGTCATCTCCTGACTGGTGTGCGGCACATTTCACCACAGCCAATTCTTTTGGTGATTGTATTGCCTCCAGCAATTCCCTTACAAATTTTCCATTTTTAATGGGGGAGCCTGAAGAAGTCATGAAATCCCTCTGCATCCATAGTTGGCCAAAATCATGCACAACCCTGTAACCATATTGGCTATCTGTAAATATAGTCACTTTTTGATTCCTCCCAATTTTGCACGCTTTTATCAAAGCAATCAATTCAGCTACTTGTGCAGATTTTACTCCTGGTAAATAGGATGCTTTGACTATTCCAGTTAATTCACATACTGCATATGCTGCAGTCAGTTTACCATCTTCATGCCTCTGACATGATCCATCAACAAACAGCTCCCTGTCTGGCTTTTTAAGGGGCTGTTCTTCAATATCAGGACGTGGTTTTGTGCATAACTCTGTGACTTGTAAACAATCATGTTCCTCTTCTTCGTCATTTTTAATTTCCTCATGATACGGGTCTGGTAGTAAGGTTGCAGGATTTACTATTGTACACCTCACTATGTTCACATTTTCAGCACCCATTATTATTCTCTCGTATTTAGTCAGCCGACTAGGAGTAAGATGCTGAGTTCGTGTTCTTGTCAACAGAATCACAACTGCATGTGGAACAAACACCTTTACTGGGTGTCCCATTACAATTGACTCACTTTGTTCAATGCTTAGACAGGTAGCCGCTACTGCTTTTAAGCAGCCTGGCAATGCGGCTGCCACTGGATCCAACGTAGCAGAAAAATATGCTATAGGACGTCTGGTCAAACCATGTCTCTGGGTTAGGACTGAAAGTGCACAATTTTCTCTCTCATGACAGAACAATGCGAAGTTTCTCTTATAGTCAGGCATGCCTAGGGCCGGTGCTGAGCACAAAGCATTTCTCAATTTTACAAAAGCTCCTACACTTTCATCATCCCATTCAACTGGGTCTTTTGCTTTCTTTCTTGTCATTTGAATTAGGGGCTTCGCTAACAAGGAAAATCCTAGTATCCATTGTCGACAGTAACCTACTATTCCTAGGAACATTCTCACTTCTCTTTGGGTTACAGGCATTTGCATTTTCTTAATCAACTGTACTCTTTCCGATGTTATTCTTCTTCTGCCCCTCTCAATTTGGTGTCCTAGGTACTTAACTGCTGTTGTACAGAACTGCAATTTTTCTGGTGAGACTTTATGTCCTTCTTCAGCCAAATGATTTAATAGTGCTATGGAATCAACGACACAGTCCTCTCTGGTGTTTGATGCCACCAGTAAGTCGTCGATATATTGCACTAGAACTGAGCTTCCTGGCATCACTAGCTTCTCTAGGCACTTTTTCAATAACTGATTAAAAATAGAAGGACTTTCCGTGTACCCCTGAGGAACACGATTCCATACATAGACTTTGTTCTCAAATTTAAATGAAAATAGATACTGGCTGTCTGGATGTAATGGTATTGAAAAGAAAGCTTGACATAAATCAATCACTGTGAACCATCCTGCACTCCAAGGTATTTGATACAGGATTACTGCAGGATTTGGCACTATAGGACAACAAGGTTCTACAATCTTATTTATTTTGCGCAGGTCCTGAACAATTCTATATTTTCCGCTAGGTTTCTTTAAACCCATTATTGGTGAATTACATGGACTACTCATCACTTCTTTCAGTATGTTTTGTTCTACCATTCGATTTATTTCTTCAATGACTCCTGTCTTTACTTCTGCACTCATTTTGTACTGTCTGGTATTTGGGAAAATCGCACCTTCTTTTACAGTAATTTTAACTGGGTCTATTTTGGCCATAAGTCCTACTTCCTTTCCTGTAAAATCCCATACTATGGGGTTTACGGTAGTTTTTAATTCTTCTGGCAACTCATCTTTTGTTATCAATGAAAACATCTCATCTACTTCTGTACCTTGTTTTGCAATCATAAACTTATATACATGATCTTCATCTGGGGTCTGAACTGCCACACCATCCGGTGTGCAGAAAATTGTACAATTCATTTTGCACAACAAATCACGACCTAATAAATTTACTGGACTAGAATCACACACTACAAATTGATGCATTTCTCTGAAATTTCCAATTTAAACTTCCATTGGTTCGGTAAGAGGTGTTCTAATCTTTCTATTAGCTACTCCCACTACTTGGATAGCTTCTCCAGAGAGAGGAAGGTCTGGAATGTCTGCTGTTCTCACAGTAGACCGGGTAGCACCAGTGTCCAAAAGAAAAGTAATATCATTACCTTTTACACTCCCTTCAACATATGGACCTGACTGATCTACCGATAAGGATGCGCCAAGTACGCACTCCTTCTCCCCTCTCCCAGGCACCGTCATGAACTATATTGACAGAAATCGTCCTGTAAAAGAAACTGTGATGTTACATAATCATTCTTACCACTTCCTCCTTGATATCCGACGTCTGTACCGTGTTTTGCTCTGCTTACATTACCCTGAATAGGTGGAGGTGGCAACTGACTCTGAGGATTTACACCCTGCTGTGAGTCATTCTGCGTCTGTGGATTTAAATTTTGATTTGGGCCATTATTATTCCGAATCTTTTTACATTCATCCTTCCAATGCCCCAATTTTCCGCATCCATGACAAGGAAATTTCTTTTAGCTTCTTCTCTACTCATTCGTCCTCTCACTTTTCCACCATTCCCAGTATCGCCATTCGTTCCCGAATCCTTTCCTTGATTTTCACTTGGATTTTCCAAATTTATTCCCTGTTTCTCAGCCATTTTCACTTGTGCCCACATCACTTTTTCCTGCAATTTCTTGTGTCTATCCTCAATATCGTCTCCACAATATTTCGCATATTTCAAAATTTTGTCGATGGGTTTGCCCTGCCAACACAACATGTGCTCTTTAATCATCTGACAAATCTCTGGCTTTAGACCATAAACAAATCGATACACAAACTGACTCATGTTCTTGTCTCCAATGTCCTCAAATCCACTATACTGCTTAAATACCTGCAATAAACGTTCATAATAGGCATGTACCGATTCACTAGCTTCTTGGGTGGTTCGGTCTATTTTCACCCAATCTGTTTCTTTCGGTGGTATTTTGCCTTTCAGGTAAGTTATCACCTGCTGATACTTTTTCATTACATCATTTGACGGGGCACCTGTTTTTGGATCTCTAGGATACTCATCACTAGGCCAATCAACTGTAATTTTACAATCTGTCCACAAATCGGCAGGTACCACTATGTCAAACAGACCATCTAAATCCTTCAACAATACCTTTGACACTTTCACAAACCTTTCAACCTGCTTGTACCATTCAATTGGTTTTTCTCTCAGTTTTGGAAAATCATTCGTAAATGACAAAATATCCTGTCTACTCCATGGGACATGTACATAGCCCCCTCCGGGAACTTCTCGCATCGGGTACATTTGATCTGTCTTTCCTGTTTCTTTCATCACATATTCAGAGGCTGTTCTACTGGATCGTGCCTCTTCCTTTTTCTTTGCCCATCGAACTCTCCATTTATCTAAGTCTCCCCATTTTTGCAAAACTGTCATTAACTCCTTTACTTGTAATTTTCTTCCAGCTGCGTTCATATTTTCTAAATCTTTGTCTGAAAAATCTGCTCTATATGGTTTCTGCAACACCTTTGATCTCCCTATTTCAATTCCCATTTGCAAAGCCAAATCTGATAATTTTTCATGAAATATTTTTACATTTCTGGTGATACTTCTGCATATGAACAATAATTCTTCTTCATTGTAAGCATTTAGGTGATCTAGCCCTACATTTCCTGCTATTATTTCTTCTAATTCGACCTTTAATTTATAAATATCCAAAATTTTTGGAGGTGTACACTGCTGATCTGATCCTTGTGCCCACCTTTCTAAGTCTTCTGGACTAATTACAGTGACACTTTTTGCTCCTGATGAAGTTATCAAGTTTACCTCTTTTGAGCACCCAGGTGTAGTTCTTCTGGGAGTACTATTGACAGAATCTCGAATTGGTAAATCCATTAATGATATTGTAGATTCACAATCACTAAAATGATCCTCAACCATTACTGTTGCTTCCGGTTTTGGAATATTCACAGGAGTAGGCATAACTAACGGTGGTGGACAACTTCCCTGATTTCCATATAATGGAACTACTGGACCAATTGTTACAGGTATGGTCAAAGAATCAGGATGTACTTTTATCTGTGTTATCTTCTGTATTAATTCTGCTCTGGTCTTCTCTAGGGCTTCTTTCTCTTTATCGTGAAGTATCCTACTGGGGGTGAAATCATGCACTACCTGTGGCACTAATGGAGTTTTTAATACTGGGGCACTTGGGGTACATCCACTTGTCCCTTCCTGATATGGTGGGGGATTCCTTAATATTTCTTCTATAAATTCATCTTCGGAATCTCCATTTCTCATTAAATGCTTTGTCTTTTCTGTGCATTTCTTCCCTAACAGTTCTTCTTCCGTAAATATTGGATATAATCCTTCTGTAAGCATTGCCCTCCTCCACTGTTTCATCTGACCGTCCCTAGACTCATGTTGATATCTGGGGAAAAATCCTCAATAACCCCTATTACTCCTGGATCGGTCACGTTCAAATGCCTCGGTTTCCCATTCTTCTAAGGCTTCGTATTGAGTTAATCTAGGTCTAGGTTCTAAGTCATTCATCCTCAATCTTAAATTTTGAAGAATTCTTCCATTGAAGGTACCATTCTCGGGAAATGCTAATATCCCATCATTTTTGGTATATTCTATCCAATTCTCCATCCATACACAAGTATGATAACCTCTCTCCATCATCATGAATGAAGCGGGCGTTTTAGCTGGTGGAATTATAATTCCTTCTCTAGTTTTGATTGGTTTATCCTTTTTAAAATAATTCTTAATCTTTTGCAGAAAGGACATTTTTCTCTTTTCTCCGTACATCTTTGGTAAATCTCGATGTATATAATTATATTCTAAAAACACAGGAATCTCCTATCCGGACGAGTTCCTGTTAAAGTCGGATCGCGTTCTAACATGCAATCTCTATCCACTAAGATTTTAGCTTCTAAAATATCAACCAATCAAATGTCTACTAACTTTTATTTCTGAACCAATCCTAACGCGGCCTTTCGGTGACGTTTGTCTGTCAACCCCTCCTTTACAATCTGCGTTTCTCTGTCCCTCGCTGTTTCAACCAATCCCAGCGCGGCACCTGTGACGTCAGTACTGCTCCTGACTACTAACCCCTCCTTTACAAGAGTCGTTCCACACCCGCTGTTTCAACCAAACCCAACCCGGCGTTTGTGACGTCAGCTCCCTCTCCGGCAGCTGACCCTCCCTTTACAAAATCTTACGCAAACTTTATTTTCTCTATAAATCTTAATTAAATTTCAGTAACAACATAAAACATTCGCTATCATGCCAGTTTCTCTAAAATAGAAAAGATAGTTTTCTCTCATACTTAGTAAAACCTTTCCGTTTACTAAACATACACTACGAGTAAAACCCTTCCGTTTACTCTTCACACAAGCTCCAGAAGTATCTGTTACTTCTCCAATGTTACCCTTTCTAGGTGATATAACATCAAATTTTCACCAGCGTACTCTTTTGCTATTACTCACGCATAGATTCCCTAACCAGTACTGATAGTCCTGCTTAACTTTTCAGTACTATTTCTGCCTGACAGATAACCTCACTGCAGTATGGCTTCCACTTACCAACCGCTATTCAATTTTCCCCGGGATTCTGGACAACATAAAACAAACTTTGAATACACGGATGTTAGTTCATAAAATATAAAATTCTCATTACCCAATTAACAAAGAGTAACCATCCTCTGCTTACCAGAAAACTGATCCAGCGCGATATTAGCAAACAGCATTCATACACTAGATACTCACTTGGGCCCATACATTCATACTACACTAATACTTACGCTGGGTTTATCAGTTGTTACTCTTTATCAAATCCCTGCTACCAATTACCTTCTGATTGAAGAGTAATGACTTACCAATGAATCCTTTGCTAATTGGGAAGTTTAAAATGAGTGACATTCATTATAATACATAATCCTGAAATAACCACTGAGTCAGGAAGTTTTAAAATGTTTATCTAAAGATTTAGCAGAGTAAATTACAGAAACACATGGTACTTAATCGCACATCATAGATGAAGTAGAGAATAATAATTATTGATTAATGACGGTCCCTCAGAAAGGAGAAGATAGAGACAGCAGCGCAACTAAAGGTTGCTTTTATATTGACCTAAATGCGAGAACCAAACCCCTGGCCAAGGAGTTGGAAAGATTAGGACCCAGGAAGGATGAAGAGCAAAGACCTCCTTCAGGATCAGGACAGGACCGGTGACCTCTCTACAACGACGCCTGCGTCGTTCCCCTCTCTGGTACTTCGCTTCTCTTCGATTCTCCCGTTTCTTCCTTCTAATGGATTCCGCCGCCCCCACCTCAGGACCTCTCTGGACAGCGGTTCAGCCTGCAATCGATCAGCTCGTATGTCTGGTCTTCCTAATGCTGAGCAGCATCTGCCTCTTGCATTCTGCGGTCTGCTCTGAGCTAAAAGCGCTAAACTAATTACTAATTCTATATCTATTATACCCTTCTACGCCCATGTACCTCCCCTTAATGTTGCTAAAATATGGGACCACTACTTCTGATTGGACAGGGACAGGGGGTGGATTCTCACACCATATGATTTTAGTTCATTTTCTGTAGACCATTGTCTTTAAACTACCGCCCATCCAATTTTATACATTTGCTTTATTTCCCACCCGTCTTCACGACAAATGTTATATATTCTTCATATACAAAGTTTCAATGTTCAACAGGAAAGGCAAGAGCACATCAGCATCGGCCACCAGGTCATGGCCTTGGACGACGTCCAGGTTGATTTCATTCTTTGGCAGCCAAGGAGGACACATGCGCAGAATCATTGTCTCTCGAGTTTCAGATCACCAACCCCAGGCCCAAGTTTACGAACTAATAAAAGTCAAAGAAGAAAATATTAAAATCACAAATAATAGGTTTCACTGTATACCCACTCTTTCTACTCTATCCCCATTTACTTATAAATCTATCCCGCATTAGTAGCGTTAAGAAAACGACAAATTAATAATAACACAAGAGCAAGCTGAAGCAAGTGAAAACATCAAGCAGCCATTTTAGAGCACACTGCGCAGAAGCGGAAATTTCCCACCAAGCAAAGAATGACGTCACACCATGTGATATGGATGAGACATGCGCAGTAAGGTTCCCGCGCTTTAGCGGCCATTTTAGAAAAAGACAAGCGTTACTTGTTAGTTAGAACACATAGGCAAGCTTCCTTGCTATTCGTGTAATGTATGCAACGTTAGTATAAACAATACATAATTACTAAATTAATACTGTGAGGTGATTGCATTCAAGCAAGTCTCATTTTTGAGTCCTTGCTCCATCAAAATCTTGCATAATTCTGTCTACCAGTATTGTGAGGCTGGGTTATTGCGTGAGGAAATAGTTGATGCAGGAACCATGCATACCTGAAAGGAAAGAATATTGCTCAGTTCTAGGATGTTGAGCCCTCCAGATATCGTCTACGTCAAGAATCTGCTTGACCTGTAGTTGACTTCTAGTGTAGTCTATCTAAGTCATCATTTAATGTAAAATTTAAATCACCCCCAAGACTAACAGGCGGCTTGGAATCTCTGTGCCAGTAATGAGCCCATGTGACTTACAGTTGACCTCTGCAGGCCGGGCAGATGATATGCACAGCAAAGATTAAAATTCTTCACATCACAAGCTCCAGATATCGCCGCCTACCGGCCCTGAGGGGCCATTCACACACCCCTTTCTATGAATAGTATTTGTTTCCTCATGAGGGTTGCTAGGCCTCCCCCCCCACAAACGTTTCCTGCATTTTGCAATAAGTTAATTTTAGATGTGTTTCCTGCATAATTTCATGTACCATCCCCTGGTTATCTTGCTACCAAGACTGGTAGTATTCCTGGTAAGAGTGGAGCTTTGCTGTCCCCTGACATCCATATTCGTTACACTGACTGTACCTTCCTCAGGGCTTTAAGTGGGATGAAAAAACTGGGGAGGGGGGGGTCTCTCAAAGGAGTGTGGCTGATGTAATTAAGGAAGTGGCTTAAAAACATTTAAGCTAAGAATCTGTGCTTCGCATAGTGTGCCACATGACTGATATTTTGCTGCTTCTGTCATTGCATCCAGATTTATAATACAACAAGTAACGTTACACCTACAACAAACCAGGAATATTGGCTTTACCAATGGTTGTTTGTTGCAAAAAGTTGTACATAATATTGAAAATGCTTCGGCTCTGTTGGTAGAGGTTGTGGCATAACGCTAGAGCTGTCGACTTTGGAGATGGGGAAGCAGGTCCAAGTGTCGGGTCAGCTCAACATCCTGTGTTTCTGGGCAAACCACTTAATCTCAGTGGCGGAGGAGCGTCGCCCCACTGCAAGCTGAATGCAAAAAATAAAATGATAATAACGTTCGTTATTATCATTTTGTTTTCTGATTTTAGCTTGCAGCTAAAGCCAGGCGGGCGGAGCTAGGCTCCCCCCGTCACTGGGGCAGGAGTGGTGGCAGCACCTAAAGTGCGCATGGCGGTTTGGCCGGCCGTCTCGGGCCAGCCAAAGCGTCATGCGCACTTTGCATGTTCTCCACCCAGGCTGCATTACAGACTGGGTGGAGAACATGCACAGCCTGCCAGCCCCTGTCTGAGCGCCGAACCACGGCGCTCAGAGCAATCACAACGCTGCGTTGTGAATGGTCAGGGGATTCTGGGCAGCTATGTGCTTCCTGCTGAGACTGGAGGAGGACGGAGAAAGAAGAGCGAGCGGTCGGTGGAAAAGATGTAAGTTGTATATTTTTTTATTATTCCTCTCCCCCCCCCGCCTCATCGCCCCTGGGTGCTAGCAGCCGATACTGCTTAATTCCTCCGTGCCTACCAATAAATAAATATGGCAATGTGTAATGTAGCTGGTGCTCACATAAAGAGCGCCAATACCTTTGGGTGGAGTTTGCGCTATATAAAGCTGCAAAAAAATAAAAGCTACATCAAAAGCAGTGAACAGCTGCAGAATAAAGATTTCTTTTCCACCATGAGGGTGTCGGCAAAAATGGAGATCCCGATAGGGACTCGTCTCAGCATCTGCTTTTTAGAGCTGCCGGTGCTGAGCACCAGCAGGACCCGGCCCACTTAAAGCCCTGACCTACGTGCTGATGTCCATAATACCCGGTCTTGTCCAACTGCCATGTAATCTGCTGTTCTATTGAGAACTTTGTACCTTACATTTAACAACAAACTCTTCTGTTCCCCCTTCCCTCCAACAACCCTCCTTCCCACCACCTTCAGCACCTGGTTTACAACTACCCACCACCACAAATCGCAGGGAGTCCGTCATCCCCAAATACCCAAATATATAACTCTTGTAGTTAAATTATGGAGAATGAGCCATTCCTGTCTCTCCTGTTTACGACTGTCTAGTTACAAATTTATATTTAACTTGCAGCAGTGTTAATTCAAAGCATCGATGCAGTTTTTCTGCTGATGAGTAGACAATTACTATGACTAGTTTTTGGGTTTCCTTTACGGGTTGTCCCTCCTAAACATATACTTTATGGTAATCGAAGTGAGCTACACCTATTGTACCATGTCCAGGCGTAACCATTTCATTGTAGGCTGTGCGATGTCCATTTAGTTTCTCTCAGTGTCTGCTGCCGTCATTGCATCTTAGGTAATGTAGTTCCCTGTGTGTTGATTGGGGGGACAGTCCACCATCCCAGCGGCGGCTCCTCCGCTAAGGTGGAGGAGCATCGCCCCACTGCATTTTGAGCAGTGGATAAAATAAAAATAAAATGATAATAACAGTATGTTATTATCATTTTATTTTTCCCTTTTATGGGCCAGACGGGGATTGGCTGTGTCACAGCCAGCAAGGCTGCATTGCAGCGTTGTGATTGGCTGGGGGAGCCTGTTTGTGCTTCCTGCTTCAAGCAGGAACAGAAGAGGACGATGCGAGGCAGTGGTCCAGGAGCAAGGTAAGTCATTTTTTTAAATGTATTTTTCTATCGCCTCCCCTCCCCCCCCCGCCCCACCCGTGCTACTTGGTGGCAGCCACCACTGGCTGCATCCCATCCTGCTCCGTCTTGCCCGAGAGCTCACTGGACCGGCTTGTCTGCAGTCCTACTACTAGCATGTTTCCTGGCAACTGGGTACCATTTCTTAATCTATTCCCATGCCTCATCTGTCAGTGGAAAGGTCCATGGCTTTCCATTTGATATGATGTGTAGCTTACTCCTCCCCTGATCAAACTCCACTGTAGGCAGATATTATGTTAATTCCAATTCCTTACAGCTGGGCACCTGGGAGAGAGGTAGAGCAGTGGGATTCCTGTTTAGCTATGGCTTAAATACAGCTTTAACTCTTTCAGCATCCTCATTTAATAAAAAAAATACATAAATACATAAAAATACATAGGTAGAGGAGTTGTGGGTCAACCGTATTCATCCACTGGCCAGTTCAGCTGTCATCCATGTTTTTCTTCCACCCACCACAGAAAATTAGCACACAGAATTTTGCAATGGGTCAGGCAACTTCAGCTATTGGCTTCCTTGCACTGTGAGTGACAATATTTTTCCTGACCATATCTGGACATCTATCTAAAAAGAAATTCACTTCAGTGCCAGAGCTGGTGGGCCACTACTTTAGCTTGCCAGTGCTTTTTTACTATTCTTAATATTTGTATTAATTTTTTTTGTCATATTAAAAGAGGTTGACCCCTTATCATAACTTTGTATATTTAGATTTTTGGTGGGTTTGTACTACCGAGAGCAGGGAGCGGATTGTGGCCTCCGCCTGGGAGACGGTATCCACTCTGTCTCTTTTTATGTGGATGATCTGCTCCTTTAACTCAGGGATGTACACTGGATATCTGACGCTCTCGCTCTAACAACCAATCGTTTTGCCAATATCTCTGGCCTGAAAGTAAACTGGGCTAAATCCTGCCTGTTTCCCTTCACGCCTGCATAGCCAACCCAGATCTTACTTTCAAAGGAGTTCCAATACCCTGGCAGCCCTCTACGTTCCGGTACCTGGGCATCCGGGTCTATCATTCACCAACAGACCTATTTGATGGTAATCTCACACGCGCTGCCACAGCCCTTAAGTCCCAGATGGCCTTTTGGCAAACGCTACCACTATCAGTGGCGGGTGTATAGCCCTCCTTAAAATGGTTGTTCTCCCCTGCCTCCTCTGTTACTTTGCTAACCTCCCCCTTTATGTCCCAGCCACTGTACCAAACCTCGAACAGTACTACCTCACTTCCCAACTACAATGGGGAGCAGCCCTAGGCCTCCGGTCCAGTGCGCCGCTTTCCTGCCACCAGCCTCGTCTGCCTGCACCTTGCCCTGAGCCTGTGGATGCCGGTTCAGTCCCGGGGACTGCGACCTGTTTGACGCACTCCAACGTCCCCTGGACCACTCTTCCACCTGTGCCCTTGTTTATTTGTGCCCTTATTTCCTTATTTTATTTATTGGTGCCCTTAATTTATTTTATTTGTGCCATTCTTGTGCCTTTTGCCGCCGGTGACTCGCTTACAGTCACAGCCCCCTCTCTCCGTTTTTCCCGCTCCCGCTCTTTCACAATTTCTTCCCTCCTGCCTCCCTGCTAGCCCCTCCCACCTCCCAGAACTACAAATGAAGGACACTGCGCGGCCTCTGTGAGCAGCCCTAGACCTACGGTCCAGGGTGCCACTCTTCTGCCTCTCCTGCCACCAGTCCTGACAGCGTTGTCTGCCTGCACCTGGCCCTGAGCCTCTGGACGCCGGTTCGGTCCCGGGAACCGTGACCAGCTTGTTGTCTTTCGACATCCCCTGGCCCCCTCTTCCACCTGTGCCCTTGTTTATTTGTGCCCTTATTTTATTTATTGATGCCCTTAATTTATCTTCTTTGTGGCATTCTTGTGACTTTTGCAGCGGGTGACTCGCTTGCAGTCACCACCTCCTCCCGCCGTTTTTCCCCACTCCTGTCCTTTCATGATTCCCGCCTCCCTGCTAGCCCCACCCACTTCTCAGGATTCCAGATGGAGGCTGCTGCGCAGCCGTGTGCAGCAGGCGGGACAAAGGCCAGGTGCCAGGACACCTGGCCTTCCCGCCACCCGCCGATACACCGCCAAGCAACTCCTGGAGTTGGACCCCGGATACCGAAATGACAGCTGCTTCACCTTGCACCACAATTAACCAAAGGACCCTTCACCTGCTGACACTGCCACTCTTCCTGCAACACTAGCTACAAAGGATCCCGCACCACTCCCGCCCAGAAGACCACGAATAACTCGGAACTGCTCCAATGTATCCTGTTCAACGCCCGCTCCTTCTGCCAACACACCATGGAAATATGGGACCCCATCGCCGTCCTCTCCAGGGACGTTCCCTTGAACCCCTCCTCGAACCCCGACATCACCACCGCCACTCCTGGCGGCTACAAGATGATACACTGAGGCCGCACCAACAAACAAGGGGGAGACATCTCCATCATCTTCAAGGAAACCATCATATGGACCATCACTGACGATGACCCCACGCCTCTCATGGAACACATCAACTTCCAACTACAGACAGACGCGAAGACCACGATAAGAGGCACCATCGCTCACAGATCCCGAGACCCTGACCTACTTTCTGCAATGCCATCGCCAACCTCATCACCCCCCGGCCATCAACTCCCACCACTACATCCTACTCGGCGACCTCAATTTCCACATTGATGACCCCAACAATGCCAACTCCATTGCCCGCCTGGAGAACCTGAACAACATCGGCCTCACCCAACTGGTCACTGAACCCACACACAAGGCTGGACACACACTCAACCCCATTTTCGCCTTCCGTGACAGAATCAAATTCAGCCACACAACAGAACTCACCTGTACCAACCACGCTGTCGTACACTTCACCATCTCTGACGCCCAGCACACCATCACTCAGAGTCACATCTCTTCCCAACGTAACTGGAGCAAAGTCACCAAAACTCAGTGGACACAGGCCCTCACCACTACCCAACCCGAAGCCTCAGCAGATCTCAAATAGGCCATCCAGAATTTCTCCACATGGATCACCAACTACGCCAACAGAGTCGCCCCACTGAAACAAACAAAAAATCCTCAAAACAAGCCAGCCTGAACACCCCAGAGCTCAGGACCACCAAGTGCAACTGCTACCAACTAGAAAAGCGATGATGTGTTACGAAGAACCCCGCCGACAGAGGCACTCACAAAACAGCCCTCAGCAACTATCACCTACACATCAAGAAAGTCAAGAAAGCACCTATCACCTATGAATTGACACCGTGGCCAACCACATTACAGAACTCTTCAAAATAGTCAAAATAGTCAAGGAATTTTTCAATCCAACAGCCACAGAGAACACCATCCACCCCTCCCAAGAACTCTGAGACACCCTCTCAGACTATCTCCAGCCCTGCCAAGTACCACGCATCAGGCATTAGACCAAGGCACGAGTCGGGGGTACACGCGGGTGGACGGCGCTCACCCACTATTTTCACAGGGTGGACGCCGTCCACCCTGCCAAGAAGTTGGGCCCCACTGAAAAATATGCTGAATTCGTCCCGGTGTAATTTGCAAACACCGGGACACATTCAGCAGCGCCTGCACGTTGTTGTCTGCTTTCGATCCGCAACAACCTGCAGGCGGGACGGGGCTTCCTTAGTTCAGACTCCTGCTGGGCCCATTACAAAGGCCGAATCTGAGGGGTCATCAGGCCTGGTTTTGTTCAAGTCTCCTGGCTGGGAGCAGTCAGGAGCCTCACACCTAGAAGCAAATGCAGCAGAGGGGAAACAAAGTCTGCATGCGCTGTAAGAAGTGTGTTGGTCTTTCCCAGTATTTACACAAAATAAATAGCAGTTATATAGTGCTTGCTACCCCTGAGGAGGCGTGGTAATAATTTAAATATCACTATTTGTTCTTGTAAAGCACTATGGGTAGAGGAAGCTTTACGCTGACAAAAGGCAACATTGTTTTATGTGTAGCTTACAAAAGTGTGAATCTTCTTCCTAAATCAGGAGGGTTTGCATGTGTACTCGAAATGTGCTCCAATGTACTCATGATAGACATGGTAAACATATATATGAGGGCCTAAGATCTGATGTCACTTCTTATGATGTCACGTGCCGTGATGTCACGCGCCGTGATGCCACTTGAATACTGATTACCTAGGTTAGTCCCCCCACTTCTTTTTTTAGGACTTGTGCCCTGCATTAGACTAACACATTTTAATGTGGTGGTCCGCATCACCGCATTAAAATGCATTAATCAGGCATTTTGACCACTGCGCACTCAGCCGAGCCTGGGTCAAGCAGCCAGGTAGTGACTCGGACCGCTGTCACAGCTGCATTTAAAGCAGTGGCGAGTGCGGCGTTCAAGTGCGGAATCCAAGTGCTCAATGAATGAGGGCTGGAGCAGAGAGCCATGGTGGGGCTGCATAGCCGACTCCTGCACCGTGTCAGGGTGAAATGAGCATGTCCAGGAGCCCTGGAGTCGGCCCTGGGAGCTGCAGCATAATTTTTAATATTAAACAACACAGTATTTAAATGTTTATGTGGAATGCGCAACTATAGCACACAACTTTTAACGTGGCTCCAGATGCTTACATGTGCAATGCAGTACGAATTACATTAAACAAATCGAAAGAAATTGGGCCGCAGACCACAATCGACTCTCCAGATGTGTGAAAAAGGCTGCTTTATTGAAGACAGGTGCACCTTACAAAACATAACCTTGGCCTTTGCCTCACAAAACTATAACTAGCTATACAGGGTTCAACTACGTATCCTCCTCCCCCACCCCTAAGGTTTCCCCAAACACCTTTGCAATTTATTTAACAGACCCCAACTTGATCGATAACTTTCGCCCCTTTAAAACCTTGTAACCTCTTCTCAACCTGTCTAAAGATCTATCTACTCGATCAATAACTGTTAACCCTTTAAACCCTGTAACCTCTTCTCTACCTGTCTAAAGATCTATTGACTAAGTATATCCTATCCTAAGCTCATAACCTGCTTGTCCCCAACCATAAAATGAAACAGTAAAACTGGCCAGAAATAGCTACCCAACGCCTTGCACCTGCTTCAAGCGACAACCAAAATACATATCGTTTGCCCCTTGATACACCTGTTCCCAACGAAAAAGCCTGAAACCCCCTCTTAACAGAAACCAACCCCCCCTCCTCCCTTTAAAGGGTGGGTAAAAAACCTTTTTCTGACTGGTCGGCCGCCGTGTCACCTTCCAAAATAGTGACATGGCGCCCGAAATGGTCGGCTAAGTACCCCTGTCCGGTAGCCCAAACGAAGCCCAAAGAGAGCCCAATTGGGCCCGGACCGCACCACGCGGCCCAAAAACCCCAGGGGTGCAAACCTCCCTGACGGTCGGCCGCCCCCTCAAAGCCCATTGGGCCGCAGAGCGCAGAACGGACCACAATCGACTCTCCAGATGTGTGGAAAAGGCCGCTTTATTAAAGGCAGGTGCACCTTACAAAACATAACCTTGGCCTTTGCATCACAAAACTATAACTAGCTATACAGGCTTCATCCACGTATCCTCCTCTCCCCACCCCTAAGGTTTCCCCAAACACCTTTGCAATTTATTTAACAGACTCCAACTTGATCAATTCCTTTCGCCCCTTTAAAACCTTGTAACCTCTTCTCAACCTGTCTAAAGATCTATCTACTCGATAGACCCTTTAAACCCTGTAACCTCTTCTCTACCTGTCTAAAGATCTATCTACTAAGTATATCCTATCCTAACCTCATTACCTGCTTGTCCCCAACCATAAAATGAAACAGTAAAACTGGCCAGAAATAGCTACCCAACGCCACTCAAAAATTGTACATACGACTTTTCTGACCACCCCCACCCCTCAGGCCCTTTCTAGGATATCTTCATATGTCCAGAGCTACATCTAGGACTTCCTTTATTTGAATCAAGTACACCTCCATCCCGAAGCGAGACAAATGCAACCCATCATCTCTGACAAAATACATCGCTGTATACTTTAGCTCTGGATGCTCCACCCTACCCAGTCCTGCCTCCCTGCAAATAACCCTCATGCACCAGGCATATCAGGGGCTCCTCACGGGCCCAAAGTCCTACTGACTTCCTGACCTCCCTTTGATCCGTCTTCGAGTGCGTGAGAAAGATGGTGACTGCGTTGCTCCCCTTTTCGCACCCCTGTACCTCACCCCACTGCAGTCCTGAAACCCCTTTCCTTCCCAACAACTTTGACACTCTGAATGCTTAGAAATACAATCAAGATATTAACACAGCAAATAAAACCGCTCCCTGCCAACTGATGCATATTCTTGGTAGCACCTCTATCATTCTGCCCAACATATCCTTTGTCACCGGCAACCTGACCAGCTGTCCCCTACCCGATTCCCTGGCCCAACCCTCTAGCATACGCTTCCCCAGCTCACCTGCTGTCGGGGCATATCTCCACATTAACTTGCCCATGAACGCTATTCCTGCCAGCTTCGCCGCTATAGTAACCTTCAACAAACCCCTCTCAATCAGGGCCAAGATGAACTGTATGACCTCCTCTTCCCTGGCCCACGTCCCAGACCTCCTCTTCGCACCTCCCTGCAGAAATTCCTGCCACGCCTGTCTGTATGCCTGTCTCGTAGAAACAGCTAACGACCCTACCACCAACTGCAGCATCCTTTTTCTCCTACGGACCACATCCCTTCAGGCACCGGCGTCCTGTGGGATTCCGCCTCTGTGGCCAGCCCATGGAACCTCTCCCACTGCGAATGAGACAAAGCATCCACAATGTCATTGTCTACACCCGGGACGTGCTTTGCCCTAAACTGTATGTCATACCTTAGGCAACTTAGCATGAATATTCTCATTAGCTTTAGGACCTGCTCATCCCCTGCTGACTGCTTGTTGACCACCTGCACCACTGCCATGTTGTCTACCCTGAAAGGGACCCTTTTATGTGGTAGCCTCTGCCCCCACACCGTGACCGCTACCACTAAGGGAACCAATTCTAAAAAGGCAATGCTCCTGCCCCCGCCCTTTCAATGATGCGGCCACTCTTCCGCACACCACTTGCCCTGCCAGAACAGCCCGAACACGCATGCTTCAGCGGCGTCCGAGAATATATGAACATCCCATTCCCACTCCTCTGCTGCGGGCACCACATTCGTAACTCCTCTTTTGTCCCTGCTGACAAGTGCATGTGGTGGTGTGGCAGCGTGAGGCCTGACAATGACCTGCTCAGTCTCCTGCAAAATGTCCGTCCTGCCCTAACCACCCTGCATGCGAAATTCAAATGTCCCAGTAGCACTTATACCATCCTCACAGTCACTTTCTTTTTGGCCAAAATGTCATCAATCAACAACCTCATGTGCAGTTTTTTATCCTCTGGTAACCTGGCCTCCATAGCCACGGAATCTAGTTCAATCCCCAGAAAGGACAAAACCGTGCTTGGACCTTGTGTCTTCTCCAGCACCAGGGGCACACCCAGTGTCCCCATGAGCTCCTGGAAACTTTCCAGCTACTGCTGGCAGTCCGTCGAACCAGGCCGCCCCACCAGGAAAAAGTCATCAAGGTAGTGTGTCACCGTCTCCTTTCCCGTTTTCCAAGAGAAAACCCATTGCAGGAATGAACTGAACTTTTCGAACAGAGCACATGATATTGAACACCCCATGGGTAAATCCTTATCCACAGAAATGTTCCCATCCACTTGAATACCCAGCAGCTGGAAATCCTCCGGGTGTACTGGCAGCAACCGGAAGGCGGCCTTGATGTCACCTTTTGCCATCTCGGCCCCCTTGCCAACCCCTTCCACCAGGGCCCTGGCTACGTCCACTGAGGAGTACGAAACTGATATCAGGTCTTCTGATATGAAATCGTTCACTGACCCCCCCTTCTGGCCATGACAAATTCTAAATTAATCGATACTGGCCTTGCTCCTTTTTTGGCACCACCCCCACAGGAGAAATAATCAGATTCTTTATCGGGCTAACTGCGAATGGCCCCTCCGTGCGCCCTTCTTGTACCTCCTTTTGCAATTTTCCCCAAACAACTGATTTGTGAGCCGCCACCGACTTCAGATTCTCTGCCCATCTTGCCAACCTCGGGCCCTCATACCCCAATTTAAAACCTTCCCTGAAACTCGTACTCAATATTCGAGCATCATGTTCTCGTGGGTAATGTGCTAGCCAGGCCTCTAAACATTCCAGTTTAATGGGCGTATGAGCCTTTGCCCATGTAACCCTGTGCCCTCGCCCTTCCCTGCCTCCCATTCCCTGCTGTCCGCTATTCGCACTCTGGTGTTGGAAACCCTGGCCCCCTGTCTGGCCCTGCGTACCCTGCACCGAAACACTGTACCAATGGGTACTTTCCTGAGCATTTCGAGCATTCATGCCGAAATCTGCAATATTCCTTTGTTATAATCCCAACACGCCCCCGGTCCTCCCCCTGTTGTTTTCGGAGTGTATCCCCCCGTGGGTGGGGCAACTTTGAATGGGACGGTAAACTAAAGGCAGCCCACTGGCTGTGTACGTTGTCTTCCCCAATTTGACCGCCCCCATTGTCTGTTGATACAAATCTGTGTCGCTCTCCCCCCAGTTTGTCTCGGGGTCCCATGCTAATCTGGATCGGAACTCTTCGTCATAGTGTGACCATGCATAACCCCCGTACGTCAATTGTGCCCTCCTAACTACGTCCAGGTATTTAAACAAAGCCACAGACCTATCCGGATATTTCTCGCAGTAAACACTTATGAAAATCAAAAAGGCTGCCGTCCAGTTCTCTATGGTCACAGGCACCCTCGGCCGTCGTGATAACTCTAGCTCCTCTTCTTTTGATCCCTCCTTGGATCGCAATTCCCTGTGTAGGAGCTTCAACATGTCTACGTACTCTCCCTTCCAGATTTTTTCTTTCGTAGCTAACATGAGGTGTGCCCCCAATGGTTTCGTCGCGCCCATGTACGGCATTTTAGGCAATCTGACTTCCTTACTTTCTTTGCCCTCTGTCACTTGACTTTTCCCCCGTCGCTCTTGTCCTCCCCTGTACCCTTTATCGCTGCTGAGTCCTTCTGCGCCTTGTCGCATGTCGTCCCCCCTTCTTTGCCCTTATCTGCCTCCTTTTCCATCTTCTGCCCTTCTGTACCAACCCCTGTGTCCTGTACGTATTGTCCTTTGCATAATTTGATCTTGCTGTCCCCTTCCTCCCCTCTGGCATCCGTCTTGGTGGACACCCTCTGCCTTGGGCTATCTGTCCTACCATGGCCCCCTTTCTTACCTGGCGTCAAGGTCGGTGTCCTCACTGGGTCCAATCGCCTAACCAGTCGTGCAGAGGGTTGAGTCGCCTGAGGCTTGACCGGGAACTCCGCCTCCTGTCCCGCATCCTGCAACATACTAGGCACAAAATTACTTGTCCCCCCCTTCTTCGTCAACTATTTCCCCCTCCTCCAAACTATCCTCATCATAGTCTAATGGTATGTCCTCCCACTCCCCCTCTTCTTGCCCTCTTTGTACCCCCCGTGCCTCGCATCTTGAATGAATTCCTCTAATGTGCACCCTGTAATTGGCGGGGGCTCCCGCTGCCCTTCCGCCTCCTGTTTCCTTTTTTGTATTGACTCTGTCACCGCCGCCCTAGAGGGCACCTCTGACCAACTGGGCTGTCGCCCAGACGTGACCCTCCCAGACCTCCACTCATCCTTGCCACCATATTCTCTCGCCGTGGTCCAGCTGCCCGCCCTAGACCCTGTCTTCACTTCCTCCCGGTATCGTGGAGCCGCATGCGACTCACCTGAGGTATGCGCCGTCCCCGCCCGTTGATCCTGTAATGAAAATGCAAGGTCCGGCAGGCCGTGGTTAGTATCACTATCTGTCCCTGCCTGCCCCTGGTCCGGGCACCACTTCCAATACCCCCCTTGACCTGACCCGCCGGCGGGTGCCTGCCTAAACCCCCCTACCTCCCCCACTCCCCCGACTGACCGACCCCACCCTTGCCCGGTCCCGCCGAGTGTCTCCCCCTCATTGCCGGTCCCACCCCCCTCCTGTCCTCCTTACGCCCATATACTCTGGCCGGCGGCTGTCTCTCCCCCACTCCCCCCAGGCCCCTCCTCCTCCCCCTCACTCCATTCTAACAGCGAAGCTAGCCTTCTCCCTGCCAAGCTTGAAACCCTTTTCTCGCCCCCCTCCCAGGCGCTAACCTACCCCCCCTGGGATCCCCTGCGCCCATCCCCCTCCGCAGACCATTTGTCCCTCATCCCCCAGGGGGCCCTGTCCAACCACCCCGTATGTCCAGGGCCGCACCCGCCTCATCCCTGGGCCCCAGCCCCCCCTCCTCCCCTTCTACCGCAGCCGCCTCATCCCTGGGCCCCAGCCCCCCCTCCTCCTCCTCCCCTTCTAGGACTGCCTGGGGCTCCCCATCCTCCCTCCCCCGGGTGTCCCACTGCTTCCAACCCTCCTTTTCTTCCCCGGACCCCACCCCCCTCCCCTGCCCCTTGCTCGCTCTCCTCATGAACGGCCCTGGGGTCTCCACCAAAACCCGCTTCTGACCCTCCCGTTCGACAGCAACCTCCAGGACCCCATACCCCCCGGGCACCCAAGATGCTGCTCCCCTCTTGATTGTGACACCTGCGGCGATCAACGCCGCCAGACCCTCATGGCGCTTATTTTCGCGCACCGCTCCTCCCTTCCCCATCACAAATGCAAGGGCGGGTCGCCTCGCGGCGCTCCTCCCCCTTTTTCCCCTCTTTTCAGGGCCCGCACTCGCTCCGCGGCCCCTGCTACGTACCTGCTCACTCTTTTTCCGGGCCCCGGTCCGCGGCGGAGAACATGCCAGCACCGCCACGATCTCGGCCGCGCGACGAGGCGGCCGGGCTGCCTTCTCACCATGGCTTCGGACGAGGTCCATGCAGCCGGCCTCTGCCAGGAGTCTCATCGCCTCCTGTATTCTCGTGTCCCCTACCGCCATATCAGACAACAAATTCCACACTCTAAACCTGCTTAACTGTACCTACACTGCCAAACGCTATACCACTAACTACCCTACACTGAAAAAACCTTTCCCTAACTGGTCGGCCGCCGTGTCACCTTCCAAAATGGTGACACAGCGCCCGAAATGGCCGGCTAAGTACCCCTGCCTGGTAGTCCAAACGAAGCCCAAAGAGAGCCCAATTGGGCCCGGGGTGCAAGCCTACCTGACGGTCGACTGCCCCCCTAAGCAGTGTTGCCAGATTGGGCTGTTTCCCGCACAAATGGGCGACATTTTTCCCATTTGTGAGGGAAAACACTACCCTGGCGGGTTGCGGAAAGTTGGGCGACATTTGCCCTTGTATGCGCAATATCTGAGGTGTCGCCGGCGCCCACAGATGCTCTGTGATCACGGTATTCAAATCAGGGCTGTCAATCATTCATAGCGCGAACGTGCTACTTATGACGGCCCTGCTTCATGTTGCTGGCCTGCCCCCAGAGAGAATGGACCAATGATGTTACAGGGGCAGGCCTATCATCAATTCTTTTTTTTAAAGTTTTGAATCATTGCCTCTTGGTGCGGCGGTCCGGCCTCGGAGTGCTGTGGAGTTCGCGAGAGGGAGGAGTCAGGGAGGAGTCAGGCGTGTCACGGCAAGGGCTGGCTGGCCTACCCTGCAGTGCGTGAGAGTCCCTAGGTGCCCAGCAGGTTTATTACGGTAAGATTAGTGGTCGAAGTGTGCACTTCTCTTGCTCTGCCGCTGTCAGCTGCCCCCCTCTCTTTCTTCCTCTTATTCCCTCTCTTTGTGTCTCTCTCTCTCTCTCACTGATCCTCACGTGCTTCAATAAACATCTCTTACCTTCTGTCATTTATTTGATGTGCTGTTGTTGTGGTGTACTTGAAGTATTGGAATAGTTAATGATTTCCTTTCCAGAACTACATGTGAAACTCACGGCTTGTTAGCTAATGCATTTGTGTGACTTTCCAATTACAGGATACCCTTGCTTTGACATTTTGGAAAAAAATCAAAATAAGCGCTTATTCTTTGTAAACTTATTTTGTTGGTATCATACTAGATAGATGAATACAAAAGAGAGTAGGGGGTCCTGGGGAAGTTTACAAGAGCAGCGAGGATAAGCTCCCCAACCTTTTAATGAAAAAACACAAGAAATCCTCGGGTCTGAGTGCAAGACCATGCAGGAAAAAGAGGCAGCAAATATAAACTCTAGATGCTTCTGGGGGATTCCCTTATTTAGGACTTAATCCCAGTTCCCACCGAAGTGGCATGCTTCATCATCTGGTAGGGAGCTCAGGGATGTTTTTGTTCCAACTCTGAAAAGGATGTACTAAATCCAACAGATGAGAAGGCACTTAACTAGTTGGGTGACAGGCGCAGTGCAAAAAAAGTTTTAAATAGTGAGGAAATTGATGTTAAAACTAGCTACCAGGAGGGACAGGAACTTTATTGACTCGTTCCTAGTGCCAGGATTAAAAACAGAGCACCTGCAGTGTGAACTAATAACTGCATGTGACAAATGAAACCTGGTCTACATGTTTCAGCCTTACCGACCCGCACTGGTGTCACAGCTTTCGTCAGGGCCCTAAGGGAAGTGCTACTGCGCAAAAAATCAAAGTGAGTAGTGAAAAAATAAAGAAGGATAAATACAACACCAGTAATCCCACTTTTTTGTGCATGATTTACTGGTTGTACCTGTGAAAGACAGAAGCAAAAGGAAAATCAAGCATATAAACGTCTCTTAAACAAGCAAGTAGATATATCTATGTGACCATCTGAGACACTATCCTCATACCTGGTCTACTGTGTATAAACAAAATCCACAATAAAATTAAATAGTTGCTTACCCGTTGTGTACGGATAAGAGGCCTCAACTCAACCTGGCCACAGCTCAGGGGAGAGGCACCGCTCTGAAAAAAGGATGTGTACGTGTCAAAGATATTCAGTAATTAATTTGACACACCTCCAAAATACACATTCTATAGAGAAACTGTTCACATAGTAAGCTAGAACACATGGGTGCTTAAAAGTATGTTGACCACCATCATCCAGCGAGATCTGCCTGGAGTGGGGTCTTTATAGTATCACGAGAGCAAAATGCGTTGAGTGCCTAGTATCAAAGGAAGAGACAAGGCACGAAACGCTTGTCTACTCCTGTTGGTGAGGGTTATTAACACAAGCCCAACGACTTGTCACTGTGCCTTAATGTGGTAAAAAAAAAGCTACCCTTTAGACCCCCAAGGAACACAATGATCCTAAGGTCCCTGTACGGTAGCATGCTTGGCCCTATATTATATAGGCCGTCAGGTGTCCTCAATCTTAAGCAAGTTATTCATGAAAAAAATAACTTTATGAAAAAAGACCAAGCTCTGTAGTGGCGGACAGTAATCTCATCCACATGTCTCGATATGTTGGTATGATAAAGGGATATGGCAAATCCAGCCTCCGCCTGAGCACACTCCCCGACGAGCCCACAGAACTGATGGAACACCTTCACTTCAAGATACTGACCAGCCCCACCGCCACCCTCCGAGGAACCCTCATCTACCGACCCCCTGGACCCCGCGGACCCTTCGCCAACTCCATCACCGACATTATTTCCCCGCAGGCCATCGCATCCATCAACTACACCCTGCTGGGAGACCTCAACTTCCACCTCGACAACCAACTGGACCCCAACACCACATCCCTCCTGGACAACCTCCACAACATTGGACTCAGCCAGATCGTGACCGAGCCCACGCACTCAGCAGGACACACCCTCGACCCCCTCTTCACTACAGGAAACTCCATCACCTTCAGCCACACCACCGAACTCCCATGGACCGACCATCGTTGCGTCCACTTCACCTTCAGAACACCCACCATCCACAGACACCAGCACCTGCTCCCACAAAGAAACTGGACCAAAATCACCGACGACCAGCTCACCTCCTCACTCAACAACTCCACCCCAACCATTGCGGAAAACGACGACCCCAACACCGCAGCCCGAATCCTGCATAGATGGATCTCGGACAGCACCAACACCATAGCCCCCCTCAAGAAAAACAACAATACCCGCGCCAAGAAAGCCAGATGGTTTACCACCGAACTTCGAGAGTCCAGATGCACTTCCCGCGCATCGAAAAGGCCTGGAGGAACACCAAATCCACAGAAGCCCACAACAACTTCAGAGCCGCCACCAACGCCCACCATCAACTCATCAGAGGAACGAGGAAAAAAAAGCGATTGAAGACAGAATCTCCACCCACGCGCACAACAGCAAGGAACTCTTCAGCATCATCAAGGAGTTCGCCCAACCCACCAGCGAGTCTACCGACATCCCTCCCTCACAAGACCTCTGCGACAAACTCAGCACCTTTTTCCACCACAAAATCAAGAGCATCTATGACAACTTCGACGAAGACAACCAACACACTGAACCCTCTCCAACCACCCCCGACACCCGGAAACCAGCGATTGACGACTGGACAGCCCTCACCACCGAAGACACACTGAAGACAATGAAGTCAATCCACTCAGGTGCCCCCACGGACCCCTGCCCCCACCACATCTTCAACAGAGCCGCCGACACCATCGCACCCATGCTCCGCCACACCATCAACCGCTCCCTGGCGACCGCCTCATTCCCCGACGACAGGAAACACGCCGAGGTCAACCCCCTCCTAAAGAAACCCTCAGCCGACCTCAAAAACTACAGACCCATCTCCCTGCTCCCGTTCCCAGCGAAAGTCATCGAGAAAGCCATCAACAGCCAACTCGCCACATTCATTGAAGAACACAACATCCTCGACTCCTCCCAATCCGGCTTCAGAAAAAACCACAGTACGGAAACCACCCTCCTCGCCACAACAGACGACATCCGCACCCTACTGGACAAAGGAGAAACAGTAGCCCTCATCCTCCTCGACCTCTCAGCGGCGTTCGACACAGTCTCCCACTGCACCCTTATACGCAGACTCTACGACGCAGGAATCCAGGACAAGGCCCTCGACTGGATCAGCTCCTTCCTCTCCGGCAGGACGCAGCGGGTCAGACTCCCCTCTTTCCTCTCGGACCCCACACCTACCACCTGCGGAGTCCCCCAGGGCTCCTCCCTCAGCCCGACGCTCTTCAACGTCTACATGGCTTCACTCGCCCCCATCGTCAGAACCTACGGACTCAACATTGTGTCATACGCAGACGACACCCAACTCATCCTCTCCCTATCCAACGAGCCCAACACTGCCAGACGCAACTTTCGAGAAGGCATGGAAGCCGTCGCCAAATGGATGAAAAACAGCTGCCTACAACTAAACACCAACAAAACAGAAGTACTCATCATGGGCCCAAACCCCAACGCCTGGAGCGACACCTGGTGGCCCCCCGCCCTTGGAAACCCACCAACCCCCACGGACCACGCACGCAACCTGGGAATCATTCTGGACTCCGAGCTCAAAACGGACCGCCAGATCAACTCCGTCTCGTCTTCCTGCTTCCACACCCTCCGCCTCCTTCGCAAGACCTTCAAATGGATCCCCCTCGAACACCGAAAGACCGTCACTCACGCTCTGGTCACCAGCAGACTCGACTACGGCAACGCACTCTATGCCGGAATAAACAAAAACCTCACCCGCAAGCTACAGAACATCCAGAACGCCGCCGCAAGACTGGTCCTCAACCTGCCAAAACACTGCCACATCTCCCAGCACCTGCGCACACTCCACTGGCTCCCCGTCGAGGCGAGAATCACCTTCAAGATGCTCACCCACGCACACAAGGCCCTCCACGGCACCGGACCAGCATACCTGAACAGCCGACTCAAATTCCACGCACCCCAAAGGACCCTACAATCAGCCCAGCTCTCCTATGCCGTGGTCCCCCGCACCAGAAAGACCAGATCGGGAGGCTGCTCCTTCTCCTTCCTCGCGGCCAAAGCATGGAACGCCCTTCCGCTCCACCTCAGACAGACAACATCGCTCCCCATCTTCGCAAGAAACCTCAAAACCTGGCTCTTCGACAGACCCCCTCCTTGATGGAATGGAACCTGCCCCCCCACCCCTAGCGCCTTGAGACCCTTACGGGTGAGTAGTCGCGCTTTAACAAACCCCTGATTGATTGATTGATTGATTGGCCTCAGTATGCAAATTCCGCCAGTCGTGTTGGTGCTCCACCCAGTCATGGGAAAGTCACGTCTGCCAAACTATATCGCAACCCTGTGCCGATGTCATAGTGTAGAAGTATCCCCATTAGAGTAAAGTATCTAGCGCTCCTCTCTTTTGTGCGCAGATACACGTATTACAAAATCAATCACGAACCCCGATAGCATCGGAGTTCCTACTCTGCACTGAGGAGAAACAACGGTGACCCCGGTGCGCTTCGGCTCGGTGTCAGACCGCTCAGGCATGGGCGTATTACAAAATCACACAAGACCCCCGATAGCATCAGAGTATCTACTCTGTGCTGCAGAAAAACAGTGGTAACTCAAACGAGCTTCTGCACGGTGTGCATGCACCAGGCGAACAACGTAGGGGTTATTAGTGAAGAAGGACGGCGAGGAGGAGGCAGGAGAGCGGCGATGTCGAGGAGGAGGCAGCCACGGGCAGGTAAGTGCCTTTTAATTACTTTTAATTAGTTTGGGAGGGGGGAGGGCGCGGAGCGGAGCGAAGTTCCACGGAGTTGCTTTCCAACTCCGTGGAACTTCGCGTAGAGGCACTACGCCTGCTCTCCACAGGCTTATTTAAAACATGATTGACTCCTCTACCATCCCGGTCTTTGCTGGACAGATAAGAGAGGCCCAGAAGCAGTGTGTTCATGCTGCATGTCATCCTGTTGCCTGCATGCAGTGCCCTCACCAATGGTAGTGAGGCTCCAGGAGAGGCAGTTCTGATGATTCATAAGCCATATTACTATCATTCAGTGCACCAGGGTTTGCATGACAGCCTTAGCTCAGCCCCCCCTTGCATCTGTCTGTCTCCTTGCCTCACTCTCTTACTCTGGAGACAGCAACGGTTCTTTCAGTTTCAGTATTGGTAATGCAGGCAGAGTTGAGGCCCCATATCAGGTGCACTTTCACAAATGTCATGCTTACCATATTTTTATCAAATAACAGAAACTGAAAGATCTGGGCTTTCAGTTGGGGGGCAAGAGCACATCATGGCCTGGCTGGGCCCTGCTCGCCCCCTCCTCCCCCCCATCCGTGGCTATGACTCCGAAGCATCATTTTGGAACCTGCACATCCCTGCAAAACTGACGCATCGCCGCTGCCTGCACCAAAGCCGTGGACAGTGCTCACCGAGTGCACAACGCAACGACCTTGACTTTCAACGAAGCCCTGACTTTGCGCAGCACCTCCGAAGAACTGCTTTTGCGTGTGTCTCAGACACTGCATCACCAACAGCCGTGGTGCACCGTCCAGACTCCAATGCATTCCTGGCCCTGCATGGCTGTCGACTGACACATCGCTTTTAGCCCAGCGGTTCGACCACAACACCATGAAATTGACTCACTGCGCTCTTGGCATTGACACATCACTGACGCTGCACTGCCTTCGGAAACCAAAGCCTTGCACCCGCAACTGGCGCAACACCTACTTTGCACAATGCATCGTCCACGAGTGGCAACACCTCAAAGACCTTGCACTTCCCCCGGAACCGAAACTCATGTGGCGAGGAAGACTATACTCGGAGTAATGAAGATTACTGGTAAGTAACCGGAGCATTACTTCCTCGTAAGTCTTCCTCGCCACCTGAGTTACACAGTGAGCATATACCAAAGCCAAGCGGCTTCAAGGTCACCAACAAAAAACCACATATCAAAGGTTGAGGCAAACAACAAGTTTTGAATCCAAACAACAAAACAGAGGGGAAAAAACAAACAAACACCCAACAGAAGGAGCTCCAATCCAGTGCAGAGCAAAGCCAGCCTGTAGAACAGCCTCAGCAAAACCCCTAGCAGCAGGACCACCCAACACCACACAATAGTGGTCCATGAACATGTGTGGAGAGGCCCACGTAGAGGCCCTACATATATCCTCAATCAAGACCCCCTTGAAAGAGGCCCAGGAGATAGAAATACCCTGGGTAGACCGACCCTGACTCCGGGCCGACAACTCTGACCCCCGGGAACCATAGGCCAGAAGGTTCATCTGCTTAATCCACCTACCTGGAAAAAGAAGGCTTATGACCCGATCTCACCGGGCCAGGCACCAGGGAGAAAGTCGGCAGAACGACCTCCCTGGAACGGTTGGCAACTAAGGGGACCTTGGGCAAGAACTTAGGATCGGGGCAAAGGACAACACGATCCGGCAGGACACGCAAAAAAGGAGGAGGAGCCAAAAATGACCCCAACTCTCCAATCCAACCAGCGGACACAATGGCCACCAGAAACACCACCTTCATGGTCAAGAATTCAATGTCCACAGACCCCACAGGCTCAAAAGGAGCCATCTGAAGGGCCTGTAACACCAACTGGAGATCCCAGACTGGGGCAGGACAAATCACTGCACGCCCAACGCAAAACCATGCGACAGAAAATCTGGCACCATGATTGGGTCCACGGAAACAGACACCAGGCCTTTAGAAACACACCACCTAGAAAAGGACCCCTAATGTCGGGGATAAGACTGAAGAGTCGCCAGTCGCTGGGAACCCTGTAGCAAGTCAACCACTTCCGCAGAGTAGCAACGGGACAAGAGGCTCACCTTCTCAAGAGCCAGGCCTGAAGATGGAGCCGACACAGAACCTCCACAGGAAGACGCGAATCCCTCAACGGAAAAGGAAGATCGGGAATCGCCCAACACTCCTGAACGGCCAGCTCCCTCAGAAGAGGATACCACCAGCGGTGAGCCCAGCCCGGCACAATCAACAGAACAAATGCCTTGTCCAGGCAAATCTTGCACAGAACCTGGGCAATTAAAGGGATCGGAGGAAATGGTAAAGCAGAGTGTCCAGCCACCTGAATGACATCACATCCACCTGCCATGCCTCCGGACAGGGAATAATCATGCAGGAGCGGGGCAGCTGAGCATTGTCCTTGGCCGCAAACAAGTCCACTGTCGGGCACTCAAACTTTGTTTGCAACACATGGAACACCTCCCCCAACAGTGAAATCGAAGACATGGGGGAAAAACCCTGCTCAGTTGATCTGCCCCACAATTTTCTCTCCCTGGGAGATACACCACCAGCAGAGACAACACAGTGGCTTAAGCCCAGGACAGAATCTCCTGAGCGGGGAGCCACAGGGACAGAACTCTGCAGCCCCCCTGGGGATTGAGGTAAGCCATCACCAGCTGATTGTCCGTCCGGACCAGAGCATGATGCCCCCGAAGGGCCGATGCAAACTCCAAACAAGCCATCTGAACCGCCTTCAGCTCCCGGAAGTTGGATGAGCAACCAGCCTGCAGGCGATCCCAGAGACCCTGCACAGACCAGGAATCCAACGTCGCCCTCCAGCCCAAACAGAAACCCCATTTCTAACAGTATGGAAGAAGCATGTTGGCTTCAAGCTGTAATGAAGAACATATTTTAGAGTAAGAATATGGATTGGTCATCGACCTGCTTCTTTAGAAGCAGCAGTAGAATGTCTTTTTAAAATACTGAGTTACTATACTGTAAGAAATAGGGTTATTGTTTGAGTTGGATGAAATGCTACTCAAGCAACAACCAGAATCCTTGTCAGCATGAACAACAAAAGTCACTGAATTAACCTGTGCTTAGCCGTCTGGTAGCTTGGCGCAAAAGCTTTCAGGCTTAACTTAGAGTCACTGTGTAAAGGTTTTATGCGGCGAACAGTAATAACATGAAAACACAACACAAGAAAAATCCCAACCCAATTTTGAAAAATAAGATACATTTTAATAAATAAAATAATACCAAAACAAAATGAAATCCTATCAGTACAACCAGATTCTTTTTAAGTTTTCAGTGAAATCTAGTACCTAAAAGACCAAAATGCCAACCGCGCGTATCTGGTTGTGTGAGACCGGGACAAAGTCAAAAGTTAAGATTGACCACGATGGAGCACAAGTCAGATAAACAAGGTGGTTTGGGCCTGGTCTTGACTGAACTTCGGACTGAGATTAAATTTTGAAGAAAAAGTCCAGGAGATGGTAGAGTTCACCAGGGCAAGGAAGCAGGCTGCATCCAAAGAGGAGTCGTCATCACCAGGGAGCGCTGGACGAAGTCTCGATGAAGCAATTGACAATGGCAGGAAAAAGCTCTGAGCAGAAGAAGCAGGATGTTCAGGCTGAGGAGTTTGTAGTCATCAATGGGGAGCTGGGCACCATCAAGCACGGCGAAAATGTTTACCTTCTGACATAGACAAGGTTTTGGAAGCCAGAAACCTCCAGTGTGACAGAGCTACAATCACTTTCACTGAGAGGTCCTGGTGAACAGTATTTGCT
Source organism: Calotriton arnoldi (assembly GCA_963921515.1). Lineage (NCBI taxonomy): Eukaryota > Metazoa > Chordata > Amphibia > Caudata > Salamandridae > Calotriton > Calotriton arnoldi. The sequence continues at coordinate 527,264 of CAWUFW010002548.1, read as the reverse complement.
CCTGCGTGGAATAATGTAGCAGGAGCTACTGCAAAGTCAGACCAACTGGCAATTCTCCTTGGGCAGATCAACTGTCAGGTAGCTGCTTGTCTTCTGTCAGTTCTTCTAGTACTTTCGGTTACACTTTTTCTAAGACCCACGTTTTAGGGCTAGGCAGGAGTAGGATATTTAACACCACTTCCAAGAGTGCAAGACCTGGGACGCACCATTTGGTGGGGGGGGGGAGGGATTAACACTCACTCCAGCAAAGATGAGGTGTAGATTTCAAGGTCTCTGGAGCTTGTTATGCCCCTGTAGCTCACACAGAAGGCCAGCCAACTATCCCTTGGACTCTGGTAGCAGCAGTGGGAACCAAGGCAGGCCTCAAGCAGCAGGGTGGTCCTCCAGGGGTCCAGGAAGTCATTCTGAATTCTTTCACAAGTTCAGAAATGTACTGAAGAGGTGTTTTGGGGTGCAATATTTACACCTTGTGCCAATCTGTGAATTGGGAGAATTTCCCATGCTACCCCCACATCTGGTTCTGGAATGTTCTTCCCTTAACCTACCAAGGCTCCAAGAAGTCTGGGGTGAAGAAAGGCCAGTGCCAGGTTCCTTAGTGTGTGTTCTGGAGAAAGCCCTTGGAACTGTAGTTGGGCAGGGAACAGCTCTGCCCACAGCCATCCTGGCAGGGTGGCCAAGTCTGCCAACACCTAATCCCCTTTTGTCTCACTGGGAGGAATACACAAAGACCAACAGCTAAGTGCATCACAGTCATGAGACCAGTCAGCCAAGTACCACGCATCAGGCATTAGACTAACACATTTCAGTGTGGTGGTCCGCATCTCCGCACTGAAATGTATTGTCATGCATTTATAGTGCCTCCTTAGCAAGCCGGATCTGAACGCTGCAAATTAAACCACACTGACAGATTAAAGCCTGTTAGATGGCAGCAGCGCATCTGCACTGCTTGTAACAGGCTTGGGGGCTTAGTCAACTCACTCAGCTGCCTACAAACATGATATTCACCCAGTACCTCTGATTAACTCAGGATGTCACGAGCACCATTGCCCAATTGCTGCTGTCGAGAAGAGACCCACACCTGTAGGCCGCAGCATAGTTTAACTTTGGAATCCTGCCAACGCAGATGGGAGCCTGCTGCCAGTGCTGCAACTCCCACCGCATTGTACCTCTAGAGCCGGACAGGACCCAGCAGCGTAATGATCACCCGTATGGACTCCCAGCTTACTTGTGGCTGCCGCCGGAGTGGTGGTCTGGTGCCTTAGCACTGCAACCTGGCCCCCCAGGGTGATTTTCACACCTTCAGAGCCTGGCATCTTTCTGTAATGTCATTCCTTTTGTAATTCACATCTTTTCCTCTGATATCAAGGTATGAGGTCCTGTGTCTTTCATAAAGCTACCTATTCCTTTGGGCAAGTCTTTCTGATGTGATTTTGGTCACTGTGGTGCCCCAATACACTGCGGAGGCCTTGGGTGATCCTAGAAGAAGGAGTCAGTGACAGGTGATCCTTGGGAGGGGACGTAGTGCGTGCAGCCTCTGCTTCCAAATCATCGGTGTAATGTAGCACCCCCTCATTTTGTCGGAGTAGGTGCTGCGGGGGCAAGGTGCATGATCCTGTAACCTAATCCGTTGCCATTCGATGGTCTAGAGGAACCCTTGCTCACCTCAGAGAGGCGAGAACCTCCACTGTGGAGGACTGGGTCCCCCGCGGCCTGGCTCCACCTGACCGAAGCTGTCAGCAGAACTCTGGGCCAGTCCGTACGCATATGTAGCCCCCCAACAGCAGGATCCCTCTGCAACCCCTAGAAAGGTGAGAGGGGCCACAGATGTAGCAAGGGTTGCAAGCAGTAGCACCTATGTATAAGGGCAGTGACCTGTCTGTTATATGTGCAGGAAGGGATAACGGTGTACTCCAATTAATAACACAAAGACCTAGCGGGAGATAATTCGGTAATAAGGGTCCATGCATGAGCAATAAGAACATGCTGGGTGAATTCTTTCTCAGAATAAGGGATCACATGCTTTAAAGAACCAAAGATTTAGCTACAATGCACGGTGTCAGCAACATGTACAAATAGGCTCTCTCATGAGTACACAACGTGCGGAGCATCATGTTTCAAATAACGGAATACATTACATGTCTTCTTGTCTTTAAAGCAACTTTTATTTATCATTGCGTAATCTGTCGTATCAAAAATCTTCAGTAAGGTCTGGCTTTTTAGTCAACAGTACAAAGAAAAGTTAAAATATATGTTTCAGAATGCAACTTTATATTGGATAATAAATGTCATAAATGGCTTAAAATGTAACACATTATGAGGCTACTTTTGGAAAGTAGTTTACCTGCCTTGGCACAACTTAATGTTGCTCTATAACCAACAGCTCAGGTCTAACTCCCTGCCCTTCACATGTGTGCACCCGGCTCCCAAACATATTTGAAATCTGCAATGCAGCTTTTGTTTGTACTTTATGCTGCAGTTCATATTTGCATTTTTTAGAAGATATTTTTTCCTTCTGCTTGTGCTCACATCGCCAATCCTGCAGTCTGTTAATATCATGGTTATACATTTGTTTAACTACAATGAAGTTGCAAGGTCACTAATGCCCTTCCATTTCTGGTACTTTAAAGCAGTTTTAAAATCTTTTTAAGGTTTCTTGTTGCTTAAATGGGTGTAATTTCCTGATATTTATATATGCTTCCCTCGTCTTCATTGTTTCATTTTGCTCGCAAAAAAGTGTCACTCATAGTCGTCGAATGTCACTCATAATTACACTGAAATTATGAAAATGCCACACATAAGCAATCTGAAACCTTGGCAGCTATGGATGACCCAGGACACAGGCAGCAGGCACCAAATGCTCTACCCTTCTGTTCGTCTCTGCTCTACCCTGACATTTACGACCAGAGCTGTCGACTTTGGAATCGGGTATCCAGGTTCAAGTCTCAACATCTGCTCAACATGCTGGGATTCTGGGCAAATCACTTAACCTCCCCATGCCAAAAGAAATGTGACCATGTTTAATATAAATATTGCTGATATAAACCACCGCAACGCCTTAGCGTTGAGTTTGCGTTATATAAAAATTGCAGAAAAATGCACAAAGAGGTAAAAACAAAACCATAACATAATAAGGAGACAAAATCATACCCATTTAGTGACTGATTTTCATGAAGTGAAACCAGAAAGCCTGGATAAATCACGGCTTCCCTGCTTAAATTTTGTGATCTTAGGCATATATTTTATTTCACAAGTACTTTCAAATACGTGAATTCAGAATACCAGCTGCAAAAAAGCCGACAGTGTTTGATTTAATAGACCATAATGTTGCTTGATAGTGATCTGGGACGCAGACAGGGTTCATATAAAAACTGTCCTGCCTCTTATTTTACTAATGGCACTGTCACCAGTGTAGGGGCGGGGAGAAATGGTTCTAAATCCATGTTTAAGAAACTATCACTTTCAATAAGTACTTTTAAGTGCAGCGCTGTCATGAGACATATTAATATCTAAGCTTCCAAATGTTAATACAAACATTTTTAAGGTCCAGCTCGTGCACGGGCTCTAAGAGCCAAGGCTGACCCTTGGCTCGGCTGTCCATGTTAATTGGTTAAATAATCACCTCTGGGTTGAATAGAGAGTCAGAGAGGTGTCCTGTGAGATATCACCACCAGGCACATGTCTACAGGCACATAAGGAAGGCTTTTGCTGTTTCTGTCCATGTAGTATCTTTAAGGCTTTGAATATGTTTTTTTATTAAAAAGCCAAAAATGTTTTCTTCCTCCATTTTCCTGTCATGTATTCTCTTTCGTTCTTTTTCAATCCTGAAAGTATTCATTGTTCCCTATTTAATTTTTTCATTATTTCCTTGCTTTTTCCATTACTGTGATATTTTCACCTCCCTTTTAATTATGTTTAACTCGTGGTGATTTCATTCCATTTCCTTAATGTTTTCGTTTTGTTTTGTATTCGAGATAGCCCTTTATTAGGTCTCGCCTAGCGTTGCAGAGCATGCGCTGCTCGCTCTGCGAGGCCTCTTGTAATCGAGGAGATTTTGGAAGTGGAGTGGAAGCTCCGCCCATCCTTTTTATTGGCTGGCGTCATCCTTTATGGTAAACGCTGGCCTCCAATTGAAAGTGAGGCTTTTTGGTGACCGCCCTGTCTCCTTTAGGCCCCGCCCATCCGGACTCGATCGTGTACTGGCGGCGTTACACGGTCTCCTTTATACCTTCGTCAGCACTATGTTTTTTCCACTCAGTCCCATGTTGTCTCCCGACCACCAGTTTCCATCCCTCGCTGCTCGTCAGGATTTGTTTCAACCCCCCCGCCCCCCTACACAAACACCCGCAAGTCGGGCTCCTACATAAACGCAATGTCGGCGGTGCCCACCCTGGAGCTGTGCCACAACGACCTCTTCGCCGACCTCTGGCGCGGCACCGCAGGCCTGGGCCATTAATCATGTTTCAACCATGATCATCTACAAGGACTTGCTCACCGGTACTGACTGCGCCGTACACTACGGGCAGGGACTTGGTTATTTGGTGGTTGTTTGCTGGGCCTCGGCCGGATGCAGGCTGTCTGTTTCGCATACTGCGCCGCCATTATGCTGCGAAGAGGAGGGCTTTGGGGCCTTAAGGGGCGATGGAAGCCGGGCTTTATAAAGCGCTAGAAACGTTTAACTAATCCCTAGTGCTGGTTGTGGTAGCCGTCCTTGTTTTTTTGAAGAAGTGTGGCTGTTCGGGTGTAAAGTTCTCACACAAATAGCATAACAAGAAAACATACCTTTACGCCAGACCGGTTGGCACTTTTCTTGGGGGAGATTTTATCTCAGCCGTTTGATTTTCTCAGATTTCGTAGCTTATCCAACAGTCCTACATAAATCTTTTTTCTGGAGGTAAGAATGCTGCTTGGAATCTGAACTCACTGCTGTGCTTCCCACAGGCCTTGCCTGAAACGCAAGGGCAGTGCCTCCATTCCTAGAACCCTCAAGGGCCCTTTGTGATTATGAAGGCAGGAGTGTGAAAGCTAGGCAAACCTAAAGATGGCGGCTGACACGTCATAAGGAACCTCTGTCGTTAGTCCAGCCACGGCTTTCGGAACCTGATGCTTTTTGTTGAAACATTTAATTCTTTACAGAAACAAGCAAGCCAATTAAAATTCTAATTCCAATTTACCGGATGTTATGACAGCCACGAGACAGACGGTTTGTGTTCATATGTATGATTTATTTTTGCATTTTCTTTTTTTATATATTGTTCATTTTGTCGAGGGCTACATACACACAAACTAAACTGTTAGCAGGGCAGCCGCTTTTTGGGTAATGCGTGAGTTGTGCAGGTATTCAGACTTTATATAAACATGTATACATTAGCATGTGTTCTAGGTGAAATTCATATTTTCCCACCTGGCACAGTCACAGCTATTTGAAGGGTTTTCTTAACAGACTTTTATTTAAAGCAACCAGTGTCACTGTGGTGTTTTTTTTATCTCTAGTACAGCTGACAAATCCTGCCATGGGACCTTCAGGTTTTTATCTTCTGTGTTCCTTTTCAAATTCAATATATTGCCGGTTGCTCTCAGGCAGCAGTGCCCCTCTCCCCGGATCGGTTTTGTTTTGTTTCACGGCGTGTGTGCAGCAGGGCCTGCTGTTTTGTAAAGCGACCCTCCGGCTCGTCCCCCCTGCGGTTCCTGAAGGTCGCGCGCCGGCATAGCCCCCGCCCTGCAGTCATTCCTATATTAACAAGCATTGGCATAGCCAATAGGTCTCGCCTTTGGGACCTTATAAGTGTTTAGTTATCCAGCACAATATCCTTGGTGCAACAACATCAAGTGTTGCATGGCTAAACACTTAGGCGAGACCTATTGGCTATGCCAATGCTTGTTTTGAGTGAGTGGCTCGTGCAGGTATGCCACTGTGAGGAAGAGATGCTGCGAGTCCTTTTACAGGAGCCCCTGTGACATTGCGCCTCTTCAAAATGTATCTTGGGTCTGGTGTAATACTTCTAGCCCCTATTCCCGTCTTCTCGCACCCAATGCATCCTTAAATGTCCCATGTACAGCCGGGGTTTACACTCCTATTACCCCTGCCCTCCAGTGACACTTTACCTGTCACGGGTGGTGGGGGTGGTGGTGGACGTGGTGGACGTGGTGGTGGTCTTGGACGTGGTGGTGGTGGACGTGGTGGTGGTGGACGTGGTGGTGGTGGAGGACGTGGTGGTGGTGGACATGGTGGTGGTGGTGGACGTGGTGGTGGTGGTGGTGGACGTGGTGGTGGTGGACGTGGTGGTGCTGGACGTGGTGGTGGATGTGGTGGACGTGGTGGTGGTGGTGGACATGGTGGACGTGGTGGTGGTGGACGCGGTGGTGGTGGACGTGGTGGTGGACGTGGTGGTGGTGGATGTGGTGGTGGTGGTGGACGTGGTGGTGGTGGACGTGGTGGTGGTGGTGGATGTGGTGGTGGTGGACGTGGTGGTGGTGGACGTGGTGGTGGTGGTGGACGTGGTGGTGGTGGTGGACGTGGTGGTGGTGGTGGACATGGTGGTGGACGTGGTGGTGGTGGACGTGGTGGTGGTGGTGGACGTTGTGGTGGTGGTGGTGGACGTGCTGGTGGTGGTGGTGGACATGGTGGTGGTGGTGGACGTGGTGGTGGTGGACGTGGTGGTGGATGTGGTGGACGTGGTGGTGGTGGACGTGGTGGTGGTGGACGTGGTGGTGGTGGACATGGTGGTGGTGGACGTGGTGGTGGTGGACATGGTGGTGGTGGACGTGGTGGTGGACTTGGTGGTGGTGGACGTGGTGGTGGTGGACGTGGTGGTGGTGGACGTGGTGGTGGATGTGGTGGTGGTGGACGTGGTGGTGGACGTGGTGGTGGTGGACGTGGTGGTGGACGTGGTGGTGGATGTGGTGGTGGTGGACGTGGTGGTGGTGGACGTGGTGGTGGTGGACGTGGTGGTGGTGGTGGTGGACGTGGTGGTGGACGTGGTGGTGGTGGTGGACGTGGTGGTGGTGGTGGACGTGGTGGTGGTGGACGTGGTGGTGGTGGACGTGGTGGTGCCCCACTTGAACAACTCTACCCCCTTGGTACCCCCTTGGTGGACCCCTCTGTGTACGGCTATGGTGTTCAGAAGAGATCCATGGATGATGAAGGTAACTTCATCATGCTTGTGCGCCTCGTCTCCACTAAAATTGAGTTTTTAAAACATGGAGGTTATAACTGAACTTCAGAAAAGTTTAACCAAACTTAACGTAGTAACTAGATTGCAACTGCCTAGTGTGTATCTGTACTTAAGTCAATCCAGTTGTGAAGATAATGAAAAATTCACTGTCTACTTTTCAGTTAATTCACCATTAAGATTTGTTGCTTTCTAGGACACTGCTGAGCCTTCCTTGTTCCTCCAAGGGTGGAGTGTCTCGCTCATGTACCTCGGATATGGGTCTGGCTGAAAATAACTTTGTTTTACGGAGGGGGGCAGTCTCTCCTCTCCTCTTAGCTGTCCATAAGCAAAGCCTTGCTGCACACAGGTGAATTATAAGGGGCAATGTGTGAGTACTAAAGCAGTGAAACAAAATATTTAAATACTATTTGAGTAATGCAGAGGTCAGAAATCCATGCTCTAGTACTTGGATTGGAGGTGTGTCCACAGCACGGTGTGTTGTCAAGACATTGTAGATGTCTCCAAGGAAAACAATCCATCAAACCTGTTTCTACAAGCAACTTTAGTCTCCTTGTCTCCAAGCGATTTGTCTTTTTAATTCATAAGTGCGGCCACTTGCACGTTTTGGAGCACCCATCCTCAAGTAGTTCGGCAGGATCAGTGGCATTGGTCCGCAGTGCTGTGTAATCAAGTTATTGAAAAACTGCTGAACCGCCGCAGTGAAGGCAAGCCTGCTGACATGAGTCAGATCATGACTTCATGAGTAGTGTTAGTCAGTATACCAGCGCTTTCAGGCATAGGCTGTCTGGAGGGAAGTACGTGCTGGATAAAGGTTTGCAGAGGCTGACACTGTTTTTGCATCGAGAAAGATAAAAGCGCAGCGATGCGAAAAGGAAATGGCACTTATGTGCAAATGAAATATCATGCTGCCCGTGCCAATTGTGGGAATAAACATTGAATAAAAACGGACATCACTGGGCAATTAAATACAGTTACAAGAGGAGCAAAAGAAAAGCGCTGAAACACAAGAGCGGCCCCGCGGCCGCGAAAGTTAATTGTTGTGAGAGAGAGGGGGAGCACGAGGTGAGCCCACGAGTGGTGCGCGCGCGCTTGGCAGAGTCTTCACTTTTCAAGCACTGCACTCCCGCAAGGTGGATGCCACCACAAGCACGAGTGCAGTGCTTGAAAATGAGCAGAGCGACGGCTAAAGGCCCTCCTATGCAGCGCATGCGCGCTGCGTAGACGAGACCTAAAAATGCGCAGGCCAGAGCCAGCACGCAGTAGGGCATACAATCGTCCGGCCGTGTCTGCCCCCCTCCATGGCTCTCTGGCTCCTTCTCCTCATACTTCTGGGCCCCCTTCTTCTCCATCCCTTCCTGCCCTGCTTCTCCATCTCTTTTGGCCCCCTCTCCTCCGCCCCTTTCTATGTCCCTCCAGTTCTCCATGCAGATGGACTTGATCCGGCAGCAGCTGGAGTTCGAGGCCCGGCACATCCACTCCCTGCTGGAGGAGAGGTTCGGCACCTCGGATAAGATGGTTCAAAGGGCGCAGGTAAAGTCTGGCTCTTATTTCTGCCTCAGCGTACCTCCCTGCTGCCTCGGACATCACCCAGTGTACCTCACTGCTGCCTCGGACATCGTCCAGTGTACCTCACTGCTGCCTGTAACATCACCCATTGTACTTCACTGCTGCTTATGACCTCGGCCCAGTATTCCTCACTGCTGCCTCTGACATCGCCCCGTGTACCTCACTCCGGCCTCTGACATCTCCCAGTGTACCTTACTCCTGCCTCTGACATCGCCTGTGTACCTCACTCCTGCCTCTGACATCATCCCTTGTACCTCACTGCTGCCTCCGACATCACCCCAGTGTACCTCACTGCTACCTCTGACATCCTGACTGTCCCCTCACACTACTTCCATGAAGCCTACAGTTCTGGCATGCTTCCACTCTTCTTGTTCTATCATCCCTGATGCTCCGGTTTACCTCACATGAATATTTTATGTCATAACCCCTGTTGCTATCAGTGTACCTCAGTATACCTCACCCAAGCCTTTTATTTAATTACCTCGCACTTTCAGCCTCACCCTCCTCTCTGACCCTCGCTCCGCTGTCTGACCCTCGCTCTGCACTCTGACTGTCACCCTACTTTCTAACGCTCACCGGATTTGCAGTGGTTTCCTTGCGGGAGGTCATAGGGAGTACCAGCAGCCTCACTGGCCTTGATAATCGCTTCAGTATTGGAACTGCCGGATCTGTGCCCTCATCCTTAAACCAAGAGACAATATACTGGAGCTGGGCTGCTTGGGAATACACTTTAAAGTTCGGTGTTTGCAGGCCTCCACCATCCCACGGGAGCTTCAAACCATCATGGTGTATCCTAACTCTTCCCCAGCCACAATACAGCAGCCTGAGCTGGCCGTCCAGTCTGCGGAAGCAGGCTTCTGGCATGTGTATCGGCTTTCTGTTTTGTTCCTATGTTACATTGTATTGTTCACGGTACAAAGAACCCCGGTAACCTTTCTCCGCCCAAACTCCTTTAGAACAAGCATTTGCAATGCAATAGATCTCGCATTTACGCGAGTTTGAGCTATTCACATTGCAAATAACAATGCCTTTTATTTTTGTTGGCATTGTAAATGAGAATGCCTTTTATTTAAGTTTTAAAAACGAAAACAAAAATAAAAGGCATTGTTATTTGCAATGTGAATAGCTCAAACTCGCGTAAATGCGAGACCTATTGCATTGCAAATGCTTGTTTTTCTCTTTTGTTTTACATGTAGTCAATACCTTGAGGCTGTCCCTTCAAATAGTCAAAGGTCAAGGCAGAGTAAACAAATACAAGAGTTAAGTTATTTATTGACACCCTTCTTGAGTGCCCCTGTAAGCTCTAAGTCTAAGCAGATAGATGTGTGCATTACTGACAGCGGCTCGGCTCGGTGTGCTGCTGCTTCTGCCTGCTAAAGCCGAGGCTGCCTCTCCTGAGGTGGGAGGGGCTGCTTGTGGGCTCGTCTGAGGTGTCCAATAGGTAGGACGTCCGGAGTCTGCTGAAGGGCAGGGGATGCACGATCCCAAGGGCATACCAAATATTACACAGCACCGGCCGCTATGTTTTGCTTGCTTCTTCTCCTGATGTGCTGGAGCGCCGCTGAGGGCGGGAAGCTGCTGGTGGTGCCCCTGGACGCCAGCCACTGGCTCGCCATGCGAGACGTGGTGGAGGAGCTCGGGCACCGGGGCCACCAGGTCATAGTTCTTGTGCCAGAGCACACGCTCCTCATCCGACCGTCCCAGCATTACACGCTCAAGTCCTACCCCGTGCCCTACACCAAGCAGCAGTTCCACCAGCGCTTTGACTACATAAAGAATTACCTTCACGAGGGCTCCAGGATGGAAAAGATCCTCGCAGGCACCTTCGAGTACCAGATCGTGTCGTATGCGACTGGCATATTCTTTGATGGGTGTGCCAGCCTCTTGACCAATGACAGCATGATCCGAGCGCTGGAAGAGGAGCACTTCAATGCCCTGGTTACTGACCCTGCCTTGCCATGTGGGGTGATCCTCGCCGAACAGCTTAAGCTCCCTTTCGTGCACACCTTTCGCGGGTACCCGTGTGGTCTAGAGCACGTGGTCACCAACTCTCCCTGCCCTACATCTTACGTTCCTAGGTGCTACACCCTTAGCTCGGACCGGATGCTCTTCAGTGAACGCGTCTGGAACTTCATTTTCAGCTACCTTGAGCTCCTGCTGTTTAAGAACTTCTACGGCCAGTATGAGCGCCTGGCTGCTGAGGTCCTAAAGAAGGACGTGAGCCTCGCGGAGCTTTATGGCAGAGCCTCGGTCTGGCTGCTGAGGTACGACTTTGTGTTCGAACACCCGCGGCCCGTCATGCCCAACATGGTCTTCATCGGAGGTCTCAACTGCAAGAAGAACGGGACGGAGCTGAGTGAGGTACATAATAACACACAGTGGCTAAACGTGTGAGGTCCTTGTCGGCCTTCCGGTGCTCTCTTATATATATTGTCAGCCTAGGTCAAAGGTTATCTGTCGACAGGAAGTGACGGAATGGCATGGAGAGCGGGACATGCAGATGCATGCCTTTCTTGTCTGACTGATCTCACTGTAATTTTAGGCAGTACTGAACTGCCTCCTTTCTTGCAAAACAATTAATTTACAATAGCAAATTCAGACAGCCTCTTTGCATCATAATATGGTCTTTGAGTATTTGCGTTTCTAAGGGGCCGATTACGATGGCGGTCGGTGTCAGTACTGCGGTGCCGGCGGTGCGGAAAAATGCCTTTTACCGCCCGCCAGCAGCGGTCCTCACGGCCGCCATATTATGAAGGGCAAATATGCCCCATTTCCCGACCTCCGCGGTGCAACGCCGACCGCCATGAAATTGCGCCCGCCACCGCGCCGGTCGTAGCCAATGGAGACTCACCGCCGTGCGGAATGACGTCCCGTCCGCTCAACAAATTAGGATGCGCCAAACAACCAGTCGAACCGCAGGGGAGAAACCGCCCTTCCAGACACGGCGGAATCTCGACAGCGGAGCGTGAAACGAGACTTCCGGAGCCCTCCACCCGGAGCCGAACGCCATGGATCCAGCACTACACGTCCTCCCGGTGCTGTGCGTGATACATCACCAGGTAAACATCGCCCGCCGCGGACGCCGCCGCAGGTACGTAAAAAAACACAATACAACACAAAACAGAACACAAATTCCACGGGCTGAAACAGGGCACCTGGCCACACCAGACACACTGGTGTGGACAGGAACACATCCATCAGTGTACCCACACATGTCTCATCTGGCACCAATTCACACCCTGCATCAAGCCCACCAAATTACCGCGAACATAATGTAATGTGTTGCTGACGACACCGCAGCGGTGAGTATGCGGGAAATCCATCGCACAAAGCAGAATGCATGTACAGCAACGGTCAGGCCAGAAAGACCACAGGCCACCACCACCACCCACCACCCACAGCTCCGCCGCACACAGCAAGAAACATGCCAATCCCCCCTGTGCACCCCCATGCCCAACACCAAGCAAGCTAAATCCACACCCAGCAGCACACAACTAACACCTAGGGAGACAGACACAGCAGCATTGGGTGTAGATTAACACACAGCACAGAGGCACAGGCCCAGGGCAACACACACACACACCACAACACCACATACATGGCAAGAAAGCTGAATACAAGCACAAAATTAACATCCACACACACAAGGAACATACAGACTACTGGACACACACCCTGCCAACTCACACAGACATACCCCACACCGACACACAGCCACATACACAGACTACATGCCACCAGCAATGGAGCACAACATAGAAGAAAGCAAAAATGATGTGCACACAAATGGGAGGGCAAGGAGACAACCAACAACCAGGTGAACAGACACATGCAGGACAAGGAACCTAGAACAACATCCACACCCCATCCAAGCACATGGCTGGCACAGTGAGTGAAGTCAAACAACAGTCACCTCAGTGCAACAACTCAGGGAGACAGCAAGGTAACCCATGTATAGGGACAGGGATGAAAGGAAGGACCTCAAGTCAAACAGTGAACAGCAAGTACACATGAGTATGCCAGCACCACAACACACAGGGCACATTGGCACACTCAATGACTGTCAAACACAAGTAGGAGTCCCCAAACATACCCCCTCATATCTGCAGCACACAACCCCAATGCCAGACACACAGAAGGGCCTACATAATGTCCAGACAAGATACAGACAAACAATCAAACCCCCTGGGGGCATCCACAAACATCACACACACACAGGGATGCCAGTACCAACGTCTGCACCAAAACAAAAATGGCAAACACAATTCAAAACAGAAACACATACAGAACCACAAAAATAACACACATCACCTGTGCAGCCAAACTAGGGGAAGGCAATGAGTGCACCACCTCATCAGTCAGGAAAAATGCATAGGCTACATACCACAACACAGACAAGAAGTGCACCATCACAGAACAACACAGACACATCAAACACACAACAGATGCACAACACCACAAAGCACATAGCAAACACAGCAGTACATCAGGGGATGTACACTAGGACAGCACAAGGCAACATACACCCACAGCACTGAATGCACAACAAGCAGTGTGTGCACACAAACACACAACAGTCCCACACAGCCATGAGTCACACGCCATTAACACACATCAACACACACGACAAAGCCACAACCAACACACCGTACAACCCTTGACCACCCAAATGCACACCTTGTAAGTAACCGTTGTGACTAGGATGACTGCCCATCACAACATGACTACACATCTACACTGCTAGGCATACATGAAAGCAAGAACGCACATACATGTTGAGCCTGGTCAGCCTGCCTGCAATCCCGTGTATATGACCCCTCTATGTGTTTGCAGTGCCCACATACCAGGATGCAGTAAAACATAGCCAACAGCAACAAGGAAGGAACATGAGTCTGGTATGTCACCGAAAACAACATCACTGACCCCACAAGTATCCGAGTCATGAAGAACTGAAGTCCCCGTCACCCCTGTAAAAAATGATAAGTTAAACAAGCCAGTGGCACAGTTGAAGTGGCACACAGAGCATGTGGCCCAGTAAATGTTAGACATACAGGAAAAGCCTTATTCAGTAAGGACAATGACACAACTGACAACATGAGCAACTGTTTTATTCACAAATAGCACTGATAGGCAACAATATCAGACAAGACCAAGGCACAAGATGCAGAGCGTGAACATGAGAAGCTGCACAGGCAGGGGGCAAACTGCAAGGCCAGTTGCCAGTCCAAGGTGCTGACAGAGTCAATGAGAAGCTGCACAGGCAGGGGGCAAACTGCAAGGCCAGTGGCCAGTCCAAGGTGCTGACAGAGTCAATGAGAAGCTGCACAGGCAGGGGGCAAACTGCAAGGCCAGTGGCCAGTCCAAGGTGCTGACAGAGTCAATGAGAAGCTGCACAGGCAGGGGGCAAACTGCAAGGCCAGTGGCCAGTCCAAGGTGCTGACAGAGTCAATGAGAAGCTGCACAGGGAATGTGTGTCACCAAACTCCGCCATGGTCAGCAACACAGTCTGGTGTGTCACGATGGGCAGCACAGGTACCGGTGTGGGAGAGATAGGTCTGTGACGTTGATCAACATTCATACTTGGCTGTCAGTCTGACTGGGAGCTGACTGTGTGTCGGGCACTGTTGGACCACTTGACTGGGGAGTGAGACGCCCAGCTGAGGAAGAGCTATCAGTGGCCTTGGACGCTGGAGGGCTGCTTGGACCAGGTGGTGTAGTGGCACGTGGAGGTGGACTCAGGCCGACGTGGGACACAGTGTGGGAGGGAGATAGTGGAGGGGTGCCTTTCCACTTCTTGGGGATTCTAAATGGCTTGCCTGTCTTGGTATCAATGGGAAGTGGTGTGGACACAAACGGCACACTCATCACCAAGGCTGCCGCAGGTGCACACGCTGGACCTCCCTTTGGGGATGTGCTGGATCCAGAAGGACGCTTAGCCTGGCATTGCCTCTGCCCCTCCATCCCCTCTTTACCCTGTGTGCCCCCTACAGTGCCCTCCTGTCCCTGCTTCACTGGACTTGGAATGGGAGTAGAGGTAGTTGGTGAAACAGCCTTGGATACCTTACTATGTGTAGCCTTGCCAGGCCCCATCTTCACAGTGGGCATGGAGAGTGTCTGCATGCCTTTGCGAGATGTTTTTGGGATCACAGAGTCTGTGGCCGGGGATTGCTCTGAGGCTTGTGACCCTGAGTACTTCCTCCTTGAATCATGTGCCTTTGCAACGCCTGATGGGCTCTTCCCTTTGCGCTCTGGGGTTGTTTTTTTCTTCGTAGGGGAAGGTGTCTGTGACCTTGACCACTTGGGCTGCTGCTGCTGTGTGCTACGTGTGCAGTATCGTGACGTTGAGGTGTGTGAAGCGTGGTCACCGTCGTCAGACGTCGCCACTGGCATGGGGGTGGACAAAGGGACTGGAATTGGACTACGAGATTGAGCCAGTTGAAGTGCAGCCGCCATTGTGGAGGACATTGTCTGGACAGTGCGGTGCAGCTTACCCACGTCTGAATGTATGCCCTCCATGAAAGCTAACACCTGTGCCAATTTGCGGTCGTGGTCTGACAAAGCATTGAGGAGCCCTGTCTGCCCCACACACAGCTGGCGTATAAGGTCCACACACTCTGCCCTGATGGCAGCAGGGGGCACAGGGGCAGGGGCAGCGGTGCCTGGAATGAAGGACACTCATCCCCTCTTTGTGGTGCGAACACGGGCAGCAACAGAGGAAGTGGCTGGGAGGGTGGGCACTGCACGCTGTGTGCTGGAAGATGTAGCAGACTCTCCGTTCCCTGTGTCCTCCAAGATGTCTGCACCACCGCCGTCATCAGATGATGTTGAACTTTGCGTCTCGGGCTGTGATTCCTCCAGCATACTCCTATCCCCCTCCGAGGCGCTGGTCACATCTGTGTCACTGGGATCCTGTGCAGCTGTTGTGCTTGTTTCACCACCACTGGTGTCCGTCCCCTGTCCCTCCGTGCCCACGGGAGATGCTGCATAACAGAGAGACATGTAGGGTCAGCAAAGTGACAGCAACAGGACAAACATATTCAAGCAAAGCAACACTGAGGATGACAAAGTCTACATGTTGCAGGCCACCCTGTGCATTCTCACCATGCAGACACACTTCACTACCTCAAACAGTGCGTACAAACATCTAAACACGGCATAGCTGAGCCATGTGATGGGCAGACAGCACAACATCATGCATGTTGGGGCGTACAAACACTAACACCAATGGACCAGGCCTGCAGCACACCACCCACAATGCCATTGAAATTCCCAGGATTGGAAAAACATCAGTAAGTGCATGTATGTAAAATCCGTGACTGCCACACCCAGCACAGGGGCCACTTACAACCCACTGCATCACAGTAACCACATCACGTACACCAGCGCAGGTACAGGCTTGGTACACATGCAGCCACTCACAGACAAAATCAACCTTCACAGAATACTCACCCCTAGCTTGCTGTTGATGCTCCTTCAAACGTGCGTCCAGCTCAGGCTGTGTCACAGCCAAGATGCGGCACATCAGTGGTGTCAAGCTGCGTCGTGACAACCTGCCACTGCGAGGGAGTATCCCCAGTGTCATCTCGGCAACGTTCTTTGCCAGTCGTGATATGTCGTCCCACCTCTTGTGGCAGTGGGTGCGCCGGCGGTTTGACACTCCCAGAGCCCGCACCTTGGTTGCAATGGACCTCCACACGGCCTTACGCTGGTGTACCTTGAGCTGCAGGTGTGGGAGACAAGAGGGGGAAAACATCAGTGACACACTCTCATGGTAAAACCTCTCTCTCTGAACAGTGGCATGACACAGACTCATCCCAACACGGCAGATATGTCCCGCAGATACACTACGACATCTCACAGGGTACATAGTCATGTGTGAAGTCCACGTCAATGCATGCATGTTTGAGGAGGGACACTGTATCCGCACATCTCACATACAAGCTGGATGCTAGCACAGAAAGCCATGTGTAATGTGCCCACATCTACTGGCTATTACCAGGTAGAGCAAGACATATGTCACAGTGCAACATGTGTATGGGGTGAGAGTCACTGTGTCCACCACTGCGCACGCCTAAACGACCTTGCTCTGTGAATAGCTCACTGTGTCATGTTTGTAGCATTGAGGGACATGATCTCACATAACCACTGACTGAACAGAGGGCCAGTCATGTGCAGTCCACACGGCAGACATGGGTCATTGATGTACACTCATGCCAACCACACACGTATCACACTCTGTACAGTCAGTGATGTGTCCTTGTCACATTGGGCATGGACAGTCCATGCCAGGTAGAATCACACAGAGATGGACAACGAGGAGCCACACAAACAGTCACATGAACAATAACTGTCCCGAAACATGCATCACCAGATAGCTGTCACACCATATGGATGTGTACACAACACATGTCCATCCACCCTTCATGTCCATGCATTTAATGTGTGGGTTGCATACACCCCCTTAACAACTAGGAAACAGCATGTCAGCCAGTGCATTACACAACCCCACACTCTCAGGCACATACACCATCTGATCGACTACATGTGTGCCCCCTTGCACTCACACCCCCACTGTTGGAGACTTACCACAACATTTGGGCCACCATATAGCCGTGGGTACTGTGTCAGCACCTCGTCCACCAGGACATCCAGCTCCTCGCTTGTAAATGGACTGGCACGGATCTTCTCCGTCCTAGCCATCACTGTGGACATGAGACGTCAGCGGCGGCAGTGGGCGGTGAGGGGTCCCAGGCAGCAGTCCCTGGAGGCAGCAGCAGGTGAGGGGTCTCAGGCAGCAGTCCCTGGAGGCAGCAGCAGGTGAGGGGTCCCAGGCAGCAGTCCCTGGAGGCAGCAGCAGGTGAGGGGTCCCAGGCAGCAGTCCCTGGAGGCAGCAGCAGGTGAGGGGTCCCAGGCAGCAGTCCCTGGAGGCAGCAGCAGGTGAGGGGTGTCAGGCAGCAGTCCCTGGAGGCAGCAGCAGGTGAGGGGTCTCAGGCAGCAGTCCCTGGAGGCAGCAGCAGGTGAGGGGTCCCAGGCAGCAGGCTCTGTGAGCAGTGGAAATGTGGTGCTCCCTTCCACACATATATAGGGCCCTGGACTCGTTTCAGTGGTCATAGTCTTCTGCCATTGGTGTTCCAGGTCAGCCTTCTTCAAAAGCATCCAATGACCGCCTCCGCGGGGCGGAGCACGCCTACCGCGATTTTTGAATCTGCATCATGCCACCGCGATAGCGGTCCCCATTGGCTGCAAGGGCATGGTTCATGGCGGTGACACACCGCGGGGTCCTGGCCGGCGCTACCGCGGTGGTGCATCTTACAAATGCATCCTATCTCCGCATCCGCTGGGGGCGGAGCACGCCTACCGCGATTTTTGAATCTGCATCATGCCACCGCGATAGCGGTCCCCATTGGCTGCAAGGGCATGGTTCATGGCGGTGACACACCGCGGGGTCCTGGCCGGCGCTACCGCGGTGGTGCATCTTACAAATGCATCCTATCTCCGCATCCGCTGGGGGTGGAGCACGCCTACCGCGATTTTTGAATCTGCATCATGCCACCGCGATAGCGGTCCCCATTGGCTGCAAGGGCATGGTTCATGGCGGTGACACACCGTGGGGTCCTGGCCGGCGCTACCGCTGTTTGATTGCCATAGAGTGACATGGGTGACCGGGATGTGGCTGGTGGAGCATGACAAACGCCATCTGCAGCTATGTAGAGGACCATCACTAACACCAATGTGTCATGTGCAGCACATGAAACACTTGCGTCAGTGGTGGGCATCGACAAAGGTTCAAATGGTGGTTGGCATGCTCCGCCACCCAATTCACGGACAGTATGTGCGTCCGCTATGGGGAATATGCAGCATCACATCGTATACTCTGTGCGTCATTGTGTTTATGGGGCACGTTTAAGGCACCTACGGACAGTTCTTGTTGTGTGTGGATCAATGGTCATTACTGTACTACGCACAGTGGATACGTACAGTGGCACATGGCACTGGATAACATTGATATGGTCTCCTGTCACAAATGTCAGCCAATGTGTAACGTCTCACACCAAATGGAACACTGTACTCCATT
The DNA here is from genome assembly GCA_963921515.1 of Calotriton arnoldi. Lineage (NCBI taxonomy): Eukaryota > Metazoa > Chordata > Amphibia > Caudata > Salamandridae > Calotriton > Calotriton arnoldi. The sequence continues at coordinate 508,451 of CAWUFW010002548.1, read as the reverse complement.
ATGTTGAGCAATATTTACACACAATGTCGTATCTGCCACCCATGCTGACCACTATCTCACACCTGAGCCCATGTGTTACACTGAAAACCCAGATGAACTCATTTATTCAGCATGACTGTCATCATTGGAAACAGATGTCACCCTGTTGTGTTATTGCTAAGACCAATTACATGCCGCATGTAATGTCTTTGTACACACTGGCAACTCCTGCAGTGTATGTCCACATGTACAGGGGGGCTCGACCTGCTAAAGGATGACGAGTACTTCAGCACCACACCTGGCATCCGTTGCATTATTATTGTTTGTCACTTGGGTAGACGGCCAGAGCAGATGTCTTTGCTACATGTCTGCCACCTGTAACCACAGGGACCTATGTGGTAGTGTCAGGTCTGTGCTCATGTTGTTTGGACTGTTGTATGTGAATCAGTGACATGTACATTTCAACAATGGTGCTTAGCTAAACTATGTTTTTGAGTGTTGTGCTGTGTTCCGGTGCTACTCACCTGCCACCAGTGCATGTCCATTGTTCACATCAGGAATGTTGCGTTGGCAGATGGACTGCATGCACGGTTGTGGATTGTGCTAACTGTATGGAATATAGTATGCGACATTTGTCCACAGGCTATGGGTGTCCAGTATTGCCTGTGCAATGTGTGTGCACTGATTTGCGGGAATTGTCTGCAATGTTGGATGGTCAGCACAAGTGGCACACGTGTGCAGTGTGTTGCCACCAACACTAGTGTATGTGCATGCTATGGGGTGCTAGCCATCCTTGCTCACCATCTATTCCAGCACTGTGTGGGTGGATCACATCTGCTGGTGTATCAGGATGGAGAGGGCACCCAAGACAGGTGAGATGTACCTTGATTGTTGTGCCTGTGACACTCATCCAACTCCGACATTTGGTCAATGTGAGGTACCAGTGTCCCACTACTCATGCACAGCCAGCATGTTTGTTAGATGTGGGATATTGATTGTATGCTGTGTTGGGCCCACAGCCTGTGTGGAATGAGGGTCAGGATGCATGTCCTTTGGGACATGTGGTGTAAAATTACATCCACTGGTGTCAGGTGTCTGAGCCAGTTGTCCATATGTAATGCATACAGTATGTTCATGCGTAGACTTGTTGGCATACTGGCTTGGCATTGTCCATGTAGTGTTGTATGTTTGTGTTGTGGCACTGTTGTGTCTTGAAACAGCTGGATGTGTATCACCATGGTATGTGTTGTGGTGCACATGTGTCCTTGGGCAGTCCCTCCTTGATGCTGCATGTAAATGTCCAAAATGGGGGAAGATTAAGGGTGCATACAGGCCCTGCTGATCACGTCCCTCATCTATTGTTAATGTGTGCCACATTGGCTATCTGTGTGCTTGTAGAGAGTATTGGGCAGTGGGGTAATGGTGGCCTGTTACAGTGGTACACATACTCTGCACAGGCGTGACATCATCTGTCACTGTCCGACTTTGTATTCAAGTCAGCAGCAGATATGGCCTGTGTACTGATGACATTGGCACATGTATGGGTTTGGGATGTGCATGTCATTGGATTTGAGTGTGTTCGAAGTGGCACTGAGTACAAAGACAATCCCAATGATCTATCCACATTGTGTTGTTGATGTGTCCCCTGCAATTATTGGCCAAGGAGGTGTGGCAGGTACAGCAGCAACGTGGAAGCCAGCAGTGTCTCTGCTTCACACATGTCCTGTGTCATGTACACCCAAGGCTGAGTCCACCTCAGCTCGATATGTGACTCTTGGCATTCACATAGACAGTGTTCGTATTGTGTCTACTGACTGTGCAAATCCATGACAGTTGTACAATTAATCTGTCTCATGTTGGGACAACACTGAATTGCACTGTGTGCTTTCAGGGATGACAGTCAATGTTAGCGCCGTGACAGGACGGACTTTATGAATTTGTGCACATCCTAATTTATGTTGCTATGACGTGTCCCCTTTCATCTCACCTAGGAGGCGACCTAATGTGTTTCGTACCTTCACCCTTCTGGCTAACATGGAGGATACCGACATCATCAGGCGATTCCGTCTGGATCGGACAAACCTCCTGGAACTTTGTGCAATATTGGAGCCACACCTGCTTCCACGCAGGACATACCCAACAGCACTCACGGCAACGGCAAAGGTGATGGCATTCCTACATTTCGTGGCTACGGGATCCTTCCAGCAAACTGTGGGCATTGCAGGGGGGATGTCCCAACCAACATTCAGCATGGTGCTACGTGATGTCCTGTTGGCTATGATGCAACACAGGGACCAATTCATACATTTCCCCAGGCGGCAGGAGTTGGCGGATGTGAAGGGCGAATTTTATGCACTTGGACACGTTCCTAATGTAGTTGGTGCAATAGATGGCACACATGTTTCCCTGATTCCACCCCAAGCACGGGAGCATATTTACCGAAATAGGAAACATTATCATTCCATCAATGTGCAGGTGGTGTGCCAGGCAGATATGGTCATCTCACACGTTTGTGCAAAGTTTCCAGGATCAGCCCACGATTCACACATAATGCGCAACAGCATTTTACCACAGCTGATGGCCAATCTGGCGCCGGAGCGGGCATGGATTGTGGGTGAGTACAAAGGGTCGAGTCGTGTGCTGTTTGTGTGCCATGCTGTCCTCGGACACATGTCAGACACTCAATCTGTATGTGTCTTTCACACTTAGGTGACTCTGCATATCCCAACGGACCTTGGTTGCTGAGTCCACTTCGCAATCCCAGGACACCAGCTGAAGTGCGCTACAACAATGCCCATGGGAGGACACGTCGGGTCATTGAGCGAACATTTGGACTCCTGAAATCGCGTTTTCGATGCCTCGACAAGACCGGAGGGGCTCTGCAGTACTCACCCGTCAAGGTGTGTCAGATAGTGGTAGCATGCTGCATGCTACACAACCTGGCCGTGCGGAAGGGGATCCCCTTAATCCAGGATGATGATGACCAGCCACAGCCCCCACCTGCAAACACCCAAATGTCAAGTGACGAGGATAGTGGAGAGGAGGAAGGTGTTGGACAGCGTCAGCAGCTCATCAACAACTACTTCACTTGATGGTCAGTGGCAATGTCAAAACTGGCTGTTGTCTGATGATGTTGTGCTTGGTGAATATGTGTATGTGAGTTTTGTGACTACAGCATGTTGCAGAGTCAGTGCTGGCTGCAGATGTGTATGGTAAGGGATCTTTTGACACAGCTACTTGATGTCTATGTTGGTACAGTTGCTCCTTGTGACATGTGCAGATTGTCGTACCTTGATGTGCTGTGTTGTGTGATGGTTGTTAGTCCACCACCTGAGTAGCAACTGATGTTCTGTTGTGTTTTCCTAGGTCCCTTCAGCCTCTACTTGCCTGCAGAGTATCCCTGCTCCTGTGACATTGTAATCATGGGTGTGAGTTAACATACTGTGATGAACATGGAACAGTGACAACTACATTGGTGCGTTATTAGTGTTTATTTACAGTGGATACATGTGATGTAGATGTGGATATTTACAGATTTGTGAATGGTGAATAACAGATTTGTCAGTGATGGTAGATGAGACAATAGAGTATACACAAGATCAGTATGGTAACACAGTCCAACAGTCATTTGCCATCCCCACGGCATTGTGTGTGGGGACAGTCTGCAGGGTACACAGCAGGGTGAAGAGGGGTGCCATCATGGCTGGCTACTTGACTGGCTTTTGCCAGGTGCTTTGCCACGGGATGCTCCCAATGATTTTTTCGGGCGGCCCCTTGCTCTTTTGGCAGGGGGGACACAGGTGCATGGCCAGTGGTGTCTGATGAGTCCCCATGCTCGCTGAACGCAGGGGAGGATGGGGGTCTGTCATCCTGCGGCACAACGGAGGGAGCTGTAGGTGTTGGTGGTGCCGCATGCCTGTCCCTGAGGACCCCCACTAGCTGGCCCAGGAGGTCCCTGATTTGGCCCATGCAGGCCACGAGTTGGCCCATGCGGTTGTCAATTGAGCGCAGCATCTGTTGTTGCTCACGGGCATCCTGCTGAGCCTGCCTCAACTGTCCCTGGGTGTGTTCATAGGCCCCCACAACTCTGTGAATGTGTGCCAGTGATTCAGTGCCAGGGTCTTGTTCCCTTTGGGTCAGCCTTGTCCTCACACCTGGCCTGCTGTCACGGCCCTGTTGCCTCCCTCCTGTGGGCACCGGCCTACTCTCCCGTACCTCCGCAGTTGTTGTGGTCTGGTTGGCCTCTGGAGCAGGGCGAGTGTTGCAGGCAGCAGTGGTAGTGGTGGTGGAGGTGGTGGTGGCACAGGTCGTTGCAGCAGGGCTCTGCGTTGATGTTGTTGCTGAGGGTGGTGGGGCTGTGGGGTCCTGGGACACATTACGCCCTGCCACACCAGATGGTCCGGGTTGGTCCTCCTCCTCCTCATTATCCAGGGAGTCTGCATCCGAGGGGAGATGTTCGGGAGCTGGTGACTGGCTGTGCTGGTTGAGGTTGTCGTCCTCTGCAGTCAGTTGTTGGTCACCTGTGGGACAGGAAGTAGATGGTAATTGCCTTACACACCTCAGGGTTGCTGTGTTTGATGTCTCTTATTTACATGTTATGCTACACACAGTTGCCTTTTTCACACATTGTATGTCTGCACAGTGATGTGCCTCATGCCATGAAGTGGAGTTACATTCATCATTTCACAATGGTGTGACCTGTGATTGGTTAGCATGCCACACGTCTAGTATTGGTGATTTCAATGTGAGGTTGTCATCAAGTTGATGTTCAGCATCTTTGCTGATCACTCTGCCTGGCAGACATTACCTGTGTGCATGGACTAGCCATTGTCATCACATGCATACCGTTGACATGTCTTGTGCTTGTATTTCTTTATACAGCAGACCATGCTAGTTTGTTTTTCCCATGGTCCTTCATGATCAGCACCCATGTACACTACAGAGGGAAGTCTGGGTTATGCATGTCAGAGGCCCGTTTGCTTGGACATATTTGTTGAGAGTCACAGTTCTGTTTCTGTCACAGTTACGTACGCTGAGCTGTCTGCATCCTGTCAATGGCTGTGCTTTTCTTTTCTATTTTTGTGTGAAGTAGAGCCTCATGTTGTCATGTCTCTCAATGCTTTTGTTGAGTGATGGTGGTGTGCATGCACTGTCTGATTACCTGTGCAGTGTCACTTTGGTTTTTACTTACAGACACATGCTTCTGGGTGGGGTGCTCCATCCTGCTGAGGGGTGGGAGAGGGGGCCTGTTGGGAGTTGTTGTGCTGCCTCCAGATACACATTCCCCATCCCTGTGAAGATGGCTACCTACCTGTTAGGTGGTGGGGGAGCGTTCAATGGCTGACACATGCTTCTGGGTGGGGTGCTCCATCCTGCTGAGGGGTGGGAGAGGGGGCCTGTTGGGAGTTGTTGTGCTGCCTCCAGATACACATTCCCCATCCCTGTGAAGATGGCTACCTACCTGTTAGGTGGTGGGGGAGCGTTCAATGGCTGACACATGCTTCTGGGTGGGGTGCTCCATCCTGCTGAGGGGTGTGAGAGGGGGCCTGTTGGGAGTTGTTGTGCTGCCTCCAGATACACATTCCCCATCCCTGTGGAGATGGCTACCTACCTGTTAGGTGGTGGGGGAGCGTTCAATGGCTGACACATGCTTCTGGGTGGGGTGCTCCATCCTGCTGAGGGGTGGGAGAGGGGGCCTGTTGGGAGTTGTTGTGCTGCCTCCAGATACACATTCCCCATCCCTGTGAAGATGGCTACCTACCTGTTAGGTGGTGGGGGAGCGTTCAATGGCTAACACATGCTTCTGGGTGGGGTGCTCCATCCTGCTGAGGGGTGGGAGAGGGGGGCCTGTTGGGAGTTGTTGTGCTGTCTCCAGATACACATTCCCCATCCCTGTGAAGATGGCTACCTACCTGTTAGGTGGTGGGGGAGCGTTCAATGGCTGACACATGCTTCTGGGTGGGGTGCTCCATCCTGCTGAGGGGTGGGAGAGGGGGTCCTGTTGGGAGTTGTTGTGCTGCCTCCAGATACACATTCCCCATCCCTGTGAAGATGGATACCTACCTGTTAGGTGGTGGGGGAGCGTTCAATGGCTGACACATGCTTCTGGGTGGGGTGCTCCATCCTGCTGAGGGGTGTGAGAGGGGGGCCTGTTGGGAGTTGTTGTGCTGCCTCCAGATACACATTCCCCATCCCTGTGGAGATGGCTACCTACCTGTTAGGTGGTGGGCGAGCGTTCAATGGCTGACACATGCTTCTGGGTGGGGTGCTCCATCCTGCTGAGGGGTGGGAGAGGGGGGCCTGGTGTGTGTTGTAGTGCTTTTTGTCTGTACACATGCAACCCAGTTGGTTTTGTTTAGCTTTGTGCTTTATCAGGTTGAGTGGTGGTTACATCTGTGTGACATGTTTTGGGTATTGTGGGTCAGACGAATGTCCTTTGGCCTAGGGGTTGTGGGTTTGAAGTTGTGCAAGACGGTACATGGCAATGTGATGATATTCATTGGTTTGTACTTACCAGCTTCCAGTCCCCCGCGGATTCCTTCAAGACTCTCTGGATGTAGGATTCCAAGGACCTTCTCCTCCCACGGACTGTATGGTTTGGGTGGGATGGGAGTGCCTCCACCAGTCCCGTCAGCCAGCTGACGGTTCTTGGCCCTCTTCCTCTTCACCACGGTCTTCAGGTCATGCCAGCGCTTCTGTATTTCCTGCTTGTTGCGGGGGTGGTCCCTACTGCATTGACCTTATTGACTATCCTCACCCACATTTGGGTTCTTGTGGCTAATGGGGTGTGTTGGACCATGTTGCCATAGAGTTGTGGTTCAACTCTTATTATCTCATCTACCATGACTGCAAGCTCTGAATCAGTGAATTTTGGCATTTTGTGTGGTGCCATGGTGTGTGCTGTGCAGATGTTCTGTGGTGCAGTTGTGTGGGTGTTGTGGGTGGTGTAGGTGGTGTGTGTGTTGTGGTGGTGATGTGTGTAGCTTTGCCTCTCCTTTGTTCTCTGGGGTTGGGACCTTCAGTTGTGGAGTGTAGCAAAGGATTGTGGTCAGGGAGGGGCTGGTTTTATGCTCGGCTATGGGGGGTGTGGCAAGCTGGTATGTTGCTGTCAGGTGTGTTGTGTGTGTTGTCCTGTGATTGGTTATTTTGAAATTTCTGGGGCTGTTGCCATTGGGCACTTTTGGTTTGTATTGGGACAGGTGTACTTCACTGTGTGCATTGTTTGTATTTTTTTTCGTGTTTTTTCTACGTCTGCCATTTTTTTTGCGGATCCTCCGCAGCGGTTCCTCAGCAGCGGTGGCTATGCTGCATCCCTTCCGCCGCCTATCGGATTCATCACTGTTCGCGCTCGATGCGGTCGGATTCATAGGTAGGTACCATGGTGGTAACGGGGATGTCATAATGTCACGGGCGGTTACTCCGTGTGCATGGCGGCGGTTATTGGCTTTTCCGCTGAGTATCCGGCCGTTGCGGTCGGATTTTCAGCTGGTCCGGCGAGTGCGGGCGTTTTTTCGTTGTCTCCCGCCGCCGCGGACGGATTATTCTGCCAGTTCATCGTAATGTATCCGGCGTTTTTCCCGTTGGCCATGCGGGCGGTTTTTTGCCGCTACCATGGCAGTCGGTATGCTTTTCCGATCGCCATCGTAATCGACCCCTAAGTTACAGACTGCTGATGTACTCACCTAGGACCCTGAGCTCCTCACAATTCCTCTTTATGTTCACCAACTCCACCGGCTCCTAGCGCTGTGTGTTCATTGAATTGACTGTTAATGTGCTGCCTCTGCAGCTCCTCGGATTTTCTGTTCATTTGGCCCAAGCTCCTCACGCTCAGGCCAAGCTCCTCACGCCATTGCTTCTCCGACTCTCTTTCCATGTGTTCCAAGAGCCTCACACTCTTTCTTTGTATCTCAGGCCGCCCATGTGTATCACACTCTGCAGAATGTCCTTTCCTTAGCCTCAAGCCCCTCACGCTGCCTGTTCATGAGCATCAGGTCCTCACAGTGTCTTCCCAGGTGGCGAAAACTCCATACACTGCCTTTGCACCCTGAGCTGCCATGCTTTCTTTCCATGTACTCATCTGACCTCAGTCTGCCTATGTACCCTAGGCTCTCCACTCTACGTGTTGGTGATCCATAAGGTACTTTAAATATATGGATAGTTATTGAACATGCAAGTTAAGACAACCAACAGTGACTTTGCTAACTCAAGCCCAATGTCTCAGGTCAGCAGTCAGTGCACGTTACCAGCAGTCCATTACATCACATTATTAACGGCACATAGATGTTGCATGGACACAGCTTTACCACCTTTTGAAGACATTTTAGTTTTTGCCCCCTAACAAATTTCAAGATCAGTTTTGGTATATAATGTGTATCTATCCCAGTGCTACTCACATATGACATGTAAATACTTCTGTTACTTTCTCAGACATGGCATGCTTGACATATGTAAGCATTCGTGGAGGTTCAGTGCTTTAAATGGGCCGGTGCTATCCGGTGCTGAATACCAGCACTTTTTTTATTTTGAGAGGGAATGTGCCTGCACTTCTCAAGAGAGACGTAATACTTTTAATTGGAGAGTACCTGCACTTCTCAGAAACAAAGCAGGTACTTTGACACAGAGCACCTGCACTTCTATTTTTCCATTTCAAGCAGTGTGGAGGTTCATGAATTAGAAAGTGAGACCAAGACTCCAGCAGTGCAGACCAGGTGAAAATGGGCCTTTCTCTGTTATCCGGAGACCCCGTACACATTTCATTAGTTCTGTGTGTGCTCATTTGTTCAGGTCACATATCTAACATCTAAGTAAGGACTTCAAGATATCTTTTTTATTGCTATGCTTTAATCGGGTAACAGCAGTGCTAGGCCTATCAATTTATGTAGCTGTTCCTCTCTCTCTTTCCTGGGTATCACACCCAATCCCACAGTTTATGTGTCCACAATACAGTTCTGTTGAATACACTGTAACAAAGAGCAACTTCTCAGGATGCAAAAAGGGCAGGATATACATACCAACAGTAATAAGCATTTGCAATGCAATAGGTCTTGCATTCGCAAGAGTTTGAGCTATTGGTATTGTAAATGACAATGCCTTTTATTCATGTGTTTTGATGAGGGATAGATGGGTGAATGTAAACATGGACAAAAGGGTGAAAGCGTGATTGGTCATTGGATGGATGGAAAGCTGCAGCGGAGGCTGGATGGACGAATGAATGGACAGATGGATCAATGGAATTTCAATGGATATTTGGAATAATGAAAGGGTGGATGAAAGGATGGAAAGGTGAAAGGATAATGGATAGGGGTGGAAGAATGAACAGATCGCTGAGTAGATGTGATGGCGAAGGGAGCTCTTCAAGGAAGAGTCGGGTTTACTTGGTTTGCTCACGCAGTGTCATTAGTCATTTGAAAGTGAGGGGTGTTTTCGTTTTTTGACTGCAATCCCTGAAAATACCTGACAACTACTTCAGAGTTCATCTATATATGCATCGGATAGTGAGTAACAAAAGGTGTGATGCTTTTTATTTTCCCTAAAAATAAAACACTCTATCAACTAAAATCGCATTTGGAAATGTATGGACTTGCGCTTCCTTCTGGCCTCAAATCTATCATAGTAAAATTTAAAAAAATTATAAAAAAAAGAACACAGAATGAAGAGCCGTGTACTTATCGTGTTTGGCAGTATATATACATTTAGCACAAAAAGGAGCAGAAGAAAACAATTACCACTGTGTGGTAAATATAAACGGACAGAGGCGTAGTCCCATGACAACCTCTTGGTGAACCTCAGTTAGGCTTTGAAGTGGAGCAGAGACCCTGAAACCATGTCTTTAAAGCATTCTTCACGGTTGTCACAGTACTGCTGGTTAATGAAATACCACACTCAATTGCCACCATTAAAGTAGACAATAATGCATTATTTTGAGTGCACTTAGAGCTACAAAATCTTGTTACTTCTTTCCCAGTTCCTTAAACACAGGCAAGGGAGCTGTAATATGGTTATATTTCTCATTTGTTTGAAGGGGCCCTAGCCGATCTAAACCTCTTCCCCTACAAAATAAAACAAGCATTTGCAATGCAACAGGTCTCGCATTAGCGAGAGTTTGAGCTATTGGCATTGTAAATGGCAATGCCTTTTATGTATCTGTTTTGATAATTAACACATAACTAATGCTAATAGCTCAAACTCTTGTAAATGCAAGACCTATTTCATTTCAAAGAAGCAGCACCCATTGTTCCGGGCTGCTTGGAAAGTGAAAGCGTGCATGACGTGCTGAATGTTGCAGGAAAGCATGTTGTGCCTGCAGTAGGAGAAACGCATTAAAGAAAAATTCAAGTCCATACTCGAATACAGCATGGCTCGCAGAGCAGCGGATGCGCTGCCCAGGCTCGGCCTAAAAGACCTGTTGCAGTGAAAACAACATAGAAAACAAATATTTTCTGGATACAATGTGTTGTACAGAAAAATGATGTAATTTGGGACGACTCAGACTACTTTTGAGAAGTCTCCCGTTCAATGGAGGGACGCCAGAGGAGGTGGAAAATACAAAAAGCACCAACAGAATGAGGCGGGAGAGATACTCTGACCCTTTCTGTCTACTTTTAAGAGGTCATAGCAATAGCTATCACAGACAAAAGCACAGTCAAGCCAGACCTAAAAACACAAACGTGCTTCAGTTGGGTCCAGCACACCCCAGCTTTTCAGATCTGGTTATAGAAAGCTTTAAGTTCTCGATACCACAAAACTTTTGTTATTTTAAGAAGTAATACAAGACCAGAGAAGCTTCATTCCAGACACACATCACGTTATGTTATGTTATGGGCTGTGCCCCTCCGCCCCCAAAGTGGAAAGGAATGCATTCCTACACATGCAAGCCTTAAAAAATAAACAATATGCATGCATGGCTGCAGACAGGAAGTGTCTTGAATGACTTCTTTTATAACGCGAAAGAAGTTATGGAAAGGGGATTTTCTGGAAGTGTGAAAGACGCACAGAGACATGGGTGCAGACGTCTTCCCACCACTCCCTGCGGTGACACCGATGGCCCTGCTCGGCCACAGCACTCGGGTGAGCTGGGGGGAGACCCCGGAGAGCATGGTCGCCAGAAGAATATTACCCCCTCCCCTGGCACAAGTATCGGCAGAAAACACGTCATTACCTTTTGTTCCACACAAATCAACAGCACTGCTGCTGGTTGCAAACAGCAGCATCGCGCGAACATTTGCGCGCCATGAGACATTATATCACGTACCTACGCACGTTAGTGCCCAGCACACAATCACTTGCGCAGTTCTCACTGCGAATGCCTCGCTGTGAGCGGGATTCCATCACGGCGACCCCCCCGGTCTGTGTAACATCAGGAGCCTGGGTCTGGATCCAGTTAGTGGCGGAGCCCGGAGTCTGCACCACAAGCGCAGTGTGAGCCGACCGCCACAGCCACGTACAGACAGGGAAACACAAAGGACGGCCTCTCCCGGCCACAAGACCAAACCACAGGCCACATGGACGCACTAATGAGCGGCGGGTGGAAATCAAAGCCACACGGTGTGGCGAGAGCAAGCCAACCCACATGTATGCACCGACTGGTGCCACAGCAAACCACAGGAGAGATGGTGACCCACTGAGAGGCGAGAGAGAGAGCCACTGCTCGTGCCTGCACTGACTGGTGCCGTGCGCGAGCAAAATATCCAGTCCGGGTACTGAGAGGCGAGAGAGAGAGCCACTGCTCGTGCCTGCACTGACTGGTGCCGTGCGCGAGCAAAATATCCAGTCCGGGTACTAAGAGGCGAGAGAGAGAGAGAGAGCCACTGCTCGTGCTTGCACTGACTGGTGCTGTGCGCGAGCAAAATATCCAGTCCGGGTACTGAGAGGCGAGAGAGAGAGCCACTGCTCGTGCCTGCACTGACTGGTGCCGTGCACGAGCAAAATATCCAGTCCGGGTACTGAGAGGCGAGAGAGAGAGCCACTGCTCGTGCCTGCACTGACTGGTGCCGTGCGCGAGCAAAATATCCAGTCCGGGTGGGCGAGCCGGAAAGGAGACATGGAGGGGAACAAAAAGCCTCACTGCAAATCAAAAGCGCGCGTTTAACATAAAGTGTGACACACACCAATGAAAAGAAGAGGCGGAGCTTCCACCCCACTTCCAAAAGCAACCCGACGACAATAGATCTCGCAGAGCGAGCAGCGCATGCGCTGCGACGCTAGGCGAGACCTAAAAACGGCCCACATATGTCCCCGTGCACATACAAGATTAGAAGCCAACAATCACGGGAAGTGGAGGACAGCGCATATCTAAGTAAATCTGCTCATAGAACCGTAGTTGACAAACTCCTGAAAAGGTATTTCACATTGTGACAATAAAGTGCAAGATCATTTGATTAATTCGGTGGTAAATCAACAGCGTGTTACAAGTGCCAGGACTCAGCCCGGGACTGGCATGTGTCAGGGACTCTGGCAGTGACTGGTGCCAGAGAAGACAAAATAGGCAGAATACTGGGTATAGAGCTGCCCAAGATCACACAGCGAGTCAAAGGAGAAAGGGAATCCTAAGAGGAAGCTCTGCACAAGAAAATAAGAGAGTTAAAGCTCAGAAAGGACAGGCCCTCAGAGGTGATTGAGCATTCAGAAAAACTACACACAGGACGGATATGCAAGACATATATATAAAACAACATTAACAATAAGGGGAATGTGGGGTAAAGCACTCAGGAGCTCCACACGGTAAGACTGAAGCTCAGTAAGTTCTTCACCCACAATTGCTGTTACAGATCCTGACTGCAAATACCCACATATAGGATATGCATGCAAAGGTGGTTGTCTGTGGAGCTGATACCTATGGTGATGTTATAAATGTAACTCAAAGACAATACTCACAGTGAACAAGAAACACCACCTAGGTTGTCAGCTGTGCCCACGGATCCTGGCGATCAAACAGGAACACGCAAGGCAGTAACAGCAAGGGGGTAGAACTAAACACAAGCACTATAGACAAGGAGCTAGCGAGGAAGAGCCCTAAATAGGAAAGTAAGGAAATCACAGGACACACTTGCCAGAAAGCAAGTAACAAACATACAAGGTAATTAGAAGCAAGACAGCAGGAATAGAAAGACAGCAAACTAGGAACTGGAACCAAGGAAATGGGAAGAAAGGCAGGGACTGGAAAAGGATATACAGAAGGGGAGGCTACAAGGTTATACTAATATAGTGCAGGTTCAGGAATCAAGAAAACAAAGTAGCATTGAAGGCAGTGCTGGGGCAGGAACAAGAATTGAGATAAGGTTCAGGAGTCAAGGTAGCACTGCAGGCAGTGCTAGTTCAGGAACAGGGAATTACTCAAATTTCAGGAGTCAAGGTAGCCTGCAGGCAGTGCTAGTTCAAGGAAACAGGAAATAGCTATAGCTCAGGAAACAAGGAGTTAAGAGAGTACTGCAAGCAGTGCAAATCAGGAACAAGAAATAGCTGAAGCCCAGGAACAGGAACAAAGAAAAACTAGAACTCAGGAAACAAGGTAGCACTGCAGGCAGTGCTAATTCAGGCACACAGAATAGCTGTAGCTCAGGAATCAAGGAACAAGGAATTAACAATAGCTCCGGAGTCAAGTGATATCAAAAGCTCAGGAAACAAGGATCAGTCTCACCAGAACACAGCTATATGGATAACCACTTCCAGCAGACATGCAAGAATCAGAACTCTTGTTCAGCAATCAGAATAAGGTATCGTTCTCCTTTTGCAATGCTGACACAGACATTGAATCTGGACCAGAGCAGCAGATTAAGTCAAAATCAGGCAAAGAGGTGTTTGAGAGCCAATAAGTATAATATTCAGAACGTAAATGTCCATTTCTCATGAGAAGATTCATTGTTTCAGGACTAGGGTTAACATCCTCGAATAGTAGAGTAGACACTACATGCCTCTCATTGTTGGGCACTGGGGAACTGCCCCGCACAAACATAAATGATGCACTGGTGTGTTTCTTTCTTAAACCTCTCATTATGACACACCTTCAATATTGTCACACACAAATGTAACAGAGAAGTGATAGCTAACTGAACGCAAAGAAACCTCACAAGCGACCCTGGAAATGTGGGTTGGTCATTCTGTCAGGACTCAGACAGGGACACTGGCATGTGTCAGGGACTCTGGCAGCGACTGGTGCCAAAGAAGACAAAGTAGGCAGAATACTGGGTACAGAGCTGCCCAAGATCACACAGCGAGTCAAAGGAGAAAGGGAATCCTAAGAGGAAGCTCTGCACAAGAGAATAAGAGAGTTAAAGCTCAGAAAGGACAGGCTCTCAGAGGTGATTGAGCATTCAGAAAAACTACACACAGGACGGATATGCAAGACATATATATAAAACAACATTAACAATAAAGGGAATGTGGGGTAAAGCACTCAGGAACTCCGCACTGTAAGACTGAAGCTCAGTAAGAAAACTTCTTTTTTAGACAATTTGCAAGTAGAATCCAAATGACTGGAAGTCAGTATATGCATTAAGGGGAGGGTCTGGAAGCTTATTAGAACACTGGAGAGCCCGACAATTCAGCCCCCTGGTGGTGGGCACGAGAATGCAGGGAGCGAATCGTGACAACAAGATTATTATTTGACTCGGAAGTCACTGAGCCTGCTCTATTTACCAATCATATATTAATGTAGTTGGCGTACAATAGATATGACGCAGCATATTATGTCACTGTCGCCGTCGGTGCGCTTTCCACAGAGGCAAACATACACAATATAAAAAATCTTTATCCATGTTGGAGGGGGCTTGCCTTAATGAAACCATAAAAATTACGAGGAAGAGTACCGCGATTGGAAAGGCCACAGCTGTTTTTTTATTTTCTTTTAAGAAAATGCCCGAACAGAGACGAAAGTAGGTAAAAAAAATTCGTCACATTCCTTCCTCCTTGCGCCTTGCCGTAGCAAGACGCGCAGTGTACTGTCAGCTCCATTAGGGGGTGTGGAGGGCAGGCGTCTCTTCCCGACACAGGACGCACCCCTCCCTTCACATTCTTGAAATTCCTTTGTGTGCATCTCTGCATCTTGTTACGCTGTCCCTTCTGCTGTCAGTGAAGGGTAGTCAGCCTGATGAGCGCACAAGACTGCACATGATTAATCTCATCTTGCTCTAGGTACCATTGTTTTGGCTCCAGATAAGCGTTTTTGCCCATGGAGCGTTTTTTAGGTCGAGCCTGAGTCAGCGCGCATGCGCTGCTCTGCGAGACTTGTTGTGGTGGAGTACGGAATAGAAGCCCCGTCCACTATCCACCCATATTTGTCATTGGCTTGTGTCATTGTCCTTCGTGAATGCTGGCTTCTGATTCGTTATTAGGCTTGTTAGTCCCTCCTTAGTACCGCCTTCTCTTCATTTGTAACCTCCCATGGCGACTGGCCCTTTTACTTCGTTTGTTACAGGGTAGGTCTTTTTTAGTCTGTGAGCACTATTTTCTTTAATGAGTTTCCCCTACTGCAGGCCTGACATGCTTTCCTGCAAAATCACGCTTTCATGGGGCGCTTTAGTTCAGCTGGGCTTGCCATATTCAACTTCTATAATATCATGTGTTTATATTTTGCAGCACGCTATGTCGTGCTTTCACTTAAACAATGCCATGCCCCGCTTTCACTTTAAATCTCTTTAAAAATGGCAGCCGGGCATTTCTTTTGGTCTGACCGGCGGCTGAATTGAACTTGTTTGGTTCCGGTCCTGTTGCTGGTTTCATTCCCTTCCTCTCCTCTCTACCCCCTCCCCTTGTAGCCCTGCCCTCTCTCTCTCTCGCGTTTTTGCCCCCCCCCCTTCCCCAGTACGATCGCCTCACTTTCAGCAGTACAAAGTGTTTGATTTCACTGCCGGGGGCCCCTTTAAACATGAGTTGTCAAACGTCAGTTCTCTGGTGGATGCCTTCTGCTATATTTTTTTAATGGTATTTATATATATATATATATATATATATATATATATATATATATATATATATATATATATATATATATATATAAACAAAACACGCCGTCTCCGCACTTCTTCGCACTGCCAGGCGAACAGAGACAACACGAATCCCAGGTATTTGGCACTGATGACATTTATTCACAGAGCTGCAATCTGACGCGTTTCGGACAGAATGTCCTTGCTCACAGATGTCAGATACGGCCCGCCATGTTTTTAAATTTGCTGGGTGCACACCACGTGTTTAACTAACATAGACAAAATACTATGCATATATCCACTGTAAAAAGCATTGGTCAGTCTGTTTTCCAAATCAGGATAGAACTTGTCATAGTTGTTTAAATGTGATTTCGAACAAATGGCAATAAATAAATAAACCGTTGTAATAATTAAATGCTTAAATGCAATTTTGAATTAAATGCCAATATTGCAAATAAAACCTATAGGGTCCCACCTCAAATTGCTGTCTTAATACTCGTAGTAAATAAGTGCGAATCACGCACAATGCTTGTAAATATGTACTTTTTGGTAATCATTGTGTGCAAATTACGCCTTTCGTTGTAAACATAGGTCCATGTGCAAATATAGCCAATTCCTGCCTTAATGCGCCTAATAAATATGTGCAAATCACGCAAAAATGTTTGTAAACATATACATCTTAACAAACATTGTGTGCAAATTATGCCTTTCTTTGTAAACATAGTTCCATGTGCAAATATAGCCAATCCCATTATAAGACCATAAATGTAGTTCATTCACCGCATAAATGCTAGATGATAATTCAGTGCAAATATCGCAAAGTAGTTTGTAAATTTGAGACCCCTTTATAAACATTGCAATATAACTATGGCTTATACTCCTGTTGCCACATATATCATTCTAATATCGTGTTAAAGTCACTGATTGCAATATTTCAACATTTGAGAATGACTTGACCAGAATCAAATGCTCCACTTAATAAATATTAATGCATAAAGTGCTAGTGCTACATAAAACCCACATGAAATGAAAAAACAAGTGAAATGTGTATTTAAAAACAATCATGCTGCAAGGAGGCCAACCACATTAAATATACAATCATAAGTCGCCCCTCAAAACCAAAGTCCAGATTCTAGATACAATATATTACTGCTTGTATTCTTTATAAAAAGTGATACAGGTCTTCTGTGGTGTTTAAACCATTAGGGAATTTGCTATCCAGTTCTAGTATTAGTTTGGATTCCATCCTTCTCAACATCTTATCCCTGTCACCTCCTCTACGTGGTTTGGGAATCGCCGTTATTACAAAATATTTCAAACATTGCAAATCATTGCTATGTTCTTGTTTGAAATGCCTGGCTACAGGATACGAGCTATCGTTATTTACAATAGCTCGAAGATGTTGGAGGATTCTGACATGCACCTGCAGCTTGGTGCTGCCTACATATCGCAAGCCACAGGTGCATGCCAGAACATAAACTGCATACTCGGTCCTGCAGTTATAACTCCCTTTGATGGTAACCATTTCTGGACTGAATGGGGTAGCATATTGTGTGGTATTGATTCCAAACCTGCAAGCCCTGCAGCTGGAACATTTAACAAACCCCGGCCGGGGTTGTAACCACATTTTGTCTTTCTCTAATTCAGGGCTGTTCTTGGCAATTTGGATTTTCATCGAGGGTCCTTTCCTATAAGTGATGGTAGGACATGCTGGGAGCCTCAGAGCTAAAACCGCATCAGTTAGAAGTATAGGCCAACTGCGTGTAATAATGGCTCTAATTTTCCTTTCCTGTTTATTGAAAGTTGTCACGAATCTGGGAACAGAGTAATTGTCACTCTCATCTGAGACAGTGTTGTCTACCCCCATGGCGGCAAACAAGGAAGTCCTAGATTTGGCATTCATTTTGCTAACTGCCTGATCCAGGATGGATTTCTTATAACCCCTCTGTCTGAATCTCATGAGCGCTTGATTAGTGCAAATTGCCAGATCTTCCTCGGTACTGCAAATCCGCTTGAGCCGTAGTAGCTCGCCATATGGGATATTGTTTATTATATGTTTGGGGTGGGCACTGCTGGCATGCAGTGTGGAATTGCCAGCAGTGCTTTTCCTATGCAGAGTAGTTGCTATTTCCCCTCACGAATAAAGATGCTTACATCTAAGAAATCTACATGTTCCTTACTGATGTGAGATGTAAATTTCAAGTTCTCGTGATTAACATTGATCTCATTAATAAAATCAATAGCGCTTTGTTCATCGCCTCTCCATATGATAAAAACATCATCAATGTATCTCATCCATTTTAAAACATGGTCAGTAAATGCAGAGCTATGAATGCGCTTAAGAACCTGCTCCTCCCACCAGCCCACGTGCAAACACGCGTAGCTGGGGAGAAGCAGGCCCCATCGCCACACCCCTTTTCTGCAAATAAATGTCATTGCCAAACAGAAAATAATTATTATTCAAACACCAAGATACTAGCTCTACAATCATTTTGTTGTGGCTGTAGCACTCCAACGGTCTAGTACCCAAAAAATACTCCAGTGCTCTCAGCCCAGTAGGATGTTCTATGCTAGTGTAAAGGGATTCGATATCCAAAGTAATGAATATCGAATCCGCAAACCATGGAATATTCTTGATCTTTTTAAGAAAATCCCCGGTGTCCTTGATATAAGTTGGCAGACTTTTTACTAGATCTTGTAAAAAAAAGTCAATATACTGAGTGATGTTTTCCGCCACACTTTGAATTGCAGATATTATTGGCCTCCCAGGGACAGGTAGCGTCTTTTTGTGCACCTTAGGTATAAGATATAGCCTGGGCAATACAGGATATTCAACATGCAGAAAGCGAAATTCCTCATTCGAAATCATGCCTTCTCTTTTCCATTTGAAAAGAACTTTTCTCAGGCCTTCTCTGGCAGCATTGTAATTTTTCAATGTAGATTTTTCATAGCACAACGGATCACATAAATGTCTTTGTGCTTCTATGATGTAATCCTTTTGTGGCCAGATTACAATGTTGCCACCTTTTTCAGACGTGGTGACAACAATTTGATGATTGTTACTGAGTTTCTTAACCAATTCTGCATACTGATTTTCCTGTTCGCTTTTATATCTTTTGCGATGTTTAATTTGATGGTGCAATTTCTTGAGATCTTCTACTATTACATCTTGAAAGATGTCAATAGCGTCCTTGGGCATGTTTGGCACAAAACTTGATTTAGGCTTAAAAGGACTCGTGTTAGCTCCCAATTGTGCAACAGCTGCTTCAGTTAATCTTTTTTGAGTAGATGCTTCTTCTTCTGTGATACGCTCATTGACTGTGTTGGTATGACCAAGTTGGTGCATTGTTAGTAAAGTTGCAGCATCAGATGCTAAGAGATCAGTGTTGGATTGATTATCTAAGCTGAGCTCCTGTTCTTTTAGACCTTCCTTGATACTGAAAAACTTTTTTAGTTTAAGCTTACGAATGTAGCAAAAAACATCTATGCGTGTCCGTGTATAGTTAAAGTCACTTATGGGACAGAAAGACAAGCCTCGGCTTAATAGTTGTTTTTCAGCTTCGGAAAGAATGATGGAAGATATATTTATGATAGTGTTGTCATCTGTTATTGTTTTTTTCGCCAGTACTGCTTTTTTGATTTTTTGTAGCCGTTTCCGCTTTTTGCGGCGTTCCCGCCTTCTTGCGTTGTTTCTTGTTCTTTTTTCTTTTGATTCCTTGGCCTTAGTGTCTGGCGACGATCGAACACTAAAAAATCAATTTCTTCTCCTAAATCCAAAATTTTGGACTTGTCTATTGCCCCTGTTCTGTCAATGCTGTCATCATCGGATGATATGCTGCTCGTCATTGAATCAATTTCACTGCTCATTGAACCTGCGTCGGCAGGCGCGTTCCCCATAGATCCAGTGCCTGCTGTTATGTTCGATGCCTTATCATTTAGTTTGGATCTTTTTGCATTCTCATATTTTCGAGCAAAAGTGTATATACGCCCCTGCTCGTAATCCTCTTTATCGCGAGCGAATTTATACACTCTGCGAGCCTTGATTTTTTCTTCCTGTTTGGCCAGGCGTTCCAGCATTTCCTTTCTTGACCTAATTATAAGGTCGTTGGGTTCAAACTTCATGAGTTGCTCATTGATTTCATCAATTTCAGTGATCAGGGCAAGTCTGTCTATTTCAGCGTATTTTACAAGTATTTTAACTAAATTCGTAGACGCCTCCAGATTACTGTGACCCCATTCCTTTAACATCTCCGGATTAGGGCTCTCGTAACTTGGGGCTAATAAAATACGTAGCCCCCTCGGCACCCGCCCCTCCTCGATGTATTTGGACAGGGATTTATGCTCCCACCACTTGGTCACTTCGGAGCGCATACATTTTTCCAGACGTTTCAATAAACCTTTAATTTGTCCTTCATTGGAATTGTCCGTATTGCCAAGATATATATATATATATATATATATATATATATATATATATATATATATATATATATGTATATATATATATATATAGCTTACAGTTGTAATTGGTGAAATCGGTCTTCTAGCTGCATATAGAACTATGGATGGGTAGCAGTGAACTATGGGGATAAACATACCCTTAATTCACTTTTTACCCATCTATAATTTAAGGTCATGTATGGTTCCCAAAATCATCTGCCCCTGCTGTCAACTGCTAGGCAGGAGCAGAGGAGTAATGGGAGAGGCATACATAACATGGCCTCTGTTATGTATCCCTGTCCAAAAAGTAATTAAAAAAAAAAGCACTTGCAATACAATAGGTCTCGCATTTGCGAGAGTTTGAGCTATTGGCATTGTAAATGACAATGCCTTTTATTTATCTGTTTTGAAAACCTACAAGTGGTGCGTAAACACGCACTTTGTACTTATAGTCCTTGCTTACAAGAAGAAGCAAGGCTGGCAGTAAAAGAGGCGCAGTTACTTCCAGCCTTGCTTCTTGTAAGCAAGGGCTATAAGTACAAAGTGCTTGTTTACGCACCGCTTGCAGGTTTTCAAAACACATAAATAAAAGGCATTGCCGTTTACAATACCAATAGCTCAAACTCTCGCAAATGAGAGACCTATTGCATTGCAAATGCTTGTTTCCCCTTATAGCCTGTTATAATTCGAGGGCCCCATCTAGATTCACACGCACAGAGCCAACAAGTATTGGCTAATCCATATCTTTGCCTGGGTTGGCTAGGGAGTGTTTTCGAATTGGTCTCTTCATTATTCCTGCCTATTTTGCCTCTAACTTCACCTGACCAACCATGGCAAGTGCATTTGATGAGTATTGGGAGTCTGTTGCGGAGGAGAAGGCGCTTCTCCCCATCCATGAGAAGCTGGTGGATGCCATTGAGGCAAACCTGGAGTGGGCAGTCTCTTCGGCTCTAGAACCCCTGAGTCAGAGAATTATTGAAGACGGTATGATGCAGTATATTGCCCCTGGCTGGGGATAGTCTGAGGCTTGAACCTCCTACTGACTAGGCCTGAGCGTGAAATCCCCCTTGCAGAATTTTTACCACTCTGCGCTCTGCGTAGCGGAGTTTTTTCTTTGCTTGCCAACGTTAAGTTGGCGAGGCGTGCGAGAAAAATCTTACTCCAGACCACCTCCCGGCAAGATTTCTCAATGTGGGCGGTCGCGGATGGCCGCTACCGCTCGCGTTGAGAAACCTTCCGTTCATGTTGAGGAAGTTGCCGCTCGAGAAGAAAATCTACTCGAGCGGCCGAAAGAAACTGTGCCCTCTTGTTGTGCTCTGCATGTTGGAATTCACACTGATTTCCCCGCGCGGAACAAACACCCGGCGCTAAAAATCACCGCGAACGGCGTCATCTAATACACTCTGCCAACTGCAGAACTCTGGGTAGCGTGGCAAAGTTTTTTGGTCACTTCGCGGAGTTCCGCTATGCGGAACTCCGCGAACTCCGCCCAGGCCTACTACTGACACTTGAGAGCCCCTAAGGGTAAAAGCAAAGCCAGAGGTTCCCCCACAACCCCTTGAACATACTATTGGGTATCATAGACGGACTGGATGGGTCTAGAGCAGATAAAGTGTTCCTGGGGACCGCCCTTGTAGTGGCCAAACGTGACATTGCGATGGCGTGGAAGGACCCCATCCTGCCTACTATAGCTAAGTGGCGCAAGGGAGTAGACTGGTGCGCCACACAAGAACTGCCACTGTATGAGGCCAGAGGTTGCCCGGCCAAACACCGGAAAATTTGGGGTAAATGGTTGGGAACAGTGGGTTAATCAACTCCCTCGTCCTTTTTAGGTCCACTCCTACACATCATTTAGAGGGCAGAGATACGACAATGTATACCAACGTAAGAATGTTTTACTCGCCTAATGTCATATGTAACTATGCTGCTGAATATGCTGTGCTGTTTGTATTCAGGTTTTTATTATTGTCTCTTTACAAAATCAATAAACTTGATTATCAAAAAAAAAGCAAAGCCAGACTGAATGCCAATGTTAGGGTGACCTCTACCTCCTCTGACGCCTGTGGTAGACTTTGCCAGGCCTTCCTGAAAAAGGTGCCTTGATGCCCTGGAGGCAAATGACGATTTGTAGCCTGGATATACCCCTGAGGGCGATTGCTGCTTCCACCAGGGAACAGATGCTAATGCCAGGGAGGGTTCAGATACCCCTGATGGGGACTCAGGCGATGAACCAGACCCAAGGAGACTGTGGCGACTGGAAGGTGGGACTAAAAAACCCAGGGGGAGATTTACAATAAACTAACGCAGAGTGGTGCAGCAAGTCATTTTGCTTTTGTGTAATTGCATGTAATTTTGTGTAATTATCCTGAGATTTCACATATTTACGCAAGAGCAAATTTTACACACCCCTAGTTGTTATATTCTCACCAAGCAGTCTAAAGGTCTCCCTTTGCCATACCACTTAGCTAGCCTGTATTTGTTCATAAACTTGACTTGCCTATCGGCAGTTTCATTCAGCTATAGCAGAAGCCTGCCATGTGCAATTATATGCTCCTGCTCTAATTTCTGTCTCTCTTACTCAAGTCTGTGGAGTGTGGACCTTGTAGATCTCAGGACTCACGCCTATTTCTTCTATAAAAATGACATATACATCATGGTAGTTTGAGATTTCCATCGTCCATCTTATTTTGCACCCATCGTTCAGGCCCTGCACATTCCATGACGTCAAGCGCATTGCCGGAAATGGACAGCCATGTGG
Organism: Calotriton arnoldi; assembly: GCA_963921515.1. NCBI lineage: Eukaryota > Metazoa > Chordata > Amphibia > Caudata > Salamandridae > Calotriton > Calotriton arnoldi. The sequence continues at coordinate 485,354 of CAWUFW010002548.1, read as the reverse complement.
TGCGTGCACGTCAGCTAACAACATTTAGCCTTGCTGTTCTCCAGTTACTGTAAAAATACACCCCACTGTCTGGTTGTATACATGCTGCTAACACCGAAACTGACTAGTCCCACCCACCTCCTACTCTGCTTCCACAGTTGGCCATTGTCAGTCGTAGCTCCCACGGAGCCAACTGTATCAAGAATCCCCTACAACATTAGAACCACGTTCCTGGTGGTTAGAGTCAGGTCCCCCACAACCCTCCCTCGTCAGTATCCCTTGTTTGAGTCCATGCCCCTATCTGTGTCTCAGTGGGCCCCAACAGTAAGCATTCATCAGTCACTACTGGATTCATGATCTGCCTACAGACGTCAGTATAGAACCACTCACAGTAAGCAAGCAACCCCAAAGTATCTAGATCTACATGTAAACATTACCCCGCCCCAGTCATTTCAGAGCCCTATGCATCCTTCATTCTATGCCATTAGGAGCATTCTGATGCCGCCTACTCCGCATCACTGATAGTCTGTCCTTCCTGTGACCCCTAGTGTCTTGGTGTTACATTCCTGTCCATGAATTGTAGCGCTTTTGTGAGGTCAGTAAAGTGACGCAGTTGATCACACAGTAAGATCCGTAGTTTAGCAGGATAGAACATGGCGTATTTGATCCCTTTAGCTTACAATTTGTTTTCACTGTGGTAAAATCTTGGTGTGCTTCCTGGACCATATGGGTAAAATCAGGGCAAAAGAATTAAACCTTTTCTCCAGTGAGGTGCAGCTTAGTACCCCTATCGCGAAAACTCAAGAATCGTTGTGGGGGTGGGCGGGAGGATATCCTGTTGTCGCCTCTGAACCAATAGTTCAGCCTATTAGAGAAAGTCTCCGGTAGAGCTTAGATAAGAAGTTCAGGTTTGCACATAGCTATGGATTCAACAAGTGGTTGTATATGCCTGCTCAGGACCATAAATATATACAAATATCTGGGTTTGACACCCAGTGTAGTAACTGGCTAAGTCAGCAATGATCTGCTCAAAGCAACCAGTTTAAGGAAAACCATAAACTACAATCCTATCTCTCACACCTCTTTATCCACCACACTGTGAAGAGCTGTGTCCCATATCACAATAACGATACCTTGGTGGTCATCATGCAAGACATAAAAGCACTGCTGACATAGCATCACAAAAGAAAGACCACTACTTTCCAACAGACACCCTACATTGTGAAGCTTGCTGCCCATGTAGGTAAGTGCTTCAGTTCCCTACATAGGAAGAGTAAGCACCATATAAATGTTGCAGTGCATTACAAAACAATTATTACGGCTAGAGTGTGCCTCAAGATCTTCGGTCATCTTTTTAATCAGCTCTTGTACTTCCACATCTGCTGGAGCGGCTTTGATTGTGATACAGCGCCGTCTTCTGCATATGATATTCTGCGGTCTGCAAGATCCATCTGGACACCTTGTTTGTTCCAGTGCTCTCTTAGAAGATCCACCCTGGCAGTCACTGCATCAGCTTTAGAGTCTTTTGAAAGAAGGCTGGCCCCCAGTTCCATTACCAGGGACCATGTATCCATGGTATCAGGGTCATCTTGGTTAGAGGGGTACAATGGTGTTCAATTCTTATCTTGAAACCCCTATTGCTTCAGTTCTGTTTTGGGTCAAAAAGCAACTTGCTGTGTGCATTGTCTCCTTTGCTCATTTTTACAGCATCTGTAGGATACCATACTGCGATCTGTTTTGTCAGCAAGTACAATTTGCTTAGGTCTTGGCTTAGCTGCAGGCAAGGATGATACTTGAAACTGTCAAATATATTGCTCCATTAACTCCGCTGTCTGTTCTTTGCCAACCTAGAGTAATGTTCTTGCAGTAATTTATGAAAGACTAGGCATCTGATATCACTGGAGCTGCGGCATGTGCTATCTTCTTAGCACTTTATGCTCTGTGGAACCATGCTTACTTCCAGATTATAGAAGCTGCCCCCACCTGTGCCCAGCAACCCACCGTCTATGGTGACACAGAGCTAACAGGCACACTCGAAGAGAATAACATGGAGAGCAACACATGGGGTCATTGGGCCTTTTGACCCAGTGGGGATGGCAGTGCCTTGTTTGTGGGGGACTCCAGCCCCCATAAGACTCTGCGCTGGAAGCGCCCGCAGCTGCCGGGACCAGGAGCCTACTCTGCACTTAAGAGAGCCACCGATCCTCCCGCAGCTCGGGAAGCCTTGCCTTTGTTTGTGGGAGATTCCAGCACCCAGGAGACTCTGCACTAGAAGCGCCACCAGCTGCCGGTACCAGGGGGAGGAGCCCCCTCTGTGCTTAAGAGTGCCACCGATCTTCCCGTACCATGGGAAGCATTGCATTGTTTGTGGGGGACTCCAGCCCCCAGGAGACTCTGCACTAGAAGCGCCGCCAGCTGCCGGGACACGGGGGACGAGTCCCGTCCACGCTTAAGAGCACCACCATCCTCCCACAGTGCAGGACGCGCGGAAGGGCCAAGGGCAGGCCCTTCCTACACCTGTTAGCGCCAGGAGGAGCCAGGGCAGGGCAACCCCTCTTGGCTTTGTGGCCGGTTGTTATCTGGCACTTGGGAGAGAGGGGCAGGCAGTCAGACTCAAAGCCGCTTTTGTGTGTGAAAAAGGCCGCTTTATTGAAAAAGGTGCACATTACAATAATGTACCTGGCAACTACCTTACAAAACTAAAACCTCGCTATACATCCGATACCTAACCCCCTGCTCCTACCCCGACCCCTAAGATCCCCTCAACATTCCCCCACCCTGCCATTAACATATTACAAACATTACAATGTATTGCAATTAAAAATACACAATTAAAAATACACAACTTTATTAAACCTACATCCTAGGTCTGCACTTCTGAAACTGTAAATAACCAAACGTCTACAACTGAACCTTAAACTACCTGCCTACCCTTTCCCTGCCCATGTTCCCAACTTTCAATGCCAACCAAACTTCTGCCAACCCCAGGCGAACTTTGCAAACCCCCGGCAAGCACCTGTTCCAAGCGACAACTACAAAATGTTTCCCCCTGCACACCTGTCCAATGTAAGCCAGCCCAAAAGCAATCTACAATTTTAAAGTGCCCCCCCAAATCCGAAATAAATAGGGACGGGAGGGTGGGCAAAACGTTCTATGGCAACACACCCTGCTCCCAGCCACCAGGTCACCAAACCTAAAATGGTGGCTGGGAGCCCAACAATCGCAACTATATAGCCTTTGGGCTGCAATTGGGCTATGCTCAAAAACAGCCCAACATTCGCAAAATGGCAGTCCCCCGGACTGGCCCACCTCTCCCAATTTGCCCGGGGGCAAAACTCCTTGCAGTCGACTGCCCCCCAAACCCTCCTTGGGAGAGAGGGGGTAGTCAGACTCAAAGCCGCTTTTGTGTGTGAAAAAGGCTGCTTTATTGAAACAGGTGCACATTACAATAACGTACCTGGCTATACATCCGATACCTAACCCCCTGCTCCTACCCCTACCCCTTCCATCTCCTCAACATTCCCCCACCCTGACCTTAACATATTACAAACATTACAATGTACTGCAATTAAAAATACACAACTTTATTAAACCTACATCCTTGGTCCTCTCCAAACCTTCCGAGGCACGAACTCGGTCCACAACATGAAACACCCTGCCCACTGCTCCTTGATACTTACTAAATCCTTGTTCATGCTGCGCATCAGCACTACGCCCTTTTCTTTGCACAAATCGTTTTCCCGTAGGTGTAAAACCAAAATATTCAGGCACCTGCCGCCCACCAACAGTCTATTCAAACAAGGGACCAGCTCCTTCCAACACATTCCCCTCTTTCCTTTCCAGGTAATTTTGAACAATTGATTGTTAAATCCAAGGTTCTGACCAAAATAGCTCCGTCGAGCCTGTACTTGAGCCCATTTTATGAACGAGTGCCCCACGACCCAAATAGCCATTTCTTCCGTCTCTGGGCCGGACACAGAACCTGAAACGACAAAAAATTGCATAAATTTCAAATATTACTGTTCACAGCGCGCACGTCCTCCCCCAACCTTCTCACATAGCGCCTGTAACAATGTGAAGAACAGCGACCCAGCCGCATAAATTCATTTTGCGGCCACGCTCTGTTGCTCGCCTCAGACGCTGCCCCAATGCGGAAGGAGTGTGTCCCATATTCCAGCCCGTCCATTCCCAGGCGTTGTAAGGCCTTCCTCAATAGTGCCAACAGCTGGTGGGCCGTTACCTTGTCCCCTTTGCGTGCTTGAAAACTGCCCCCCCCTGATAAACCTGCCACAACCGACCATTGCCAGGCCCACCTGAGCGGACTGGTACCAAGGGATTCCAACACCTAAAGCTCGACCCATTTCCCTTGCCCCCTCTGATCTGTCTGAGAACGGTTCAACCATATCTGGACCTGACTGCAGTTCATGACCACATCCTGCCACAAAACTCCCCCCGCCTCCTTCCTGCCCAGCAATTCTGAAACCGGGACACAAAGAAAATCCACACCATCAGAGTGGAAAACAGACACGCTTCATCTTCATCTCTGCATATCTCCGTCAACACTGCCAGCACCCAACTCAACATCTGCCATGAAAGCGGCTTCCGTAACCTGACCACCGTGCCCTGTTCCTGAGCCCAACCTTCTAAAATTCTCCTCCCCAACTCCCCTGCCGATGGGGTGTAGCCCCATAGGAGCTTCCCCATAAAAGCAATTCCTACCAACTTCCCGGCGATTGTGACTCTCGACAGACCCCTGTCAATGAGGTCCAATATAATTTGTATCACGTTTTCAGCTTGCAGCCACCCTTCAACCCGCCTCTGAGCACCCAAACGCAAGAATTCTCTGCATGCCAATATGTATGCCCCTCTAGTGGAGTCCGCAAGCGACCCTACCACCAATTGTAACATCCGACGTTGCCTACGTACCCCAGATGCGGAGGCATGAGCGTCGGGGTCCTGTCGGCGTCCTTGGCTAGCTCATGGAATCTCCCCCACTGTGAACGAGACAAAGCATCTGCAATGTCATTGTCCACTCCCTGCACGTGCAAGGCTCTGAAAGCAATATCATACCGTAAGCAACCCAACACAAAAACTCTCAACGTTTCAGCACCTGTACATCTCTGGCGGACTGGCGATTCACGATCTCCACCACTGCCATGCTGTCTTCCCTAAACAGCCCCTTCTTGTGGGCCAATTCTTCCCCCCAGAGTGTCACTGCTACCAGCAGGGGAAACAACTCTAAGAAGGCGATGCTCCTGCCCTCGTCTCGCCAGTGTGCTGGACATTGTTCAGCACACCACCTCCCTGTCCAAAACAGTATAAAGCCAGTGCTACCTGCCGCTTCAGAAAACATTTGCACGTCCCATTCTAAGTCCTTGTCCCTTGCTAGAGTAATCCCATTAAAGAACTGTAAGAAAACCCTCCACATCCTCAAGTCCTCCTTGACTCCGGCTGAAAGCCGAACGTGATGGTGAGGTAATTGTCTTCCTGACAAGACAAAACCCAATCTCTTACAGAAAGTCCTACCCGCCCTCAGTACTCTGCACGCAAAGTTGATGTGACCCAAAAGGACCTGAATTTCCTTGACCTTCACTTTCTCCCGGGATAGCATGTACCGCAACAAGGTTAGCATTTTTACATTTTTATCCTGTGGCAAACTTGCTTTCATTTCCTTTGAATCGATCTAGATTCCCAAAAATGACAGCTTCGTGCTTCGGCCCATCGCTTTTTTTTGGTGCCAGCGGCACCCCAAGCTCCCCCATCAGCTCTTGGAAACCTTCCAGTGCTTCCTGGCATTCCGTGGAGCTAGGGGAGCCCACAAAGAAAAAATCATCCAGGTAGTGCGTCACCCGCTGGTGCCCAGTGTGCCATGAAAACAGCCACTGCAAAAATGTGCTGAAACACTCAAACAGTGCGCACGAAATGGAGCAGCCCATCGGTAGTGCTTTGTCCACATACCACTTTCCTTCAAAGTGGATACCCAGAAGTTCCCAATCATGTGGGTGGACTGGAAGCAACCGAAACGCAGATTTTATATCACATTTTGCCATTAGTGCAGTTGCGCCCGCCGTCACTGCCAGTGACATGGCCACTTCAACTGATGAGTTGGATACTGGGGCTGCCTCCTCATCGATGAAATTATTGACCGAATTCCCTTCTGGCCATGACAAGTGTTGAATGAACATGTACTGTCCCAACTCCTTTTTTGGCACTAGACCGATGGGAGAAATAATCAATTTCTTCATGGGCCAATCCTCGAAAGGACCCACCATTCTCCCCTCCTGCACCTCTTTATCCAATTTGTCCTGCACTGCCTGTTTATGTTCTGAGGCTGATCGCAAAATCTCCTGGTCCGTGGACCGGTGTATCCCAAACGAAACCCCACTCGAAACCCCTCCCGTAACACCCTCTCTGCCCCCTGATTCTCATAGCACTGTAGCCACCGTTCCAGATTTTCTATTCTAACCGGAGTATGAGCCTTTTGGCCCAGCCCCCTGTGTTCCCTTCACCCCTCGAGGGCCCGAAAACTGCTGTTGGTAACCTCCTGTATTACCGCCTGACTGCCATTGGTGCCCTCCCTGATGGTATCCTCCCCCGTCCCAAAGCCATTGACCAGTGCGTGCCGACACCCACACTTTGAGCACTCATGCCAAAATTTGCAATATACGCGTGTGCACAGTCTCTTATTGAAGTCCCAGCAAGCCCCTCCTGCTCCTGGCTGACTCTTCCCTGTGCCCCCCACCCCTCCCCGGGTGGGTCGTCCCTGAAAGGGGCGGTAAACAATGGGCAGCCCACAGGCTGTAAAAATCGTTTCCGCCCCTTTTGCCGCCCCCATTGTGTGTTGCCACAAATCTGTATCCAGCTCCCCTCATTTCGCCTCGGGGTCCCATGCTAGGCGTGCCCTGAACTCCTTATCATATTGTGCCCCAGGCGTATCCCCCACCCGTTATTTGCACTTTCTAGATTATGTCCATATATTTAAACAGAGCAACGCAACACTCTGGGTATTTTTCACAGTAGACCCTTGCATAAATCAAGAATGCTGCTGTCCAGTTCTCTATAGTCAATGGCACCTTTGGCCGCTTTGCCAACTCATATTCCTCTTCCTTGGATCCTTCTTTGGACCTGACCTCCCTGTGCAAACGTTTTAGCATTTCTACATACTCCCCCTTCCAAATGCGCTCTTTAGTTAGGGGCATCAAGTGCGCCCCAAAGGCTTCGCTACCCCCATGTACGGGAGTTTCTTAAACTTCAGTTCCTTGCTCTAAGGCCATCTTTTTTATCCTCTTTCTTGTTTCCTTCACCCAACTCCTTTCCTGTCTTAGCCCCATTTTCTAACTTTGTAGCCCCTTCGTTACCTGCGTCTTCAGTGCCCACACCCACGTCCGTGACATACTCCCCCCCCACAGTCTACCCTTCCCCTCCTCATGCAACTGCCCCAAATCTACCCCAATCGACACCATGACAGGTTTTCTTTGCTTATTTTCAGCCATACCTGGCTCTTAGTAGGGTGCCCGTACTGTTGCAGTCCACCTCGCCAGTGGCCCTGACCACCCTTGCTTGCTTTTCTGATGGCCCCTGTAACACACTATGTAACACGTTAGAGTGCCCCCCCAACCCTTTCTTCTTCCTCCCTTAGCTTGCCTTCCTCAAGGCTCTCTTCATCGAAATCCTGCACTTCATCTCTGTGACCCAAATCCTGCGGCCTCCCATGGCCTTTCTGTATCTCTTGCTGTGGGGCCATAGCGGCCCCCTCATCTCTGGCCCCCTTTTGCCTCTCCGGGGGGGGCTGACTGTATTCTACGGCACCCTTCTGGCACCTCTATGTGCCGCTTTACATTCCTCTGTGTCCCATGGGTCCTGCTATACCCTCCTTGCGTTGGGGCCAGCGAGGTCGTTCTGGGCCTACTTATGCTGGCCGCGACGGGCTCCCTCAGCGGTATCGGGTGTGCCGTTCTGGGCCCAGCCCTCTCTTCGCCTCGGCGCCAATGAGCCGCCCCCAGCTCTGCCGAGTCGGCTACGCTGTGCCACTCGCTGCCCTGTAAAGCAAAAGTTTGGACTGATGTGCTGGGTCCCTGCCAAGAACTGTCCTGACCTACTCTCCTCTTCCTCCCTCGCCTCTCCTCTCCCTGCCCTTGACCCCCTTCGAACTCCAACTCCTGCTGACCTAGTTCTGGCTCTCCCTCCTTGTCCCTGCTCCATTCCAGCAATTCGGCGACCGACGCTAGCCCCACCACCAAACTTGTCATTCCCCCAGTCCTAGTCCCTGGCACTCTCTCGCCTACCCTGTCCCCAGACACCCTCCCCCGCTCAGGTACCTTCTTCTCCCACTGCATGGACCCCCCTTTCGCCAAGTAGGCATCTAATTGTGCCACCTTATCCCCCCTCACACCCTCCCCCACGACTGAAAAATATCTAGCACCTCCCATGCATGAGGGCCCTCAGCTGGCTCCTGTTCTACAGGCACCTCCTCATCCTCTACACCCTCCCACCCCTGGTCTCCCTCATAGAACTCTAGGACCCCCTGGGGGCTTTTCAGTTCCCAAACTGGGGATGCCCACTGGCTATTTCCGCTTGTAACACCCCCCCCCTCCATCTGATCCTCCTTCCCTGTTGCCGGGTGCCTCTTTTCTGGGCTCCCATTGCCCTTATAGGGGTGGCTCCCAGCCCCTTCCTCCCTCCCCTCCACTTCGCAAAGCCAGTTTCCAATGAGCCCTTCGCTGGAGGCCGCTCTCCGGGCAGTACCCCTCCCCCTTCCAGCAGTGCCACTCACTCTCTCCTCCCCCACTGAGGAGGAGACTCTGCCCTGTCTAGCTGAGTTCCGCGTGGCTCCCAGCAGGCGTAGTTCATGCCTCGGGCCCCGTGGCTCGTGCCTCCTGCCCTGGAGGGGGGCTCGGCCTCGCCCTGGTAATACCCCGACACAGCCTTGCTCCCCGCCTTACTCAACGCGGCCGGGAACGCCTTACGCGCTCCGGCCGCTGACTCTACCACACCCTGAGGGGCCGCTCTCCTAGAATTGGAGATGCCCCTCTCACTTACCCGCAATCCGGATCCCCTGCTGGACGCCCTCACTTTCTTGGGTGGGGAACACTCCACAACCGTGGCAGCCACACCCGCTGACGCCCGGCGGGCCAGGTGCGCTGCCTCCGCCGACCCTGCTGCCTCCGTGACCAGCAGATCCAGCCACCCAGCTTCCTTCAAGAGGCGCATCACCTCCTGGACCTTCGCCTTCGCCTCCGCCATTGCCCGTGAGTATGCCAGGAAAAATGATTTCCCCCCTAACCCTCACTGCTACAGCTAAGCCCCAAGTATAACAAACCAAACCTCCTACCGACAAAACTTTCTGAGGCAACACACCCTGCTCCCAGCCAGCTGGTCACCAAACCTAAAATGGTGGCTGGGAGCCCAACAATCGCAAACTATATAGCCTTTGGGCTGCAATTGGGAGAGGTAGGGCAGTCCCCCGGACTGCTCCACCTCTCCCAATCTGCCCGGGGGGCAGACCTCCTTGCAGTCGGCTGCCCCCCAAACCCACCTTTGGATCCAGGTACACAATTCAATTTGGCTCTCCTTTGCCCCTTTCTCCTTGGTGTACTGTGGGGGTAGGACTTAGCCCCCCATTTTGCTCAGACTCAAGGATTTGAGGAAAGACTTCAGGGGTGTGTGTGGTGCGCCTGGACTTTCACTGGACTTTCACTGGACTTTCACTGCCTGTGTTATCTTCTTTGTTCTCCCTAAGGCCCCCTGCTTCAAGTGTGGGGTACCTGTCCTCCAGTACCCACAGTTGTTGCCTCTCCCCAGGAGTCACTTCGTACGCTATCTGCAAGCGCGCTTAAGTCCTTTTTTCGGCACAGGAGCCTCGAATTTGCCTAGTAAGGGCATGTACCCTGCCTCTTAGCATCTACTGTTTTGGTTATTTTGTGTTGTGGGTGTTGCTCCATACACCATCGTTTAGCGCATGTAAGCGTTCTGTATATCCTGCACCTGCGTCGCCCTGAGCCTGGAGGAGGTGGGAACGGTTTATCCATTTCGACCCTGACTGTGTTATGACCAACTGCATTGTGCCTTGTTGGTCAGTCTGTCCTAGCAGATATCGTGACTGTTAGAATCGTTGATCTAGCTTTGGGTTTTATGTGTGCATATAATGTCCAAGAGAAAGCAAGGTCAAAATAGGGAGGTGGTGCTGTGAAACAAATTGATACTTTGGATATGTATATTGAGAAGGCAGTGGGAGCCTTAGGCAAAGATATTTTGCTTGCAGAAAGGTGTCTATCTCTATATTCTACTTCCATAATAACTTTAACAAGTAAAGGTAGCACACCTCAACTGTTACCCCTGTTACTCCTGCTGCGGGGTTGTTTGGAGGGGATCAGGTGAAAAAGGTGATAATTATGTCCCTGAGGGTAACAGACAGATCACCAAGCATGCCTCATTGCCCCACTCTAAGTGGAAATGGGGGTTACTTCAAGCACAGGCTGCCAGCCTTTTGTCCCTTGGGTCCTTAACACCTGATACTTGAGCATTCTGGCTCAGCTTTGCAAGGATGTTGCTGAACTGCTTGATTCTAAGCTGTTAGGGCTGTATGATAGCCTGGGGAGTATTGAGGAGAAACTTGGTGAATTAGATGCAAGGATGGCCAATGGCTCTATGGGAGGGTGGGGCATGCCAAGTGGGTATGGGTCTATAGGCATAGGCAGAGGGGCACAATCTCAGTTGGTGGGGAAGGGAGGGTTAAATTGCACATCAGTGTCACAACTGAAGTTACTACTCCACCTGTCGGCAATGATTGCTGCCCGTCTGAAACTGTGATGGTTGGTCCACAGCCTGGGGGTCTCTAACACCTCAAGTATTCCCCACACACCCCGCCCAGGTGGGTCCAGAGCAGAAATGTGTTTCCCACTGTGAGCAGGAGCAGGACCTCTGACCCCCCGGCCAGGGACCTGCTCTCTCCCTCTGCAGCTCCGCTGCTGTGCCGCTGCCCTTGCAGTGCTCGGTGCTGGTAGGTGTTCGCGCCACTGCCTGGACTGTGTTGTGCCCGTTTTCTGTCCCTCTGTAACTGTGCTCTGTTTTTAATGCCATTCTCTGTATTTTCTGTGTTTAGTGCCATTCTCTGTATTTTCTGTTTATTGTGCCACTCTCTGTATTTTTGTTGCAGTACTGCTCCTTTCCTGCCCGTTCCCGTTCTCTTTCCCGCTGCTGCTGCCCCACGGCCCCTCCCCCCTGCCGATCCCCGCTCCCGCCTCCCAGCTGCGGCTCCCTCCCCCCTGCCCTATTTAATGGCGGCCGCTGCAAGGGAGTGCGAGCAGGACCTCTGACCTCCTGGCCAGGGACCTGCTCTCTCCCTCTGCAGCTCCGCTGCTGTGCCGCTGCCCTTGCAGTGCTCGGTGCTGGTAGGTGTTCGCGCCACTGCCTGGACTGTGTTGTGCCCGTTTTCTGTCCCTCAGTAACTGTGCTCTGTTTTTAATGCCATTCTCTGTATTTTCTGTGTTTAGTGCCATTCTCTGTATTTTCTGTTTATTGTGCCACTCTCTGTATTTTTATTGCCTTACTGCTCCTTTCCTGCTTGTTCCCGCTCTCTTTCCCGCCGCTGCTGCCCCCGCGGCCCCTCCCCCTGCCGATCCCCGCTCCCGCCTCCCAGCTGCGGCTCCCTCCCCCCTGCCCTATTTAATGGCGGCCGCTGCAAAGGAGCGTGAGCAGGACCTCTGACCTCCTGGCCAGGGACCTGCTCTCTCCCTCTGCAGCTCCGCTGCTGTGCCGCTGCCCTTGCAGTGCTAGGTGCTGGTAGGTGTTCGCTCCACTGCCTGGACTGTATTGTGCCCGTTTTCTGTCCCTCGGTAACTGTGCTCTGTTTTTAGTGCCATTCTCTGTATTTTCTGTGTTTAGTGCCATTCTCTGTATTTTCTGTTTATTGTGCCATTCTCTGTATTTTTGCTGCCTTACTGCTCCTTTCCTGCCCGCTCCCGTTCTCTTTCCCACCGCTGCTGCCCTGCGGCCCCTCACCCCTGCTGATCCCCGCTCCCGCCTCCCAGCTGCGACTCCCTCCCCCTGCCCTTTTTAATGGCGGCCGCTGCAAGGGAGTGCTAGCAGGACCTCTGACCTCCTGGCCAGGAACCTGCTCTCTCCCTCTGCAGCTCCGCTGCTGTGCCGCTGCCCTTGCAGTGCTCGGTGCTGGTAGGTGTTCGCGCCACTGCCTGGACTGTGTTGTGCCCGTTTTCTGTCCCTCGGTAACTGTGCTCTGTTTTTAGTGCCATTCTCTGTATTTTCTGTTTTTAGTGCCATTCTCTGTATTTTCTGTCTATTGTGCCATTCTCTGTATTTTTGCTGCCTTACTGCTCCTTTTCTGCCCGCTCCCGTTCTCTTTCCCGCCGCTGCTGCCCCTGCATCCCCTCCCCCTGCTGATCCCCGCTCCCGCCTCCCAGCTGCGACTCCCTCCCCCTGCCCCATTTAATGGCGGCCGCTGCAAGGGAGCGCTAGCAGGACCTCTGACCTCCTGGCCAGGGACCTGCTCTCTCCCTCTGCAGCTCCTCTGATGTGCCGATGCCCTTGCAGTGCTCGGTGCTGGTAGGTGTTCGCACCACTGCCTGGACTGTGTTGTGCCCGTTTGCTGTCCGTCGGTAACTGTGCTCTGTTTTTAGTGCCATTCTCTGTATTTTCTGTTTTTAGTGCCATTCTCTGTATTTTCTGTCTATTGTGCCATTCTCTGTATTTTTTGTTGCCTTACTGCTCCTTCCCTGCCCGTTCCCGTTCTCTTTCCCGCCGCTGCTGCCCCCGCGGCCCCTCCCCTGCCAATCCCGACTCCCGCCTCCCAGCTGCGACTCCATCCCCCCTGCCCTATTTAATGGTGTGCCAAAGGCAAGCCCGTCTGCGCCCGTCCGCGACCAGCACCAGGGACCCTGGATCTCCGACCATCCACCACTACGACTCAGCTGCCCTCCTTGCACGCAACCCCGGAAGGAAAGACAACTGCAGCTGTGCACTCCGAACACCACCCACGGCCAGTTCTCCTGCCATCTCTGCCACCAGACCTTCACCACCCTCCGCACCCCCACGGTCATCGCCCCCTCGTCAGACGCCAACACCACCGAAGCCTTGAAGTGCATTCTCCTCAACGTGCGCTCCCTACACAAACACGCCGTAGAGATCTGGGACCTCGTCGACACCCTCTCGCCAGACATCGCCTTCTTCACAGAAACCTGGACCAACGCTTCCTCCGCCCCGACTTCGCCACCGCCATCCCTGACGCATACAAGATTCAGAGGAAGGTCCGCCCCAACCGCCCAGGAGGAGGACTTTCCATCGCACACAAGAGCTCCCTCCGACTCTCCACCCCAAGCACGAGCGACCCCTCCTCCACCACAGAACACCTCCACTTCCAGATCCAGACTAGCCCTAGAACCATGCTTTGCGCCACCCTCGCATAAAGACCCCCAGGACCCTGCGCTTCGTTCGCCACGACCATCGCCGACCTCATCTCACCCCACGCCATGGACTACATGCTCATCGGAGACCTGAACTTCCACCTCGACAACCCCAGCGGCCCCAACTCCACCACCCTCCTGGACAACCTCGCCAACATCGGACTGAAACAGCTCATCACCGCCCCTAACCACACGGCAGGACACACCCTTTACCCCATTTTCGCAGGTGGGAACAACATCCGCTTCAGCCACACCACACAACCACCATGGACAGACCACCACTGCGTGCACTTCCTCGTCAAGAAACCACGCTGCCCAAACCGGCACCCTGCCTTCCATGAAGAAACTGGAGCAAAGTCACAGAGGAGCAACTCAACTCCACCCTCAACCGCGATGCTCCCACCACCTCAGCCGACGCCAACCTCGCAGCCAAAGAACTCCACAGATGGATCACCACCTGCTCAGACGAGCTCAAAACCCTACGCAGCCCCGACAAACAGTGCCCCAGAAAGGCCGCCTGGTTCACCGCCGACCTCCAAGAATCCAGGCGCACCTGCAGGCATCTCGAGAAGAACTGGAGAAACAGCAAAACCTCAGAAGATCGCACCGCCTACAAGAACGCCATGACAGAAAACCACCAGCGGATCCGCCAAAAGGACCTTCATCCAGAACAAGATCCTCGCAAACGCCAGCAACTCCAAGGAACTCTTTGCGTCATCCAGGAATTCACCAAACCCCCAGTGAATCCAGGGACATCAACCCCTCCCAGGACCTCTGCAACAAGCTCGGCTCCTACTTCCATCTGAAAATCAAGGGCCTCTACGACAACTTTGACGACCAGACACCTGACTCCGAAACTACTCCCTCCTCCAGCAACGCCGGCCAGCCCACCGTCTCCTACTTGACCCCAGTCACCACCGAAGACACCGCATCGACCATGAAAGTTATCCACTCGGGGGCCCCCATGGACCCCTGCCCCCGCACATCTTCCACAGAGCCACCGCCGCCATTGCTCCGGAACTGCGGCGCACCATCAACGCCACCTTCGAAACCGGCATCTTTCCCAACAATTGGAAACGCGCAGAGTTCAGACCCCTACTCAAGAAGCCCGCAGCAGGTCCCACGGACCTCAAGAACTACCGGCCCATCTCCCTCTCCCCTTCGCGGCCAAAGTCACAGAAAAGACCGTCAACACCCAACTAACAAAATTCATCGAAGAAAACTCCATTCTCGACCCCTCCCAATCCGGATTCCGCAGCAACCACAGCACCGAGACCGCTCTACTTGCGACATCCGCTCCCTCCTCGACCAAGGACACACCGCAGCCCTGATCCTACTCGACCTCTCTGCAGCGTTCGACACCGCCTCCCACCGCACACTCACCGACAGACTCCACAATGCCGGCATACCGGGAACCGCCCTCGACTGGCTCCGCTCCTTCCTCACCGGCAGAACCCAAAAAATCAGACTGCGCCCTTCCTCTCCAAACCCACGGAAATCAACTGCGGAGTTCCCCAAAGATCGTCAGCCCCGCGCTCTTCAACATCTACATGGCCCGCCTCGTCGCTATCGTCAGACAGCACGGACTCAGCATAGTATCCTACGCCGACGACACCCAGCTCATCCTCTCCCTCACCAAGGACCCCATCACCACCAGACTCAACTTCCAGGAAGGAATGAAAGACGTCGCATTCTGGATGAGCAGCAGCTGCCTGAAGCTCAACTCGGAGAAGACAGAGGTCCTCGGACAACACCTGGTGGCCCAACGCCCTCTGCACTCCCGCCTCCACGGACCACGCCCGAAACCTCGGCATCGTACTCGACTCCTCCCTCTCCATGACCCAACAGGTCAACGCTGTCCTCTCCACCTGCTACAACACCCTCCGCAAGACCTTTAAATGGATCCTACCCGAATCAAGGAAGACCGTCACTCACACACTCAGACCAGCAGAATGGACTACGGAAACGCCCTCTACGCCGGGATCAACAAGTCTCTGCTCCGCAAGCTCCAGACCATAAAGAACACCGCAGCCAGACTCGTCCTCGGCATCCCTCGACACGAACACATCGCCCAACACCTGTGCAACCTCCACTGGCTCCCCGTTGAGAAGCGAGTAACCTTCAAGATACTCACCCAAGCCTACAAATGCCTCAACAACACCAGACCTCAATATCTCAACGACAGAATCTCCTTTCACGTACCCAAGAGGAACCTCCGATCCGCCGACCTCGCCGCACCCCCGCACATCCACGGAGCAAGAACAGGTGGAAGATCCTTCTCCTACACCGCGGCCAAGGCCTGGAACGAGCTGCCGGTCAACATCAGATGCGCCCCCACCCTGCACATCTTTGGGAGGACCCGCAAGACCTGGCTCTCTGATTGACCGGAGCTGCTACCCCCCTCCCCCAGCGCCTTGAGACCCTTACTGGTGAGTAGTGCGCTTAAAATTCCCTGATTGATTGATTGCTTGATCTACCGCCTGTAGTATGTCCTTATGTTATTGTCCTGGCGGATGTTCCGATGTTACGCCCTGAAGCCAATGAGTCTGCGGAACAATTAATTAATAAGGCCACTCATTGGATCTACTTGAATATCAGATGTGGAGGCAATATTTTTCCAGAGGTACTTATGGCAAGAAAAGTAGGCTGGGCCGGTGTAGGAAAGTAGGATCTGCTTTCATGGCTACCCCCACTGTTTGCTGGTGTCAGTATGTTTTTTTTTTTTACTAGTCTGACTGGGATCCTGCTAATCAGGACCCCAGTCACAGTGCTTGCTGCCTAAATTGACCATGGTAAGTACTTCTGTACATCCACAATTGGCTACTGGTGTACCCTTGTAAGTCCCTAGTATATGGTACTAAGGTACCCAGGGCATAGGTACACCAGGGGTCTCCCATGGGCTGCAGCATGTATTGTGCCACCCATGAGACCACTCAAACTGTGACTAGAGGCCTGCCATTGCAGTCTGTGTGAGTGGTGCTTGCACCTCTCACGACAGATCTAAGTTTCCTTATATCTTAGGTCACTACACTTAAAACCTATAAGTCATTCCTATGGCAGGCCTTTCAGTCCTGAAGGCAGGGTTCTTGGTTATAAGTCTGAAGGTGCCCCTGAATGAGCAGGACACCCCTACAAACCCCTAAGTTGATTCTCCTGGCTTTTTAAGTGCGGTTCAGCCATTTTTTATACATATAGTGGACATGAGTCATTTCGAGATGTCTACCTATATAGTGGCTGCACTGAACCTAATCATGTTTGGTATCAAACATGTTGGAATCATACCCTAACACCTTTCCAGTGTTGAAAGTAAGATCCCATGTACTGGGGGGCTCCTTTGAGGTACCCCCTGTACTGCCGGATACAGCCTTTCAGGGTCTGACAGCAAGCTAGTGCTGTTGCCGACCATAGACACAATTCTGCCCTCCTGCTGCTGAGCCAAGCTTGAGCAGGGGAAGGTAAAACAATAGATTTCTTGTCACAGAGAGGTGTGACCACTTCCCAGACAGGACTTAGTGTATTGGGCTGGGGTGGGGCGCTTGCCAGCGCCACCAGACTGCTTTGAAGGGCACATTTGGTGCCCTCCTTGCATACTCTAGTTTGGACCAGTTCAGGGAGCCCTTGACTCCCGCTCTGGCACGAAACTGGATGAAGGGCATGGGAGTATCCTCCCCTCTGTCCAGCCCCTCTTCTGGGAGGGACTCCTGAGTCTTCCTAACCCCCTTCCTAGGGTAATTAAGGACTTACCTGTGGGTGGGTCCTCAGATTCGTTGTGGGACAAAACTCAAGACTGAAACCACGTCACTCTTCGACCGTCTGGAAACTTGGACTTTGCTGGACTTCACCGGGAACCAAGACTGCATCAAGGAAGACTGCAGCTGTTCCTGGTCTGGCTGTTCTGCAAGTCTTCTTCATCATTTGTGTCTGTGCTTCTTCCAAGATCTTCCCAGACCTCTGGGCATCAAGGACACCGGAAGTAATCTCACTTGGCGTGAAGGAGTCATTCCCCTGCATCTGCAGGCACCGCAACAAAGCTGACCGGTCTGCTGCTTCTAATGTCTCACTGACTTCAAAGGTTCAGCAACACAGGTGGTGGTTCTGCAACTCCCTTGAGGCCGGACCTACCTCTCTGCAATTTTGAGGCCAGTCTCCCTCGTTGGAACTGCTGGGACCGAACCCCTGTGCACCGCGTCGACTTGCTGTTGACAAGACTTGTTGGCTCTGCGCGAGATCTTCGGGCTACGAAAAGCTCCAGCCTCCAGCATCTCTTCCTGCCAAGTACATCATCCTTACTGCATCCTCTGCACTGTGGACCTTCCTTCTTGGTAAGCTGTTCGAAGTCCTTTTGCGACTCCTGTGCCTTCAGCCTGTGGGTCCTCCTGAGAGTCTTCTCCTGCTTCAGTGGGCTCCCCTGCTTGCTTGCGGAATGCTCTGGCTCCCGTGCTTGTGGAGTGTCCCTTGGACCCTGCTGGTCCCAACGTTGATCCTTCTTCGCTCTCCACGCCAGTTGCAGCTGCCAAGGCTTGTTTGTGCTCCCACCGGACACCCACCCCCTGGTTCTCGACTTCCGATGTGGGACAGCTCTTGGTCTTCCTCAGCGTCACCTGGTCCTCACAGCTGCAGCGACAAGGTCACCGTCATCACTTCTGAATCGCCCGACATCGGGGGCATTGCTGTTCTTTGCCTGCTGGCCACCTCTGAGCGGCACAGACTCTGTCACCTATGCTTACAGGTTCCTCACTTCAAGAATCCACCCTTGGATTCCACTGGACTCTTCTCCAGTGGCATCTTTCCTGAAGTCCTCCATTGTGGTCTACCGTGGTTTCCGACGTCACTTTGCACTTATGCACCCGGCTTCCCTGGTATAGGTATCCTGGTTCCTGGGGTATCCACAGGTGGGGTGACTCTCCAACCTTTTGTCTTCCACAGGGTTTCTTCAGGGTCCACTGGGAAGGGCCCTTCTTCTTCAAAATGGCAACCGCGACTTTCCTGTTGACTTCTGTTGGACACGCAGCTGTGTTTCCACACTGCACACAGCCTCTGTGGGGTTCCTGGGTACTTACCTTCATGGTTCCTTGTGTCCCCAGCTCCTCTGAGTCTCCTGGTCTAAGTCCCGACTTCGGTCGCAGTCGCATTCTACTTTCTTTTTTTTTTTTTTACTTTATTTAGATTTTTCAGCAAAAGAAAAAAAACAGCCAGAGAAGAAACGTTCCAGCCGCCATCGTAATGTACACACAATGCAATCGATGTAGGGTATACAATCGCAGATAGAGTAATATATAGCCGATGTAGGTATCATTATAACATATAGTCCACAACCCACATTTACAAATCTAGATAATACTGTTGCGTCCTGTGTACGTCTAACATGCACTACATTTTCATAATAGTTTATAATTCCAACATAGTCTATTGTACTTCTTAGTTTAAATCGGTACCGGCCACATATACATATGCCATAATACAATCGGCTAGCAACAGTATCGTTCACCCAACACCAGCCCTTCCTGTTCTGTGTGAGTAGAATCATTTGCAGCTTGCTTCAACAAATATGCGTGGTATGGTCCCCAAATATCTTTAGGTTGACATTTAACAGGCCTTAGTGGATTATAGTTCTCAGATTGCGTAGAACAATAGGCTAGATCAGTATGCCATTCTGTTAATTTAGGCAAGGGGCCCGCATCCACCTCATCGCTATCCTGCGCTTGGCCAGCAGTAGGCCTATGGAGGCTAATTTGCGTACAGCTTTTGGGATGTTTTTATCAAACCCCAAGAGGGCAACCAACGGTGATTCTGGGATAACTTGATCCAACATGTCATTTAATGCAATGAACAACTCGCCCCAGAATGCGCAAACCCCAAGCCAGCTGTGTGAAATTTGCATTTACTTCTGTACACCTCATGCATCTGTCGTCCTCCCTAAGCCCATATCTATATAGCCGTGCTGTTGTGTAGTTCCTATATAACCTATACAGGATCTGCGCGTTTTGGATAACATAAACTGTGGGATTGGCGGCAGACTGATTCTGTGCACCCCCATCGGATACGTTAGCCTATCTGTATTAGCTAGCTCACAGTGCCACTATAATCTCCTCTTACCAAGGAGAGAATAGATTCTGGCAACCTCAGAACATGACAACCCTGATCCCTCAGAATCGTGGAAACAATATACTACCTTTCGCTCAGTCACTCGTGCTTACTTATTTTGTCTCAGAGAGATACACAGAATAAACAGGCTGGGCGTTTTCAATAAGAATTTATTGAACAGTTGTTATTCTAGTGTAGAATATATGAGCTGCAACAACCATTAGACAGTAGCAGAGAAATATGATTAGCAGTACTACGAAAGTAAAGGGATGGTATAGTTCTACCATCTTGCAGAGATCATGAATATATTCAAGTACATAAACACATGATAAAAAGTGCGTACTCCTACGATGTCTCCCTAGCTAGATGTACATAAATGTACCTAGCATCTGTGTAGGTGATATGCCAAGAATCCCTCTAGGATCTAGTCAACCCCATTACCTGAGAATGAGAGAATATGGGACCCCGTCCTGGTCTCGAGTTGGACACCCCGCGAGGGATGTTAGACCACTGCGAGCTGGAGCGTCTGCATGCAGGAACCTCAGCGTCTCTGGTCAGTGTGTCAGCCGGGAAGTCTCGGTCTCCTCTATCTTCCTAAGCAAGATGTGCTGTATATATACCCATAGGTCTCCCCAGGGGTCCTACCTTGCTGTGTTACTGTGTCGGCCTAAAGGATGACGTTGGGCCTGAACTTTATACAGAGATATTATACAGGAGATGGTAATCCTACTGTTAGTCCTGCTGTGCTTCCAAGAAGCCTCATGCATAATGTGTGAGAATCGAACCAGGGAAAAACCCGCGTTCTGAATGCAGTGTCATATCTGGGTAAAAGGTCAGTGGCTAAGAACCATTATGTATGTAGTGTAGGGAAGAATATAGGTGAAAGGTAGCAATGTTACCTGCGCCTATATAGGGTACCTATATGGAATATAACACCCACTCCTCTTCCGACTGGACGACATATGTAACCTATTACTGTACTACTAGCATAACTAGATAGTGGTACGCACAAAGTTTATAAAAACATCTCTTTAGCTAAAATGTTTAAAAACTTCTAAAAGAAATTCTAAAAACTTAAAAACGTCTTTAAAAAAATTTGCAAGCCCTAGCTCTAAAATGTTTGTTGTTATAGTCCGAATCACTATAAGCATTGTAAAGCCATGTATGCCCAACAAATGAAAGGAATGTCAATTTAATTGCATAGTTCCAAATTTGAGCTTGTTTAAAAAAGGGCGAATTTCTTCCCAGCACATGACAAGCCAAATGAGTCAAACGTTTATGTGTCCTGGCTGGTAGATGCAACATTTCCGTTGCTTGCTTCCGCAGTAGACGGCCCCTGTAACACCTCGCACAGAATGTCAATTGACCACAGATGATGTTCCACGCTGTCCGCAGCCGGTGCTGGGGCAGCCTGTGCGCCGTCCAAAGCCTGGGTGTCAGTGGAGGAGCCGGTGTTTATACCAACAGGTGCAGATACTACCTGCGGTGGCTCAAGGAATGCCGCCATCAACATTGGAATACGCTGGGGACACTGCAGAACATGGGCCGTTATCGGGTCCAGTCGAGCATTCACGTCCGGTTGCGCACATGATGGGAGTGTCAAACAAAGGTCTAACACGCATTCTTCTCCGCAAAACAGGCATCGGAGGACAGGTAAGATGCAGTCCATCCAGACTGGTCGAAATGACAAGAACCAAGATGCACTTAGTTCTCTTAGGCAAGGCGTGCCCAGTTGTTGTACCATGCGATCACGGTACTTACGCTCCAGGAGTGCTTTTTAAATCTCCTTGGTGACTGGGACGTCCATTGCGTAGTAGAAAAATAACAATCAGGATTCCTGCTATTAGAAACAGGATCAGCGGAAATCCTCCAAGGATGCTTCCGAATACGGAATGAATGAAATTTGGTATAACTCCAAGTACCGTCTGAAAGGTGCTCAGAAGTCCAGAACCTATGGTCTTAAATAGGTGGACAATGCCTGCCGTATCAGACATGTTAAAGATACGATTTACCATTTCAGCCAAATGGAAAGGGCAGTTTGTATGAATGAGCGCCTGTATCTCTGCCGAAGACCTTGCGATCTGGAGATCTAAAGTCTCTCGAGCAGAGGTTAAGGGCACAGACTCCTGTAGAAGCATGGCTTTCATTCTGCTTAGAGTATCAAACCGTGTTAAAGAAACATTCAGTGAAGGCCATAAAGGCGCCTCCCTGACTGTATGTGTCGGTGGAAACAATACTTGCATGCAACAAGTAAACCTGGAGCTCACGGTTACCAGATATGCGATGCCCAGGAGCATTCCACAGCAGCCTTGACTGTTCAGCATCAAGTAACTCCCATTCGAAAGTAGCCTGAATGCTGGAGTAATCACTGCAGCTGGGGCACCCCTCAAATGGCAGGATAGGTTGCCTACAGAACCATTACAAGCCCCGTGCAGCATTATATCCTGGCATATGAGCGATCCACTTAAAGCGTTCTCCCAGTTTGTACCGCACAGAAACACTTCTCGATCCCCACTCCGGCATCGAAATCTGTATGGTAATACCCATGATTCCTTAATGTATTCCTTACCCATTTCGTCATACCTGCCTACTTGCTTTTGTTCAAGGCAATGCTGAGACTGAAAAGTAGTGACCGGTAGAGTTATGTAGCCATGGATTAGCCATTCTGTGGACGGTGATTCTGCCACTGTAAATGCTAATCTATCCAGTTTTTCGATACGCAGCATTGTATGGTTTGCTCCCCTTTGTGCCATTTCTAACTGTTTATCCGTTAGATTGTATTCAGAAACACGGGCAACTGTGATTGCCCGTGTTGTAATAATGCCAAATCTTGTTCTAATATGTCTATCGCAGAAGATACAATGTTGCCTAAGGAATATATATCCTGTAGGTCAATGTAGTTAACCCATTGCCTACCACTGCTAGAGATTTTTCTAGATTTATACGGTCTATTTCATGTAACCTCTCTGTGGCCTCTTGTTGTGATATTTTCCATATTTCATTGTAGACAGCGTAATAGAAACGTTTCTGACGTGGTTGCCTGGGACCCAATAAAAAATCCCTGAGATCCACATCCTGTGATAGTAAGGATAAGTGTTGTTTCACCTTTGTGAGTGTTGAGGTTTTTAGCCAATCAAGGCACAACTTCCCAACACTGTATGATGTCACTACCCCTGGATGTTGTCTCTGTACATAACATGGATCTGGCCTATGGATACTAAACCCTTCGGTTTTACCCATGAATCTTGCCTGACAACTATTAGTGTCTGTGGGCCAAATCAACCATTTTTTCCAATCGGGGTCTGATCTGTTGTATAGTCAGTGGCGGTTTCTCTTTACGGGCGTCGGGGCTCCGCCCCCGTTACATACAGCAATAATAATGCTGAATGCTCATTTTGTTTTCATTTTTAAAAAAATGCCTTTTTTTTTTGTAATTTCACATCATTTTATTATGAACACGGAGCACTGTCGGGCAGACACTGTCTGCACTACTCACCATCGACACCGGCGTTGTCCAATAAGCATTGTGGACACAGTCATCATCACGATCACGTGATGAAGTCTAAGTGTTTGCCGGCTGACAACCTCACAGCCCTGAAGCCTGTGAGGTCATCAGCTCGGAAAACACTTGGATTCAAAGCCCAGTCTCCACCCCCTGATGGCGTGGAGGTAAAGTTTGCCCCGGGCGTTTTCAATGCAAGCCCGAGATAACAAAAACTCCACGTCAATCACAGAGTGAGAAGCCTTGTCACCCCACCCTTTCCCAACTAATTACAGGGCGTGGGCGGGACCCCCCCTGTGACGATTTGGGAAAGGGTGTGGTAGTCAGGAAGCCAAGGATCGAGTCTGCGCAGACTCGACCTGTAGTGAGTGAGGCTGCTTCCCGCGCGTCAGTTAATCCAGGTCATTATGGACATCACTGGACGCCATTTCTTACATACTGCTGCGCAGCGTGACTGACTGCACGTTTGCTGGTTGTCGAGGCAGCAGTATAAATTACTGCTGGGAGGCTGCAGCAGCTAGTCCATGGGCACAACAGGTTGCTGTCAGGAGTGGGACTTTGTGACGGTGTGAGGACGGTGTTATGTGAACTCGAGCAGTTCACCTCCAGCCGGTAAGGCCCAGGCCCATTTTTTCACTTCATATATTTTATGATTTTACAGGGACACTTTCCGTTATACTTTCAGTTTACAGATAAGTACATTTGATAACAGAACGTGGCTCGCGCCTTCTTGGTATGATATAAATTGCTTTTAGGAAGAACCTTTGGAAGCGAAAACATATAAAGCCAGTCTAGTCTGCACAACTGTGAGCTGCTCTATTGATCTTGCCCGTGTCAGATTTTCTGCAACGAGGGTTGCTTTGCTACAGAAAAGTGTAGGTCTTTCACTTGAGTGCATGAGTGGGGTGCGTGGGTGCTCAGGTAACAGGTCACAGGCTATACTCTCAGAACAACTTAAAAGAGCGTTCAATCCTTCTGATTAAGATGTGTCGAAGCAAAACAAACCGAATAAAGGTAAAGTTAACTGAGGATAGGGAGCTGGATTTTGTGGCTGCAAGCTTCTATTTGTCCAACATCTAGATGGACATTTTTCTGATGAACATCGATTGGCTATGGAAATTAAAAAAATAATAGCACAGTGAGGGCAGCTTTGACAGAAATGAAAAGGTGTATGGAATGATGAGCGTCTGAGTGTGAGTTGAACACCTGTAGTATACAACTTAGTGTGCATACAGAGAGGAAGAGGGCCATCAACAAGAGTTGATCGATTGAATGTGGACCTTGAGACAATGCTCAGGGACAGCCTACATGCTCCAGTACAAACATAACAGGAGAACAATAACTTTACCTATGCGCCTAACTGGAGGATGACTGAGATGCATTTAATTAACACCTACGTTGTACACAGTGATCAGAGATTTGAGTTTAGCATATCTAAAAAAGAAGCATCATCGAGTGCAGACCTCACATACCTTCAATACCAGCAAAGGGGATATAGAGACCCCATGCTTACCTCCCCCCACTGACACCCCAGGCCCTCGCTGCACATTGCTCGCTCCTTTAGAAGTGGAGCTGCGGCATTTGCTCCCTTGTGAAATGGATCCAAATATCCGGGTCAGGCCCAAAGCGAGAGATGTGCTTACTGTGTAACATGTGCTTACAGTGGCCAGTCCTCTGATGTATGGCATTAAAACTGGCCCTGTGTACATGCCCCTAAGTTAACACTGATGCCAAAAATATAGATTGACTTGCAAACAATGAATGTTAACGTCGAGGGAATGCATTTCAGCGATTTAGTTCCTCTCTTATTTTACATGTTTACTTAATCTTGCATTCCCCACGAGTTAGCTATTTTATAATGTGGTTGTTTATCTGTATTTTTTTCTGTGCATACTTTGAGGCTTGAGCCATGCCAGGTGTTTTTGAGGGACTTTGATTGAGCATGCAGGCGCTAAGGCTAAAGCCAAACAAAGTGCCTGTCAGTGGGTTGGCCTCTCTGCAGCGCACACAAAACAATGTTTGTGTATTCCATTCAGTGGCGGTTTCTCTTTACGGGCGTCGGGGCTCCGCCCCCGTTACATACAGCAATAATAATGCTGAATGCTCATTTTGTTTTCATTTTTAAAAAATGCCTTTTTTTTGTAATTTCACATCATTTTATTATGAACACGGAGCACTGTCGGGCAGACACTGTCTGCACTACTCACCATCGACACCGGCGTTGTCCAATAAGCATTGTGGACACAGTCATCATCACGATCACGTGATGAAGTCTAAGTGTTTGCCGGCTGACAACCTCACAGCCCTGAAGCCTGTGAGGTCATCAGCTCGGAAAACACTTGGATTCAAAGCCCAGTCTCCACCTCCTGATGGCGTGGAGGTAAAGTTTGCCCCGGGCGTTTTCAATGCAAGCCCGAGATAACAAAAACTCCACGTCAATCACAGAGTGAGAAGCCTTGTCACCCCACCCTTTCCCAACTAATTACAGGGCGTGGGCGGGACCCCCTGTGACGATTTGGGAAAGGGTGTGGTAGTCAGGAAGCCAAGGATCGAGTCTGCGCAGACTCGACCTGTAGTGAGTGAGGCTGCTTCCCGCGCGTCAGTTAATCCAGGTCATTATGGACATCACTGGACGCCATTTCTTACATACTGCTGCGCAGCGTGACTGACTGCACGTTTGCTGGTTGTCGAGGCAGCAGTATAAATTACTGCTGGGAGGCTGCAGCAGCTAGTCCATGGGCACAACAGGTTGCTGTCAGGAGTGGGACTTTGTGACGGTGTGAGGACGGTGTTATGTGAACTCGAGCAGTTCACCTCCAGCCGGTAAGGCCCAGGCCCATTTTTTCACTTCATATATTTTATGATTTTACAGGGACACTTTCCGTTATACTTTCAGTTTACAGATAAGTACATTTGATAACAGAACGTGGCTCGCGCCTTCTTGGTATGATATAAATTGCTTTTAGGAAGAACCTTTGGAAGCGAAAACATATAAAGCCAGTCTAGTCTGCACAACTGTGAGCTGCTCTATTGATCTTGCCCGTGTCAGATTTTCTGCAACGAGGGTTGCTTTGCTACAGAAAAGTGTAGGTCTTTCACTTGAGTGCATGAGTGGGGTGCGTGGGTGCTCAGGTAACAGGTCACAGGCTATACTCTCAGAACAACTTAAAAGAGCGTTCAATCCTTCTGATTAAGATGTGTCGAAGCAAAACAAACCGAATAAAGGTAAAGTTAACTGAGGATAGGGAGCTGGATTTTGTGGCTGCAAGCTTCTATTTGTCCAACATCTAGATGGACATTTTTCTGATGAACATCAATTGGCTATGGAAATTAAAAAAATAATAGCACAGTGAGGGCAGCTTTGACAGAAATGAAAAGGTGTATGGAATGATGAGCGTCTGAGTGTGAGTTGAACACCTGTAGTATACAACTTAGGGGTCGATTCCGATCTCGGTCGGAGGCGCACCCAATACCATTCGGTCGGGAAAAAAGCCATGCGAAAGCCAGTTTCCCGACCGATCCGTACAGCACACCGAACGAGCAAGTACGATGCGCACAACAGCAAAAATTCCGGCCGAGCCGTACTCACCCAAACCAGGTCCTGTTCTCCGACCGAGGCGAATCCGGAAACGCCGAATCGAGTCGCACGGAAGGGAAAATGCAGCCCCGTCCGGCCGGACAAGTACGATGCGCTTTCCGTACGCGCCGAACCCGTCGCTACGCACGGCACGTCAAAGCATCCGGGAGAGGCGCACATAAGCTCCGAATCGCGCCACAACACGATCCACGGCTACGAGACGAACACAGCACAGACGAGGACGACGCGAAGCGACGAGGACGAAGCGAAGCGACGAGGACGACGCGAAGCAACGAGAAGGACGAACGACACGAACCAACCATGAATCCCTTCGTCCCGATCATACCAATATTCTACATCTACTACCGGAACAGGCACGGACGCGTACGGCGCAGAAGGTAAGTCAGACACCAACCACAAAACACATACAACACGTACACGACACATCACACACATACACTGGGAATCTGAATATACTTGCAACAGCAGCACCATAGGGGCGGGATGCCCATCACCAATGCCACATATGCACACAGGGGCCTGAATGCGCGCCACCACCCCAACCCAGGGGGGCTGGATGCCCACCACCACTACCACCCTCACCCAGGGGGGCAGGATGCCCACCACTACTACCACCCTTAGCCAGGGGGCAGGATGCCTACCACTACTACCACCCTCACCCACGGGGGGCAGGATGCCTACCACTACTACCACCCTCACCCAGAGGGGGCAGGATGCCCACCACTACTACCACCCTTAGCCAGGGGGCAGGATGCCTACCACTACTACCACCCTCACCCAGGGGGGCTGGATGCCTACCACTACTACCACCCTCACCCAGGGGGGCTGGATGCCTACCACTACTACCACCCTCACCCAGGGCGGGCTGGATGCCTACCACCACCCTTAGCCAGGGGGGCTGGATGCCTACCACTACTACCACCCTCACCCAGGGGGCAGGATGCCTACCACTACTACCACCCTCACCCAGGGGGGCAGGATGCCTACCACTACTACCACCCTCACCCAGGGGGGCAGGAAGCCTACCACTACTACCACCCTTAGCCAGGGGGGCAGGATGCCCACCACTACTACCACCCTCACCCAGGGGGGCAGGAAGCCTACCACTACTACCACCCTTAGCCAGGGGGGCAGGATGCCTACCACCACTACCACCCTCACCCAGGGGGGCAGGATGCCTACCACTACTACCACCCTCACCCAGGGGGGCAGGATGCCTACCACTACTACCACCCTTAGCCAGGGGGCAGGATGCCCACCACTACTACCACCCTCACCCAGGGGGGCAGGATGCCTACCACTACTACCACCCTCACCCAGGGGGGCAGGATGCCCACCACTACTACCACCCTTAGCCAGGGGGCAGGATGCCTACCACTACTACCACCCTCACCCAGGGGGGCTGGATGCCTACCACTACTACCACCCTCACCCAGGGGGCTGGATGCCTACCACTACTACCACCCTCACCCAGGGCGGGCTGGATGCCTACCACCACCCTTAGCCAGGGGGGCTGGATGCCTACCACTACTACCACCCTCACCCAGGGGGCAGGATGCCTACCACTACTACCACCCTCACCCAGGGGGGCAGGATGCCTACCACTACTACCACCCTCACCCAGGGGGGCAGGAAGCCTACCACTACTACCACCCTTAGCCAGGGGGGCAGGATGCCCACCACTACTACCACCCTCACCCAGGGGGGCAGGAAGCCTACCACTACTACCACCCTTAGCCAGGGGGGCAGGATGCCTACCACCACTACCACCCTCACCCAGGGGGGCAGGATGCCTACCACTACTACCACCCTCACCCAGGGGGGCAGGATGCCTACCACTACTACCACCCTTAGCCAGGGGGCAGGATGCCCACCACTACTACCACCCTCACCCACGGGGGCAGGATGCCCACCACTACTACCACCCTCACCCAGGGGGGCAGGATGCCCACCACTACTACCACCCTTAGCCAGGGGGCAGGATGCCTACCACTACTACCACCCTCACCCAGGGGGGCTGGATGCCTACCACTACTACCACCCTCACCCAGGGGGGCTGGATGCCTACCACTACTACCACCCTTAGCCAGGGGGCAGGATGCCCACCACTACTACCACCCTCACCCAGGGGGGCAGGATGCCCACCACTACTACCACCCTCACCCAGGGGGGCAGGATGCCCACCACTACTACCACCCTTAGCCAGGGGGCAGGATGCCTACCACTACTACCACCCTCACCCAGGGGGCAGGATGCCCACCACTACTACCACCCTCACCCAGGGGGGCAGGATGCCCACCACTACTACCACCCTTAGCCAGGGGGCAGGAAGCCTACCACTACTACCACCCTTAGCCAGGGGGCTGGATGCCTACCACTACTACCACCCCCACTCATAGGATGGACAATGCATGACACAACAAGCACACCACAACCTAGGGAATGCAAGATTAAGACATCCCCCACCACCATGACAAGCGTGTGAGCAGGCTGTGTCAAATGCCTACAACACCGAACATGACATTGAACATACAATGTGACCCCCTAGCACATGTGCCACACATATGTGTGTGGCACCCACAATGCAAGCAGCCCATGACCATTGTGGCAATGGGGCCTAAACCCCCATCATCACAGTGACCAAAAGGCAAGTGTGGGGTCCATAGCTGAAGCACATTTTGACCATTGTGGCAATGGGGTCTACACCCTCATCATCACAGTGACCAAAAGGTAATTGTTGACAAAGAAAGAGCTGCAACTGCCAAACTGCATGGATCATTCCTGGTCACAGAACCAAAAACTCATCTGTGGCAAAGTAGTGTATGTGTCCCATTGCAACATAAATTGGGGGAGCCAAATACTGCAGTGCAAATGAAACATTCCCTTGGCCATGTGCAGACAAACAACACCCATGGGGGCTGAGACCGTCAACAGTCATCAATAACACAATGACAGAAGTGACCATCAGAATGCAGACCCACATATTTGCACCAATGGGCACACAAATGCAGATACCCTGTGGAGACAGCAGATGTGAGGTGAACAGATACCATACCATGGCAGCAATGGGACACACAAACCATGATCACTGTGCTGACCGATGACCTAGGAGTCCCAGGGACAGCAGGGGAAACACACCAAACAACATACAGCCAATGGCACACCCAAGATATGCCAATGCAGTGGTGCAGATGCACAAACACAAACAGGCAGACCAACACTGTCATCATACACAGCAGGTGAGGGGTGGGGGTGCCAGTGTCCCCAGGCAACAACACAACACATGAGGAGAGCTGAATACCAATCATACAGATGTGCATACACTGCCACACTAAGGTAACTCATGGATCCAAATCCCCTATGTGGGCAAGCAGGCATTGACAGGTGAGAGGGAGCACAAAACACACATGTCACACAGGCACGTAGGAACAACAACTGACACAGCAAGTCACAGACACACCACAGCACCACCCCCAGGGCCCCCACAATGTGGTGACCCTGGGCTGAAGAAAAATACCACTGTGATGACAAAGCGAAATGTCGTTCACACTGTGAACCACAGTCAGGTGTCCTGAGCAACTAACTACCATCACACCTACACAAGCACAAATCAATCAGCATGGCCAGTAAGCCAAGGCCAACATGGAGGCAGGGGACTAGCCGGGCAACAACTCTCATCTGCACACACTCAACACCACACCCCTCGACCTCCAACAATGTGCAGCAGTGAAGTACACATGCACTGGTGACATTGCACATGCACCCATTACTATTCCAGGGTGGTGGGTGGGAACCAAGGTGTAGAAACACATCACACATGGACACTCAACAAGACTCCTGAATGTCTGACACACTGCACACTACGCTGTACATGGACATGACGGCAATACCACACCGACCAATGGGATCCCAGCCACAGTCACACACCAATGAAGAAGCCAAGGTCACCCACAAAGAACACACATAGACAACAACCAACATTGCAGCCCGGACCCTAAGGAGTGCCAGCAGTCACACACACAACGTGTCACAATCACTGAAAGATAACACAAACTGGAAATCACATGACAGGGGCAAACAACAAGTGCCAAAGGGAAACCTGACTGTGACCCATCTGCGTCAGCACACAAACTCTGCCCTGACAGCAAACACACCTATGGGTGACACCCTGATGACCAGTAATGTGCCATGCACCCACATCACAGAGAACACAGGGAGAAGACTTTGGGGGAACATAGCTCAAGTCAGCAAGCATCACAAACAGGTACAACACTAGGGATCACAGCATGCGCAGATGAATGGAAGTGAACACACAGACATGCACATACAACACACACCTTGGGCGCAGGCAATGTCACACGTGTACACACTGCCATGAGGGGACTCCACTCCTGTGTGAGGAAAGCTGTGCCATATGTTGCCTCAGTAGGGCCCCATCATGTCAGCTGAGCACTTGGTCACACAATCAACAATTAGCACCAAATGAGGGCTCCCATCACATCAGCCTGGTCATGGATGTGCCAACGGAATCATCAGCACAGATCCAACACACTTGTATAGCAATGTTGCACTGACTACACGGATGAGTCCCTCCCCATTGATGCCCAAACCTGCATGTCCACTGGAGATGGCAACACGGTCAGGGAAGTAGACAAATGCAACGATGGCAGGCACAACAGATGTGCAGGGGTGGAAGCCACAGATATGAAATTGCCAATGTAAGTAGGAAACCCATTGCCAAATACTGAACACATGACACCCTCAGATGCTGCTATTGATGACATGGATACACCACATGATAGGACACATTCCCCTGGACCACATGGGTTCCTGCACAGTAACACTTCATAATCATGAGACCAGATATCACCATCACTGCAGCAAGGGCATGGTTAGCTGCACCAACAACATGTACATCTGAAGCATGAGCACTAGAGAAAAGAAAGTTGCTTTATTCAGCATATGTGTTGAGGCCAAACGAAGTCCTGAAAAAGAGCAAAGGCCAATGGCCAGTCCATTGTCAAAGTTCAAACAGGGTGACACTGGCAGATGTCACCTTACGCATGCCTGCACAATACCAGGGACAATCCACTAGGAGGGGCAACCGGGGGGCAGGCCAGGCACCGCAGGGACAGGATCAGGGCTCACCAGGGGAGTCAGGGAAGGGGTGGTGGGTGCTGGAGAGCCACTGACAACTGCAGTGGAGGTGTCTGACATGGTGTGTGCCGGCACAACTGGGGGCATGACACAGATGTCGTGGGTGCCGGCACAACTGCAGTGGACCCTGCAGATGGGGTGGACAGGTCCGCCACTGCAGTGCCCAAGTCAGACAGGGCGGTAGTGGACTCCACTGCAGTGCCTACCTCCAGGGGAGGAGAATGGGGAACAGGCAAGGTGGGTTGGACAGAGGGGGGACACCCTCACCACATCAGTGGCACAGACAAGCGCAGCGGGGGTGTGGTGCTGGGAGAGCAAGTGGCAGGGGGAGAAGGCCGGAGCATCTTGGGGATGGTATATCTGTGGGTGGGGGAACCTGGGGCAGGGTGTGGTGGGGGCACCTGTGCAGTGGGGGCCTGAGGGATGGAGGACGGAGACCTTGTGCCTGAGCTGCAGGGCGGTGGCGGGGTCTTGCTCTTAGCACTCCGGGGGACTTGCGGGTGGGGGCCTCAGTCCGTCTGCGCCTGGGGGAGGGTGTCCGGGGGCGAGGGGCACTCTGCTCCGTGTGGGTGGGCTTCCTCTTCCCCCGGGATGCTGGAGCAGCTTCATCGGTGGGGAAGAGGCCGAGGTCACAGAGGAAGAGCTGCTGTGACTTTGGGGTTGCAGGTGAGGCAAGGGAGGGTGCTTTGGAGGGAGAGGGAACTGAGGACTGCGCAGTGCATGTGGATGCGTGTGTGTGTTCCAGGGCCCCATCCCCTGTGAGTCTGGCTTCAGTCCCCTGAATGTGCGTGCGTGTGCGTTTTGTCATTGGCGTGTGTGTCAGTGTGCTGGATGTGTGTGTGCTGGTGTGTGCCAGTGTGTGTGTGCCTGGGATGGGTAAGGTGCTGGGGAGTGTGGATGGAGCAGAGGCAGGAGGGGTGAGGGACCGTTTGAGGAGGGACACTGCTGCCGTCAGGGAGGAGTCCATGGACCTATTGCCCCTCTGTAGGTCAGACATGCCCGATGAGATGCCCTCCAAGAACGACACCAGCTGAGTCAACAGCGCGGTGTGCGCATGGAGGACACTCAGCATGGCTGTCTGCCCTACATGGAGCTGGCGAAGGAGGTACACAGACTCCTCACTCAGGGCAGCAGGGGACACAGGGGCAGGGGGTGCGGTGCCTGGCCCAAAGGAGACACGCTCCCGGACATGGGAGCCTCCACGGACCTGGGGAATGGGAGCCGATGGGAGGGCGGTGGTGGTGCTGGTGGTGGCGGGGACAGCAACACTAGCTGGGGTGTGGTGGCTGCTGACACCCGCCTCCACAAGGGAGTCATCCTCCGAGTTGCTCTGGTCCTCAGCTGAGGTGGATGCTGCTGAGGACTCCTCGGTGTGGCTCCCCTCGCCCTCCGTGCCACTGGGTCCCTCCGACCACTCCTCGGCTGCTGACCCAGTCTGGCTCTCCGGCTCCTCCTGGTCCGTGGAGCTGTCCCCTTCCGTGGCCGTGGATGTATCTGCAAACAATGGGGAAACAGACAGACATCAGTCACCTGCACATAACGCACACACCACTGTGAGCACAGCACATCACAGAGCAAGCCCTGGCATCATTAGTTGTACATTGCTAAAAGTGCACTAATTGAACAGGAGAAGTCAATTGTCAGTCTGATGCCAAGCATGGCACTCACATCCCACATGGCCTTGCACCCATCTGTCTGGTGTCTGTTGGATTGCAACACCCCAGTGTTGACACATGCACCAAGTACACAGTAGTTGGACAGTGCAGAGGACACGGTGTGGACACATCACAGCTCTTGCCACTGAGTCAGTACAGGTTTACGGATGTAAGGGATGCCCAGAGTCAAATAGGAAATGCATGTGATGCATACCAGCGACAGACACCATGATGCACCCATGTCCTGATAGCCAGCGCCACTATGGTGTGCATGTAGCACATGTCACTCCCCTGCAGGATCACCAATCAGTAGACACATGCCATGGCGGAGGCATGACTGCAAAGTCATACATCACTGTCTCAGTGATGTATGACTTTGCAGCCAGACAACAACACTCTGCACTGTGTCACAATAGTAGGTCATGGGGAATGCAAGTCCTGGAGCTGCACAAGTGCACATGTACATCCCCCCCACAACACATCCTCTTAACCCTCATCTGTCCAGGTCATACCTATTGGACATATGGGAGACCTGTGACACTACCCTCTGAACCTGAGCCCCTCACACTCTGCTGTGCATGGGGAACAGCTGCCTGAACTTCACATTTACATGCCCCATTCTGCATGGGCAGCTGATCAGACACCTATGTGTCACACAAGTATCGTCTCCTATGGTCACATCTCCAGTGGCATGCTGAGCCCCTACCAAGAAACTCCACAGCAGTCCTGGCGACTAATCCACAGCACACTGACACAGAGGCAGACACCTGAGGGGTCAAATCACTGTGCACAATGTGTCCGCTGATACACGGGAGTGGGAGTACAGAGTGTATTGTATGGCCTGGAGTAGGCATGACTGTCCAGCCCCACATGAATGAGGGATGAGCCCTGGACTGTAGGCAGCTGGCTAAGTATGTGTGACACACGTCATATACATACTCCTGGGGCCCAAACATTGTTCCCACCCGCAGCATGGGTGTGTGCCAGGTACCCCAGCCACATGTGGTGGATCAGCTCAGCAATTGGACCACAGATCAAAGTAACATGCTGAATACATGTCAGAATACAGGCATTGTGTAAGCAATGGACCCACCCATGATGCCCACCACAGAGTCAGGGAAACAGATGCTGTCTCCCACCTTGAGTCAAGCAAACTGCAAGGACACAGTCCTAAGTGACAGAATTCCCTGCATGTAAGGGCCACACCTGGGTATCAGATGAGGAGTGGGCAGTGCACAATAGAGGGACATGGCTCCTGGACAACATGACTGCTGTACTGTGGCAGTTCAACCTGGCCTGAGGAGGGCACATAGCATGTTAGACAGAGTACACAGTGCAGTCTTTGACTCACCCCCTCCTTGCTGCTCTCTGGCCTTCAGCTGCCCATCCAGGTCTGGAAAGACCACCGCCAGGATCCTGAGCATGTGGGGGTCAGGGTCCGTGTTCCGCCCCTCCTGCGAGGAGGCGACAGCTTCAGCTGGACCCGTGCAATCCTCCGGGTCCAGCCCCGAAGGTCCTGCCACCTCTTTTGGCAGTTGCGGATCCGGCGCTTGTAGACCCCCACGGACCGGACAGCCCGGACGATGTCCTTCCAGATCTCATGCTTCCGATGGGCAGAAGCCTGTCAGGATGACAAAGTGATAAGGACATTACTACACATGCAACATATCCGTGCATGACACAGTTGCATATACATGTCGCAATCACAGGGGCACATGGTGTACCCAGGCAGTGCACGGCTGCCCATGGACAGTTTTCCAGAAGTCACTACATGGTATCATAGCATGGGGAGTAAAACCCTGTTCAGAAGCACTGTCACTGCACCATACCTGTCCAGTGCAAGTCACTACACACTATGGGGGTGACAACTACTCAGTGAGCCTGCTAGCCAGTGGTGTGCTGACTCTCAGCCTTGCTAGTCAGACAAAATGCACATTCAGAAAGGCAGTGCACAGAACACTCACCTGCTCCCCTGGTGTCCCATACAGCTTGCTGTACTGTGGAAGTAGGCTGTCCAGCAGGGCCTGGTTCTCTTCAAGGCTGAAGGCTGGGGCTCTCTCCACAGTACGTGCCATTGCAGGGTCCAGAGGGGCAGAGACAGCAGCAGTGCAGTGGCAGATGTCGTCCTGGAGCATGTAGTGCAGGCAAGTGGGCTCTCAGGGGAACATGCAGCAATATATATGTGCTGGAGAGGCAGATACTGTCCCTTGTGTCCAAAGTGATAGGTCCAAGTCGTTTGCATCTTCTGAATCTGGCCAATCCATGGAATAGCAGCACCAAAACACGCCCACAGCATCCTTCAAAATTTCAACTTCATGACATACATGATTTTGCAACATTGTTGTGGGTGACCAACTGATTTTCCAGCAACCGACTCGTTCGAATATTCGAAAACGCGTCCGTTGCCAGGCAAGCCCATTGTCAATGGGTGCGCACCGATCGGTCCATTGAGGTACAACGCGCACAGGGGTACAACGCGTACCCGCACACATTGAATGCAATGGGCCGGCCGGAGGCACCGATCGGTCCATTGCAGTACAACGCGCACAGGGGTACAACGCGTACCCGCACACATTGAATGCAATGGGCCGGCCGGAGGCACCGATCGGTCCATTGCTGTTCAACGCGCACAGGGGTACAACGCGTACCCGCACACATTGAATGCAATGGGCCGGCCGGAGGCACCGATCGGTCCATTGCAGTACAACGCGCACAGGGGTACAACGCGTACCCGCACACATTGAAAGCAATGGGCCGGCCGGAGGCACCGATCGGTCCATTGCTGTTCAACGCGCACAGGGGTACAACGCGTACCCGCACACATTGAAAGCAATGGGCCGGCCGGAGGCACCGATCGGTCCATTGCTGTTCAACGCATCACTGTACATGTGACTGGCATATGTCAGCATGCCTGTCTCAGATGGACATATGCCAGCCACAGATAGCTCCCAGGGAGTGAGGGGCACACCTACATCACGACAGCCTGTCCACACCTTATCATGAAGGCATGTAAGGCTGCATTTCCTATTGTGTGTATGTTGGTGTACATGTTGTCCTGTGGGTGTCACCTGTGGGCAGCCACCCCCAGGCTGTGCACGTGTTAATGGGGACAGGATCCTGGGTGTTACGTGTACGAGACCACTGTGATGTGCAACTGTTCATATCTGTGCATGTGCCATGGTCACATTTCACAGTGGTGTTTGTGTATGTCATGTCACATACCCCGTGAGTCCCATGTGGGACGGTATGTTTGAGCCAGGGTGTCCCAGTGGCACAATAGTGATGGCCCTCCACAGTCTTTGTGCATGTAGTGTTTACAATGTCTCTGATTTCATGTGCACAATGGGAGACAGTCTCCACATCCACGTTGTGTGTGCATGGACTCTGATGTTGTGCGTGTGTGTCACAGACGTCCATGGCTCTCCTGCCATGGCAAGTGTGGCCACTACCTGTGGGGGTCATGTTTGTTTTGTTGTGGTGTACACATGATACTCCAGGTGATGCCAGTGTCCATGTGGCATTACAGGGTCCCTGGGAATGTGCCTGTCGTTGAGCTGTGGTGCCTGGGGCACATCTGTCCTCACATGTCACTGGGGGGTGACTGTGACACAGCATCATGATATCCAATGGGCCAACCTGGGCCAAATTGATGCCACCTGTAGGACCGTGTTGACAGATGTTGGCCATGTATGTACCATACATGTCGTTCCGGTACTGCACACTTCATGTAGTTGTGCCTCATGATGATGTATGTTGGGATCTTGAGTGTGTTCAATGCCGCATATGTGGGGTGACTGACGATCTTGCTTACTTCTCCTCTGCACTGCAGGGCTCCTGCTGTCCATCGGCCATTCCCAGACCTGGCAACGATGGTGGAACGGGACAGCATCCGACGGTACCGCTTCACCAGGCAGCTGATTGAGGATTTTGCAGTGCAGTTGTCCCCACATTTGCAGCCTGGCCGGCCGTATCCTACAGCGCTGACCCCCAAGGTGAAGGTGATGGCAGCCCTACACTTCTTTGCCACCGGTACCTTCCAACATACTGTGGCGTCTGCTGGTGGGATGTCACAGACCATGTTCAGCCGTGTGCTCCGCGATTTCTTGGCGGCAATGTTGCTCTTCCTGAACCGGTACATATATTTCCCTAGACTGCGACGACTCACTGACGTGAAGAGTGACTTTTATGCCCTGGGGAGGATGCCGCATGTCATTGGCTCCATTGATGGGACACATGTGGCTTTGGTACCACCACAGGCCCAGGAGCAGGCCTACAGGAACCGCAAGCACTACCACTCGGTCAATGCACTGGT
Source organism: Calotriton arnoldi (assembly GCA_963921515.1). NCBI lineage: Eukaryota > Metazoa > Chordata > Amphibia > Caudata > Salamandridae > Calotriton > Calotriton arnoldi. Next base: position 447,649 of record CAWUFW010002548.1, on the reverse strand, counting down.
GGTGTGTCTTGCAGACATGACCATCACACACGTGTGTGCCCGTTTCCCTGGTTCAGCACACGATGCCTTTGTGATGAGGAGTAGTCGCATCCCCAGGTTGATGGCACAGATGCAGAACCAGCGTGCCTGGCTTGTCGGTGTGTACTGACTTTGTGCCATTGTGTGTGATCTGATCTGTAGTATTCCGCCCACTTTTCCAAGTCAGCTGATGTGCACTTGTCTGTCCGTAGGTGACTCGGGATACCCCAACATGCCGTGGTTGCTGACACCCCTCAGGAACCCTGTGACACCTGCCCAGATGCGCTACAATGAGGCACATGGTCGGACCAGGAGAGTGATTGAGCGGACCTTTGGTCTCCTGAAGAGCCGCTTCCGCTGCCTGGACAAGACCGGAGGGTCCCTCCCATATGCCCCTGCGAAAGTGTGCAAGATTATCATCGTCTGCTGCATGCTCCACAACCTGGCAGTGCGGAAGGAGTTGCCTCTCATCCAGGATGACGATGACCAACATCCGCCACCTGTGGAGGATCCTGGCCTGGACCACGATGCCAGTGACGATGATGATGATGATGGTGATGGTGATGTCCGCACACAGCTCATCACCAACTTCTTTAGCTGAATGTGAGTATCCTGAGGTGTCATGTGAATGATGTGAGTTGGCATGATGTGTGGGTGGTGCTCTGGTGCTGTTGGAGTGTGTCCATGGGCTACTTGACAGGATGTGTGTTGCGATGTGTGGTGACAGGTGGGCTGTACTCCCCAACAGTGTTGACATGCTAACTTGGTTCTGGGTGGGTATCTTGTAACATGTATTGTGCATGAGTTTTGCTGTTCTGTCCTGTACTGCATTGCTTTTGACTGTGTGTCATTTCTGTCCTTCACAGGGTACTTTCAGATTCGTTTGGTCAACTGTGTCCACCGACGACGTGATTGCACATCCAGGCTGGTAGCTGTTGTGTCCCTACAGGTGATGTGCGCCACACCCATGGACTTCCTTCTGTCTACAGTTGTTGACTGTGTGCCCGCTACCAGGTGGGGTTACCTTGCATCTGTAGTGGTTACGGCATGTTGCTACTGTGTAATAAACCTGTGCTTCACTTAGTGATGTGCGTTGTCTGTGGTCACACATTTGACTGCCATTTGCTTACTGCACCTGTGGGCTACTTGACTACAACTGGGAATGGGTGTGGTGTCTGTGCATTGCACCGTCTTCCCTGGCAACATCAGTGTAGGCAATGAGTCAGATGGCCTAGGTGTGTATGTGTTGTGTAGCCCTGGTGGTGTGTCTCCCTCATATGTGTCACGTTGCCTGTACTCACATGCCTGTGTTGTCCTTGCTGTTGCAGTTCGCATACACTGTGTAATTTTGCAGTTCATCATCCCCATAACAGCACCCACGTTGGAATCACGACAGAGGCAAGTATGGTGTATTAGTGTGTTTATTGTGATAATAGTGCATAGGATGGATTGTGCTGTACATGAATCTTGCAATCCCAAGTTCCTAGATGAATAGAAAGTCCAGGTAGACAGGATCCCCAGTATCGGGGCCACTGTTGTCTGACACATTGTTCCAACTTATACTCCACATGCAATGTGTGGGAGTAGTGTTGCCATCAACAGGGTGAACAGTCTGTGCACAAAGGCGAAAATCCAGAACAGGTTCAGGCTTCCTGGGAGTTGCGCTTGGCCATCAGCCTCTCACTTTCCCCTCCTCGGACGACCCCTCTTCTTGGGGGGGGCCCTCAAGTGCAGGCTGCTGCGGTGCAGGGGACTCTCCGCCAGAGTCCTCCTCCCTCCCTGTGGCAGTTGCAGTTTGTTCGGTACCAGATGTTGTTGGCACACAGGGAGGTGTGGACTGGTTGCTGTTCATCTGGCGGAGGCATTGTAAAATGTCCCTGTGCACCGCCGTCATCTCATGTAGTACATCCCACTTGGACTCCACGCGGGTCATGTGGGAGTCCACACGTGACATGTGGGAGTCCACACGTGACATGTGTGACTCCACGTGGGACATGTGGGAGTCCAAGCGGGCATGATGGGCAGCCTGCTGCTGTTTGATGTCTCTGAGGAGCCCCACTACCTGGCTGAGCTCTCCGGTGCTGGACTGGTACGCATCAGCTATGCGTACCAGTTGTGGGTCTTCATGCACACCAGCAACGTCTGCAAGCAGCGACCTCTGTCTCCCACCCTCCCACCACCCCTGCTGACATGTGCAGTGTGTGCAGTTGCACGCACAGATAACCCTGGTCCACCTTGGGGGTTGGTGGTGGTGGTGGTGTCCATGGCCCCAGGTTGGTCCAGGGTCACTGCGCTGGTGTTGTTCCTTATTCTGTCCATGTCGGCAGGGATGGTATTCGTGGTGACAGTCGTTGGAGGGGTGGGTGCAGGGGGTGCAGCTGGTGGACCTGCTGGTGCTGCAGCTGGTGGTCCTGCTGGTGCAGCATGTTGACTTGCACCGGATGTGCCAGGTTGTTCTTCATCGTCCGAGGAGGACAGAGGCTGTACGACGCCAGTGAGCTCGGCATCCTCTTGAGCCTGGGACTGGGACTCCTCAGCGTCTGCTGCTGTGTCCCTATCATCACCTGTTTTTGGGAGACACAAACAATGTATGTCATGTTTCTGCAGGCATCAGTGGTTGACACACCTGACAGTTGTGACTGTGCCTCGGGGTGCGGGCCTGTACATTGTATTGTCCTAAGTCGTCACAGTCAGGGGTTGATATTGGTGTGGCACATTGTCCTGCATTATTTGGGCATTTCTATGTATTCTCTGGGGTGTGAACATGGTCTGCATTGATTGTGTTTGGTTGACAGCCAGACCTCCTTCCCACCCACCCACCCACCCAGTCAGTTATCCCACCATGGAACGTGCTTGCATTGCAGGGAGTGTAAGTTGTCTCTCAGGATGTCAGTCAGTGGTGTCCTGCTGTTTGTTGGTGCACAGTTGGCAGCATGCCCTTGTGCTCCCCACAGCAGTAGCCAGTGTCAGCCATCTTGTGAGTCCTTCTCCACTCCCTGTGATGTGAGCATGGTTCAGGGTGGTGTTGATGGGCCAGTTGTGAGGCTGAGCAATGTCTGTGACTACGACTCCCATCATGCTATTGCCTCCACCCCCTTCACAGCATGCCCATGCTTCCTTCCTTTTGACTCTGCTTCCCTGTGGGGTGGGCTGGCTGTGCTGACAGGATGGCTGGGAGTGTTGTCCTGGCAGTTGTTTGGCTAAGAGTCCCAAGAGTGTCCCTGTGCTTCACACAACATAACCCAGGGTGGTGGTGCTTTGTGGGATCTTGTGTTAGGATGGAGGGCATTGCATTCTACCAGGTGGGTACTGTGGAGTTTGTGTTGGGGGGGGTGTGAGGGGAGGTGCTGGTGACTATGGTCAGTGCTGCAAGTCCCCCTTCCCACCCAGCCAGCCAGATATCCCACCATGGAACGTGCTTGCATTGCAGGGAGTGTAAGTTGTCTCTCAGGATGTCAGTCAGTGGTGTCCTGCTGTTTGTTGGTGCACAGTTGGCAGCAGGGCCTTGTGCTCCCCACAGCAGTGCACAGTGTCAGCCATCTTGTCAGTTGTTTTCCACTCCCTGTGATGTGCGCATGGTTCAGGGTGGTGTTGATGGGACAGTTGTGGGGGTGAGCTGTGTCTGTGACTGTGACTCCCATCATGCTATTGCCTCCACCCCACTTCCCAGCATTCCCATACTTACTTGCTTTTGTGGGGAGTTCAGTGTGTGTGGGTGTGAGGGCAATGGCAAGATGGCTGACAGTGGTGTCCTGCTGTTGGTTGGTGTGCAGTTCCCAGCATGCCCTTGTGCTCCCCACAGCAGTAGCCAGTGTCAGCCATCTTGTGAGTCCTTCTCCACTCCCTGTGATGTGAGCATGGTTCAGGGTGGTGTTGATGGGACAGTTGTGAGGCTGAGCAATGTCTGTGACTACGACTCCCATCATGCTATTGCCTCCACCCCCTTCACAGCATGCCCATGCTTCCTTCCTTTTGACTCTGCTTCCCTGTGGGGTGGGCTGGCTGTGCTGACAGGATGGCTGGGAGTGTTGTCCTGGCAGTTGTTTGGCTAAGAGTCCCAAGAGTGTCCAATGGTGGTGTTGATGGGACAGTTGGGGGGGGGGGGGCAATATGTGTGACTGCGACTCCCATGATGCTATTGGCTACACTGACTTGGCCAGCATACACAGAATTCCTTCCTTTGAGTGGTCTTCACTGTGTGTTGGTGTTGTTGTGGTGGCTACATGTGTGGATGTGTGTGTTAGTTCTATTTGTGCCACTGCCTAGCTGTAGTTGTGGTTGTGTTTGTACATGTGTTGGCACAGTTGGATGTGACTTTTTTGATGGCATGTGTTGTGTTTATCTGACTGACATACACATTTTGGGATGATTCTGTTCTAGTTGCTGTGTAATTGCTATGAGTGCATGGTTTGACTCTCCCCTTGACAGTGATGTGTGTGTTTTGTGGCAGTATATTGTGTACATTTGTTGTGTACTCACCAGGCTCTGGGATGTCCTCTAGTCCATATATGCTCACTGGCGGTAGGATGGCCCGCACCTTCTCCTCCCAGGGCCTGAGGTATATTGGCTTGGCAGGAGGGCCACTGCCGGTGTGTTGGCTGTTGATGTAATCTTGCTTCAGCAGTTTCCGTACCCTCCTGCGCACGTCATACCACCTGTTCTGGATGTCGGTCTTTGTGCGCCGACATGGTGATTGGGCGTTCACCCTGTTGATGATCCTCTCCCACATCTTGGTTTTCTGCGACATGGGGGTCTGTTGGACCAATGTGCCAAACAGCTGTGGCTCTACCCTGAGGATCTCGTCTACCAGGACTTCCAATTCACAATCTAGGAACTTGTGATTCTTCTTGGGGGCATGGTGATGGGTGGTGATGGTGGGTGATGTGTGTGTTGGTGTGCAGGTGAGGGTGTGTGGGTGTGTGTTGTGCTGGGTGTATGTGAGGTAGGTATTTGTTGGTGTGCTGCTGGTGTGTGGCTTGTGTGAGGGATGAGCTGTGGGTGTGTGGTTGCTTTCTCTTGGGTGCTGGTAGTGGAATGGCATTTGCAAAGGCTCATGGTAGTGATTTGTGTCCTTTATATAGGTGGAGTTGTGGGTGTGTCTTTGTTCTCTGTCCCCACCCCCCCAGTATTTATTGGCTTGGTAATTGCTTGTTTGGCCTTTTTTGGTTGATTTTTCCTTTGTGCTGTTTGTGTATGTTGGAAACGTTCTTGTGACCGAGTCGGACCGTGCATTGGTCTCGTACGGTGTTTTCCGTTTCGTTCACGCTGTGTTTGTGCAGTTTTGTATGCTGCGTACGCGTCGGTCGCGGTGTATTGTGTTGCTTCGGCTCGGTTTTGTATGCGTGTCGGTCGTACGGCTTGTCCTCCGTCCGACTCGGTCGTGTTTTTCGCGCCTTGCATCGTACTTTGCGGGTTGGAGTTGGCGGGTACGATTCGGTCGGATTTGTTCCGGGTGCGTGTCGGTCGGTTGGATTCGCGTGTTTTTCCGGCCGGATTGCTATTTTCCGAGCGGCTCGGTCGGTCGGCTTGGTTTCCTGACGTGTCGGTCGGATTTATCGCGGCTTGCATCGTACTTGGCGTGTCGGGCGCCACTGGTACGTGTCGGTCGGTATTTTTACCGGATCCGAGTCGGTCGGTGCTTTTTCCGGCCCGAATCGGAATCGGCCCCTCAGTGTGCATACAGAGAGGAAGAGGGCCATCAACAAGAGTTGATCGATTGAATGTGGACCTTGAGACAATGCTCAGGGACAGCCTACATGCTCCAGTACAAACATAACAGGAGAACAATAACTTTACCTATGCGCCTAACTGGAGGATGACTGAGATGCATTTAATTAACACCTACGTTGTACACAGTGATCAGAGATTTGAGTTTAGCATATCTAAAAAGAAGCATCATCGAGTGCAGACCTCACATACCTTCAATACCAGCAAAGGGGATATAGAGACCCCATGCTTACCTCCCCCACTGACACCCCAGGCCCTCGCTGCACATTGCTCGCTCCTTTAGAAGTGGAGCTGCGGCATTTGCTCCCTTGTGAAATGGATCCAAATATCCGGGTCAGGCCCAAAGCGAGAGATGTGCTTACTGTGTAACATGTGCTTACAGTGGCCAGTCCTCTGATGTATGGCATTAAAACTGGCCCTGTGTACATGCCCCCAAGTTAACACTGATGCCAAAAATATAGATTGACTTGCAAACAATGAATGTTAACGTCGAGGGAATGCATTTCAGCGATTTAGTTCCTCTCTTATTTTACATGTTTACTTAATCTTGCATTCCCCACGAGTTAGCTATTTTATAATGTGGTTGTTTATCTGTATTTTTTTCTGTGCATACTTTGAGGCTTGAGCCATGCCAGGTGTTTTTGAGGGACTTTGATTGAGCATGCAGGCGCTAAGGCTAAAGCCAAACAAAGTGCCTGTCAGTGGGTTGGCCTCTCTGCAGCGCACACAAAACAATGTTTGTGTATTCCATTTGCAACTGAAATTCTGTGGAAATGTGTGTGAAGGGGGTACACTGATGTCAAAATATTTGCAAGGCAAAAGTAAGAGAAATTAAGGTGCTTATATTTGAGGGAGTGCAGTGCATGTTGGGGGGCGGTGAAGTGACAGATGTGAGGAAGGGCATTCGGGGAAGAGTGAAAAGAGGATGCTGAAGAGGAAAGAGAGGGGTTTGAAGATGTGCAGATGGACAAGATATGCAGAGAAAAAGAGGATACATATCTAACATAAAGCAAACATAATTGACGGCCAAAACTCCTTCCACAGGCCTCAATGCTATTTAATTCACAGACTCACTATTTCAGAATTTAAACATTTTCAATGTTAATTATATATAGGGCTCCCGGTTTTATGGTATTTACTTTTTCGACATTTCCGTCTGTATTTATCCATATTTATTTTTTGCTAATTTTGTCTGTATTTATCCATTTTTATTTTGTGTTTTCTGTGCAAATGAAGCTGCAATGGGTATTTTTCCACATTTATTTGACTGATAAATGTAAATTTGCATTTGAATGTCCAAATTGTTTCAGCAGTATACAGTGCAATAGCGTTATCTGAAAACACTTGCATTGTAGAATATCATAATTAACTGTAGATCTGCACTTAATTGAGCTTAATTAGGAAACCTACTGTCTTTTTTCATCTCCCCTGCCTCTCAATCTGTACACCTGCTGACCTGGCACTCATGATTGACAGTAGAAAAAAACATCCAAAGACAACTTATTTTCCGTATTTTTCTGTATTTAAAAATAAATACAGACAGGAAAAAAATAGTTTTCTGTCTGTATTTATCTGTAAAAATCCGTAAAAACGGAAAACTGGGAGCCCTAATTATATATAAGAAATCATTGTTGTTACTCATTTATCTTAAACAGCTAACACCCAGTGACAAAGCCAATCATACTGACCGGCTTTAGGCGTATGTCACTTGCTGTGCCATTTATCTGGATAAAATTACATCTCAGAGAGAAACCAAAATATCGGTCTGATGGCACACTATGGGAATCACAGAAATGTATTTGGCATGTTCCTTTATAGGGAGCACCCACTTTTTTCATCTCACTTAAAGACCTGTCTGCACATATTTCTATATGACTGGTTACAGCCAGCAGCTGTGGGTGCTTCCCGAAGTCTGGTTAGAGCATATTTTTCCAAAGTTAATGCTGCATGCAGTGCAAGACACTGGGCAAGCTAAGCATACATTTTAAAGGGCTAAAGTTGTCATGCAGAACAATTTACATATTACAGTAACTGTTGAACAAGTTAATGCAAGAAGATATGGGGCAGTTTTTAATGTGTTTAATATTTCAAGACTATACGTTCCCACTGCTTAATAAGCCTTGCTTTATCGCTGCATTCATTTGCTTTAAAATGCACCATTTGCCAATCTTTTTAAATTTCTTTCTCAGGAGAGGGACTCTCCCTAGACCCCAGGTTTGTCCATTGAACTTGTTCATATCACTAACTAGTGTTTTCTATTGGAAAGGGTAGAGCCAAAGCAGTCTTGCTTAGTACCCTAACCCTCTTCAGAAGTCAGATTTGCTTGGCAACCCAGAAATTCTCTGAAATAATGTTTGTTTTCTTTTATGAATGCCTAGAACTACTGAATTTTTAGTCCATTTATCACAGACATAGTGCTGAAACTCGCACCAAAAAGATGCCCATTTTTAAAAAAAATCTTCACGGGGGGAGAACCCCCCCGAACCCCCCTTATTGCCGTCCGGCTCGCTCGCTGCGCTTGCTCGCATGCGTTGATTCACTCTACATACGCCCCACCAGTTACAAATTCCACCAGCCGCCACTGTGTATAGTACGATGTCATCTACTGTAATCTCTTCCTGTGATGTTATGTTACCCTCGGTGTGTGATGGAGTCGGCATCCGAGGTGTGTTCAAGTCTTTGTTCTTGGCTAGTCCAAGGCAAGACGTCTGTTGCACTGTCTCGTTCAAAAACATGATTTGTTGAGGGATAAGGCATGCTCTAAACAAAGCTTCTGTTCCCTGAACTTGCCATTCTCTAGTACCCCAGACTGATTTTAAGTCTATGGTGTCTTTCCATAAGTCGAAACCTTGTTCAGACAACTGGCCAATAAAGGAAGCAGAGTAAATCTGTTTGGTGTTTGTCAACATATTTTTCTGTGCTGATGTTGGTGCAACCTTGTAGTAATATGAGGCTGGGTCAGACATATTAAACCCTGAAAAATATGGAAACTTTTGTGTAAATGTTTTTGAACTGCCTTTCGGTGGTGTTGGACAATGTTCCCACTGGTGGTATGTGAACACAGGTCTAGGATTTGCAGATTTATGCAGAAAGTGATGACCATAGTGTTGATAACAATACATACTTTCGAAATCTGATATGCTTTCCTATGTTTCACTATTAGAAAATGCAGCAGATTTTTCCAAATCAGACAACATGTTATTATCAGTTTCAAAATCCCAATCATCAGAAAATGTACTTGAGGTAATGGTATCACTCAACGATATTTTAAATAAATGAGAAATTCTTAAAATTTGGGTCGGACCAAATAGATCGAAATCAACCTTGTCCCAAACTATACCATCAGGTATAGGAACTGCTGTAATGTTCACTGATGACAAGTCTCTTTGTTCTCGATGAGATGATAGGTGTGGTTTTAAAAGTAAGTTCGCCTTTTGGGCTGCAGAGCTTTGTCGAAGGTATCTTCCATTAACAAGCATACTAAAAACTATTACTAAGCCTACCCAGAAAAGAAAGAAAAGTATCCCGGTGATTACCCATAGTTCTACCCAAGGTGATACCAGGTAAGTCTTTTTAAGAAAGTCTTTTACTTGCTGCTTGCGTGATTTTTTGGCTGGTGGTGTTTCCGGTTTGCTTGGATCCAAAGAAAACGTATCAAAGTTTATGAAGTAGCCAGAAGCAGTTTGATCAATTGTTGGTATTGCATCAGGATTTGTAGAAATCGTAGTTTACTCTCGTTGAGGCATGTTGATGTAAACATCTGTATTTGGTCGAATAGCGAGTTGTCTGTCATTTTGAGGTTGATTTTGAAATTGAACTTCAGGTTCAAGAGGAACGAGTTCCATAGCATTGTTGCATAGTCCTTCATTCCGTGCAGGGGACTCTTCGAACGTGATAAGCCTTTCCGTTTGAACTTCTTGAATTGTAGCGAGAGGAGGGCGTCTGCTACTTTGGAGTCCACGTGGCCTACTACTCAGTATCTGTCACATAGTGTGGTTTGATTAGGTCGATTGAGACAAATCTTTTTTCCGGCAAGAGGCGGCAGTAGTACAGTTCTTGTTCCTTCAACTGCTAGGACCTGTACAGGCTTCCTGTATGATGGCCCAAATTTTTTCTTGTCCGCTATCTTCTCTCTGACCAGATCCCCGACTTTTGGGATCCAGACAGGTCTTGCCGTGACTGATTTGACTTCCATAGTGGCGGTCTGCTTCAGGTGGACATTACTTTGTTGTGTCCTGGTTTCATTTAGATCCTGTAAAACAGCCAAACGATCATGGATGTCAAAAGGTTTTTCATCCGCCACTGTACCTTCACAATCAAAGATCAGGTACCCACATTCTTGTCCCAAATAGGACCTCATATGGATTGACCCTCCCTAGAGAACTTCTTGGCATGTTGTTCAAAGCTCGCTGGACTCCATACAGATGTTTTACCCAACTTTCACTCGTGCCTAATACTCTAGCTGTTAAAGATTGCTTTAAGTCCCGGTTTTTTCTCTCCACAACCGAATTTCCCTCTGGATGGTACGGAGATGAGTACCGCAATGCTACACCCAATCCTCGCATGGCCTCCTTGTAAGACCGAGAGCTAAACGCAGGGCCCTGGTCAGAATGTAGTGTGCCAATTGCGTATGTCCCTATAAAGACTCGCAAATCTTTTATAACAGTTCGAGCGCCAGCCGAGCGTTGGGGTCACACCCATAGGAATCTTGAGCAGGAATCCACTGCAACCATGATATGCCTGTAAGCCCCATCTCTTTGTAAGGGGCCGCAGTGGTCCAAGTAAACACACGCTAGTGGTTTGTCAGATATTAACAGCGGTGTCTGCGCTGGACGTGTTACGGTGGAACCTTTCATCTGCTGGCAGATGTCGCATTTCAAGACATAGTCTTTAGTCTGCTTCGTTAGTCCAGGCCACCAGTAGCGTTGTTTCAACAAAGAAACAGTCACCGTAACTCCTGCATGTGCAGAACCTATCCCTTTGTGTGCTGCTAGAATTAAACCTAACCTACGATCCATGTTTGGAATTACTCTATCCCCCACTCCAGGAATCTGAGCAAATGGAATGTTATTGGCATCTAACTTGTAGGAGTACTTCAGTGGAAACTTTTTTGGTACTGCTCCGCTGTTTTTGCGACAAGCATTGATAGCTACCATAATCTCACCGTCTATTCTCGTTTTAGAACGAGTGATTGCAGCTACGGAAGCCGTGCGTACAGCCCCCTTTGCGGCTTCATCAGCCAATGAATTCTCTTCAACGTGAACGCCATCACGCTGATGACTCAGTGTATGTATCACGTGAGCCCTCGGTAGTTCGGTTTTCAACTCCACTACCTGTTCCCATAGCATTTTATGCTTAATTGTGCCACCTTTTGCATCTTTGAACCCGTTTTGAACCCAGTGCTGCAAATATTCATTATATGACTGCACACAGTAAAAGGAATCGCACACAATTAGTGTGGGGAATTCTCGATCCGTATTCACCAGTGCCAGTATCAGCGCTTTTAACTCTGCCAGCTGTGCCGTGCAGTCTCCTAGAGACTGTGTTTTTGTGCAACTTAGGTGGAATTTTCCATCCCGCATGCGACTTTTAACGATTGCGCATGCTGCGCTATATTGTTGCTTACTTCCTATGGCCGGTTGAGCAGATCCGTCAGTGTAAATTATATATTCATACTGATCTAGAGGCATTATTTCATTTGGTAGAGGATATTCTTGTTCGTATTGCAGAAATGCTTGTGTCTTTAAATTTGGGTCGTACCTGTATTCTACATCTGTTGCAGTGAGTGAATTAGCCCATTGTATCCATCTTGGATGTAAAGCTTTAGCATTAGGAACGCTTGCCTTTGTCGCAGCCTCTAAGGCTGGAACTGGAGTCACTACTATTATTCATTTCCCCTGAGCCAGTGCCCTTTCTCTCACTACAGCAGTCTGTACTGCTGTCAGAATCTTTTCTGTAGATGCGAAGCGCATCTCAGCATTTGTGTACAAATGTGATTTCTATGCAATTGATACTGGCTCACCTTCATTATATGTTAGAACGGTGTACCCACATTGACCCACAACTACACGGATCACCAGGTTGCGTACGTTTACGCGTGTCTGTAAGTGTTTGGAAGCTATCATGTCAGCTTGTAAGGAACGAAGTGTATCTGTATGTTCCTGTATCCATTGTTTTACTGAAAAATCAGGTTTTATTAAAACGTAGAAAGGTTTTACTCATTCCGCGTAATTTAAAATGTATGTTCTACCGAAATTTAGGAATCCCAGAATTGACTGTACATTTTTCAATGATTTTGGAGGTTGGAGCAGCGCGCATTTTTCTAAAAAAAATTGGCTGCCAGGCTTTTTCCTTCACTTGAAAGCTCATATCCTAAAAACAGGACACAGAGGTGGGCAATTTTTGATTTTTTAAAGTTGAATTTGTAGCCCTCAGTTGCAAATCCCAAAATTATGGTATTCACTCTGTTCAAGTGCTCCTCTAGGTCATCGTCCGTTAGATAAATATCATCCACATAGGACAATGCCTCTTCATCCAAATTTTGAAGTAGCTCAGTTACTCTGGCCGAAAACAACCCCAGGCTGTTCTTATACCCTTGAGGGAGTCGACAAAATTGACGCTGGGAACCTAGCGCTGAGAATGCTGTTAGATACCTGCTCTCAGGCACTATGTTTTGGCAGAAAAATCCATTTGAGATATCAAGTGTTGTTTTATATTTTTTCCGCATAATGTTATTCATTAATGCGGCACTGTGTGCATTTTGAACTGCAAATGTCTTAGTGCAATTGTTTAAATGTCTATAATCTAAAACTAAACGATATGAATTGTCAGGTTTCATGACAGGAAACAAAGGATTGTTCATTGGTGAGGTGCAATTTTTCGATCACCCCTTGGTATTCAAGTTGATCTAAGATCTCCCTGACCTGTTTTTTAGCTTCTTGCTTTATTGGATACTGCCTCTGTGCAGTCGGAGTATTTTTTAAAGGAATTATGTGGTGGGTTGAATCCGCATCCCATATGGTTTTTGTATAATGCCGGAGCCTGGGCTACCGACCACTCCTGCGCATATGTGTGTTGTAAATGCCTGGGAATATGGTCTGAAAATGCCGGAAGAATTACTGTTTCACCTTTAGGGCAATCCATGACGAATGCTGGCGGCCAGTCTTGTTCAGCTAATAAGATATCATAGCCAAACGTCAGGTTCTCCCAAAAGAGACCTCTCACTGTTCTACATTTGTCCCCCTCCATCTGGAGCGTTATTTCATATACTTTATGTGGGACACTTACCCTAGTATCGGGTGTTTCTACTGTGATATAATCATTCAAGTACGCTGTCACCAGAAATTCCTTCAGGTTCTGGCGAGCTATTGTTACTTCTGTCGCACTGTCTAGCATCGTCAGAGCCCATTCCCCGTTCAGTAGTTGAGTCCTCTGAATTCTGGGCATGTCTGATCTTTAGACCTGCAACTTTCTTCTTTTTGATCTGTGGCTTTTGCTTTGGTTTTTCTTCTTTTTTAGAAGTGTAATCTTGAGCGTGCTGCTTGTCTCTGGACTTTGTACGCTCTTCTTGTCTTTCTGACCGTCCTTCCCTCTCTGAGTTTTTCGATGAACCCTGAAAGGAACGAGAGGAACGTGTATCAGTGTCCTGATACCTGTCAGGTTTCCTAATATTATCCCTATTCCTAAGGTAATACCTCTTTTCGGAGGGCTCTTGTGGAGGAGATCTACCTCTGGATTGAGATCTGTTTCCTTTAAAGTTTTGTTGTTTTTTATTGTCCCACTTCTTCTTTGTTGAAGCAGGTGTCTGCTTAGAAGTGTCCTTTTCAGGACTACCCACCAGCTGTGGTTTTAAAGCTTTCCCACCCAAACTGTCTCTGCCTAATTCTGCATACGCAGTTTCAGTTATTTTTGGTAGTTCATGTTCCTGATCTAAAGGACTGAACTCCCTTAGGCGTTGGCGGATAGCCACTGAAGCTGCTTCCCGTTAATATTAGCTAACATTATGGCTGATACCTGGGCATAGTTACCTAGTAACTTCATCCCTAAGTTTAGGGCAGGCTCTGCTCCGTACTCATTTTGTATTTGTCTCAATACATCAGGTACTACTGCTAATGACGGGATACCATGAATTCTGGTATAAATGGCAGCAAAGACTGTACCCCAAGTGGTACAATCCTCTACTTGTGGAGTTATCCCCATGGGCAAGCAGATTGTTAGCATTCTGTGTTTTTCATACGGTGTAGTATTCGGGAATACTGCCTCTAGCTGTGTTATTTTCTGAGCTACCCAGAATGGCATTTGTTCACGTTTTGTGGGCATTTTACCCATTAGCGCGTGTAATGTTTGTGGTGTAATTTTAGTTGCTGTACCCTGAAATTGAGTTCCATTTGTTGCAACTATTGCTGGTTGGACTGTAAGTGTCCTCATGACGAATTGCATCAAGTTTCTGTAAATGTTTATTAATTCTTTGTGTTGTATGAGTAAGTCTCCTGGTGGCATTGTTTCAATGTCAGGATGTGGTGTGTAGGCCGCTAATATCGGCCATGTTGCCCCTTCTCTTCCGAGTGGGCAGAGTCTTACTCTTCTTCTTATGTGGGGTAGGGCACCTTTAAACCAGTGTAAGTGTTCCTGGTACGTGAGCGGAACATCAATGTCCTGGAACGGACAATATTCCGCTGGTGCATCTCCTTCTGTGTAGGAGTGAAATGTTTTTGTTCTTGCATTTGCTGCTGGGAATGTAACCCACGAATAAAATACCTCTGTTCTGTTTGATTCGTGTGCCTCAATCACGAAAACTACTATGCCACCCCTAGATGATAAACCATGCTCTAGCAGTCTCAGGGTGACAGTATTTCTAAAATTTGGTGCAATTTGTATTGCGCCTGCATTTTCCTCGTCTGTGAGGGGCAGTTCTTGTTGCAGTGGGTCTAAGACCTGGTTAGTCATTGTTTTTAGTAGACTAAATAACTTTTCAAGGGAACTAAGATAAGGTGTTATGCACAATTTTAGGAACACTGTGTCCTTCAAGCTTGATTAACCAACAGCCAATAAATAGGATTTTTTTAGCCTACTCAGCTGTGGCGGAGTTTGCCCACCCACTGCAGAAGTCTCTGGTGTTTTGTGAGTAGGGGTCTCTGAGAATAGCACGACTGAACTACTCAGATTCTACTGTTAAATAAGTACCCAACCAACGTTGGGCGCCATGTCGTGTAGTTCCTATATAACCTATACAGGATCTGCGCGTTTTGGATAACATAAACTGTGGGATTGGCGGCAGACTGATTCTGTGCACCCCCATCGGATACGTTAGCCTATCTGTATTAGATAGCTCACAGTGCCACTATAATCTCCTCTTACCAAGGAGAAAATAGATTCTGGCAACCTCAGAACATGACAACCCTGATCCCTCAGAATCGTGGAAACAATATACTACCTTTCGCTCAGTCACTCGTGCTTACTTATTTTGTCTCAGAGAGATACACAGAATAAACAGGCTGGGCGTTTTCAATAAGAATTTATTGAACAGTTGTTATTCTAGTGTAGAATATATGAGCTGCAACAACCATTAGACAGTAGCAGAGATATATGATTAGCAGTACTACGAAAGTAAAGGGATGGTATAGTTCTACCATCTTGCAGAGATCATGAATATATACAAGTACATAAAACACATGATAAAAAGTGCGTACTCCTACGATGTCTCCCTAACTAGATGTACCTAAATGTACCTAGCATCTATGTAGGTGACATGCCAAGAATCCCTCTAGGATCTAGTCAACCCCATTACCTGAGAATGAGAGAATATGGGACCCCGTCCTGGTCTCGAGTTGGACACCCCGCGAGGGATGTTAGACCACTGCGAGCTGGAGTGTCTGCATGCAGGAACCTCAGCGTCTCTGGTCAGTGTGTCAGCCGGGAAGTCTCGGTCTCCTCTATCTTCCTAAGCAAGATGTGCTGTATATGTACCCATAGGTCTCCACAGGGGTCCTACCTTGCTGTGTTACTGTGTCGGCCTAAAGGATGACATTGGGCCTGAACTTTATACAGAGATATTATACAGGAGATGGTAATCCTACTGTTAGTCATGATGTGCTTCCAAGAAGCCTCATACATAATGTATGAGAATCGAACCAGGGAAAAACCTGCGTTCTGAATGCAGTGTCATATCTGGGTAAAAGGTCAGTGCCTAAGAACCGTTATGTATGTAGTGTAGCGAAGAATATAGGTGAAAGGTAGCAATGTTACCTGCGCCTAAATAGGGTACCTATATGGAATATAGCAGTGCCGTGGGGTAATAAGTTCTATGAAGATAGTTAAAGTGAATTAATCTGTGCCTTCCGTTCTGTGAAATTGCTTTAATGTTACTAAAACAGTGGGACCACTGTGCGTCTGTAATTTCCATTTCTAGCTCTTTCTCCCATTCTAACTGAAATTTCTGCTTCACCTGGACTGACTGCTCTTTAAGGAGTGTGTAAAGTATTGTAATGCCATGTTGCGGAGATTCCGATTGTAATAGATATGTCAATGATTTCATTTCTTTCGGTTCCAATATGTCAGGGCCTAGTATCGCATGCAGCGCACGTCGCACTCTGTAGAATTGATAAGTGTCTAGCGCCGTCAAACCCTGAGCCTGAGAGGACACCTGCACCCACGTTTTCACAGCTCCATCCTGAAACAGGTCACCCATGTGTACAATTTTCAGTTTGTGCAGAGTTTGTATTGTTGCACGATCAGTGTTGAGTGGGAACCAGTCACCAAATTACAGGTAGTTTGGGAGAGTATATTGCGCCAAGCTTTTGTTTGGCTGCTATTTTGGGTAATTGAGACCCTGTGCAACCTACTGGGTCAATTTTGCGTGGCTTATTCCGAGAGCCACCTGTCAGTAATATCGGTAGTGGAGTGGGGGAGAGCATATTATATTCTATATATAGATGCGGCAAATTATGAGGGCCATGTATCCAGCCATGCGCATGTAGTGTCTGTACAGCCCTATAGTATCTTTCCATATCTGGAGCGTTCAGTCCACCCTCCGAGTAAGTCCTGGTTAGCACATCCCATTTTATTCGAGGTTGTTTCCCTGCCCATGCGAGGCGCGTCAGCAATGTACGCAGACTGTGGAAAAAAGATTTAGGCAAACTGATGGGGATGTTTACTAAGAAAAATAGAAAGCGAGGGAGCACCACCATCTTCATTAAGGCAATACGGCCTATCAAAGATAATGGAAGTTTGATCCATTTGTCAATTACCTCTGTTAGTTTGTGTAACGCGCGCCTGTAATTCTCGGATAGTACAACCTCCGGATCTGTATGTACCTTTATGCCCAGATATCTCACTGGGTCCGTGGTCCACTCAATAGGGTAGTTAGTGTGAATGGGGATGGTGACCGTTGTTAACGGAAATATGGTTGACTTATGCCATTTGATGTGCAGCCCAGAGTGCTGCCCAAATCTCTCCACCTCCTGCAACATCGGTTCTAGGTTTTGCTCCGGGTTCCGTATATAAAGTAATGTATCGTCCGCATATGCTGCAATGGTTAGGTTATATTGGGTTGATCGAATACCCCTGTATGCGTGGTGTTCGCGCATTGCACACGCCAGTGGTTCCGCCACCCAAGCGTACAAAAGGGGGGAAAGTGGGCATCCTTGCCTCGTTTCCCTTGCTATATTTATTGGACGCGAGAGAGCACCATTAACACGCACATGTGCCACTGGTTGTGCATACAGGACGTCTACTAATTTCAGGAAGACATCACCCACACCCACCCTCCTCAAAACTGCATATAGAAACCTCCATTCTACCGAGTCAAATGCTTTTTCGATATCTTTAAATAGTGCTGCTGCTTTTACATTTGGATTCATTTGTGCAATAGTCCCGAATAGGGTACGTAAATTGCTAGGTAAAGAACGCCCCGGGACGAACCGTGTCTGTTCCGGACCCACCAGTCTAGGCAACAAGGGAGATAATCTATTCGCCAACACCTTGGCAAACAGTTTTGTGTCTGTGTTTAACAGTGAGGCATTCTACTTTCTTAATATATGGTTTGGTCTGACCCTGGAAACCACTGTGTTTTGTGCTATTTACCTTACTGCAATTGAAGTATTGTTGTGTATTTGTGTTGATGTCTCCTGGCAGGAGATATACAAGGTGTTAGTGACTGTTGTGTAATAAATAGACATATTTTTATATATACACTGTGTTGTTCTTTTTCATCCTAACCTACACTATATGATTAAACTGGTAAAACAAGCTGCTTAACACTCCTTCAAGATAAGCCTGATAGCTGCTCTCCACAACTACCACTTTGAGAGCTTTCTATAGTTATCAAAGACCACTAAAACCACCATAAGGTTGCCTGGATTAGTGCCAGGTGCTTCACTTAAATAAGTGTGCACCATATACTAAACCAGCTTCCTGCAGTCAGGAAGATGCATAAAGAATTTGCTAGGGATTGTGTTATTGTTTCATTTAGAAATCCCAGTGTTGTCGGAGACCTTATTTGGGCCTGAAAGCAAGGGTTTGTTAATCCCGGAAAAGTTAGGATCTTGCCTCTTGCTTATTTTTACAGAAATGTGGTCTAGAGCCACGATGATAGGGAGAGTTTCCCCAATCTATGTCTGTGCAGCCACCCTTATCCAGCATACCAGTTCAAAATCGTTTTTCTTTTTTGGGTGATTTATCAGAGAATTACTGACTGAGTGCCCCTTCTGAGACTACGAAGCTTCCTGTTGTGGAAGTCCATAGGGTAGAGGTTTCACTAGGATGCAGACTGTGTCCATCCCAAGAACTGCTGGATACAGCAGGCCACACAATAGGTAACACCACACAGTATGCCGCGACGAATAATAATGAAAACTCAGTAACGCTAGAGAATCAAGCCCATGTGATCAAGATTCTCTTCTGGGATATTGCGGGTCTAGCAAGCAAAGTGGGCTGTGAGGATTGGGTACATTTTATTTGCAACTATAATATTTTCTTATTTCAGGAGACCTGATCTATGGAAATTATTAGCCTGGCTGGGTACTGCCCTTATTTTGTCTCTGCAGTTTCATCCTTGTTGGGCAGAGCTAGGGCAGGACTAATGGCATGGACCAAAGTCACCCTGAATTGAAAAATCAGCCTGGTTCCTTCTGACTGTATTTTATATCAGACACTTCTGTTCATGTGGCCCAATGATTTAAATGTTGTTTGTTATTAATTTTTATAATGGGTACTTTCATTTTGAATATTCAATTAATTTTAACAAGTTACATGATTTTATTGGTGAACTGGAAGTCAAACTTGCTTATTTGTGCAAAGGTTATGAAATTATTTTAGGTGGGGATTTTAATACCAAAATTGGAATTACACAGATGTAAAATGAGTACAATACTTATGATAATAGTGGTGTAGGACATGATTATAATTTTTGGGAGCAGAGAGGACAAGTACTTCACCAATTGATTAAGTCATTTATCTGGCTAATGTGAATGAATTCTGTGATCCCAATTATCATGTTAAGACCACCTTTGGGAGGGGCGGATACTCCACAATTCTTGATTTATATTTTTGTTACCCATGATTTGTTGACCAGTGTGTCTAAGTCAGCTATTGTCACTAGTGCTTATAGTGATCATAACTCCCCAAGCCTAGACATATGTCTTCCTGGGAGGGTGAGGAGGGTTATGAGTGTGGCATCTGAATCAGTAACAGTTAAGACCCAAGGATTGAGCCTGGCCTGGAGAAATGTAGATATGAATAACTTCACTAAATTATGCCTGAACCATATACCCCTGGTGATTAAATGCCTTTCTGCCTCCGGCGACTAGAGTGGAATGACCAACCTATTTGTTCAGTTGAATTTAGTTGTAAGCGCTCATCTTATGAAACCAAGTAGACCAGGGTCCCATGAGGCTAAGTGTTTGATCAGCACTGTAGGAAGGCCTCATTGTTGTTACATGAGGCTCCAAAAGAGTCACAGAGGGACTTGTGCAAAATACAAAAATGTAGAGCGGAGTATAAGGCCACAATATGGAACAGGATTAAGGACCTGCAAAATGAATTCTGGGGGAAGCTAGTGAGGGCATGTAGGCTGAAGGACACTAGGTCCTTTTGGCTAGAGGCTAATAAGACTAAATCTGAGAGTGTTAAATCGAACTCTGTTATTACTACCATTAGCCTGGAAGCCTGGGTAGACCATTTCAAAGGAGTCTGCGGCCTCAGTGACTCCAGTTGTTATGATGAGGTGGAGGTAGTCTTTCCACTAGCCCTGGAATTCACCCTTGGTGAAATTTTGTAGACAATCAACAAGAGCCCCTCTAATAAGGCTCCAGGTCCGGACGGTGTCCCTATGGACCTGTATAAAACGTCACCGGACCTGTGGGTCCCCCTCTTATGAAAATGCTTTAATGCTGTTGGCAAGGTGAGACACCCACAGTCATGGCATACTGCTGTAATTGTGATGATCTTTAAGAAGGGAAACCCTCAATCCTCAGGGTGAATCTGGGCCAGATATTGCTTTAGCTCTACCCCTTGGCTGCTACATCCTTTGCAAAGAGTGAGATAATAAAAGAGGAGGAGGGATTGCGATCATTCTCAAAGACGAATATAGGTATATCATTGAACTTACGCAACTTGCTGACTGCGAAAGTTTAGCTTTTGCTATTTCCTTCTGCTCCACTATTACTTTCTCTGGAGTCCTATAACCTAGTGGCAAGTTTTGCCAATCTCTTCCAGGAGTAATGGCTAATTTAGCCAGCACCAAAGCACATTTCCCCCCTTTTAGGAGCATCTTATCTCCACCTGGAAGAGCTGACAAACATGCCAGCCTCTAGCCTTCTACAGGATCTAATGTCCATTCAACTATTGCAAAGAGTATGTGACCCTATCCATGAGAAAGGCCATTTATTAGACCCTGTTTTTTCCAATGATAGGATGTTACCAATTCAAAACCCACTACCTGTCACTTGATCAGACCACTTTGTGATCTCATTTACACTGAAATCTCCTAAAACACTTCCTAATTATAAATCAGTGACCGGGGAAGATCGCTCATTATTGAAACTGCCCATTGAATCCTGGAAGCAGGCTCTTGATGACTCACAGCCCACTCTAGGTTCAGATCCGACCACTGCTAATGAAAAAAATCTTTCAGTGGATAAATTGCACTCTTTTTAAAAAAAACTGTTTTTATTAACATAGTTAAATGCAATATATGGACAATCAAGAATCAGCAATGCATAGATACAAGTCAGACGGTGCAATAATAAGGGTAGCATAACACTATACAGTATTAACCTCAGTTCAGTTACAATGAGCTTGTGTCTCTCCGGTATACCTGTATTGACAGTCAGCCTTAGTAATTCAAGCCTGGGAAGGTTACAAAGGGTACAAGGAACCACGAGGACTAGGAGGATGAGGAAGGGGTGGGGAGAGGGGCGAGTTTCTTCATCTCTCTTCGACTCCCAGGTTTTGCCTCATAAAGGTGTTTTCGTTATCTTCCCCCTCTACAGTTAGCCCATAAAATTGTTTCCAAGGAGTCCAGATCTTACAAAACTTTCGGGGACACCCACTCGTCTGGTAAGTCACTTTTTCAGCTATCATGTAGAGATCCATGTGGGCCCTCCATTCAGTAAGTGTGGGCGGGTTTGGGTCTCCCTATTGGCGAGCAATATTTCTCTTGGCCACTATGAGCCCTAAGTTATATAGAAGGAGTTTGTGGCGTGGCAGGTCTATGTCCGTGGGAATGCCCAATAGGGCATATTTCGGCTCCAGTTCTAGTTGCGTCCCTAACACTATTTAGTTCCCCTGCTACCTGGCTCCAGTATCGTTGGATCTTCCTACACTCCCAAAGCATGTGTAAATATGTACCTTGGTCTGTTTTGCATCGCAGGCACTGAGGTGTCTGTGCTCTCCCCATGTTATGGAGACGCACCGGATCAAAATCGACACTATGGAGGACCTTAAATTGTATTAAACGCAATCGCTGTTTGATCGCTACTTCTCTCGGGTGCATCAGGGTACCTCCTAATCAATATCCTCCAAAGGCCCCGTGGTAGCTTCCCATTTTGCCCTGAGTGGCCCCAGTTTATCTGGCATATTGTTCATTAACGTTCTATAGGTCCAAGAGATAGCTTTAAGAGGGAGTTCTTCCTGTAGCAGAGGCAAACTCTGGTATCTCCTTAGCATCTATCTCTTCTGCCTTCCATGCATGTTGCAGTCTGAGATATGAATATCTCTGAGTGTCAAACATTTGATATGTGTTTTTAAGCTTTTTAAAGGAATCCAGAGTACCTCCTTCTATGATGTCACCTATTTTAGTGATCCCAATTAAATCCCATTTTCTAAGGTCACGGAGCTTACCAATCTCTGGCAATCTTGCACCATCCCAGAGAGGGGTCTCTCTTGTAATCCGTTTGTCCCACCCCATCTGTTTTTCCGCTCCTCTCCAGGCCTCAATTGCTCTCTGTGTGGCCGGTAAAAGTTGGCGAACTCCCTTGCCACCGTATATGTAATGGAGATATGTGTGGTTTCTAAACTGTAGCCGTTCGAGGGCATAGGTGGGGTGGTCTCCCGCCGCATGTCCCAATTCATTAATCACTATCAGATGGGCGGCCTTGTAATATGCCCGTATGTCTGGTAAAGCGAGTCCCCCATTGTACTGGTTTCGTTGCAGTATCTGCTATGCAACTCTCGGATGCCTTCCATCCCACAGTAACATGCGTAAATCTGCGTTGATCGCGGCAAATATGTCTTCGGGTATTCTGCAATATGTGTTTTGCAGCACATATAACAATTTCGGAAGCGTGATCATTTTATATAATGCAGCTCTTCCCATTATCGTTAGCGGGAGTCGCCTCCACCTCTCAACGTCCCCATGAAATTCCGCAAGCACCCTCCTAATGTTGTAAGTGAGGTTGATCGTATCGTTGATGGTAATATACAGACCCAGATATCTGAACCCGTCTTGGGCCACCTGAAAACCTCTTGGGATCCGGCTTTTGTCCATAGGTTCTCCTACTGAGTACAGACTGGACTTGTCCCAGTTGATACTGTAGCCCGCGTGTTGACCATATTCCTGGAAGGTGTCTAGTACTATCGGGAGTGTCCTATCTGGATTCGTGATATATAGGAGGATGTCATCTGCATAGAGCGATATACGCTTGTCTGAAAGGGCGCCCTCACTATCCTTAAAACCGGTGATTTCTGGGTGTTCCCTAATTATGCAGGCCAATGGTTCCAGGACCAGTGCAAATAGCAGCGGGGAAAAGGGGCAACCCTGCCGGGTACCTCTTTGGACCTGGAAAGCCTCCGAAGTTATTCCATTAACTCTGACCCTGGCCACTGGGCTAGTATAGAGTAGGTCCACCCAGGCTATAAAGGCCGGGCCGAATCCTAACTTTACCAGGGTTTGTCTCGGGTATGGCCAGTGTACCGTGTCGAAGGCCTTCTCTGCATCTAAGGAAAGGAACATGTGCATTGTGGGTCTATTCTTTACCGTATCCATCCAATTAGCTAGTCGACGAAGATTGAGTCTTGTGGCCCGTCGCGGCATAAAGCCGGATTGGTCCCAGTGAATAAGGGATGATATTACCGCCAGGAGACGCGTCGCTTACACTGTGGCAAGTATCTTTGTTTCCACATTCAATAAGGATATAGGTCTATAGGACCCACATTCCATTGGAGGTTTACCTGGTTTATGGATCACTAACACCTTGGCCTGTTGCAGATCCAGCAGGAGTGTCTTTGCTCCTAGGGATGTCTGGAACATATTCAGGAGGTGCGGGCCAGTAGATTAGCGTTACGTTTTAAAAATTCTGTGGAGAGCCCATTCGGACCCGGGACTTTCCCTGTCTTTTGTCTGCTAATTGCATCTCTTACTTCTTCTAAGGTCAAATCTCCCTCCAAGAACTCCTTCTCTTCTTGGGACAGAGTGGGAGCGACTACTGTTTTTAAATAAGAGTCTATTTGGGTAGCGTCTGACATTGGTCTGGCTCTGTATAACTCTGTATACTATCGGGCAAAAGCGCTTGCTATACGTGGGGATGTGATGTGTATCTTGCCTTGTTCTTGTATGGAGATCACCCATCTCGCCCCGCTCTCCCTCCTACTCAGCCAGGCCAGAAGCTTTCCCGCTCTGTCTCCTGTTTCATATAGCCGGTGTTGTGTGGCCAATAGTTGGGCTTTCGCTTCCTGCGTGATTAGGCTTTTATATTCTCTCCGGGTTACTTCTATCTGCCTCAACGTATGGTGATCTCTATTTGCGTCTATATGCTTTTCTAGTTCCAGAAGTCTCTGTTCTAGGATCTCTATGTCCTGGGTCTGTTTCTTTTTTTTATGGGCTATTATATTTTGCGCTCTATCCCTTATCACTGTTTTTTAGGCCTCCCACAAAGTTACTGCTGAGGATACTGTGCCCTCGTTTTCTCGGCAATATAGTTCCGAATGTATTTGAATCTTGTGGGCAATTTTTTAGTCTTGCAAGGCCCAAGCTTGTAGTCTGCCCTCCCCGGGGCCCCCTACTCTCCTCCCTCCCACCAACAACCATAAAGGTGAGTGGTCTGAAATGCCCCTTGCCAGGTATTCCACCTTCTCAATCCTCTCCACCTCACCCGATGGGGAAAATAGGTAATCTAGCCTGGAGAAGACCCTGTGTGCACCCGAGAAGTATGAGTATGTACGATCTGTCGGATGTTGGCGTCTCCAAAGATCGGTCAGCCCCAGTGTATTTTAGAAGCGTTCGAGTTGGGTGGGAGAATGTGTTCCAATTCTCGTCTGTGTACAGTCTAATTGTGGATTTATCACGTCATTAAAATCACCCCCAATTATATGTGAGTAGGGGCCCGAGTCTATGAGTATCTGTGCTATTTTGTCTAATGTGTGCTGCTGCAGTCTTGGGGGAGCATACACACTGATCAGCGTAAGCTCTCTCCGGCCCCATATTCCTTGCACCGCCACGAACGTCCCACTGGGGTCTGCCCACGTTCTGGATATATGAAAGGGGGGTGACTTTCTAATTAGTATCACCACTCGCCTCGAACCCGATGAGAAGCCTGCATGTATCAGTGTAGTGTACATACCCCTCCCCAGAAAGGAGCAGTGGGAACCCGTTAGGTGTGTCTCCTGCAGGAAAACAATGTCTGGCTTAAGTCTTTTAATGTATTTACTGACTAGTCCTCTCTTAATTTTATTTCCTAATCCATTGACATTCCACGTCAATATTGAGTAAGTTCCTTCACCCATTGTTTGTATCTAAGCTCCTCCCGGATGTTATGCTGTGTCTCATTTGGTGTCTGTTTTCTTTTTATTTTTTTGTCCTTTGTAAGCTGTGTTTCTGATCTATCTATGTCCGTGTATTTTGCATACCTTGATAAAACTAACCCAAACTCAGTTTGCAGGGTTCTCTGCGATTGTACGTATCGCCCTCCCTCCCCACGCTCTCCCTCCACCCACGCCATTCCCCAACTAGTCAACTTGACAACTGTAGCTCAGGCGAAGCTAGAGAGGTCTGTCTCCTCCACCCTCCCTCAACCCCTATTTAAAGTCTAAACAAAACTTGTAAGTTCAAATCAAAGTCTATGATCTTATTGGGCGTAACGTACAGTGTCTATGTGTACTTAGCTAAAGTCTTACTGTCTCTCGGCGGCTGCCCAGCCCCAGTATTTCAGCCTTCTTCACCGCTTTTAGATGGTTGCTGCTGATGGGTTTCTGCGTTGGTGGTTTGCTGACCCTGGTCTTCTAGTTGGTGAATTTTCTGCAGAATTGGATGTTCGCTGTCCGGATCTGAGGAGTACTCTTGGTCCGAGAGGCCGGAGGTCGTCTGGTCCCGGGACCTGTCGTGCTGTTGACTGTCGTTATCTCGTGGCTGTTCTCCATCGAGTCAGACACCTGGGTCTTTTGGTGCACGAGTCTTCGGGTTTGAGATGGTGTTTTAGGATATGTCTTGCGTGAAGCAGTCAGCCTGTGCGGTCTCTTCTCCCTCCTTGTCCCGGAGCCCGTGTTTTTAAAACGTCCTGGGGTCAGGGTTTCTGTCGGTTCCTGTCTTCGCCTCGCTGGCGGTCGCTCCTCAAGCCAAGTCCATGCTTCCTCTGGGGTTTGGAAGAAATGTGAGGTTCCCTGGAATATAACCTTGAGTTTTGCCGGAAATAACAGCATGTATTGCATCTTGAGACTCCTCAATTTGGCCTTGACCGAGTCAAAGGTTCTGCGCTGTTTCTGTACTTCCGGGGAGTAATCTGGAAACGCCATTATTAGTGTATTCATGTATTTGACATCCCCTTTTTGTCGTATGTCTCGCAGAATCTGATCTCTATCCTGAAAATTAAGGGAGTGTGCAATCAGTGGTCTCGGTGGGGCCCCAGGGGGCGGCTGGAAGCTCGGCATCCTATGTGCCCTCTCAATTATGAAACAGGTTGAAAATTGTGTGTTCGGGAGCGAGTCTTTGATCCATGTCATAAGAAATTGTCCTGGGTCGTTCCCTTCCGATCTCTCGGGAAATCCAACAAATCGTAAGTTGTTTCTTCGGGCCCTGTTTTCTGCATCATCCACTCTTCATGCCACTTCTTTCAGTGATGCAGCCATTTCCGTGACTTCTTTCCTTATGGCGTAGGATACATCCTCCACTTCGGATATACGTGCTTCCGCTTGAGTTACTCTTTCCGAGACTGTGCGCAGGTCCTGACGCAACAGGGACACCTCTGTACGCACCTCTGCCATTTTCCCCTCAAGGGCTTCTCTTGAGGCTTGTATGGCCTGCAGTATGGCCGCGTTATCCGGCGCGGCTGCAACTTCACCCTCCGGCCCCTGTGGTTGATGGACCACTTTAGCATATTTGTCTAGCTTGCCTTGCCTCGTGGGCTTCGGGCCTTTGTCTCGTGTCATGTCTGTCACTGCTGCGAGGACGTTGGAGTATTCTTGGCAAGATTCGAGTTGTTAATCTCCCACCAAAGAGGGGAATGGTCCGGAACGGGGAGAGAGAAGCTCCCCCCCGCAACTGTGCTGGGTTCTTCTGGGAAAAAGACACCACGTCGGTATATTCGTAACAACTCACATATGGCAGACGCAGGTAATTTCTTCAGCGCTTACAGGTCTTCCTTGTGTACCTTCCAGGCCCCTTTATGTATTATATTGTCTTTTCCTAACTGGGGGGGTCACCATGCACACCCGCCAGCCCGGGGAGAAAAAGCGCAAAGCCCCAGTGTTACGTCAGGAGTACAATCCCGTGCACTGTTCTGCTCAGCCGTCCTTAGGAGAGTTCTGACCTCCTCCGTGCACAATTCTATCTCCTAGTCCCAGCAGGTGTCAAGGACAGATCTCCCCAGTGTCCACATATCAAGCTCACCCCCTGGTCTCCCGGGCGCTGCACATCTCATGCTGGTGCGGCGTAGGATACATCCTCCACTTCGGATATACGTGCTTCCGCTTGAGTTTCTCTTTCCGAGACTGTGTGGAGGTCCTGACGCAACAGGGACACCTCTGTACGCACCTCCGCCATTTTCCCCTCAAGGGCTTCTCTTGAGGCTTGTATGGCCTGCAGTATGGCCGCGTTATCCGGCGCGGCTGCAACTTCACCCTCCGGCCCCTGTGGTTGATGGACCACTTTAGCATATTTGTCTAGCTTGCCTTGCCTCGTGGGCTTCGGGACTTTGTCTCGTGTCATGTCTGTCACTGCTGCGAGGACGTTGGAGTATTCTTGGCAAGATTCGAGTTGTTAATCTCCCACCGAAGAGTGGAAGGGTCCGGAACGGGGAGAGAGAAGCTCCCCCCCGCAACTGTGCTGGGTTCTTCTGGGAAAAGACACCACGTCGGTATATTCGTAACAACTCACATATGGCAGACGCCGGTAATTTCTTCAGCGCTTACAGGTCTTCCTTGTGTACCTTCCAGGCCCCTTTATGTATTATATTGTCTTTTCCTAACTGGGGGGGGGTCACCATGCACACCCGCCAGCCCGGGGAGAAAAAGCGCAAAGCTCCAGTGTTACGTCAGGAGTACAATCCCGTGCACTGTTCTGCTCAGCCGTCCTTAGGAGAGTTCTGACCTCCTCCGTGCACAATTCTATCTCCTAGTCCCAGCAGGTGTCAAGGCCAGATCTCCCCAGTGTCCACATATCAAGCTCACCCCCTGGTCTCCCGGGCGCTGCACATCTCATGCTGGTGCGGCGCTACTACCAGTTGTGGCTAGGGCCCCCCCGTCCGGGCCACCAGGATGATTATTTCTGTCATCGGCACCTTCCCCCTGCAAGTTGTGCCTCTCTCCTCTCACATGTCAGGACTCTCTCCTGGTGTGGTTCTCCAGGCCTGGCTAGGGAGTTATGCTTGGATTCGATTGTTCTCACGGCGGGGGGAAGGGGGCTTCCACTGACCGCTGCGGGGGAGGTAGACAGCTGTCCCCAAGTCTCTTATTCATGCCAAATAAAAGGAGCACTGCAAGTCCTTCACACTCGTTGCACCCCCTCCCGGGTGTTACTGTCCCCACTCACCCCGTCTCTGTCTCTGCCTCATGGGCAATACGCGGGGCGCCTTGGTATCTTGTGTCGGCCTGCAACGGAGCATCTTCCCTCCGGTTTCTATCAAAGCCGGCATTCTCAGCCTCCTCCTGTGGCCACGGCAGTCAGGCCCTTCGGGTCTCTTAGTTCCCTGCCCCGCCGCCTCCTTCCGTCCTTGGCCGCCATAGCCCGTCTCTTGATTTCCCTGGCGGGCGACGGGGAGGGAGGAGGAGGGGAGAGAGACGGGAGAGGATCTCCGAGCGCGGTCTCACAGGCACTCACTCTCTCTCGCCGACCGCCAAAGCCCAGGCCTCCGCTCCAGGCCTGGGCCCCCCCTCGTCGGCAAGCGATCACCTCTCGTGTCCCCTCAGGAGCTTCGTCGCCGTCTTTCGTCCGCTGCACAGGAGAGCGGCTTCACCGCAGGTCAGTTCTTCTTTTCTCGCCTCACCGCAGTCTCTTTGCTCAGCGTCCCCCTCGTCCCCAACTCGCCACCAATGCTCTCGTGGCTCCAAGGGGGGGTCTCTCACACGTTTTTTGTACCACTCTCCCGGTCGGCATCCGGGATCGTTGGCAAAGGGGAGATGGCAAAGTGGGAGGGGGGGAGTCACAGTCCACTTCTCTCGTTCTTCACCCCTGCCGGCCTCCAAATGCTTCACGGCGGACCGCCGCCATCTTGCATCCGCGGGACCCGTTATTGTGTTGTGTCGTTCTCCCAGGAATTTATGTACCCGCCGGCTGATCCCACAGGTCTCTTTACGATGGCAGAGTATGCTGGGAGTTGTACCTTGCCTTAAGAGCTGCCGATGGGTGTCCAAGGCCAGGATTAAGTGCAAGATTCTTGTCGGGCTGCCGGAGCCGCCGAGAAATACAGCTACTCGGTCATGCTGCTGGCCATGCCCCGATAAATTCCACTCTTGATCAGGTCATCCCACTCAAAAATCACAGCAGAAGAGTAAAAGACAAATCTGCCCTTTGTTACTCTGCTAATCTTAGGAAATTAAAACAAAAATGTAAAAAAGCGGAAAGATTCTGGAGGAGAGATTATGGGGAGACAAGTAAACAGATATATCGAAACACCATCAGGGTTGATCAATGGAAATTAAAAAAGCACAAGCAGACTTTTTGGAGGATGAAATTAATAATGCTGCTAACTCCCCCCGCAAAATGTTTCGCATAGTGAAATCATTTTTAGAGCCTGCTCCCACCGGT
This sequence comes from Calotriton arnoldi, assembly GCA_963921515.1. Lineage (NCBI taxonomy): Eukaryota > Metazoa > Chordata > Amphibia > Caudata > Salamandridae > Calotriton > Calotriton arnoldi. Next base: position 418,233 of record CAWUFW010002548.1, on the reverse strand, counting down.
CCCCCACCAGATTCATCACTGTTGTGATGCAATGATCTTGCGAGATTCTTTCAGAACAAAATATAGACCATTTATAGTAGTTTTCTACAGTCCACAGAATCCGGTTTTGTCCGTCTGAAGGAAAACGTGCTGGCTACTACTTGGTCCATGCTGAAGGATTTTCCTCTTCTGATGTTAAAAAGTTTTATTTACATCTTTAATAAAATCAAATCCAGCTCACCCAAAGATACAGCACCCATGCACATATTCGCTAAAGCAGTTGATCAGATTTCTCCATGCCTCCTTGAAATGGCAAATCTCTCATCTCAGGATCAGTCCCGGCAACTTGGAAACAGGCCATGATCAGAGCCTTATTGGAAAAAGCCTAACCTGGACCCCCATGAGTTAGGACACTGTTGGCCTAATTCCCTACTTCCTGCAATGAGTAAAATTGTAGAGAAACATGTAAATTCAACTCTATCCGGATTCCTAGAGAACCATGAAATTCTGCACCCCACGCAGACTGGATTTAGACTTCTACTATTGTACAGAGACTGCCCTTCTGACTGTTGTAGAAGAAGCCAAAAGGTTGCTAGACTGGGGAGAATTGGCTGTCATCATCCTTCTCGATTTCAGCTCTGCATTTGATACAGTAAATCCTGTCATTCTTTTAGATAGATTGCAGAGCGTGGGAATCTCGGGCATAGCTCTCTACTGGTTTGAGCCCTTTCTTACAGATAGGTCTTTCCAGGTTTTTGATGCAGCATGCACATCAGACACTCTCCCCCTGCAATGGGGGATACCCCCGGGCTCCTCTCTAAGCCCCACCCTTTTTAATGTATATATGAGGACATTGACAGATACCGTCTTGCCTTTTGGGATGTCAGTTGTTTCCTTTGCAGACGATACGCAATTGGTGTTTTCCCTCACTCACACACAAAACTCTCTTCCTTCTCCACTAGGTCCCTGCCATGAGAAAGTTGCTAGCTGGATGAGTAGCTCTTGCCTCAAATTAAACAGAGGAAAAATAGAGATTATGATTCTTGGCAATAACTTCAATGCCTCCTTGAGTTTGGGGTGGCCAAGCTGTTTGGGCTCCCCTCTCACCCCCAAAAAAGCCATAAAGAGTTTAGGAATGTGTTTGTACAATTCCCTTAATCTGGAAATCCAAGTATCAAAGTTAGCAGCCATTTGCTATGGTATACTTAGGATGCTAGGAAAAATCCTCCCCCTCCTTCCTTTTACTTCAAAGAGATTGGCTGTCCAGTCTCTGATTCTCTCGCACCTGGACTATGGTAATTCTTTTTTACTGGGAGCGCCAAAGGCTACAATAAGTAAGTTGCAGATGGTACAGAATTCAGCTGCCTGGATTTTGTACAACCTTCCAAAACATCAATCTGCCCAACCAGTCTTGAGCACCCTTCATTGGCTCCTGGTGGCTGAGAGAATCAAATGTAAATCACTGTGCAGCATCCATAGGGCACTCCGCGGTAAAGGGCCTTCAATCACCCATCCATTGGTATCGCCCTATTTAACCGGCAGAACTCTGCACTCTTCCAATGCACATCTGGTCACAGTGCCCTTAGTTTGAAGGGCAAAATATGGAGGTTGTCCTTTGTTCATAATGTGGCTAACCTTTGGAACTGTCTACTCTACTCATTGTGATCAGAAAATAAGAAACTCCCGTTTTGCAAATCATTAAAGACCTGGCTCTTCCAGAACAGCTCACTCTAGGTTCCTTTATCCTTCCTGTGCCGTACCATCAGTGCTGGGATGCCTAAAGGTAGCTATGCACTATATAAGTGCTACATAGAATAGAATAGGGTGCTATCGGCTAATATCCTTGCTGGATTCAGCTGTGAAGCTGGAAGGAAGAGCTGTCCTAAAGCAACTCCTAACCTGGGTCAAGGAGACGGACACACTGTCGGAGGTGCAGTACGGGTTCTGTGAGGGGCTTGGCATGATGGAGCAATACTTAAATTTACGTCTGTTCGTCAGTAAGTATACTGTTGCAATACAGGGCACCATCTGCCTGGCCTTCATGGACCTCTCCTGTGTCTTTGACAGAGTGGGAGATTCTATCCGACTTAGGAGTGGAGGACGACTTGAGAGTGTTACATTACGACCTGTCAGCATCAGTGAGGTTTGGCCCACCAGGGGAACGGACAGACAGTTTTAAGGTGGGGAAAGGGGTGCGACAGGGGTGTGTCCTGGCTCCCTTATTGTTTCTTTTGTATGTCAACGTCCTTGGCGCAGCCCTCTCCAATATAGTGTCTGATGCCCCCTCAATCGGTAGGAAAAAGTTCCCTGTTTTATTATATGCAGACAATGCAGTTTTATTATCCAAAACCCCCAGTGGTCTTCATGTTTTATTTCAAGAATTTGTATCCTTTATGGGGACACTAGGCACAGTTACAAATCAAATGAAGACCTTTATTATGGTTGGCAGGCCTAGACATTACAAGATGCAAGGAATTTTTCTACAAGGTCATCCCGTTGCCCAGACTCAGAGCTTTTCATATTTGGGCTTAGTTATGGATGCTAGGTGAACTGGGGATATTATATATAGCTAAACCGAGACATAACTGTTTACATTCGGTGGGGTATATTTTTAACTTGGCTAAGCGTATTGGGGGTTTATAAGAGAAAGTGCCTCCTGGAACTTACTTATGGTTCAGGAATCTGGGGATATTCCAATACTAGGTCACTCCAGGTTGAGCAAAATAGGGAACTCAAGCAACCCCTGGGTGTCTCACCAGCTTGTTCCACTTATATTATGCACCAGGAGCTTAGGCTGTAGTACACTGAAGATACTACTAAGCTAGCCCCCTGCTTCAGTGGTGTTCAATCTGGGCAAACCCACATGCTTCACTAAACAGAGAGATTATTTATGATTGCTTCGCGTGTGAGAGAGGCTTGAAAATCCCCCAGGTCTGAGTATATTAAATCAGGAGTGACGAAGCTAGGCAAGCAGACTGTTTTCCAATCCATCTACTATAACCAAAACGGATATGGCCTGGGTTAAGTCTACATTCAAGGAAAGGTCGAGAGTCCTTGGGGAGGATTCCGAACTCAACAAATGGACTGTTAGAGAGTATACGGAGTTACACAGTCCTCCAACCTTGGAACAATATTCAGAATGAATTGATGGCTCCTGGGACAGACAACTGTTAACGAGGTTCAGGTTAGGATTTGTGAGGTGGCAGCTTGGTTTTCCCCTCGGCCAGTTTGAGCCATCAAAAGTATTGATATGTACTTGTGATGAGTCCTCCCCACAAAGCCTGTTGCACTTTATCTTCTTTTGTAAATTTTTCATCAATTTTACTAAAAGGTTTTTAATTCCATTAAAAGGGAGTGGGGAATCAGAACCTCCCGACTAGCTTTGGTGTATTTGCAACAACTTGACTCCCAATCTGTGTCAATATTTGTTCTTTTTTAAAATGTGCAGTTGGCAGAAGGAAATCATTGATGTTTTAACTGGATTCTTCATTAATGGAGGACTGAAACATATGCTTTGCTGAGCATCCTGTTGTGATGGAAGTTTTTTTTCAAAAATCTTTTTATCTTTGTTTTTACTTTGGACCGCATGTGATTTCATGTTATGGGTATGTACTTTAACCTGTATTAATTTTTATGTAAGAAGGGAAGGAATATGCACTTCATTGAAACAGCTCTGTAAGCTATGACCATGATACTGATCTTTGCATTCTATTTGCGCCCACTTGCTGTGTAAGATGTAGATAATCATGTATTTTATGAGCTAGCTGCACAATTTTATATTATGGTATTTTTGTGGTGCTGTATGCTGCTGTTTTTTTAATAGGATTGCTTATCAATTCTTCTTTTTTAAATTTAATGTGACAGCATATGTTTTTATTGTCTGTGCTTTTATGGCTACATTTGTAACCGAAATAAAGTGAATTTTGAATTTGAATTTGACTCGGTGGGGAATGGCAATGCCAGATCCCTCTATCTCGGCTACCGGGGCACTAGCAGGCCCATACCCTGCCGCAGGACTGCGCTTGCCCATCTATGCTCTTGTCAGGTCCACAGGCATTGCACTCTGTAGACCACGTCCAATGGATCTAGCAAAGTTGAAGTCCAATGTGTGAAAGTGCCATTTTTAAGTACTGTGGAACCACAGTCCATGCCAACAGAGGAGACGATCAGTTGTTACCAGCAGAGTGGGAAAGGTAGTCAGCTCCATGGCTTGGTAGTGAGGGTGCGATGCCACCTCAGGCTCGCTGCTAGGCCTCCAAGGTGACAAACCGCCAGGTGGCTTCATTCACCTCTGCAGCCCACCTTGAATCTTCACCTCTCATTGGAATTCGCCACATTTTTTAGATTTGCGGCTTGCATGGATCTCTTAGGACATAAGATAATGAATTAATGAATTGATGGACTAATACGGACATTTCACAGAGAGCTGCATCATCAAGCAGCCATCTTAGGCAGCAGCTGGCTATGCTTCCAATGGCACTTGACAAATGTAGGGTTCAGAAAATTATTGTGCCTGCTAAGTTCAAGAACACCTTGTACAGGTTGTGAAGTGGGTGACGATCCACCAAGATTGCATTGGTGGACTGTGGACTGTGTAGGTCTATACAGAACCTCAACTTCCCTGAGCGTTTCAGGAAAAAAACTACTGGGGCTACTCAGGGTGGTGACTCAACAGGTTCTGTTATTTTTTATAAAGGTCTCCCATTATATCTTTAAGTTTTTCAGTATATGTTAAATGGACATTTCGGACACAGGGATGAACAGTGATGGCACCCTCCTTTACTATAATTCAATGAGTGAATTCCTTGTAATTTTCCTCACTCGTCTTCAAAAACTGCTGGAAACTTATTCTTAAGTACTTTTAAATATTCATCATTGGAATTATTTTAAGATGGATTGGTTGAGCACTATTTCCATATTCCCCACTCACAATTTCAGTGACAAATACTTTACCTATCATTCTCCTACAGCTAAAATTCACCTCCTTTCCCCCAAATAAATTCAGCTAAACCAATGTTATGCCCAGTTTAGCATCCAGTTTGTATATCTGTAATAAATTCTGTTTCCTCATAATTTCCTAAGTAAGGACTTCCATAGATGGTACTCAAGCACACAAGTTTACCATGACCACTACTTCCTTGCCATTACAGTCCATAATGCATTTTAGAAGATGTTTGTTCTGTCTGTACTCTGAATACAATGTTTGGATTCAACCCCTAAGAGTCTCTTAAGCCCTGCTTTGTTACCATGTTCACTTTGTAGCTCGTACAAACTGTACCAAAATGCACCATTTTCCGCCCCTGTTGCAAGTTTTGTCTCAAGCTGGGTAATTCTTTGAGTTTCCCATATAAAAAGTATTGCCACATCTGTGACATTGCATAAAGTTATTGTTCTCAAAATCATTATATTCAGTGTTTCTTTTTGACATGTCCCTACAACTTTCCTTGTTGATAGTAGAAACCTTTGATGTTTGACCTCTGATTGTATCAGCAAATTTATCTGATTGCTCAATCCAGAGGTCGAAGTGTGCGGGATCTGAGGATCACGCAATGTCCATACTTCTTTAATTTGACAAAAACCACTTAATGTTAAAATGCAACCATCCCAGAACATTTCATTCCAACTTTATATAGTATACTAAAGAGAGGTATAATGTGCAAAGAGTCTAGGTATCCCTTACAAGTGGACAGGAGCTTGCTCTAGCAATACCAAGGTGCTCTCTTAGAGGGTAGGGTTGTCGAGCAACTTTATGCTTATCAGAGAGGAGTGTTAGACATCTGTGCATACACACAGTCAAGGAGTGTTAGACATCTGCTGCATACACACAGTCAATAAATGATGCACACAACTCAATGAGGAGATCCACACCAATTTATAAAAATATCACTTATCTTTATATAACTTTAGGCACCAAGATCATCAAAATCAGGTAAGTACGTTTTGAGTTATGAATTTTTACAGTTTTTAAAAATGGACACAGTGCAATATCTGGAGCAGTAACGTTCTCCTATGGAGGAAATACATATCCTGCTTACAGGTACTTTACAGCACCTTACATGACCAATCTTCTGGACTTAAGATGAGTATGCAGCAGGGTCCAAGTAAGCACCAACAGGTCACCGTGGGCAGCACTGGGACGGCCAGGTGCAGAGGTGCTTTTCAGCATCGGGTGCCTGGTGTAAGTCTGTGGGGATCGGTTTGGTCAAAAAGAGGCTGCAAGCTGGGACTGGGGAACCTGTCCAGCTGAACCAACAAGGGGGCTCAGGTCTCCCGATGCTCGGGGATGTGGGGACACCTTTGGTCCTCTTCTCCTGGGGCCGGGGTGGCTGGGTGAAAAGGTGTCTTGGGGCGTTGGGTTTTCACGACCGGAGACTCGCGGTAGAGTGGCCCTGCACAAAAAGGCTACAGGCTGCGTCGGAGAGGCCACTGTGGGCAAACCCAAGGTGGGCTTCATCTGTGGAGGGTCAAGGGACAACACTGGCATGATTGGCCCACTTCAACTTGGGCTAGAGGGCATGGGTGCAGTGGTGCTTTCTGATGTCTGGCTTGCAGCGGTCCAGGGTTCTAGCAGTTCTTCTGGGGTGCCTGCAGGAAGCAGAGGAGCAGCTCCGCTACTCTACAGAAGTTCCTGGGTCTTGGGTGAAGTGCTGCCAGTCCTCCCAGGCTTTTGGAGGCACATCAGCTGCAGGATGAGTCGTCTTTGAAGCAATTGTCGAGGACAGCAGGCAGTCCGGCAGGGTTGGTGCCAAGTCAGTTGCTGCTCCTCTGTTCTTGCTTTTGTGGCTCTTCAGGGTCCTTCTTCATCTTTCAGGTCAGCAGAATCTGATTTACTAGTGCTTGCGGCTCCCCTAAATATTAGATTTAGGGGTGTTAGGGGAGTGTAGGGTAGTAGCCAATGGGCTACTTACCCCTGGGGTCACTATGCCCCCTATATGACCACTTCCTGTGGGAAGTGGGCATAACCCTGTCCCAGAGTTCCTTATTCTGCCATCACCAAGATGGCAGACTTTTAATTTTTGTGTCTGCAGCAGGTAGCGTAGCCCACCTTAGGGGTGAAACTCACCTGAGGGTGAGCACGCCTCTCTGACTACTAATTTCCCCACCTGTCCAGGCGCCAAGTAGGCCCTGGTCAATGGGGGTGGCATTCCCTCACCTCTGAGGGAAGCCGATTTGCATACCAAAGGCGGTGGGCTCTTTGAAGCTTCCTGCCTTGGAATTCTAATTTACAGGTCCACCTGTTGGAAAGGGTGTAAACACCTCCTGCCAGAGTAGGCTTTGTTCCTTACCGCCTGAGAGCGTGGGCTCTCACCCCTGGAGATCAGAAACTCATCTGTGATGACAGGCTTTTCAGAACCAGTCAGCCAGCACACTAGTAGTTGGTAGGTTATCAAGGGACACCTCTAAGGTGCCCTCTGGGAGCATGTATTAATAAATCCATCACTAGAATCAGTGTGGGTTTATTAATACAAGCTGTTTGATACCAAACACCTTTGGTTTCAGTGAAGCCATCATGTAGTTGGGGAACTCATTTTAGACCAGTGTCTAGCACATGTACTAAAATGGCTTCCCTGTTCACTTGTGCTGGCAGTAATTGAACTGGCCAGCACTGGGGCATATCTGCTCATGTATAATTGCCCACACATGTAGTAGAGTGCACCCTGCCATAGGGCTGTAAGGCCTGCTGTAGGGATAGCTTACCTATACTTCATGCAGTGTCTGCAGGCATGGCACACAGGGCTGTGTGCCGTGACGTGTTTTCACTTTCGTCTGCACCAGGACATGCAGCCTGCAAGGGCAGCCTGCATGGGCTTGGTGAGGGGTTCCTTAGGGTGGCACAATACGTGCTGCAACTCTTAGGGACCCTCTTTAGCCTGTTTACCCTAGGTACCAGGGGTACCATTTACTAGGGACTTACCGGGGATGCTAAAGATATTGCTAACTGGGGAAACGATTGTATAGTTTAGGGAAAGAGATCTGGCACTGGGAACCTGCTTAGCAGGAACCCAGGGCACTTTCTGTCAAAATTGCATCGAATACCAGGCAAAAAGTGGGGGTGACCATGTCAGAAAGGGGAACTTTCCTACACACAGATACTTGCAGTGATCACAGTAACCAATAGAGGTTTTACAAAGTAAAATACTGCATCTCTCGCTGATTAATTTAACTTGTGAAAGAGCCGGGTTCCATGTTCTAGATCTGCTCTGGAACCTCTGGTCGATGGTACTTTTTGTCAGCATGAAAGCGTGGAGGGGAGAGAAATCATTAGCCAGTCAATCATTTCAGTTCCAATTTACTATGACTCCTAAGAATCACAGACTCCCAATTAAGTTTATTTAGTTTATTACAAAACCAAGAACAGCTGGCCATACAGGCACCTCAAAGTGAGGGTGTAGAAATACATTGGAACTAATGCAAAGACAAATCTACGGATGAAGTTAAGGCAGTACAACATGCACAGAAAGATTAGTTCGAGAATCAGGATACATAAGATGAGTGAGCAGATGTCAAGATTCCCCTGCATTGGAAATTCGTGGGTATAAAGCATTAATCTGTCCCTACACTATCACGAGCACGGCATCCCTACACAGCATTTCCCAAGGCAAGATCCATTAAGGTGTCAGCGTGTGAAGTCTTTCTAAGAAGTCTCTTCACAGCATGAAGCTACAGAGCTCGTTCCAAGATGCTCTCTCTCTCTCTGCAAGGCAGAAGTCCCCGGACACTTTCCCTAACTTCGATACATCAATGCCACAGGTAGTATCCCAAGATGCATTGCCGCATCACACCATCCTCATAGGTGATGTTCCATTAGGCAGCAATGTTCCAAGGCCTTGCCGAGATGACATTGTGGCGTGAGTACGCCAACAAGGTAGTTAATCCTTTTCTTCTTTTATTTTCCTAGACTTGTTGCTGTACCAGCGACCCCCAGCATAATGAACATTTCAACAGTATTTTACAGAACCTTCTTAACATCCCCCTTTCCATTGACCTCACACTACCTACATAACATTCTATGAAGTAAAGAACCACCACACATCTCCCCCTTAGCAAAGCAACATGACAATAGACTGTATAAATTAAACAACACAACAAAAACATCATAGGACTGAACCAGAGAATTTCTTCTGATAAAAAAATAACACCCTGTACAACAATTATCAAAATCACTCTTTATCAGAAGGAGTCTGCACTTTACACAAGATCCCCACACTCCATTCTTTCCCATTCTCCAACCTGACGACAGAATTCATCACCTTCAATATTTTTTGTGGTTGTGAGAATTTACTCTCCCCTTTCTTCACATAACCCATCTTCCTCAAAACCACCCAGTCACCTTGCTTCAGATCAACAGCTTTCACTCCCTTCCTGTTATCATGACACATTTTATTACCCACTTGATTGTCCATCACTCTCTTCTTCATGGACTCACGATCCACCCACACCTGATCCTTTTTGCACAGCCACATGGGAGATTCTTTAGTTGCAGGTTCTCTATTCTTAAGAGCAATAAACGGAGACACACCCATAATAGAATTCAGTGTAATTCTATGAGCCCACATCATCTTACTCAACTCCTCCTTCCACTCCAAACCATTTGCCAAAGACAATTGTATATTGTCCATAATGATGCAGTTGACCCTTTCCACAAGCCCATTAGCCTGTGGCCTGAATAGCGCCACCCTCTCATGTCTTATGCCCATACTCACCAGAAATTGTGCCATGGCAGTAGAAACTAGCTGTACACCATTGTCTGTAACCAAGACCTTCGGTATGCGTTCTTCAAAAACACTTCTCTCAAAAACCCAATCACGTCCTTGGTCGTAATTGGTTCCATGGCTCGAACTACAAACCACTTGATAACGCACAGGAACCGCCAAAATTCCACAAGCCCTAAAAAGGACTTTAGCTGTTACTTATCGCATGGTCTTGGAGCATCTTCTATTGCTTTTACAATGCTACTCTTTGGTCGTATGCCACTTGCAGATATTTCATGCCCTAAATAGTTTACCTCTTCTCTCCTTAACTGGCACTTCTCTTTCTTCAGAGTGAGACCATGATCTCCAATCCTTCGTAATACTTCATGTAGCAACTCATCATGCTCATCCACAGACTTGCCAACAACCATAACATCATCCTGGAAACATAACACCCTGTCCATTCCCTGAAAAATGTTCTGCATAATTCTCTGAAAGACCGCTGCAGCCGAGGCCAGTCCACAGGGCATACGGCAATACGTATACGCACCTGAGGGTTTGACGAACGACGAAAGCGGTCGAGAATCAGGATGCAAATTTACCTGGTGATACACCGCCGACATATCCAAAACACTAAACACCTTTCCCCCTCCCATCACACTCAACATTTCTTTGATATTAGGTAATGGTTGCCGGTCAACCTATATGTTTTTGTTCAGGTGCCTTAAGTCAATACAAAGGCGAATCTTTTTCCCCTCCTTAGGAGCAACGACCATAGGAGAAAGCCATTCCGAGGACTTATCAAGTTCCTTCTGAAGTGGCTCTCATCAAAAATGGTATGGATCTTACTTTATGCACCATCAGAACTGCCTTCTTCTTCAAAATTATACGATGTTTGAATTTTTTTAACATCTCTAACTTCTCTGTAAACCCATGTGGAAATTTCTGTATCAATTCCGTACCCCATTCGGTGACATCATCATGTTTACGTAAGACACTCTCATTTACTGACTCAACGACCATAACTGGTTCCTCTGAATTTGGGTCTAGGATAATGTTAAATTCTTTCCGGTGGCGCCACCTCAAAATGTTAGATTCTTTTTCAGTTATGTACACCTTGCCATGCACACCGTTTCCTTAAGAAAAATGTCCATCCACTTCATCGCTATTATGTTTATCCTTTTTCCCTGTAACCAACTGCTTTAACATCTGTTTGTAGCAGGACAGAAACTTGTTGCTTGAGATCATTCTCAAAGGTTTCTCCAGAAATCAGAGTGAATAGACTCCCTGAATCCACTAACACCTTAACCTGCTCATCTCCCTAGGTGATATTGCAACATGGTTTCTCCAATTTTCCTGAACTCTCTTGCCTCACGTCTTTATGCATTATTACATCACATTCTTGCATGTCACAATTCTTAGCTTCCTCTACCATAATCAAGCCAGATTCCTTTCCTTCTTTGACAGTCAATATAATTTCTTCATGAACCTCACTCAAATCTTCTACCAGCTTGACACTGGTGTTTTGCACCTTCCCCTTTGACCTGCAAGCTTTTGCCAAGTGACCTTTCCTCCCACAAGATCTACATGTGACTCCTCTGGTGCCACAGGCCAAACTCGAGGCAATGTGCCATGGGGCACCACATCTGTAACATATAATTCTTCCTTTGTCTTCATGTTTGATATCACCATTGAACTCTGCAGTTTTAAAAGTTTTTTTTCTTTGAACTCTTTCACCTCAGCCATGTGAGCTTCCTTCTCCAAACACCTCACTTGTAGTTTATTCATATCAATCTCTTTCATCCACATATCTGTGTGCTCCATACTCCTTGCAATCTGTATTGATTTCTCAAGCGTGGGATCTATGGACAAAAGTCTTTCCTTCACCTTCTTATTGCTAGTACATCTAACTATCTGATCACGAATTAGAGAGTCAGTCAAATCTTTAAAGTCACAAGTTACTGCCAGGCCTCTAAGTGCAGCTACATAAGTCATTATATCTTCATCATGGTTTTGCATGCAACAGGAAAATATATGTCTTTCAAAACCAACACTCACTTTAGGTGTGAAGTGCTTCTCTAACATCTGTAAGGACATATCATAAACATTCATGGTTTGCCCATTTCCAACTCCTGAAGAAACTTCAGAAAGATCATCATAGATTCTTCTCCCTTCTGTCCCTAGGTGGTGTAACAATATTGCCTGTCTTCTTAAAGGGCCATATTTATAACCACCTATGGCTAGGAGATAGGTAAAAAAATATGTTGTTCCACCTTTTCCAAGGTATATTCGGTTCTCCAGGTACTGCCAAAAAACTTGGTGGAGCAGACATAGTTTGTTCTGTCATACCTGTAAAGCAAAGAAAAATAACAAACTACAAAAATATACTAAAACAACAATCTATAATAATTAACTAAAACAACAATTTAAAATAATTATTTAAAATAACAAATTTAACAGTAGTATAATAAAGTTTGTCTTCAGGGCTTTGAAAAAGAAAGAGACTTTTTTTTTCTTTTCTTTTAAGATAAAGTATTTCTTTAGTGTCGATAGTAGAAAGTCCCTCTTTTGTGTTTATGCCACAGTTCAGGTTGAGAGAAATGCGGGCTTGGTGATGACGGTGAAGCAAGAGGAATCTTTCTTTAATATATTTATTTTCCTTATGACTCCATATACATATATTGCAGTCTGAAATGCTGTTTGACAGCGTTTTTTGAATTTGCGATTATAAACTTGACTTGTGCAGTGACTTGTCACATACGCGAAGCTGAAAACATGGTGGAAGGGAAAAAAATACGTCCCTCCAAGGCAAGCGTCTGCCGGTCGGGGTACAGGGCTCTTGATTGCAGCGTGAGCATTACACAGCTCACGAGCCTCCACGCGAGTGCGCATGTGAGCATTGGTGCCGGTTGAAGAATTTGCCTAAAAACTTGGCAGATTGAAAAATACGCTTCGAGGTATTTAAACTGTCTAAATTAAGGATTCCAGCACCAAACCAAACCGCATGGCACAGCATACATAAAAATCGAAATAAAGCTTAACAGAAAGTCTTGTGCAGAGTGCCACGTAAAAAAAAAAACTCGAGTTTCTTCAATATAAAATTACTCAATCCTCACTTAATTCCCCTTGACATAAGGTTGCTCAATCTTCACAGCATTCCTCTCAAAGCAGGAATTAAAGCTGTTAGGACGCATACCTTTGTAATCCAGTTGTAAATCATAGGCAGAAATTTACTCATTAACGCTGAACTCCTCGAGCGCTTCTAAATTAACATGTTACATAAGCACATCAAATGTGTGAATAATTGTCAGCAGCAGGTACGAATTCCACACGTTAATATTTTCAACGAAACACATCTAGTTTCAACGTTAATTTCTTCAAGTTACATTGAAAAAGTCCTTAACACGTCACCTTTCACGTTATTACATTTCACGTTGTACTGTCCCGGGCTAATACAACAAAGGATGTGTGTGCGGACTACCCATGATTATGATGCACCCCTACATATGAAAGAGCAAAAGTTGTGCTACATCACTTGCATATATTTTTCATTTAAGGTGTGTGTTATTTTATATTGAAAGTGAAAGACCAACAAAATAGTTACAGACTATTTTGTTCTTTTTAGTCATGCCTTTGATCCTGCCCATTGTTCACTGACTCAGAATCACAGTTTCCATACTATTTTAAATGCACTCGAACCGCTTGTTCAATCCCTTTTGCTAATGTATTGCTGAACTAAAAGTTACATACAATCCAGTCTACTGTCTTTATTGAACTTTTAAACTTTTAGTTTTCTTTAGTATTTGGTTCCTTAACACCTGGCTGTGATTGACCTGAGCCCTGCAACATACTTTTCGATTGATTCCCCAGCTTGCTGTTTGTTTGAATAAAACATATAGTCTTCCATTATGGTGTTGTTTTTTCTCCTGCAACATCTTGTAACCCAGGCAAATTGGTACCCCTGGCATATAAGAATATTTTGCAAGACTGCTCGCACACAGGTTCATTCATTCATCGATCGGCAAACATCAGCTATAAGTGCCATTGCAAAATTTGCTCTATGTAATCTTAACTACCTATGCAATCGTTTTTTATATTAGTTTCTTCTTCTTTTTTTTTTTTTACTACGGATTTTATATTGCATTTTTATTTCTTTTTTAAGTCGATTGTATAGCACTGGTTTTAATTGACTATGCAAATAATAAATTACTTACTCCTGCGACATTGTGTCATCTTTTTGATAGCTTACTCAAAACTATTTAAATTACAAGTGTTACCAAAGGGGGAGGAATATAGAATTTTATGAGACCCTTACAATCTAGATAATGTTATAGTAGTGACACTATTCTGTGCGGTGAGCATTGATTCCCCACTTGTACATCTACATATGCCATAAACACCCAACCCTTCCTTGTCAACACTACCACATACAAGTAGCCTTCAGATGTTGCTGCTGTCAGAAAAGTAATGTTTTGGGTTATATACAAAGAGCAGCGAAAGTGACTCCATGCAGGGCTCTTCCCAAGACATCTCTAGTTTTTTCATAAACAGCCCTCCGTCTTTCACATTTCACATTCTACATTCATTTAGTCCTCACATGCATATAAATACAGAAAGTAATGTAAGTAAACACAGAAAAAAATATACATTTGAAATACCATACCACAATTTTAGCAACCATAAAAACATAGGGGCCGATTACGATGGTGGACGGACTTCCGTCCGTCCGCCATCGTACCGGGGCTTGGGACCGTCCGCCAGTGATGCGGCGGTCCCGCCATTGAGATTATGATGCGACCGCCACCGTGGCGGTCGCATCGTGTATCTCTGACATTGCAGCCGGTGCTGCTGGCTGCAGCACCCGCCGCAATGTCCAAAATGCACTGTTTGGATTTCCCTGCACTACGTGGCAGCACCACACGGTGCCTGCCACCTGGTGCAGGGAAATGCCAGTGCACACCCACCTCCCCCAACACAAGGGGGGCCCGCTACGGGCCCCCAAATGGAATCCCCACCAGCCTGTGAATGGCGGTTACACCGCCATACACCAGCTGGTGGGTAGGCAGCATCGTAATATGCCGGACGGTGCCTGCTAGGCAGCGCCACCAAATTGTTGATGCAGGGTGGGTCCGGCAGGCAATCATAACGATTGCCTGTGGCGGACCCGTGGCGGACGAACTTTGCGTCCGCCAGCACACCGCCCGCCATTGTAATTTGGCGGGAGGAGAAGTGCTTTACGATTTCACCGCCATCGTAATGACCCCCATAGTTTTTAATATTAAAAAAAAATTGGGGGGGAATCACCAGGATTCTGTGGAGTGCAGGAGGAATGAAACCATTTAAGACCCTAACGGCTGCGCACTTTCTCCATGATCATCAGTTGTATAAATACTTGAAGCTGAAACAGAACACGTGGAAGTAGAGTAACAGGTTAAGAGACCTAGAAGGTAGCTCCCTGTTGGAGTATAGCATACTGTTGGAACCGCTTTGGCCAAGGCCATGTCCAATATATATATAAATAAAACATTACTTATCTATACTCCTAATACACTGCGGAGGTTGAGAGTCCCATGGTAGAGGGATGTGGACCACTGGAAGAGGAGGATTGAGAAGTGGCATGGAGATACAACCGGGAGGGACAATAAGATTGGTATTTAGGCTGGTCCATTTGATGGTTAAACGTCACATTTAATACACATGTGTATTATTGACACAATTTGGCATGACCAATAATAATGAATGTTTGAACTGGTGTGGTTGTGAGGGGCCTTGTTTCATACTATGTGGCAATAGATGGCAAGAAGAGGTGTAGTTGTAGTCTCCCACCTAAGCCCAACTAACTCTACTTCCTTCAGAGACTTCAATGTCTAACACTCATAAGCCATTGCCTTGCACCCATACCGCACATCCAGAACTATGGATAACACCATACATTATTTGGCTCCTAATAACATATCCCGTTGGAGTGCCTGATATTCCTGACAGCTTTAACAAAGCCCCCATGGTGAAATGAAAGTAGAATGACCCACTGTACTGGGGCATGGTTAAAAATTATTTTCTCCAAATATTTATTATTTGAGATCACATCTATACACTCATCTCCAACTAATAGCATGTCTATCCTGGCGTGCAAATGTGCAGGTAGGAGCTGCAATAATAGTAAGTGTAGTGGTATGTTGTTAGCATGAAGAATTGCAGGGCACTGTAAAATGCTTCATGCTTGACAATCAAGCTAAGCTCCTACACATTTAGGTACACAAATTTATACTGTGGCATTTGCCCTTATTAGGGCATGTGTTACCTGGTTTGTATCTGTGTGTGGCTGCATCTTGCCTATACCAGGATAAACGTTATCTCTGTGAAAGCTGACGGAAAAGCAGAAAGCAACTTCACCAAAGAACAAGGCAGTGGTCAAAGAGATCTTTGTGTGCATGTTAGTGCAAACAATCTTGGAATGAGAAGAGCTCCTGTCCCATGTGAATGCATGATGGTAATTCACATGTACCCTCACAGGTGTTTTAAAACGTTTTTCTCCCATTATCCTCCTGCTGTTTAAATATTCTAGAGTGAGAACCGGTCCTTCGAGTGGTCAGAATCTCACTGGGAGCTGAGTTGTAGATCTGCAGCAAATACATTTTTTTTTACTGCATAGTAAAAACCATTTAAACGTTGAAGAAAAATTCGGCTGCGAAGAGGCATGAGGAGCGTCAGAGTAATGTCCGAGCCCTTGTTCAGGGCCATTACTTCCTTAACTCCACACCTTTGGTACTTGTGCTCTCTGCACCTCCAAGTGGGGTCCAAGGCTTTGTGAAGTCTTGCTCTCTTGAAGACCGTATAGGGGGGATAGTTGTCTGATTCGTGATCACCCTTTCCCAGGATTTCCATTGCTTCTGCGCTCAAAGTTAGAATGTATTGTTTTTTATAGATGAAATGGACTTTGACAGAAATCCTTCATTGATAGAGAATCTTCTGAGAAGAAAGTTTGTAAAATAATTCATGTCCCTTATTGTGTTACTGTCTTGCAAAACTGATATGTGATCACCTTAGTAGATGAGATCAACTTGTTTTCTGGTTGCATCCAGAATTTCTTCTTTCTCTCTGTGGAAGTAAACCCTGGTAATGACATATTGTGGCATCTAGTCAGTCCTTGGTTTCAGCCTTTGCAGTTCAGAGGGATGATACGAGCGACCTTTCCCAGACTCCATCTTGTCTCTTCTCAAATAAACAAGATAGAATGCTGGGTGGAACAAATTTTAGGTGGCAAAAACTAGATGACACAGCCGCCAGAAAAAAAAGAGGAAGGCACCTAGTTAGAGGAAAAAGACAAGAAGTCAGAAAAAAACTCTCTAAGGGTAAACATGCAGAAGGAATAAATAATATAACTACAACAAGGAATACAAAAATGATTGAAAAAAGAATAATCAAGAAAGAGCAATAAACATACAGGAAACAAGGAAGTGCACTACAAGAAGAGATAATCGCAACTCACATGGGCTCACAAAGCTTTCCAATGCCCTGCATTCATTTGTTACCCATCTTATATAATGGTAGAAATTCTAACTCCTCATTCAGTAACTGGGAAATAGAGAAGACATCTTGAAACCTGTGATAAAATAGCAATAAAATGAGGGCATCATATTGTATTGCGATATCATGCAATAATACATCTCAGCATTAGCTGCCACTTAATCTGGCCTTGTTAAAAACTGAAGTGAAGGTAGGTGTTCTAGCTTTTAAGAGTAATTTTCTTTATAAAACCTTGTACTCCAGATACCACAGTGATGCACCAATGACCACATACACAAAAATATGACTGCCAATGGTAAACCTGGGGCGGGGGAGTGGGATAAGGAAGAAAACCGATACAATGGACTCCACCGCTTTGACTCGTCATTTCTGTTGGACACTAATTTCTGAAAGGTGTAAAGGTCACAGTAGTTCTGCAGTAAATTGTAAAAGTGACCGTATGTACCTTAATAATATCTCTGTGTAACTGACTTTCTGTGCGTTGATGTTGAACCTTGCTATTCCTGAAACTAAATGAAAAAGAGAAAAGCATTTTAAATGTGTGTTTATCAATGCTACCTCTATGAATTAAATAACTATAAAGCAATGAAAAGGAGCATACAATTATATACAATTAGTCTGTAAAATACAATCAGTGTCTCAAACTCCACGAAGTCCAAAAGTATAGATCAAGGAGTCTTGAAATTTCTTTTCAATTTTTCTTTATTTTGAAGTGTCATATGCGAGAATGCATGTACCAGCCTAGCCAACGCATTTCGCCCAACATGGACTTCTCAGGTTGAGTCTATTTTTCCAAAATAGGTGAAGCGATCTTCTTTAATTCCGTTGCAAACATAAGCTGGGATTCCCCGTAGAGTCCCGAAAAAGAGTTTAAAGGATAATTGCCTTCCTATCCAATCTGCCAACCTGTCCTTTTAGGACGGATAGACAGACGGCATTCGAACTTGACTGCTGAACATGGCAGATTGGATATGAAGGCAATTAGACAGACGGATTTCGAACTTGACTGCTGAACATGGCAGATTGGATATGAAGGCAATTATCCTTTAAACTCTTTTTCTGGACGCTACGTGGAATCCCAGCTTATGTTTGCAACGGAATTAAAGAAGATCGTTTCACCTATTTTGGAAAAATAGACTCAACCCTTAGGAAGTCCATGTTGGACGAAACGCGTTGGCTGGGCTGGTGCATGCATTCTCGCATATGACTTCAAAATAAAAAAAAATTGAAAAAGAAATGTCAAGACTCCTTGATCTATACTTTTTGGACTTCGTGGAGTTTGAGATACTGATTGTATTTTACAGACTAATTGTATATAATTGTATGCTCCTTTTGATTGCTTTATTATTGGGAGAGGAAAACTTTTTTCTCTTATATGTGACTTCTTAGCAGTGGGGTTACGTAAAGTTGAGCATCATTAAGGAAGATATAGATTTGAGAACTACTATACTTGTGCAGCCGACATTTGCCTACACTGCTGATAGTTTGATTTCAGAATTAAATAACTACCTTAAGCTTTGTCACTACGCACTTTCTTGTGGAAGATGAGGTATAGTTCCTACTTGATGTGTGTGCCATGTAATCAGGTTTGTTTTCACAACTGATTGATTTTCAGAATATTTCTCTGTAATCTCAGTGTCCTCGAAACAGCTTCAAAGGGGAGAACCCTTGAGTACAAAGGATATCCTAGATCCTTGTAACAAAATCCTGGCTGGAGTAACAGTACCACAACTGCCTAGAAAAGACACACAGGAGCCACGAAGAAAGTCATACCCAGAAATCCAGATGGCCGACGCGTCTCCAAAACTACATGGGAGTTCATGCTCTGCTGGTAAATTTAGTTGGTGTGCTTCCCATACATAATGTGCGCTCCACGCATGTGAAGGCGTGAGGGGTGTATCATTCCCGTGCTTGATGGATCTTAAGATGGTGGTCCATGTCTCCAGCCTTGCTTCTTGACACAGTGATTGAATTCATCTGTCCCTGCTGATCACGTAGAGCTGAATTCTAGCCCATTTCGCCTACTGTGCCACTCTAGGATGAGCATAGCCATATGCAAATCAGTCTTGATCCTACTCAAACAGGAATAGTTCAGCCAGAACTGCAAAGTCCAGTCTCCTCCAGACAGGTACTCAAGCAACCCCACTCTAGTTCTGGCATACTTAGACCTTGTATACAAAAAGGGGGGGACAGGAGGGCTTTTTCTCCAAGGTCCAGCACAAATGCCCAAATGCTATTCAAAAACTGAAATATTGTGCTGTTCCTAAACAATCCAGAAAAATGGTTAAGCAGGTCACAGTAGTTTTCTACATCCAAATAGATGGGAATCCATTTATTTGGAATGTAATGCCCTCACACACCCCATAGGGTGTCATGCTTCATCATCGGGCTGCTCCTCGTCTGGCCGGCGCTGCAATGCCTGACGGGCTCCCAAAAAGGGGCACTTTGGCGGAGATCTTTTTTCCAAGTAGCCGTTTGGTGCCGTGGGGGTGAGGGGTCTAGTGAGTGTAGATGTAAAAATATGTGATATGAAGTGTGAATTAAAACAGGGTTGGGAGTACCAACAAGAACTACTTTAATTGTGGGGTCTCCTACCCTGATTAAAAATAATTGAAAGGCGCACTGCTAAGATAATGTCTTAGATACGGCGCTCTTCCATGTAGTCGGTCAACATGTTTCTTCGCATTTTTCTATAGTTTTAGAAGCGATTCTTCAGGACCTATAAAAATAAAAGACTATCTACACTATATACATTATGGTGGACCTAGACTAATAATATATTAAGTACAAATTCATGACCACCGTACCTTACTCTGTCTAGTGGCTAGTAGTGTAGGTTCTACCTATTTTGGGAGAAAAACCATGTATAAATATACAATGACCAGCCACAAACACATGTTTATCGTGTGCTACTGTATACAGCCTGCTCGTTATTGGCACAACATACATAAGTGAGGTATCGCAAGCATTAACCCACCATGTGCCAAAAACAGAATGGTTCACTTCAATACATTCAGTTCATCAGACCAAACTAGTGAAGTGTGATTTATTCATTACCGCAAGAAATACATAGAACTCACCCAATCAAAAATGAGTTTTTGCTTCATCAATCCTCGGCAGATCAGAATATGAGGAACTTCCTCACATCCTAAAGCGGATTATAGATGAAACATATATGGAAGAGAAGAGCAATGTTTTATTAAAAAAGGAACCAAAAAGCAACAAAAAGCACCCTACGGCTTATCTCAAGGTATTCTAATACCTCACTAACTACACAAAAGGGCATCCCCTATCATGTATCTCATGTCAAATGAATGGAATACCTATGTCAGATACCAATCCAGTTATATTATAATGGACCGTTCCGATCCCCCAGAAAAATATTAAGGAGAAATCTTTATTCGTAAAGATTGAAAACATGGGCAGTCCATGTCCCACTGTAAAGCTTAGCTGGAAACAGTACACAATGCCCAATATGTATGTTGTGTGGGTTACCTATATTAATGGAAAAGGGTCAAAGGAGTCTCTCCCATCGTGTGCACAGATGTATGCCATTTATATTAAAAGGTGGCCGAGGAGTGTGATCGCCTCCAACTCTCCCTGGAAAAAGGCGTGGGAGACCTCCAAGATATAAATAAAAACGTGCAAGATGGAAATAAAGGTTTCCCCAGTATACTCACGGTTGCGAAGTCCGCAACAGATCCTTAGACCTACCCTCAGTTGCCGGGTTCGGGAGGTGAATGAGAGAGTGCCGGTTCGGCTATTTATCCCCCTTGTACTTCCGCATTTGTTCCCTGCACCGTGTCAGCTGTGTTAATATCTCCCGCATGTGCCGTTGACTTCCGAGATTATAAATGATGGCACAGCGGGCGCCATTTTAGAGAAGGTGCGAGTGGTAAACATAATGGTGTAAATGCTTGGTCTCTACGGGTCTCTATGGGTCTACCCAACACGTAGTCAAGTAATAGTTTGGGAAATCTGTGCCTGTAATTAGTATATCGTAAAAACTATTGATACAAAAACGGTTTTAAAATAGATATTCGCCGTTATTTGTCAAAAATTAATATACACACAGGGTATTCACTTGGATCCATCTCATTTATAAAAAGCATGTCCTGTATAACATCTGGTGGGGTTAAGCTTAAGATAAAAGGTAAAATGTAGTGATATCCTGCCTAAGGTTCCTGTGCAAATGAGTCAGCCATTTTGAATAGGGGAGCCTAGTTTAACAAGATGCCATATATGCTCTAAAAATATATATAAATGAAAATGATACATGGAAATTGGTACAAAGCATTACATATAACCACACCTTTCTTAATGACCTATGATATTAAGGCGAATTAGCCATTCAATGATGGTATATGTATCCTAGCAGATTTAAAGAGAAACTATAATACCAGGAGGAGCAGACTACAAAGTACATATGGGTATAATTAAATCCGTAGTGCGCTCCATGGAATGTTCTCATTCAAACCCAGTGTGTCGGAAGACAAACGATGCACCCATCTCTGCTCTTTGTAAAACAAAGCATTCTTACTGATCTTGGAGAAAGTTTCCAGTACTATCCAGCGGAAAGAGTCTGGTGCATGATTGGTGTTAAAAAAATGTGTACACATCTTAGTATTAACCTTATGGCAACGAAAGTTGCTGCGATGTTCAGTAATTCTCACCTTTACCGGTCGTGTGGTCATCCCTATATATTTAAGACCACAAGGGCATGTGATCATGTAGATGCAGTTTGTTGAGTTGCAATTGCTGTGTTTACGCAATTCCCATGTAAATGTTTCATTAAATATTATGGACTTAGTCACTGTTGTCAAGGCACAAACAGTGCAGGTGCTGCATGGGTAGTGTCCCTGTACTGGAGGTAAATCCCACAGTTGTCTCTGTGTGTTAGTTGATCGTGCCTGAGGCCTGGTGTGAATCAATCTGTCTTTTAAATTACTCGCACGTTTGAAAGCAAAGCGTGGTTGTTCAAGAGTCAAATCACCAGTGTTCAATATACTCCAATGTTTCTTGATAGCCTGTTTTATTCGTAATGAGTCTGGACCAAATGTTGTCACACATGTCAATTTTTCTGATGCAATTTTTTGTCTGGGTTCTAGTAAGGCCTCCCTGTTGTTGTTTCTCGCACGTTTTTTTGAGAGGGCAACATTGCGTGCTGGGTACTGGCGTTGTGTAAGGTTTTTTGCCAACGCAATCGCTTCATTTTTGTAGTCTTCAACTTGACTACAATTCCTACGGAGTCTCAAAAATTGGCCCACAGGTAAATTTTCTTTCAAGGCACGTGGATGGCAACTGCTGAAAAGTAGCAGACTATTACGATCTGTAGGTTTCCTGTATATAGTGGTGCTCAATGTACCATGGTCTAACCTTATCAATAGGTCAAGGAAGGGTATCTGTCTATTTGAGACTGTGCAGGAAAACTTCAGGTAAGGATTTAAAGTATTGATCCATGCACAAAACTCGTTGCATGTATCCTCACTACCTCGCCAAAAGATGATAATATCGTCTATGAACCTCTTCCAGAGGCATAGATTGTCTTTATATGGATTGGAATCATTAAGAATGTTATCCTCTTCAAATGAAGCCATATACAACCCTGCTGCACTGGGAGCCATGGTACTCCCCATGGAAGTCCCCTGGGTCTGGTGATACAGTTGGCCCTTGAACTCGAAAAGTTTTCAATCAAAACCAATGTGGCTAGTTCCATAACAAAGCTACTTGGTGTTTGTGACTGCCAAATATGCTTGTCAAAAGCCTCCTCGATCACACCTAGAGTGGCCCTCTGTGGAATGTTAGTATAGAGGGCCTCTACATCTAGGGTAACCAATAGGCTGATTTCATTTGTGTTCGTAAAGTCCGCTAATAGGCGTAAAACGTCTGCGGTATCCTGTAAATAGGAACGTGTCTGTTTTACCAATGGTTGCATGAAATAATCGCAGAACTTTGATAAGGGTTCGAGTACTGAATCTATCCCGGAGACTATAGGACGTCCCGGACTGGTCGCTGACCCTTGTGAATTTTTGGCAGGATGTAAAAGTATGGAGTCTTTGGATCCTTTTTAATCAAAAAATCTGCCTCTTTTTTACTGAGCCACCCTTGACTCTCAGCCGAGAAAACCAAGGAGGTTATAGTTTGTAATAATCGTGTCACTGGACTGTTACTGATCGGTGTATAGTATTGTCGATTCTCTAATTGACGTTGACATTCAGTGTCATAGTCACTTGTGGCCATTATCACCGTTGCTCCCCCTTTATCAGCCTGCTTGATTGTTATCGAAGTATCATTAGCCAGAGAGTCGACGGCCGTTGACTCTTCTTTAGAGAAATTGTTGAAATGTCTCCTAGTGGTGCCATTTCCCAGTTCTCTGAGCACAGCCTGTTCGAAGGTCAATACTTCGTTAGGTACCATCCCATTATTGGGGGTGAACGTCGAGGCATTATGTAAACCTGAGTCTGTCTGCTGTGGTTGCTCTGTCTCGTTAAAAAATGCTTTTAAGCGTACTTTGCGGAAGAAGTTCTGTAATTCACATTGTTCCTTAAACCTATCTATCTTAGGTGTAGGAACAAAGCCCAATCCCTTCTCAAGAACTCTTACTTCAATTTCAGTCAAGGTCCTCTGTGATAAGTTGACAATCAATGTCCCCTTTTTCGAGTGGCTCCGAGTCTCCATCATATCCCGGTTGGATTCTTGCCAATGTACCTTCTTCTGTTGTTGTTGTAATTGCTGCCCTCTTTTTCTTCCTCGCTCTCTGCCCCAACCTCTTCCTAAAAAAGGTTGGTTGTTTCCTGCAGGGTAGAATTGAGGGGGCCCTTGAGGGTACATGGGATAAGGCCAAAAACCAGGTCCCTGGAATTGTGGCACTTGGAATTCTGGGAAACCTTGACGTCCTCCCCTTCTACGCTGGTTATAACCCCAATCCTCTGTACTTGAGTCACTATTGGTTGATGAACCTCTTCTTGTCGAATCTGAACTCGTATCAGAGGTACTGCTGGAGTCTGGGGGGGCATAATCGGTCTTTAGATAAGGGTACATCTTCTCCTTATCAAACTTACAAATATCTTTCTGTAATTTGGAAACTTTTTGTTTCATCAGATATTCTTTATGTTCCGCTATCTCGTTGTTGAGCTCAGTAAGTTTTAGTTTGAAGGCAGTATTGGTAGACATGGTACTCTTGATACTAGCCTCAGCTGCCTGTATCCTTGTCAATAACGCATCCGCTATTCTCTTGGCTGTATTAATTATCAGGATAAGGAGATCCCTGGTGCATTTCCATGACACCATTGACCACTCTTTCTTAAAAGTACCGTCTTCCAAAAATAGTCGTGGGAAGTTGCGTACTATCAGGCCATTAGGTGCAATATTGGCCCTCAAATACTCTGTCATAAGTGCGCCATGTAGGGTTACCTTCACCCACTCCCGTTTAAGAGAGGAGAGAGATTGCCAGTCCTCCGACTGACTTCCTGAAGCAGCACTGCTTTCTGTTCCTAAGATGGAGGGGGCTCTTAGTATTTCTGCGGCTTGGTCATCTCCAAAACTCAATCCTTGATCTTCCATCTTGATGGAGATCCACGTGTGACGATGGAATTGAAGGATAATAAAATAGAATAGGGGTGAGCAAGCACCAAGTAGGTATAGTTTGCCACCGTAAAGTGTTTGGGGGACAAATATTTACCCACCAAAGCAACTAAATGAAGTCCCACGGGAAACCCGTGCTCAACTATGTATACAAAAAGGGGGGGACAGGAGGGCTTTTTCTCCAAGGTCCAGCACAAATGCCCAAATGCTATTCAAAAACTGAAATATTGTGCTGTTCCTTAAACAATCCAGAAAAATGGTTAAGCAGGTCACAGTAGTTTTCTACATCCAAATAGATGGGAATCCATTTATTTGGAATGTAATGCCCTCACACACCCCATAGGGTGTCATGCTTCATCATCGGGCTGCTCCTCGTCTGGCCGGCGCTGCAATGCCTGACGGGCTCCCAAAAAGGGGCACTTTGGCGGAGATCTTTTTTCCAAGTAGCCGTTTGGTGCCGTGGGGGTGAGGGGTCTAGTGAGTGTAGATGTAAAAATATGTGATATGAAGTGTGAATTAAAACAGGGTTGGGAGTACCAACAAGAACTACTTTAATTGTGGGGTCTCCTACCCTGATTAAAAATAATTGAAAGGCGCACTGCTAAGATAATGTCTTAGATACGGCGCTCTTCCATGTAGTCGGTCAACATGTTTCTTCGCATTTTTCTATAGTTTTAGAAGCGATTCTTCAGGACCTATAAAAATAAAAGACTATCTACACTATATACATTATGGTGGACCTAGACTAATAATATATTAAGTACAAATTCATGACCACCGTACCTTACTCTGTCTAGTGGCTAGTAGTGTAGGTTCTACCTATTTTGGGAGAAAAACCATGTATAAATATACAATGACCAGCCACAAACACATGTTTATCGTGTGCTACTGTATACAGCCTGCTCGTTATTGGCACAACATACATAAGTGAGGTATCGCAAGCATTAACCCACCATGTGCCAAAAAACAGAATGGTTCACTTCAATACATTCAGTTCATCAGACCAAACTAGTGAAGTGTGATTTATTCATTACCGCAAGAAATACATAGAACTCACCCAATCAAAAATGAGTTTTTGCTTCATCAATCCCTCGGCAGATCAGAATATGAGGAACTTCCTCACATCCTAAAGCGGATTATAGATGAAACATATATGGAAGAGAAGAGCAATGTTTTATTAAAAAAGGAACCAAAAAGCAACAAAAAAGCACCCTACGGCTTATCTCAAGGTATTCTAATACCTCACTAACTACACAAAAGGGCATCCCCTATCATGTATCTCATGTCAAATGAATGGAATACCTATGTCAGATACCAATCCAGTTATATTATAATGGACCGTTCCGATCCCCCAGAAAAATATTAAGGAGAAATCTTTATTCGTAAAGATTGAAAACATGGGCAGTCCATGTCCCACTGTAAAGCTTAGCTGGAAACAGTACACAATGCCCAATATGTATGTTGTGTGGGTTACCTATATTAATGGAAAAGGGTCAAAAGGAGTCTCTCCCATCGTGTGCACAGATGTATGCCATTTATATTAAAAGGTGGCCGAGGAGTGTGATCGCCTCCAACTCTCCCTGGAAAAAGGCGTGGGAGACCTCCAAGATATAAATAAAAACGTGCAAGATGGAAATAAAGGTTTCCCCAGTATACTCACGGTTGCGAAGTCCGCAACAGATCCTTAGACCTACCCTCAGTTGCCGGGTTCGGGAGGTGAATGAGAGAGTGCCGGTTCGGCTATTTATCCCCCTTGTACTTCCGCATTTGTTCCCTGCACCGTGTCAGCTTGTCAGTGCTTCAAATGAGTCTTGTCACTATTCAAATAGGAACAGCCCAGCAAATTGTCAGGCCAGGTTTCCACAAGATGGGAACATAAGCAACCCCGGATCAGTTTAGGCCTGCTTAAGTCTCATGGGTGAGGTATGGCTTGAATCCTATGGCACAGTGAGCATGGAACCCATGTCTTGGTATACGCGTACCACTTAGGACATCTACTGCAACCACAAAAAAGTGATGGAAGGAATGCATGAATTAATTTATGTTTGTCTTTGACCCTGTACAGTGCTCTGCTTCCTTCTGGCTAGCCCTGTGCTATGGAAATACCATATGCATACATACGTAAAATTATTCTCAGCCACTGGTGATCTCTCGGGCTGCATTCCCGTATATCATTTTCATGCACTGGCCACTCTACAAAGAGCCATGCCATATGCAAACCAGTCTTGGTCCTGCTTCAATAGGAACAGCTCAGCCCGGATAGTCAGGCCAGGTCTCCTTCGGATGGAAACACAAGCAAACGCATACCAGTTTCAATCAACTTAGACCTCGTCAGTCAGTTATAGCTCGAGTGATATGGGATATAATAAGGCCCAAGTATGCTGAAACTGTTCTGAGGTTGTGTTCCTGTTTAGAGGGGACCTGGTTTAGCATTTTGGGCTCAACTTTTACTATTGGAGCAAGACTAAAGCTGATTTGCATATGGCTGGTTCCTCTATGAAATGGCATGATTGGCGAAAAAGAGATGGACTGGGATGTGGTCTTGTACTTACTCGTGACTGAGTATAATTCAAGCATTCCACACATCACTTTTTTGTTTTCCTCAGTTTCCTTTATAGAGATCATGATCCCTGGCTTTGTAATTGCAGCCATGACCAGCCAAATTCCAGCTATCCAGCTTTACCAGCCCACAGCCCAAGCGCCAAAGAGAACCACAAAATGAACAGGCCTCGAGATAGGTAACGGAAGGGGCACAGGTGATGAGAGAGAGGAGCGTGCCACTTTGTAGGTAGGTATTACGTGGCATTATCTCGGTCTGGCTCAATAGTGCTGTGATCCCTGCTGCTGGAGTGTGGCAGAAGAAAGGAAAGAACAGCGGAACCCATATGGGGAGGCCACGGAGCAAAGGAGCAAAAGAGCGAGTGGAGCATGGCCTGGCTGGCTGTCAGTCTGCTTTGCACAGCAGAGAGGGCATTGTGGCAGGCAAAGAGGAAACATGACTGCACCTACTATATTTTGCAGGTAAGGGGAGTGCTTTAAATGGACCAGTACTGTCCGGTAGTGAGTACTGCCACTTTTTTATTTTGAGAAGGAGAGTACCTGCACTTCTCAAGAGTGACGTAATACTTTTCATTGGAGAGTACTGTTACTCCTCAGAAACAAGCAGGTGCTCTGCTGAAGGGTACCTGCACTTCTATTTTTCTATTACAAGCACTGGGTAAGGGTGTCAGGGTGAAAGCTTTCTTCTGTTGGTAAAACAACGTGTGTGGTCAGGGGCACCTCAAGGGTTTGAATCAACTCATCGAAGAGGGTGTGGCAGTTATCAATTTTTAAAAGGATAAGTCCCGACGCCCAAAGTTTTTCTTAGAAGCCCGAAGCTGGTGCTATGGTGTGTCCGGGGTGCCGAATACCCAGGCTACACAGTCTTGATTTCACCTCATGCCTCTTTCATTCTCCACCAGACACTCCCTGCACCTTTATCTATCTTTTTCAGGGTCTTGTCCATTCTTGCTTTCTTTGTCACTGTTTGTCCATCTATCTCTTCCTCCTTATCTACCCCTTTTCTGTTTCTTTCTCACGTTGTAGGTTAAAGTCTGACAAGGAAAAATAAGTGCCTGTCACCCAAAAATGAGTGCCGATGGTCCCTCCTGCAACCACCAGCTCAAATTAAGCACAGGGGTGTGGACTAATTCTTCCTGTTCAGTGGGTCTCAAAGATGTGGTTATCTCTCACATGCATAGGATAGTGCATCTTGAATGATTCTGTCCATCTGCATTTTAGATAGAACCTACACCTCCTAGAACCTAATTTCCTGCATTTTATTCCACATTTTGTCTTATTCTGGAGCCAGTTCAGCCAATTTGGATCAATTGAATCGATGCAGAACTCAATCTGATGGAGGACGTTATTCCTTATATCAGTCATAGACTTGAAAATGTCCAGATTCATGACAGAGTTCCTTTTTAGATTCTAATGAGGTGAGGTTGGGACTTTTCACTGGAAAGCAATTCACTTGACAAGAGAATAATTTCCAAGGGAAATGTCTGAATTAAAAACAAATGAAAAATGAACAGATATTAAAGAAATTCAGTGTGGGACGAGCAGAAGAAAAGATATGTTTTGGATGGGCGTGTAGCTCTTCTGTAAGATATGCAACGCATTCATATCTGTACACAACTAAGTGGTAGCTTTTCGCCAAGCTCAATGCTCTTCTGACTCGAAGTAATTTTGGTCACAGTTATTCTGTTGAGAAATGATTAATACAACACAGAAAGCTTTTGCTTAACACACATTTAGCGGAGTGAGCCTTTTCACATTCTGTCCTCGTCTCTATCTTGAATTTTTACAACTACCTTGATTAATTGAACACCCTGGAAGAGGCAATAGGAGAATCTTTTGGTGCTTACATCAGCTCTGAGTTAAAAATTATTTTTTGGGGTTAGATCCTTCAAACAAAAACTTGTGCAACCATCAGCCTCCTTTTGTGAAACACAGTGGACTTTTGGATGCCTTGCTAAAGTTAAATATTTGAGGACCACTGACTTTTGCCAGATCTCTCATTGAGTGGCCTGCCGCCAGGCAGCCTGATTACAAAAGCCAGTGCTTCCATACTCTATGTAGCAGAGCACCCAGTGCTGAGATGGCTCCACACGGACCCCTCCTCTTTCTTTCCTTGTTCTGGAGCACAGCTGAGGGTGGGAAGCTCTTAGTGGTGCCTCAAGATGGAAGCCTCTGGCTCAGCATCAAAGCGATAGCGGAGGAACTTGGACAGCGTGGCAATGAGATTGTGGTTATAATTCCTGAGATCACTTTTCTCATCCAGCCTTCACAACATTACACTCTGAAGACCTACCCAGTGCCCTACACACAGGAACATCTCAATGATAGATATAAAGTCCTTGGTACGTTCAATTTTGATGAGCCGTCTCTCATAGAGCAGTTCGTGGCTGGTGCAAATGAATACAACGTGTTAGTGTACCATGTCAGCCTTCTGTTCCAGCGCTGCATGAGTCTCCTACAAAATAAGGATGTTATCAGGTACCTGGAAGAGAGCAACTTTGATGCTCTGTTTACAGATCCAGCCTTACCCTGTGGGGTGATTCTTGCTAATCGGCTCAATCTGCCTCTTGTGCAGGTCATCCGTGGTTACCCTTGCAGTGTAGAGCACATAGTCTCTTACTCGCCCAGCCCAGCTTCCTACGTCCCAAGATGTTACACCTCCCACTCTGACCGAATGAACTTTGGAGAGCGGGTCCATAACTTCATCGCTAGCTATCTTGAGCACTTGGCTATATATAGCATCTATGGTCAATATGAGCGCCTCGCTGAAGAGGTCCTACATAAGGAAGTGGATATTCTGGATCTCATTGGCCGCGCCGCGATCTGGCTGGTGAGGTATGACTTTGTGTTTGAGCACCCACGACCGGTAATGCCCAACATGGTCTTCATTGGAGGTCTAAACTGCAAACAGAGGAAGTCGCTGAGTGAGGTACATCACTTGAGTTACTGGGATGTTAGATTTTGGAGATCTGTACAATGATTACATTTATGAGCTTTCAGGCTATTATAGCTCAATACCCGATAAGCGAAAATTGCCTGGGATTGTGGTTTAACCTCTTTGGATTGAGAACCAGTAGTGATGGATGGGCGGAGGAGAGAATGTCATTTGTCAGGTTCTTCATATTGAATGAGGTATTAGAAAGTTACATTTTGTGGTATGTTGCCACTGCGCAGTCATTCTGCCCAGCCTGTGTATCTGATGGAAGAGATTCTCTATGACAATTATTTTTTCATTATACACAATTGGAAATATAACCTTTTTTGATATCAGCGACACAGGTTTAGAATGCATTTTAATTAAAGTGGAAGAAAACAATACTTTCTTAAGGGTTTTATAATATGTTCAAATCCGGAAATACAGACGAACAGCCTAATTGCAGCGCTTTGAATGTTCTTGTTTTTTCAGTTAGATTTTTTGACAGGTCCACTACAAGGCTACTGCATTAGATAACCTTAGCTACAATAATAATTCTGGCTATTGTGATACTTTCACTCTCTAGCATAAGAGATTCGGTAGTTTTTCAGCAGCCCTGGGTATTTCTGCCATCTCTGACTTTCCAGCTATATTTACTGTTCAATATTTCAGCTTCAGTACTATTGATTAGAGCGCCTAATGCATAGACTTCATTTTATAGGGCCTAAGACACAGAATGTACAAGGAGGAGTAAATGGTTCAACTCTCACCGAAATGTAGATGTTTTGTGTTTCCAACTGGAGATGGATTTACGAGCATTTTAAACAAGCCGATGCGAGTTCTTTCAGTGTTTTACTTGTTAAGAGTACAGGCTTAGAAGACGACACTTGAATGTACTGGTGAAAGCAATTTTGAGAAATTATTGCATTTAATGGCGCTCGTACCAAATCTACCAGAAGAACATGCAGTGCCTCGAGAAACCTTTCGAGCAACATTGGTGAAAATGCAGACCCCTGTTGGACGTCGTACTACTAGTTGTGGACGTGGTACGTGCTGGTTGCTTGTCTCAATTGGATTAAAGTATAATACATTCCTTCTTGTATCTTTGTGCTTTTATAGTGGGGAGAAGGAATGTATCTGTCCCTAATTCACTGCGTTCTCTCTATAGCAAGACAAATCTTGCCTGTAATTGGCAAATGTGCATATATTTTATGTAAGAAATTGAGTTTTTAGTTGCAAAGGATGTAAGACCTTCACAAGTAATAAATCTGCAATTGTCTTTTTACTGGCACCAAAGTACTCCATTGTAGCACTTGACTCCCTCAGGGTAGCGAAGCAGAGCAATCCAAGGCCTGCTCTGGGGAGTTGGTGTTGGCTAGCAATCCCAATTCGCTAGTACGAAACAACACTCAACAAATTATTGTCCAGGCAGTGCTTTTGAAAAGGAAAAGTACTTTTATTACTCACATACTACTATATAATTAAATTACAAATATGTACATTAGGTAGATGATAATACCTCTGGTGACACCCTCATTTCATATTATACCCCTAGTGCAGTGGTTCCCAAACTGTGCGCCGTGGCACCCCGGTGCGCCACCAGAACTTGCCAGGGGCGCCACGCACTTCTTGGGAACGTGTGAAAGGAAGCAGTTCTAAAACAGGTTAGTTGCATATTTGAAATGTGCACTTGCGGCCCGAGTAAACATGTCTTGCGGGGGAGTTTCGGAAGTGGCACCTGTCAGCCTCTGGAATGTTTTGGACCAGCGTATGACGTGTTGCAGGGCAGGCGCAAACAATCATGACCATGATGCTGAGCGTTATTGCTGCTCGTGCTCTGCAGTGACTCTAGTAATGGCGTCTACCAGGAAAATCGGGTAATCGTTATAGAAGTGAGATTGTTTAATTACAACTTTTTGTATATTTACCAGCTTAGCTAATGTCTTCATCGCCCATTCACTCCCACACGTGTCCTTCATGTGCATCCGAAGA
Organism: Calotriton arnoldi; assembly: GCA_963921515.1. Lineage (NCBI taxonomy): Eukaryota > Metazoa > Chordata > Amphibia > Caudata > Salamandridae > Calotriton > Calotriton arnoldi. The sequence goes on along the minus strand of CAWUFW010002548.1, from coordinate 385,986 downwards.
CATCCAGTGAGCGAAGGTGACTCGTGTGCAAAGAATGTCGAATGCAAGGAAAGAGAGGCCTTGGAAGAGGGGCGCAGTTGCAAATTCTTATGAAACTTTCCTCTGAATACACAATAATAATATCCTATTCATGTGTGCTGCTGATTTGCAGATCACTGAACGCAGTGCGGTTCATTCAGGTTCATGGCATGCAGTCCCCCCTTGAAACCGAGCACTGGACCTGCCACTTTCTGCCAAGAAAGAAACAACACACAATTAAATATTAATTAACTCCCTGCTCTGATAACAGCCAGAGAATAGCGCCCATTTTCTATCGTCTGGATCCAGTAATCAGCTCAACAATAAAATAAAATAAACTAAAATTATGGTGGTGCTTAGCAGATAGGGAAGTACATCACATGTGTACTGTATATTCTTTTCATTTGCGCACGAAAACCCTTTTAATTCAAGACATTTGGGTAACATTTCCAAGCCCTTGCAGCTGTTTCTCTGTTGCACTTGGAAGCTAAGAGCGCTTCGAGAAGCCTTGAGCTGGCATGGCTGAGAAATTAGAGATATTTTCCTAACCAAAACTATTGGGGTTTTATCACGCTCAGCTGTGAGTGTTCGTGAAGGTATGGGGGTGTTTGAGATGACACTATGTTGTGTGCGTTATCTTTCCTGCCAATACAAACAAAATACCACGTCGTCAGTTGGCTTATCTTCAAAAATTAAGACAACAACCTTCTTATGCTCCCTCCCCACTCTTTCAAATATTCACCACTCTGTAAAACTTTTGGAACGTGGTAGCACTCGTGTGCTCATAAACACCTACTCATCTAAAGTAAAATACGCTTACACGTGTGACTCACGAATCAGCACGAGTCCTTTTGGAGGTGGGTTCACAGCACTGATGGCTCCACTGTTCATACTGGGAATGTTCGTGACCAAGGCCTGCTCCAGTGTCAGCTACAGGACTCAACAGACAGCAGCACTTTGCATGAAGGTGCTTACTTTAATTATTTGTCACTTATCAACACAGCTCGAGAATACATTTAAAAGTGATCTCAAATTATATTTGCTGTTTGAAGCATGTACAGATCATAAGGGCTATAAAAATACCAACTTTGGGTGGTGTTGTTTATTTTTGGACCAGCTGGGACTTAAAAATACCGGTGGTGCTGGTAGAAAACTGGTCAGGTGGCAACCCTAACTGGCTCGTTTATTTACTGTTGGGGTTTTTGTGTACATGTCACTTTAGCACAGTCTGTCTGTGATGCAGAACCCCCCTGTGTTTTTTGAACAACCATTGCATGTCTTCGTAAGCAAGTGACCAACCACCGGACAAAAGAGGAGAATAATGGAAGTACTCCAGAGGCCGGGCTTACATCCCCGCCACCCAAAAAATAAAATGACATAATGGGGAGCCGCGGACAACTGCCAATAGATAAAGGGAGCCACGGGTCGAAAAGGTTTGGGAACCACTGCCCTAGTGGGTCCTGAACCCCACAGTCATAATACATTCAATACCAGATGCAACATCACAGTTTAAGTAAGGGGTGTCATTGTCTATAAGGCAGGCAAACTGGCTTTGTTTGGGTGTCACCACATCAGAAAAAAAAAACACGTCATGTTTCAACCTTATAACACCATTGAAATCAGTAAACACAGTATTAATCATATATTGCTTTCATTAAAATGACAAACATTCACTGTTCAAGATCAATATTGTCGATAAAGCATATTGGTTTAAAAAACGAGTTTCAGAGGCTTTCTTAACAATCTACAGACCAGAAAACCACGGGATCCCCGCACTCCAGAGCCCAAGATCCGAAGCTCCAGCTCTGGGAGTGCTTGAAACAAAGGAATACCTCCCGCTCCTACAGCCCCCACAACACATCTGGAAAGCATTGGTGGTGCCTCTGTCCCTCCTTGGGGCACCACAAGAAGAAAACTAAGCAAAATTAAACCCACAAGGGGCAATATAGGGCGCGCCAGGCCAGGCAAAGTCAATGTTAATGAGAGGGTTCACCCACTCCCCAGAAAGGCCTAGCAGCTTCGCACAGCACTCTTTGATCTTTGCATTTAGTGGTCAGGTCTGACTGGGGGTACCCGACTCATGGGATCGTTAGAAGCCATGGGGGAGCCCCAAGTCCTGTGCCACCCTTCCAGCTCATCCTCCGGGGCTGCATGGGAACAGGCAACATTTCTTTTGGCTGTACAGTTTTTGCTGCCTGCGAGGAGGGCAGCAGAAGGCTATGTGACCAAGGAGGACAGGCAATGCACACATCCGTAAGGGGCAGCTGCCCTGGGAGATGGGGTCCTGGGGTAGTTTTTCCTTTTGTGGCCTCTGGGTATGTGGTCCCTGAGGCCAGAAGTTGACTCAAGGAGGGTGACTCCATGCATTCCCCTCTCCTCAGGAAATAATTAAATAAGAAGGTACACTGACGTCCAGGCCCTGGCCCACTCCAGGGATACTTTAAGAAATAGCCATGGAGCGCCATATACTAGGTTTTCGTGTTTTCTTCTCTTTTACAAGGCCAATCTGTTAAGCAGCTTATCTCTGGCACCATAGAGCTGATTTTCTTCATCCTTGGCTTGCTTTGTTCTTGGTCGGCAGCCTTAGCCTTCAAGAACTTCTGTGCCATTCTCCTGCTAACGGGTCATCTTTCACATCTCCTACACAAAAAGCCGGCAAAAACCCTCATTGCTGCGCTCCCCAAGCCCCAAGAAGGGCACCTAGGTGACAGTGGAAACGACGGCCAGTCCACAGACGTCCTAGGGGAATCGTCCAAGATCCTCCAGTAGGTCCATCCCCCCAAATGTTCCTGAGGGGCCACACAGGGACCAGCACCACTGGCCCTGGAGAGACCCATCCTAGTCCTGGGGTGTCAGCTGGAGACAAAGTCCTTAGTCCATCCTTGCTGGGCATCAGGTGGCTTCTCCTTCCAGTAGGGCATCCTTTTGCCATCGTTGCTCCAGATCCAGGGTCTTCTGAACTGTCTCTACCTTGTGCAGGGGTTTTAAAGTGGGGTGGAACGTTTTGGGGGCTAGGCACCCCTGGTCTATCCTTGGAGGTCACATCATACCTTCTGGGACAATCTAAAATGGTGACTTCAAGTTGTCTCTGGTAAGAGCGCCTCTGCAAGCCTCATCTACTCTCCTTGATGACACAGCTGCCTGATCCCTTCCCACCAAAACTTCAAAGGCAGTTCCCTCCTGTGTTGGCTTCAGAGGTCTGGGTTTCCTCCTTTCTGCCAGTGGGCCTTGGCTGTCACAACCCAGGTGCTGTGCGACAATCTAATTAATAGGCAGATTTTCTCCCTACCCCTTTCTTTCCTAGTAATTGTGTTAAGCACTGTTGTGTTCTTCCACCGCCTCCTATTGTTCGCATATTTATAATCTGGTTTCATCCCGAACCTACATTCTAATGACAGAACCTCAAGATGATGCTCCTCCGCACCTAAGTGTGCTCTTTGCAAAGTCCTCTGCAGCTCTTTATGGGTAGGTTAATTTTTTTATGGTTACACACAAATCACTGCAAAAGACGTTCCAGGCTTCATGCTGAAAGAAATTAATGAATCAGCGCACTCAGGTTTACGACCTCAAATTCGTGTAGATTTAATGATGTCAGAAATTCACAAAATTGTTCCAGAGTACACTTCCGACCCTACGTCACTTACAGCTTTTCAGGTTTTATTTTCTTCATTTATTTATTTTTGTTATTTTTAATAGCGTGGACATGGCCCTTCGGTATCAGAGTGCTGTACAATAAAGCAGAACGTATCAATAACAAATCGGAAATATACATATACATTTAAAGTAGAGAGAACACCAGGTTAGCCTCCGCTTGTGGTAGAGCGCTTCACACGTATTAATTGTAAAACATAGCAGTGGCAGGCAGGCGGTACAGTACCACAAGCAGGACAACAATTGTTCTTGCTAGTTGAGGTTAGTCTACACTTGACAGCAACGTAGGGGGTAGGAGGAGGTTAAGCTAGGTGTTGTTCAAAGAGAAGTTATTTTTTTAACATGACATGATATGTGGTCAGGCAGAGGCTCATCGAGAGAGAGCTCCATAATTTTGTGTGGCGCTTCCGGAGAGAGATTGGCTCATGTATCACTTGTGCTTGAAGGAGGAGCAATTTAGTGTTTTGTGAGTCTTGGCCGACCCCTGAGAATTTCAGTTTCTCTGAGAGGTACAAGGTAAAGAGGAGTGCAGAGCTTTATGAGTGATGCAGGCAGTTTTAAATTGAGCTCTGGCTTCTATGGGAAGCCACTGAATTGAGCATAGAAATGAAGAGAAATTTCTTGTGTCCTATCATGAAGCGAGCTGCCGCATGTAGGACTGCTCTGAGAGGACCTAAGAGAACTTTGGGAATGCCGGAAAGGTGTGAAATTCCATAGTCAAGTGTGCAGAGCACAAGTGCCTGGACAACAGATTTACGGTTGTGTGTAGAGATGAGGCTCTTGATTCCCCAAAGAAGCCCTAGCAGGAGGAGATATGGTTCTGGAGGTTCAGATATCTGTCAAGCGCGAATCCCAGAGATTTGGCATTCTGAATGATGGAAGGGCAGCTGTCCATGTCAGAGAGGAGATCCATCTAGTCTTTGGTCGGCAGATTAGCTTCCCTGGAGAGATGAGAAGAAAATCTGCTTTCGCTGGGTTTAGTTTTAGGTGGTAGTTAGCCATCCAAGTTTGAATTCTATTCAGAACAGTTGGATAAGTGGGTACAGTCTTCCGGGCATTAAACCTTCAGGTAGATTTGGGTGTCATCTGCAAATAGGTGGAAGAGGACTCCTGAGTTCCTGAAGATTATACAGAGGGGTTCTTGGTAGAGATTGAAAGGGTTTGGGGAGAGAATTGAACATTGTGATACCCCTTGTTTCAGGCTGTCTGGTTTGAGATGGCTTTTCCAATTTTTACAATTTAAAAGTGGTTAGTTAGGTAAGAAGTGAACCATTTAAGGATGACACCATCAATACCCATTCGATGCTTCAGGGTGTCTAGCAGCGTCTGGTGGTTGACTGTGTTAAATGCTGTGGAGAGGCTGAGGAGCACAAGTAGACAGGAACTGCCCGTGTCTAAGATGTTTAGTGCCTTTTCCACAATATGCAGAATTGCAGTCTCGTGCCCTGACAGAATCCACATTGAAGAGAGTGAGGAGGTTGTTGACCTGGATGTTGAATGATAGTTGGGAGGCTATGCAACTTTTAATCACCTTGCCTAGGAGAGGCAGGTTGGATACTGGGTGGATGTTGTTGAAGTTATTGGGTTCCACACATTGTTTTCGTAGGAAAAAAGAAATGTGACCTCTTTTAAACAGTATGGGAACAAGGCCTGATCCAGTGATGAGTTAACCAGGGTTGTCCAACTGGGGAGAAGCCGTTTGGCTAGGGATTTACTGGTAGAGCCTGGATTAGCATCTCACTAAGATGGTTTCCCCTTTGATATTTGAGTTTGTAGTAAATCTGCCTCAGAGATTGGGGAGAAAGAGGACCGTGGCCTTGTAAGGCAGTACCTATTTGATTATGTTGTTGACTTTGGACGTAAGGGAGATGTTAATATCTACGCAGTTATTGCAATGGATCTCCAATTCCTTAAATGGGGTTTTGGAGGGAGGGTTGATGGCTTGATTAATTACCTCAAATAATTTTTTCTGTCTATTCTTGGCCATATCGAGAAGGGATCTGATATGTGATGCCGTGGCTATAGAGATGTAGCCTTTGTATTTTTTTTTCTCACAATACGTAGCTTTATTAGATTTAATGGTGAGGGTGCTCGCTGCCAGTCTATCTACAATTTTCGGATGTTTTTCCTTTCTTCGTAGAGGGCTTTGGAGCACTAGGGGTTGGGTCTACTGTATTTGTTCTTGACAGGCGCAAATTCCTCCATCAAGGAGTCCATGCAAACGTTGAAATTGTCTGTGGCCTCACAGATGTCAAACTGAGGCACTATCAATGTGAGGTTTGATAGGGCTAGATTGGTCAGTTTCACTATCAATGTTACTGGTATGCCTGAACCAGATTTTGTCTTTTTTCGGTTGACAAAAGGTTTTCTTGTTTAAGAAAGACACTTTGAAGGGAATCTGTAGGTGATCCGACCAATCAACCAGGATGGGGGTCACTGGTCGAAAGGACAGGTGATCTGGAGATGATCAGGTCGAGAGTGGCGCTTTTACAGTGTGTAAAAAGTTGCAAAGTGGTCCAGTGGTTTATTTCCTTCAGTGACCCAATGGAGGTTTAAGTCACTGAGAAAGATAAAGTTGTCAGGGCTGATTAATTGTGCTGAAAAGAATTCCATGCAATCTTCAATAAAGGTGTTGGTTTGACTGGGAGGACGGTAGATCATTGTGAGATGTCAGGCCCCTTTGACCCTTCCCTTACCTGTAGTCTGCCACGCCGACCTCGCCATGAGCGCCATCAATGTCTGGAACCCTGTCAAAAGAAGAAGGAAAGGGTTAATACATTGAAATTGGCACCAGCGAAGACACTAAAGGAAAGCTGTTTCTTAAAACAGGAAAGTGGGGCCGCATCACGGATGGACCACTCGGAAGGAGACTTGCGGGACGAAAAAGAGGCTTCAGGACCGAAAGAGAAGTCAAGCAGGACAGAAGAGAAGACAGGAGATGGAGAGAGTGAATCGGAACTCGTGGGGAGAAGTTCCAGCTGGGACATGTTGGAGCAAAGGAAGGGACGGCAGAGAAGGACGCATTGGGAAGACGATGTCCTCATGGAGAAGGCACTGGATGGAGAATTGGAATCTGCCCTGGAATACGAGGAAGAGGAGGAGAGTCGCGAGACCTGGTGCGAGGACTGGTGGTCTGCCCCGGCGGACGCTGGAGAGGTTTTCACAATATTCACCTAACGCATGATTTTTCGCTTTACACTACAAATCACAGAAGTCACTAGGTGTCACAGGAATATTGAGAGAGTGGCTCTCATGCAGCCACTCTCAGGTAATTGACCTGGAATATGTTGTGATTGCTATAGCGCGAGGAAGATAATAAAGTTATCTTCTTCCTGTTGAACCTGTGGAAGAGAGGAACCATTGGTACTGTAAACCCCCCCAAAAATACCAAGGTAAACCCACTAAATCTGATTGGAGGAGTATAGTCCTTGGGAGGAGGCAGAGAGGTTATCCGTCCTTCCTCTTATTTTGTTTTCAGATCTTTCTTTTGATTCTCTTTGCACATCCCTTTTTCCGTGTTGGGCACAACAGGGTATGGTGACAGGTTGTCATTTCCTTATCCTGTCTACATACTTACTGCTGTTTTCTTTCTCCGAGATCCCAGGTCCCTCACCACTCACAGACGACCTACAAAAGAGAAAGACAAGAATATTAACCATAATCAACCCCTGGAAAAGCAATAGCCATATAATTTGTGTTCTACACATCAAGATTGTAATAAAAGACATCATTGCTAAGCAAACCCGGCCTCCTTGTTTATACATCCGCCCTAGCCTCTTACAGTCCCATTTAACATGTGTTTAGACAAAGCTTGTGAGATGAATTCCAGTGATAAACACTCAAAGGATTGAAATTGGGTGTTGGAGAGTGGTCTGCAGCTCAGAGACCTTGCTTGCCTTCCTGGTCACTTCTCAGAATGGAGTCGATGGGATGTAGTAGGAGTGGAAGAACACTGTCTGTGGTATCGTTCACCCAGGTTTTGGTGAGGAGCAGACTTAATTTATGAATTTTTTTGTGAATATGTATACACGTATATTATTGCATAGTAAATTATTTTTCTTTTTTTGTTCTGTGGGGAAAATACTTTGTCCTCTGAAGAAAATCCATCGCCAACACCCCTCCAATTTTAAAGTGTTGTTACATTCTCTTTCCCACTCTTGAAAAGGATCTACTCCCAGTGGCGGATGGCTATCTTTAAACGTGGTGGGGCATAACAGCTGCCCCATATTTGAAGGTGCGAAAGAGCAAACAAAGCGAGCTTGTCTATTTTAGGGTGGTCGAAGAGGGACTCTCCCCCTCCCCTGAGAATATTTAGAAAAAATTGGGTCTAGTAGAGTATTGTCATGTAGTTCCTACCAATCCGTAGGATCTGTGCATTGTTTGGACAACATAAACTAGGGGTTTGGTGCCCAGACTGATTCCTGACACCCCCACAGGATATGTTGGCCTACAGACCATCTAGCTCACAGTGCCACCATAAGCCCCCTAACCTACCAGGGAGCGAATGGTTTCTGGCGAGCACTGAACATGACAACCCTGACCCCTCAGGGATTGTGGAAACAGTACAGAACCTTTCGCTCAATCACTCGTGCTCCCTTATTCTCAGAAAAGAATACAGAGAATACACAGTAGGCTGTTTTCAATAAATTTATTGAACCAACGTTATTCTTGCATAAAATATGTGTGCTGCAATGATTAATAAACAGAAGTAGATAAACGTGATTACAAGCACCAAAACTGTAAATAGTAGATATAGTTCTACCATAGTGCTAAAACAATGTATATATGTAGGCATATAAAACAAGTGATGCGGCAACAAATGATGGAGAGAATGCTGAATGAATCAAACATTCACCCCCAGTCAAGTGATGTGGGTTAAATCCATCCTTCTTTCTCACTACGCCACCCCAGTTTGGACCCAGCCATATGCAAATCAGTCTTAACCCTGTTCCTCATGGGAACAGTCCAGCCCAAACTGCCAAGCCGGGTCCTCCCTGGACCGGAAACAAGCATCCTGGAACCTGTTTCGGGGTAACACCCCTCATCAGCCAGGCTAGTTTGAATCCAGTGGCACGGTGAGCAAGTGACCCACGTCTGGGCATACCCATCCCACTAGGGGTGAAAAATGATGCAGCAACAAATGATGGACGGAATGCTGAATGAATCAAACATTCACCCCCAGTCAAGAAATCTGGGTTAAATCCATCGTTCTTTTGCTCACTATGCCATCCAAGCTTGGACCCAGCCCAATGCAAACCAGTCTTGACCCTTTTCCTCATGGTAACAGTCCAGCCTGAACTGCCAAGCCGGGTCCTCCTTGGACCGGAAACAAGCATCCTGGGACCGGTTTCGGGGTAACACCCCTCATCAGCCAGGCTAGCTTGAATCCAGTGGCACAGTGAGCAAGGGACCCACATCTGGGCATACCCATTCCACTTAGAACGAAAAGTGATGCGGCAACAAATGATGGACGGAATGCTGAATGAATAAAACATTCACCCCCAGTCAAGAGATCTGGGTTAAATCAATCGTTCTTTTGCTCACTACGCCACCCCAGTTTGGACCCAGCCCTATGCAAATCAGTCTTGACCCAGTTCCTCATGGGAACAGTCCAGCCCGAACTGCCAAGCCGGATCCTCCCTGGACTGGAAACAAGCATCCTGGGACCGGTTTCGGGGTAACACCCCTCATCAGCCAGGCTAGCTTGAATCCTGAGGCAGAGTGAGCAACGGTGACAGATAACAGCGTTTTCAGTAGAAAGCAATTCTGTTCACAAGAATAACTTTACAGGAAAATGTCTGAATTAAAAAAATGAAAAAGGGCAGGATATTAAAGCAACTCAGCATGGAACAAGCAGAAGAGAAGCTAAGGTAAGGTATGCAACCCATTCCTATCTCTACATGCCAAAGTGGCAGGTTTCCTCGCAGCTCAGTGTTCTGCCTAGAAAATAATTTTTCTTCACATTTTAATTCTGTTGAGAAATGATGAATACAACACAGAAATAATTTGCTAACTTGCATTTAGTGGAGTGTACCTTGTCACCTGCTGCCCTCGTCTCTAGCTTGTATTTTTACATCTACCCTGATTGGCTTTCCTCCATAACAGCCTGGCAGAAGCAGTATGAAAATCGGCGCTTTCATCAGCTATGAGTTCCAGATGAACTTTTTTGATTTGATCCTTCAAACAAAAACTTGTGCAACCATCAGCCTTCTTTCGTGAACACAATGGTTTTAGGTGCCTTGCTAAAGTTCAATATTTGAGCACCACTCACTTTTGCCAAATCTCTCATTGAGTGGCCTGCCGCCAGGCAGCCTGATTACAAAAGCCAGTGCTTCCATACTCTATGCAGCAGAGCACCCAGTGCTGAGATGACTCCACAGGGACCCCTCCTCTTCCTTTTCTTGTTCTGGAGCACAGCTGAGGGTGGGAAGCTCTTGGTGGAGCCTCAAGATGGAAGCCACTGGCTCAGCATCAAAGCGATAGTGGAGGAGCTTGGACAGCGTGGCAATGAGATTGTGGTTATAATTCCTGAGATCACTTTTCTCATCCAGCCTTCTCAACATTACACGCTGAAGACCTACCCAGTGCTGTACACACAGGAGCATCTCAATGATCGATATAAAGTCCTTGGTACGTTCAATTTTGATGAGCCGTCTCTCATAGAGCAGTTCTTGGATGGTGCAAAGGAATATAACGTGTTAGTGTACCATGTCAGTCTTCTGTTCCAGCGCTGCATGAGTCTCTTACAAAATAAGGATATGATCAGGTACCTGGAAGAGAGCCACTTCGATGCCCTGTTGACAGATCTAGCCTTACCCTGTGGGGTAATTCTTGCTGATCGGCTCAAGCTCCCACTTGTGCAAGTCTTTCGTGGTTACCCTTGCAGCGTAGAGCACAAAGTCTCTTACTCCCCCAGTCCACCTTCCTATGTCCCAAGATGTTACACCTCCCACTCTGACCACATGAACTTTGGAGAGCGGGTTCGTAACTTCATCGCTAGCTATCTTGAGCGCTTGGCTTTACAGAGCTTCCATGGCCAATATGAGCGCCTCGCTGAAGAGGTCCTACATAAGGAGGTGGATATTATGGATCTCATCGGCCGCGCCTCGATCTGGCTGGTGAGGTATGACTTTGTGTTTGAGTACCCACGACCGGCGATGCCCAACATAGTCTTCATTGGAGGTCTAAACTGCAAACAGAGGAAGACGCTGAATGAGGTACATCGCTTGAGTTACTTGGATGTGGGATTCTTGGGATCTGTACAGTGATTACATTTATGAGTTCTCAAAGGTCAATAAGTAATCAGTGAGAATCTCCTGGGCTTCTAGTTTAACATGTTTGAATTGAGAACCAGTAGTGATGGATGGCTGGAGGAGAGAATGCCATTTGTAAAGTTCTTCATATCGAATGAGGTATTAAAATGGTAAACTTTGCTTCATCTTGCCACTGTGAAATCAATCTTCCCAGCCCTATGTAGATCTGATGGGAATGATTCTCTCAGTCAGGGCTCATGCACAGCTGAATACACTTGAACAGTCTTACTGCAGCGCTTTGAAATTACTGCTTTTTTCAATTAGATCTTTTTGACAGGCCCATTACAAAGCTACTGCATTAAATAATGTTAATTCCAATAGTAGTTCTTGCGATAGTGATTCTTTGTCTCTCTAGCAGTAGAGATTCGATATTTTGTCATCATCCTAGGGTATTTCTACTAACTTTGATATTGCAGTAAAGATACCTTTCATTTGGCTGACAAACCATCAAAGGTAAGCACAACAAAGCTATCATGGTCTCGCTTTTAAGAGCACATTGATCCCTTATTCAGGACTAAAACTTTGCCAAGTTTTTGTGCGCTGATGTGTAGAGAATTCAGTTCTTCTTCCGAGGTAAACCCCAAACCCAATGGCCCAGAAGGAGTTTGGCTTTCCTCAAACATTGCCTGAATTGAATTTCACAGGATAAAAGTATACTACATCCTTGTTGTATCTTTGTGTTTTATAGGGAGGTGGGAGGGTGGGAGGGTAGGGAATGCGATTAGAGGCCTTAATATATCTTTTCCTACTTTGCTACTTTCCCTCTACAGCAAGACAAACCTGACTTTCATGCCTGGAATTTGGAAATATATAAACAGTTTACTTAATAAAATACACACTCTCAAATTTTGGAAGGTACCTCTTTTATTGGTCAGATTATACAGGTGAAACAGTTATATTAATTTTAAATATGCTCCATCGTCCTACCTCCCAGTTCAAGAGACAGCTTTTGTTATAGATCAAAGCGTATCAGACATCAGAGCTGGCTGGTTTGCTAATGACATCGTGAGGACATTCGTAAAACTTCCCTGGGAATGCATTCTGGCCATTGCTTACCATTGGCTTTGTGGTTTGTAACTCACATTTGCTTGCCTTCTATTTGCTGGTTCTATTTGTTTTAGGCTGTCCAGCTTGAGTTCGTCACTTCTGTTGCCCAAAACCTGTTTACTGTATTCTTCCACCAGTACTGGATTTCTGTCAACAGGCCTTTACATCTTTTTCTTACCTTTTCACATTGGCTATGCATTCAAAAACAGAGGACACATGTCAGGTTCTGTCTTCGAGGGAGCTTGGTGTTTCCTTTCCTTTCTCTGACTTCAAAGTTATTGGATATTTATGTGACAATCATGCTTGCTACTGAGGTTGTCCTTAAAAAAAGGCTGTACATGTTATTTATTTTTCTAGCACACAACATTTAAAAGTCTGTAAATGAACTGTGCAGATATTTCAGAATATATAAGAATTAGAAAGGCACAAATAAAGCCCATTTTTGATAGTTCTAAAGTGTGGTGGAAACAAATATTTTAACACGATCATAAAATCAATACACTTGGTGATGATATTTCCACACAATATCGTTTGTGTGCTGTATACTTTTATCAATAAAACTGTATGTCTGTGCAAATGTACCACTCCACTCTACTCTGCACCACCCCACACCACTGGAGTCTACTCTACACCACTCCACACTATGCCACTTCACTCCACACTGCGTCACTGCTCTCTACTCTGTACCACTCCACTTTACTCCACTTCATTCCATGCCTCTCTGCTGTACAACTCTGTCAATGCATTCTATCCCACACTACTCTACTGTGCACTGCACTCTTCAGCACTGCACTTTTCATCACTGCACTCTACACCACTCCACTCTGCGCCACTCTACTGTGCAACACTGCACTCTCTGCCACTGCACTCTACTCTGTACCACTACACTCTACGACAGTGCACTCTACGCCACTCTACACTTTATGCCACTCTACACCACTGTACTCTATTGTGCACCACTTCACTTTATTCTGAAACGATCTACTCTACGCCACTGCACTCAGTGCCACTGCATTTAGTGCCACTGCACTCAGTGCCACTCCACTCTACTGTGCACCTCTCCACTCTACTCTGCGCCATTCCAATGTACTCTGTGCCACTGCACTCTACTCTAAACCACTGCACTCTACACCAGTGCACTCCACACACTTTAGTCAAACTCAATGGACTCTACACCACTGCACTCTATGTCACCGCACTCTTCACCATTGCACTACATACCACTTTACTCAAAACCAATGCACACTACGCCAATCTACTCTCCACCACTGCACTCACTGCCGCTATACTGTACTCAGCAACACTTTATGCTACTCCATTATACGCCACTGCTTTCTGCGCGATTGTACTCTATGCCACTCTATTCTACTCTGGACCACTGCTCTCTACACTACTCCACTCTGCACCACTCTACGCCACTGCCCTCCACACCAATACACTCTACACCACTCCACTATACCACAATGCACTCTACAATAGTCTACTCTGTAACACTGCACTCACTGCCACACTACGCCACTGCACTCCACACCAATGCACTCTACACCACCCTACTATACCACACTGCACTCTACAATAGTCTACTGTGTAACACTGCACTCTCTGCCACTCTACGCCACTGCATGCTACTCTATGCAAATGTACTCTACACCAATGCACTCTACACCACTACACTCTGCATCACTCACCTCAGCGCTACTGCACTCTACTGTGCACCACTTCACTCTACTCTGCACCACTCTACTCTATGCCACTCTACTCTGCAAAACTGCACTCTACACCACTGAACTCTACGCCACTCTTCCCAGCACCATTGAACTGTATGCCACTGCACTCTACTCTGCACCACTCTACTCTTCGCCACTCTACTGCACTCTACACCAATGCATTGTACACCACTACACTCAACTCCACTCTGCATCGCTCCACTCTATGCCACTGCACTCTATTCTACTCTGCATCACTGCACTCTACTCTGTAACAATCTACTCTATGCAACTGTATTCCACTCTGTACCATTCCATTCTATGCCACTCCACTTTGTTCTATGCTGCTGCTCTCTATGCCAATGCACTCTACACCACTATACCCAAAGCTAATACATTCTACGCCACTGTACTCTATGCCAGTTTACTCTGCACCACTGCACCCCTCTATACTCTACTCTGTAATGCTCTATGCCACTCTACACTACACCATTACACTCTACGCCACTGCACTCTACACCAAGGTACTCTATGCCACTTTACTCTACAACACTACTCTGCACCACTGCACTCTCCACCACTGAACTCTCCGCCACTGTAATCTTCACCATTCTATCTGGGCCACTGCACTCTACTCTGCACACTCTGCTCGATGCCACTCTGCTGCACACTATGCCAATGCACTCTACGCCACTCCAATCTACTGTGCACCATTGCACCCTATGACAGTGCACTCTACGCCACTTCACTCTAGGCCTTTCTACTCTACTCTGCACAGCTCTACACTATGCCAGTGCACTCTGCTCCACTCTAATCTACTGTGCACCACTGCACTCTTTGCCAGTGCGCTCTAAACTACTCCAGTCTAGGCCACTCCACTTTACTCTGCACGTCTCCACTCTATGCCACGCCACTCCACTCTATGCCACTCTATTCTGCAACACTGCACTCCATGCCACTGCACTCTACCCTGCACCCTATCCTGCACCACTCCACGCTACGCCACTTCACTCTACTCTAAAACAATCTACTCCACGCCACTGCACTTTACGCCACTCTACTCCACACTATGCCTCTCTATCTATGGCACTCTACACCACTGTACTCTACCCCGCACCCCTCCACTTTATTGTGAAACAATCTACTCTACGCCACTCCACTCAGCGCTACTGCATTTGGCAGCACTGTACTCTGCCCACTGCACTTTACTCTGCACCACTGCACTCTACTCTGCACCACTGCACTCTATACCAATGCATCCACACCACTTTACTCAAAACCAATGTACTCAATGCCACTATACTCTACTCTGCAACACTTTACGCTCCTCCACTATACGCCACTGCTCTCTGCACCATTGTACTCTACGTCACTGCACTCTACACTACTCAATTCTACTCTGCACCACTGCTCTCTACGCCACTCTACTTTGCACCACTCTACGCCACTTCACTCCACGCCAATGCACTCTGTGCCACTCTACTATACCACACTGCACTCTACGATAGTCTACTCTTTAACCCTGCCCTCTCTGCCACTCTACACCACTGCACTCCACTCTGTACCACTGTACTGTACGCCAGTGCACTCTACACCACTACACTCTATGCCACTACAATCTGCACCACTCCCCTCTACACTACTGCACTTTACCCTGCACCACTCCACTCTACTGTGCACCACTCTATGCCACTTCACTCTATGCCACTCTACTCTCCAACACTGCACTCTCCGCCACCGAACTCTCCGCCACTCTTCTCTGCACCACTGTACTCTACTCTGCGCCATTCCACTGTACTCTGCGCCACTGCACTGTACTCTGCACCACTGCACTCTATGTCACTGCACTCTTCACCATTGCACTCCACACCACTTTACTCAAAACCAATGCACACTACACCAATCTACTCTCCACCACTGCACTCACTGCCGCTATACTGTACTCAGCAACACTTTACGCTACTCCATTATACGCCACTGCTTTCTGCGCCATTGTACTCTATGTTACTGCACTCTATGCCACTCTATTCTACTCTGGACCACTGCTCTCTACGCCACCCCACTCTGCACCACTCTACGCCACTGCCCTCCACACCAATGCACTCTACACCACTCCACTATACCACACTACACTCTACGATAGTCTACTCTGTAACACTGCACTCTCTGCCTCTCTACGCCACTGCACGCTACTCTATGTCAATGTACTCCACACAAATGCACTTTACACCACTACACTCTGCATCACTCCCCTCTACGCTACTGCACTCTACTGTGCACCACTCCACTCTACACCACTCCACTCTATGCCACTCTACTCTGCAACACTGCACTCTACACCACTGAACTCTACGCCACTCTTCTCAGCACCATTGCACTCTATGCCACTGCACTCTACTCTGCACCACTCCACTCTTCGCCACTCTACTGCACTCTACACCAATGTATTGTACCCCATTACACTCTAATCCACTCTGCATTGCTCCACTCTATGCCACTGCACTCTATTCTACTCTGCATCACTGCACTCTACTCTGAAACAATCTACTCTATGCCACTGTATTCCACTCTGTACCATTCCACTCTATGCCACTCCACGCCATTTTGTTCTACACTGCTGCACTCTATGCCAATGCACTCTACACCACTATACCCAAAGCTAATACATTCTACGCCACTGTACTCTATCCCAGTTTACTCTGCACCACTGCACTGTACCCCTTTATACTCTACTCTGTAACGCTGTATGCCACTCTACATTACACCATTACACTCTACGCCACTGCACTCTACACCAATGCACTCTATGCCACTCTACTCTACAACACTACTCTGCACCACTGCACTATCCACCACTGAACTCTACGCCACTCTAATCTGCACCATTCTATCTGCGCCACTGCACTCTATGCCACTGCACACTCTGCTCTATGCCACTCTGATGCACACTATGCCAATGCACTCTACGCCACTCTAATCCACTGTGCACCATTGCACCCTATGACAGTGCACTCTACACCACTTCACTCTAGGCCTCTCTACTCTACTCTGCACAACTCTACGCAATGCCAGTGCACTCTGTGCCACTCTAATCTACTGTGCACCACTGCACTCTAAACCTCTCCAGTCTAGGCCACTCCACTCTACTCTGCACGTCTCTACTCTATGCCACTCCACTCTATGCCACTCTATTCTGCAACACTGCACTCCATGCCACTGCACTCTACCCTGCACTCTATCCTGCACCACTCCAGGCTACGCCACTTCACTCTACTCTAAAACAATCTACTCCACGCCACTGCACTTTACGCCACTCTACTCCACACTATGCCACTCTCTCTATCTATGGCACTCTACACCACTGTACTCTACCGCGCACCACTCCACTTTATTCTGAAACAATCTACTCTATGCCACTCCACTCAGCGCCACTGGAATTGGCAGCACTGTACTCTGCCCACTGCACTCTACACCAATGCATCCACACCACTTTACTCAAAATCAATGTACTCAATGCCCTATACTCTACTCTGCAACACTTTATGCTCCTCCACTATACGCCACTGCTCTCTGCACCATTGTACTCTACGTCACTGCACTCTACACTACTCTATTCTACTCTGCACAACTGCTCTCTATGCCACCCTACTTTGCACCACTCTACGCCACGTCACTCCACGCCAATGCACTCTGTGCCACTCTACTATACCACACTGCACTCTACGATAATCTACTCTTTAACCCTGCCCTCTCTGCCACTGTACCCCACCTCACTCTACTCTGTACCACTCTACTGTATGCCAGTGCACTCTACACCACTACACTCTATGCCACTACAATCTGCACCACTCCCCTCTATACTACTGCACTCTACCCTGCACCACTCCACTCTACTGTGCACCACTCTACGCCACTTCACTCTATGCCACTCTACTCTCCAACACTGCACTCTCTGCCACTCTTCTCTGCACCACTGTACTCTACTCTGCGCCATTCCACTGAACTCTGCGCCACTGCACTCTACTCTGCACCACTGCACTCTATGTCACTGCACTCTTCACCATTGCACTCCACATCACTTTACTCAAAACCAATGCACACTACGCCAATCTACTCTCCACCACTGCACTCAATGCCGCTATACTGTACTCAGCAACACTTTACGCTACTCCATTATACGCCACTGCTTTCTGCGCCATTGTACTCTATGTTACTGCACTCTATGCCACTCTATTGTACTCTGGACCACTGCTCTCTATGCCACCCCACTTTGCACCACTCTACGCCACTGCCCTCCACACCAATGCACTCTACACCACTCCACTATACCACAATGCACTTTACGATAGTCTACTCTGTAACACTGCACTCTCTGCCACTGCACTCTACTCTGCACCACTATACTCTATGCCAATGCACTCTACACCATTCCACTCTGCATCACTCCCCTCTACGCTACTGCACTCTGCCCTGCACCACTCCACTCTACTCTGCACCACTCCACTCTACGCCATTTCACTCTACACCACTCTACTCTGCATCACTGCACTCTCGACACCACACTACACCAATGCACTGTACGCAACTACACTCTATGTCACTCTACTCTGCAAAGCTCCACTGCATGACACTGCACTCCGTGACACTGCACTCTACTCTGAAATGATCTTCTCTACACCACTCTATTCCACTCTGCACCATTCCACTCTATGCCATTCCACTCTACGCCCCTGCAAACTATCCTGCACCACTCCACACCACTCTATTCTACTTCATTGCGCTCTACGCCACTGCACTCAATGCCACTGCACTCTACACCACTTTACCTAAAACCAATACACTCTACACCACTGCACTCTATGCCAATCTACTTTGCACCACTGCGCTGTATGCCACTATAGTCTACTCTGCAACACTTTATGCCACTGGACACCATTGCACTCTACGTTACTTTACTCTGCATGACTCTACGCCACTGCACTTTACACCAATGCACTCTACGCCACTCTACTGTGCATCACTGCACTCCTCTCTGCACCACTCTACGCCACTCTACATCAATGCACTATATACCACTACACTCTACGCCACTCTACTCTGCATCGCTCCACTTTACGCCACTGCACTCTAAGCCAATCTGCTCTAAGCCACTCTAATCTACTCTGCATCACTGCACTCTACTGTGAAACAAGCTACTCTACGCCACTCTATTCCACTCTGCACCATTCCACTCTATGCCACTTCACTGTGTGCCACTGCAATCTTTCCTGTGCCGCTTCATGCCACTTTGTTTTACCACTCTGCACTCTACGACAATGCACTCTAAACCACTTTACTCAAAGCTAATACACTCTACGCCACTGCACTCTAATCGCTTACTCTGCACCACTGCACTGTACCAAACTATACTCTACTCTGCAACTCTCTACACCACTGCACTCTAACCCACTCTACTCTACACCATTTCACTCTACACCAATGCACTCTATGCCACTCTACTCTACACCACTGCACTCTACAACACGCCACTCTGAAACACTGCACTCTCCGCCATTCTAATCTGCACCACTGTATCTGCGCAACTGCACTCTACTCTGCACCACTCTACTCTACGCCACTCTGCTGCACTCTACGCCAATGCAATCTACGCCACTCTAATCTACTGTGCACCATTACACTCTATGATGGTTCACTCTACGCCTCTCTACTCTTCTCTGCACAACTCTACTCTATGCCCGTGTACTCTACGTCACTCTACTATGCACCACTGCACTCTTTGCCAGTGCGCACTACATCGCTCCTGTCTAGGCCACTCCACTCTACGATTCTCTACTCTATGCCACTCTGCTCTGCAACACTGCACTCCATGCCACTGCACTCTAGCCTGCACCCTGCCCTGCACCACTTCACTCTACTCTGAAACAATCTACTCCACGCCACTGCACTTTTCGCCACTCTACTCAACTCTGCGCCACTCCACTATATGCCACTGCACTCTACGCCACTCTACTCTACTCTACTTTATGCCACTTAGTTCTGTGCCACTGCTCTATGCCACTGAACTCTACCCTACACTATTCCACTCTACTATGTCCCACTCCACTCTACGCCACTTAACTCTACTCTGAAAAAATCTACTCTACACCACTGCAATTTACGCTGCTCCACTCCACTTTGCGCCACTCCACTCTACGGCACTGCACTCTACGCTGCGCCACTCTTTGCCATTCTACTCTGCACCACTCTACTCTGTTACTGCACTCTACGCCAACTACGCTACACCACGCTATTCTACACCACTGCACCCTTTGACACTGCATGCTATGCCATTGCACGCTATGTCACTCTACACCATTGTGCTCTACTTCACTGCACTCTACGCCATTCTATTTTACTCTACACCACTGTACTCTATGCCACTGCACTCTACACCACTCTACTCTGAAAGACTGCACTCTCCACCACTGAACTCAATGCCACTCTACTTCGCACCACTGCACTCTACACCACTGCATGCTACATCACTCTATACCGTCCGGTACACTAGATCACTTGATCACTGCACGCACAAGCTCTGTTTTTAATAATATTTGTAACCACTGCTTTTTAAAACGTATTTCTAAACGCTGTCCTGTCATCTGCCTGCTCTTACTCATCTTTGGGCAGCTCGTCATTCTTGTGGGCATTTCCTGCTTCCCGGTCCGCCACGAGCAGTTCTGTTCGATTGTTGAGGAGGGAAGCAGGCGCCTTAGGCTCTACCGGTCTCGGAGTGGGGAGAGGCAATCCCGGCAGGTAGCGTTCTAATGTTTCCACTAGACACTCCTACTTAAGGCCCATGTGCACGCGGACGCGCCGGTAGATAGTGGCGAGCGGTACACTTGATCACTGCACGCACAAGCTCTGTTTTAATAATATTTTTAACCACTGCTTTTTAAAACTTATTTCTAATCGCTGTCTTGTCATCTGCCTGCTCTTACTCATCTTTGAGCAGCTCGTCATTCTTGTGGGCATTTCCTGCTTCCCTTGTCCGCCACGAGCAGTTCTGCTCGATTGTTGCGGAGGGAAGCAGGCTCCTGAGGCTCTTCCGGTCTCGGAATAGGGAGGGGAGATCCCGGCAGGTAGCGTTCCAGTGTTTCCACTACACACTCCTACTTATGGCCCATGTGTACGCGGGCGCGCCGGTAGATAGTGCCGTCCGGTACACTTGATCACTTGATCCCTGCACGCACAAGCTCTGTTTTAATAATATTTTTAACCGCTGCTTTTTAGGTCTCGCCTGAGCTAGCGCATGAACTGCTCTGCGAGACATTTAGTAAGTGGGTTTTCAAAGTGCTACCCCACGCTTTTGCTGGCCTCCAGCTTGCGTTCACGATCGCGTGCACGCGCGCAGCCACCAGCTTTCAGCGCCCGATCAGGCGCCATCTGGCTTTCCTCTCGCTTGCTGTCTGAATGCTCCTCCGCCCCTCCCCTGCCGCGTCGCGTTAATTGGAAAAACATGCTGCTTTCACTTTCGCCGCAGCGGGCGCTCGCGCGCGCACCACTTTTGAAGCCGGGCTTGTCTTGTTTTTTAATGCAGCTAATACCCCTGCTGCGCCCTTGTGCCTTCAGAGGTACTTAATCTACCCATGTCAATCCCTTCCTCCCCCATGTGGATCCCCTACTCTCCCCGACTCTGTTTTTCCCATTTTCTTAAAACGCGCTTGTGGTTGCCTGCGCCTTTAAACCGGAGCTGCGCTGATCAGGGATGATATTTGGTGAGTCCCCTTCTCCCCCGCGTGCCTGCAGGGGTACTGATTGAATCTCCCCGAGGGCAATGGTCGGCCACCACCCCAGCTGGTAGGGATGTACTTGTGCTGTGTTCGTTCTAAATGCGCTCAGCTGACAGCATTTTTATTTTCTCCCCACACACGGTATTTAACGTTTAGCCTTGCGTTCTGCATGTCTCAGTGTATGCCCTCAACTGATGGCATGTTTCCCCCCCACACACGGAATTAAAAGTTTTGCGATCGTTGCTGTCATCTACCCCTTCTCCAGGCCCCTCTTCCCCTTTTCAACAGAAATGATCCGTGCCGCACGGATGGCAGTTTAATGTTAAAGTAAGACCTTCAGCCTTTTCAGAATTATTTCAACTTATTTTTAATCGTATTTTTTTTCGGAATCTTTTTATTCTGTGTATTTAATCATAACGAGTTAAAGGCTTCTTGTGCTTTTTTAGGAGCTAGTTTTGCTGAAAGGGCTATGCAGCTCCAACTCTGTTGTGCGCAAACTGATATTTCTGCAGCAACACAGTTTGTCTCACCAGACGTTACCTTTGGCTGTCTATGATGTAACTTAGTGTGAATCAACTTGGTTGTGCATTTCTGTCAATCTCACACTGCCCCTACCACACGTGGACGGCAGCTGCTATTTTTAATCACTTGTTCCTTATTTTCTAGTATAGCACTCCATAAGAGTGCATAGTTTTGCAGACCGTTTCCTTCTTTCCCATTCGCTATCTCACTCAGCTCGAAATTCTTCTTAATGTAGCGGCGCAAAATCACCCCAAGGGTATACTTTACATGAGTACCGAATTACGATACACTAGGTCAGTTTAATTTATTTATACATTTTAAAATACAGCTTAGTTCTAACTCAGCTGAAATGCAACAGCCACAACTAATCATTGAAGTCAGCCTATTGTAATGTTCCTCCGATTTCATTTGCCAAACCCTCCTCTCCTGTAACAAGTCATTGGCCTAATACACCCATCCCCCCGCCCCCCCCTTTCACAATTTTTTTTATATAGTGCAAAATCAGTTCCACGGCATTGGAGCAGTTTGCATGAGTACCGGATTACATTACACAATGCCACTTTCATTTATCTATTTATTTCATAGCACTGCCGAAGACCATGTTGGTAAGGAAAGTTATTCTCTTTATCTGTATGTAACTTGGATTTCAGTGCCCTCAACAATAAACCCATGTAGGTTCCAGAAGGGGAAGCAGGAAAAAAAAAAATACAGCTGTGTTCTTCCTCATCTGAAACGTGACAGCCACAAATAATGATTAAAGTGACCCTTTCATTTAGTTTTTCGAATTTCATTTGCCAAACCCTCCTTTCGTGAAAAGCAAGGGGAGCTAAAACAGATTTTTGGGAAACTTTTAGATGACCATTCACAGAAAACAACCTTATGGCTACCACCTCGTGTAACTCAGCTCAGAATGACCCCCGCCCCCCCTCGCTTTTATTAAAGGGGCTGTAAAATGCGACATTCCTCTGCCCTCTGCTTCAAAGGAGACTCTGGGGGGCTCTCCTGGGCCAATTAACACCTCAAGCAAAGACGAGGGGTTGTCATGCTTTTTTTTTTTTTTTTGCATATTTATATAGCGCGAACTCGACCCGAAGGTATTGGAGCGCTTTACATGAGCACCGTATTTACATTACACATTCAGGCCCGGGGAGATTAAGTGATTTGCCCAGAATCACAGGATGTCACCATTCCTTCTTAGTTAAAGGACACATAGCTTTTCTAACCTCAAGGAAAAGATAACCCTAGCACTTTTATTAATTCCCACCACTAATTTGGTTTAATATGAAAATGTTTGCGGTATTCCTCTGTATTAAAATTGTATTTTTCCTGTTCAAATTTGATGTCCTGCGGAACTAGGTTGAAACAGCAGTTGAATTTTAGCAAGGACATTTTTATTGTAGCTTTGGCATTTGATAAAATAATAGTATTTGTAAGCTTGTGTAGTCTGTACAATTTTTTAATGTAATGAAATTAATCGCCTTTGTGTCATTTAAGGTATCAACTTGATGTTTGCTTTATAAATGACAATAAAATATGGGTAGTTTGCTACGAAACTATATTCGTTCCTTGTTTTATTTGTAATTGGTCAGAAGGATTGTACTTCGTTTATGTTTCAACTAAACGAATGTTAAAATGTTTATAATTGCATGTATTTTTTGTTTTGTTTAATATAGTCTTCTAAAGCCTTCAATGTTTTCCTTTCGCAGACATGGGTACAACTGCATGGGTGTCACTATACTATTTATCTTATGACCCTGTACTTTACCTCTTGAAAGTTTATTATTTTTCCTGTCTGCTATTTGTACAAAACTTCTGTTTCCTGAAGCGTTCTATAACCCATATGTCCTGTCGGCGCTAGATAAAACTGCCAATGAATAATTAAATGGCTAACTACATGACATGTGTATCAATACTTAACTTTTATGCCCACATTTACTTTCGTAGGAACTATGTAAAAAGTTTCCATCACTGTTTTGCCTGTAAAATACGCTCGTTCCTGAAAAGTATGATATGGAGGTTGCATTATTTCCTGTCACGTGACATCCCCGTGACGCCATTTTGCGTTGGCTATGCCAATTCATTCCCCATCTATGTTGTAAGATGTGTGCCCTAGTGCATAGTATTTATTTGCTCAGGGCCTCGTTGGTCCGTCTGATAGTTCTGCCCTGGTGTGCGTCGGAGGGTATTTGGGGCAGTCACTTCTCTGCCCCTTCGTTCTTGGCTGTGACAAATGCTGCTTGCCTGGCTGTTATCCACAGCATCTGCGGGGGCCACCAACCCTTGCAGATGGAGTAGCCTTGCACGACCCTTACTTGTAAGAGTTGCCTTATTATTATAATGAATGAATCGCCTGGTCCAAGAGGCCTATCCCGTGTGCTGTCTTACAGTGAGCTAGGACATGCGCTCCTGCTGTGAGGGCTAGTCTCGCTGATTCACGGAGTGCTGAGACCTGTGTTTGAAGTGTCTCCTGCACTTTGGCTGGCCCTAGGGCAGGAGTTTCTGATCTATATTTTAACCTCGTTAAATCATGATATTTGCTTGAATGATAGGTTGTTGACTTAATACACCCATTACAGATAGCTGTAGATAAGTGGACATACTTTTTTTAATAGTCCGAGTGGGTGAGCATTTTCAGTGCTTGGCAGGGCTTTAAGTCGGATGAAAAAACTGGGGGGAGGGGGTCTCCCAAAGGGGCGTGGCCGATGTAATTAAGGGCGTGGCTTAAAAACACCTAAGCTAAAAATCTGTGCTTAGCATAGTGTGCCCCCGACTGGTATTTTGATGCTTCTGTCCTTGCATCCAAATATATGATACAGCATGTAACATTAAACCTACAACAAGCCAGGACTATTGGCTTTGTCAATGGTTGTTAGTTGCATAAGATAAATAAGCAACAACCATGGCTTTGTTGCATAGAATATTGAAAATGCTTCTGTTCAGAAATGAGGAGACTGCGAAAGTACTATAGCAAGTCTTTTTGAAATAACATCAAAGGCAGTGAAGGGTGGGACCGCTGCAGAGTTAAGATTTATTTTTTCACCCTGTGGGTGATGGAAAAAATGGAGAGCCCAATAGAGACCCGTCTCAGCACCTGCTATTTAGAACTGCCGGTGCTCAGCACCAGCAAGACCCGGCCCACTTAAAGCCCTGGTGCTTGGATAACACAGGCATCCAAGTGCTCAGTTTAGAGAGAGTTATTGTTAGAAAGTGGGACACCCGCAAACTCCTCTGCTCTGCCCCTGAAAACCTTCACTGGTGTACCCCCTAAACGGCAGAAACCCCTCCTTTGGTTCCTGAGAACCTTCACTGGTGTACCCCCCCCCACCCTCCGGAAGGCAGAAACCCCTTCAAGCAAATGAGAGAGCTATTGCATTCCTTTTAAAATCACAAAAGTAAAAAAGGCGCCTGCGTCATTTCACGTGGTAATGCATGCATGTGACTACAAAATAATGTGGCCAGTCTTGTTCATTATAACTTTTCAATGTGCTGCACAGCCGCCACACTGCTCTACAACATAGCTTAAAAACAAAGGCCAAGCCAAAATCTCTGGCTAAGCACTTATAAGGACCCAAAGGCGAGACCTATTGGCTATGCCAATGCTTGTTAAAACTTATTTCTAATTGCTGTACTGTCATCTGCCTGCTCTTACTCATCTTTGGGCAGCTCGTCATTCTTGTGGGAATTTCCTGCTTCCCCGGTCCGCCACGAGCAGTTGTTCTCGATTGTTGTGGAGGGAAGCAGGCTCCTGAGGCTCTTCCGGTCTCGGAGTGGGAAGGGGAGTTCCCGGCAGGTAACGTTCTAGTGTTTTCACTAGACACTCCTTCTTAAGGCCCATGTGCATGCAGACGCACAGCGGACGCGCGCAGCGGCTGCGCCGCTGGCGTGCCAAAGGCAAGCCCGTCTGCACCCGTCCGCGTCCGGACTGCGCCCTCCGCCCAGAACCCTGGTTTTTGCAAGAGGGAACAGGTAACAAGGCTTAGCTACTCCAGAGATACATTGCTAAAGATTAGAGAGATTGGGAAGCTTCCCTCTTGCACTACTTTCCCCTTCATGAATCTTTATGAGCAGCATCAATGCATATGTGCTTCTTGTGGATACTGTGTGTCTTTACGCCAAAACCTACCTAGGCCTCACATGATTATGAAACCCACTAAAAACCCTAGAAACTCCAGCCCCGGTTCTTGAGAGAGATACAGTGGTCTCCTTTTAAATGCTTGTTCCCTCATAAACCATAAGTTGGAGTTTGCCATCTTTTTAGCAGAATTTGAACCTAATTGGGTCCTTATCACCGAAACCTGGTCCAATAACTCTTCAGGACCCAATCTAGTAGACTCTAATCCTACAAAATACTCTATCCAGAGGGTAGACATGGTGGGACGGACGGGGGGAGGTCTGGCCATTGTGTTCAAATCTCATTTTAAATGTCTGAGGGAATCAAGCTATAACCTGCAAACATGCGAAGCCCTCCATTTTAAACTTATTACTTCAGCCACCTGCTCTTTTGGAGGTCTGCTGATTTATAGGCCCCCAGGCTTTAGACCCCCTTTTCTCATGGAAATTAAACTCTAGAACCTTTTTTAGCAGAGAACTGGATGACAATCTTGGGTGATTTTAACTTTCACCTAGAGGAGGCAGACAACCAAGATTCATGCTCCCTCTTAGAGAATCTTGCAAATTTTGGATTGTCGCAATTGGTATCCGCCCGCGCCCATAGGGTGGGCCATACACTGGGTGGTATTTTTACTAATGATACCAGATTGGTTTATCAAAAAAACATCCCTATCAGCAGGTCTGATCATAGCGCAGTTGCCTTTGATCTTCTACCCGTACCTGCAGCCAGAAATAATAGAACTCCTCGCTTCTCGGACAAATCAAGAAACTGGAAAGAAGTCTCGGCCGAGGCACTTGCCAGAACTCTAAATAGTTTACCCTGCGTAATCCCAGATGATTCGGATAGCGGGGCGGAGACCTTTGTTGAATGGTTGGAGAGTGCAGCTAATAAACTGGCCCCTCTGAAGGCAACTGCCATTAAAAGGCGCTCGCCATCAGCCCCCTGGTACAACAATAGGCTTAGGATGCTTAAACAGGCATGCCGCCGCCAAGAGCGAGCATGGAGGAAAACCCAAGATGAACAAGAAAAAATCTCATACAAAAGATCATTAAAGAATACAAGCTCGCACTAACTGAGGAAAAATCTAAATATTGCACCACACAAAATCGAGAATGCCTCTTCCGCCAAAGAACTTTTTAGGCTAGTACAGCAGCTCTCTGCCTCGCAACCCAGGGAGGAGCCAGAGGGCTCTCAAATGTTCTGTAATCAGCTAGCAACCTTTTTTCACTCCAAGATTATAGACATTTATGCAGGTTTTGACCTAACCACCACTACCCCTATTCAGTCGAGTACCATTAGCGGGCCTCTACAGACACCTAAAGGGATGCCATCGCGCTCAAGTTAAGAGCCGAAAGGTCTTTCCGTGTTTCCTACACTCTACCCCAAGTTGGTAGAACAATACCTTCTGAAAACCAACTCAGGATCACCTCTAGAAGCCTGCCAACCAGCAATTCTCCATATGGCGGCCAGCATTATAGCCAACCCACTTTCCAAACTAATGAACAACGTGATCACATCCGGATCTTACCCCCGGAGCCGGAGGCAGGCTATTTTTAGGCCTCTCCTAAAGAAACCGAATCTGGATATCACAGACTGTAAAAATTATCGTCCGATCTCCCTACTTCCTGTGCCAGCCAAGATTCTGGAGATACACCTTAATATCCATTTGATCGGAACTGCAGAACAGCAGCACTGGTTTAATGACTCCCAGTTTGGCTTTAGGAAACATCATGGGACAGAAACCACATTAATCTCAGCCACTGATTGTATAAGGCGGCTATTGGATGAAGGACTAGGGGTGGTGCTGATACTCTTGGATTTATCAGCAGCATTTGATACCATCTCACCTGTGCTGCTGCTGGATAGACTTCAAGGTCTTGGCATCTCTCATCAAGCCTTAGCCCTCTTGTCCTCCTTCCTCAGGGAAAGATCCCAAAAGGTGAAGTTAGAGCACTTCTACTCAGAGGCCTTTTCCCTGCAGCAGGGCTCATCTTTGAGCCCTACGCTTTTTAATCTCTATGTGGCCCCCCTAGCAGCAATGATCCAGCATTTCGGAATGGAGGTAGTGTCGTATGCTGACGACACTCAAATCGTGGTGTCAATCCCCAAGAATCCATGCCCGGTAGCAGAGAACGTCTCATGTTGCATGGCAAAGTGGCAGAATGGATGTCATGTAACTTTTTAAAACTCCACAGAGAAAAGACGGAAGTGATGATTTTTGGTCCAGGGGCACCCAGCTGGAATAGTAGCTGCTGGCCACACTCCTTAGGAACCTGTCCTACTCTGGGGAAAGAGGCTAAGAACCTTGGAGTGCTGATGGACACTGAACTTAGCTTTAATGCCAAGGTGAGTCGCACAATAGCAACATGCACCTGGATTATAAGGATGCTTAAAAAAAATTCTCACTCATTCAGCAGTCTGCTCGTAAGCAGGTCGCTCTTGCCCTGGTAATGTCCAGACTAGATTACTGCAACTAACTGTACCTGGACTCGAATAAGAACATGCAGCACAGACTTCAGGTGGTGCAGAATGCATTGGCTAGACTTGTTCTGGACATTCCCAGGGGGCAGTCGGCCGTGAAGGGATTGGAGACCATTCATTGGCTCACAATTAGTAAGCGCACCAGCTTTAAATCTCTCTGCATTGTACATAAGGCTCTTCATCTCCCAAATCCAACAAGATTAAAAGCTGTGTTTAGTTGGTACACCCCAGGCAGACGCCTTTGTTCATCGCTTCAACTCCGGCTCACATTGCCGAGAACCAAAAGAAAGAAATGGGGCGACAGAGCATTTTCCACGGCCGCAAGCAAACTCTGGAACACCCTTCCACAAGACATTAGGGCCATCCGTCAGCTCTTGCCCTTCAGGAAGGCTCTTAAGACCTGGTCTTACTCCCTGTAGATATTTTCTACATCTGGAGATCTAGTGGTCTTATTCCGGACGGTGGTCTATAGCGCCTTGATGCCTTTGGGTAACTGCTGCGCTCTACAAATTCTAAATCAAATCAAATCAAATTGTGTTCTACGTCACTGCACTATACGCCACTCTATTCTACTCTGCACCACTGTACTGTACGCCATTGCTCTCAACTCTGAAACTCTCTACTCTGCACCACCCTACTCTGCACTACTCTACTCTGTGCCAATGCACTCTATGCCAATGCACTCTACGCCACTGCACTCTACTCTGCACCACTCAACTCTACACCACTCTAATGCACTCTATGCCACTACACTCTGCATCACCCATGCCACGCTGATCTAGTCTGCACCACTGCACTCCACTGCACGCTACACCATTCTACTCTATACCACTGCACTCAATGCCACTCTGTTCTATACCTCTGCTACCCTGCACCATTGCACCATTCCACTCTGCCCTGCATCACTCCACTCTACGCCTCTTCACTCTACACTGAAACAATCTACTCTATGCCAGTGCACTTTATGATACTGCACTCTACGCCACTGCAATCTACTCTGCACCACTGTACTCTATGCCAATGCACTCTATGCCACTCTACTCTACGTAACTGCACTCTACACCACTTTACTCAAAACCAATGCACTCTACGCCATTTCACTGTACACCAGTCTACTCTGCACCACTGTACTTTATGCCACTTCACTCTACTCCTCTCTACCATACCCCACTCCATGACGCTTTACTCCATTAAAATCTACTCCACTCTAGGCCACTCTACAACACTACTCCACTTTGTGACGCTCTATGAAACTCCCTCTATGCCACTCCATGCCACTTTACTCCACTTTATTGTCTGACACACAATACTCCACTCTACGCCACTCCACTACGCCACTCCACTCTATGACACTCCACTCTATGACACTCCACTCTATGCCACTCCCCAACACTCTACTCAACTCTATGCCGTTCCACTCTCCTACACTACTCCACTCTATGCCACTCCACTCTATGACAATCTACTCCACTCTACGCCACTCAACTTTACTCCACTCTATTCCCTTCCACTCTATGACACTCTACTCCCTCCACGACACTCCACAACACTCGACACCACTCCATGACACTCCACTTCACTCTACACCACTACACCTCTCCAAGCCACGCCACTCAATAACACTCCACTCTACGACACTCCACTCCACTAACTTTTAGCCATGCTGAACAGCAGCCATGCTGGTGTACAACATGGCTAAAAGATATTGGCAAAGCCAATATCTCTTGCATAGGCGAGATGTATTAGCTTTGCCATTGCTTGTTGACCATAGAACCTACGAACGGTTCTCACTGTGGCTTTTGCACGCAACCATAAATCATGTAACAGCAGGCAGATTGCTGTATTTTGCTGCACCTCAAATTGTAAATATGTGTCAGGTAAAAATATATATGGCTGTACACAATAGGGTGTAGTTAGGTAAATGGCCATGCTGGTAGATGCACTACTGAGGCACCATTGGTGATATTATTTACATATACCTTAAGGAAAACCTTTCTTAGGGTGCCCTAAAATATATGGCATACAAAAACTGCACAGTGTGTTGTTTAGTAATGGTCTAATAAAATGTTGTGCTCTTACACCCCCTCCAGTCGGTCGGGTTTATGTAAATTGTTTTAAACTGGACCCTACAGTCCTTGGACAGAACCCCAAGGTAATGCTCTTGCTCTCATAAATATGTTCTTTGTAAAACACTCTGCGGCTCCTTGTGGTGACGTTCTGTCTTGTGATTACTTTACTTTACTTTATTTGAGTTTTATATAGCGCTGGCTAGACCCGGAGGTATCAGAGCGCTTTACATAAGGATCCAACACAGATTACATCAGTTACAAGTTACATCAGTTACAGGAAAACATTTCAAGAGCATTGGGAGATGAAGTAAATGGAGTTTAGAAAGGGGAAGGGGGTGGGGAGAAAGGAGTAGGAGGGAGAAAGGATGTAGATAGGATGGATGGAGAGACAAAGGAGAGTCTGCCCAAAGTCCGGCTGGGTAGGTGACGGCCGAGGGGTAAGTCCACAGCCCATCTCCTCTATAGCTATCAGGTAGCTCCACCGGGCATCAGTCAAGCGGCTAGGTCTCAATGAGAAAACAATTAGAGAGCAAAGAGGAGGGATAAATGGAGCGTAAAGGAGAGAGTGGGTGGAGTAAAGGGCTAGGAGGGAGAGTACGACGGCGAGACGAAATAGGGTCTTGTCCAGTGTCTGGCTGGGTAGGTGAGGGCTGAAGGGGTAGTCCGCAGCCCATCTCCTCTATAGCTATCAAGTAGCTCCACCAGGCATCGGCCAAAAAGCTAGGTCTCCACGGACAGAGGTAGGTTCACAGATATGGTATCCTGAAGGGTAGGTCGGATGGGGGATGTGGTCGAGGTCTGGTCAAAGTCAGTTTTTTTCTCAGAGGAGTAGCACGGCATGGTAGGGAACACTGTGACAGCCATCTTGGGGTCAGGCAAGGGATACTGACCTTGGAGTTAGTAACAGCCGGTTCACATTTTATTCTTTCACTCGAGGGGGGGGGGGTTTGTTGTGCAAGGGCATAGGTTTGGGAGTGCCTCGAAGACTCGGGAGCCCTCCGTGGTGGTAATCAGGAATGGTCCTCGCCACCATCTTGAGGTCAGGCACAGCCCAGAGAGAGCTTCTCGGTGAGAAAAAATGGTCAAAAACAGTAGTGGGTCAGAGTGGCTTAGCAGGCATCTGAGCAACGAATCCCTCTGAACCTCTCGGGGGCAGCCCCTATTCAGCTGTGTGCACTGCAATCACTCGTCCAAACAGGACATTGCTAGTAGGGCCCTCTATTCCATAAACTCACAAGATCCCGTGCCTGCGCACCGCCCCTGATTGTACTCAAGGCCCCATCTGTGTAGCTGCCCTAGTCTGCAGATAGTTAATTTGTGGAACTTTTCCGGTCACGCTAGGCTAAGGTTAATTCCTTGGGTGGCTCCAGCGTTATACTTAGATGGCGCCGCCTTCGACCGCAGCCGCCATCTTAGGATCAGGCATTGAGCTTTGATTGCCCCTCTCCTCTCTGGAGCGTGCTGCCAGCCGCAGGCCCGGAATCAACACACGGGCAGTCTTCAGGGGGCCCGCCACTCCGGCATGCATCAGTCAAACATTCACTGCCAGGCCACAGCTCTCCCAGGCAGTAACTCTCGTCAGGGGCCTCCCCCACGGGTTCACGTCACCGGGTGAGTGTCAATTCCCCCTTACTTGGTTCCCGGTGGATTCCGCTACATTCTCGCTCCTCTGGGCCCTCAAGTCGCTGCCACACACTACCTTCTCCAGTAGGGCGCCTCATGTCCCGGCGCTCGAAAACCTCCGTCTGTTGCGCCGCTCCTCCCGCGTCTCCACTTCTCTCCTCCGCTCAGTGCCAGCAGGAAAGGTCAAAACCTTGCATCGAGAAGCGGGCTTGGGGGAGTGGGGGTGGATGAGGCCGCTATCGGATGACCAAAGCGGCAACCGGTGACATCGCGGCCATCTTCTCTCGGCCTCCGGGTGTTTTTCCTTTCTTTCTTTATAATTCCCCGGGTGCCATCTTAGGTTCGTTTCCGTGTGGGTTGACGCGGATCATATCTCGGCGAGGCGGGATCGTAGGGAGGCGGTTTAGCATTCAAAATGATCCGCCAGTGCTCCGATTGCAGAATTGACGAAAATTGGCGGGATTAGGACGCTGCGAAACGCCGCTCTAGATGCCGGTGTGCGGGTTCATCACGGAGCTTCAACTCCGGGCGGCCATCATGGCCAAGGCTCCTCCCCTAATTACTCGTTGATCTCTGTGACAGACTCTCCAGGCTTCATGCGGAAAGAAATTAATTAATCCGACCTCACGTGGGTGTAGAGTTACTCATGTCAGGCCTTCAGAAAACGATCCCAGGGTATTCCTGCATCAGTTGTAGCTTTTAGGGTGTAAAACTAAATGTTTTATGAAAATATATGTATGTGTATTCTTGCATGCTAAATTATCTTTCTATTTTTTCCCATGGGGAAAAAATTTTCCTCTGAAAAAAACCCTATGCCTTCACCCCACCAATTTTAAATGGGGGAATGTTTTATTCTGTTTCCTATCCTAGAAAGTGATTTACTCCTAGTGGCCATTGATGATCGTTGAAAGTAGTGGTCGTAACACCTGCCCTTAATCTGAAGGTTCGACTAAGCAGAGCAAGCAGGCTCGGCCGGCTTCGTGGTGTTTGGAAGTGGGTTCTATCCGACCCTGGGAAAAATTTGAAAAAGGGTGCCAAAGGGTGCATTACAGCACATTTTCCCTTCAATTTTAAAGTCTAACATTTTTCTTGATTTTGCTTACGTTGGAGTGGGAATTCTAATTCTATTCCCTACAAAGTCCAATACTTTCCCTAGTGTTGCTTACATTGGGCTAAGAATAGTATATCTAACCCTTCCAAGTACAACACTTTCCCTACTGTTGCTTACATTGAAGTGGGAATAGTAAATCTAACCCTTCGGGGTCCAACACTTCCCCTGCTTTTCCTTACATTGGAGTCAGAATAGTAAATCTAATCCATCCAACGTCCATCACTTTCCTGATTTTGCTTAAATGAGAGTGATAATAGTTTATCTGACTCCTTTGAAGTTCAACACTACTGCAAGTGTTGTTTATTTTTGATTGGTTATTTTTTTAAATATTTTTAATTTGTTTGCTTTAATACTTATATTATTTACTTTAAAAAAGTTATCAGTGTATTTTTTTCAATGTTTAAATAATTTGTATATTTTTAAGTATGTATATATGTTTACTATTTATATATGTAGTTCACAGTATTAAATCTATTTGTATATTAATTTTAGTATATACATTAGGTTACATATATTCCAAACAAACTCTAATGCTGGGAAAGTACAAAAGAAACGGGCACTCCGGGGTTGCGTGAATCGCTTAGTTTATTAGCGGACACAAACGCTACCTACTTATTTCGGCTCCATGAGCCTTTCTCAAAGTAGTGAGCCCCATCACCCTTAGACATTTAATTCAAACATGTGCATAGACATAAACAATAGACTCCATTCATTGGAGTACATATCAATTCGTTGCTTCACCATAATCACTCTAATATTCAAAATTCATTTTGTCACAGCGCTCCCTTAAAAGAGATTTTATATACAGAATATATCACAATTAATTTGTCCTGCATGATCATACAATGATTTCAGAAAAATTACATGCTTGGAGGCGATAAAATATTAAATATCAATTTAAAGTGCTGTGTGACAAAAACTGTTGATATTAAGAATATAATGAAAGCTGAAGAAAACATAGGAAAAAGAACTTATGTATATACCTTTCCCTAATTTTCTAAGCAAAATGTGGAGGCTACTTCTCTCAATCCATCCCCAGTGGGCAGTGCACGATGAAAAAAACACACATACCAGCTTCATCATAATACCTAATTATTATGAATAATCCATCATAACAGGAAATTTTACCCCAAATAAATAAGCAGAGTCTTGCGGCAAATAACTACAATTCAACCCAATTGGGCAATCAATCGTTAGAAAGGAAGACATTTCGGCTTCACATCCATATAGGCAATGTCTTCTTCCATCATGTATGCTATATGCTTGATAAACGTGATGTTCTATAACAAAAATATATCAATCATCAATCATCATGAAGGAAGAAGAAGCAAGAAAACGAAAAGGAACACACAATAGTATACACAATAAACTAAAGTATATACAGTTGACTGAAAATTCATCATCATGGTCATCTCATTACAATTTTGCCACTCTGGTGTCAAAGATACATATCATACTTAATATCACCACTAAGATGCGAAAGCAATTTTTGGAATGTGTTACAGTTAGCTATATTATCATTAACCCATGTGAACCTCCATCTCTTCGTCCTTATTCAGGCCGAGGGGGTGTTTGGTTTGCAGGTCCTGAATATATTTGGACTCCAACTGTCTTAACTCTCTAGTACTATTGCCCCCTCCTGCATTTTATTGACTCCGTCTATTGCAAGAAATCTTAATTTAAAAACATCCTTCCGAGGGGCGCTAGAGGCCGCACGGCAAAATGGCCGCACTCTAGTGAGGCTCTGCCCGGCTGGGCTTATATCCGACTATTATCTGCCTGTTAAAACTGCCATCCAAAGACGCTGAAGCTCGTAACCTGTGTGCAAAGACATTCTGCCTCCCTTGGTGTGCTTTTGAATCGCCTACGACAGCTACGGCTGCCGGATCCGGGCGGAATCCTCTCCTGAAGCGCGCCCACACAATGGCGGCGCCCGTCGGGCCTGCGCTCGCCTGACTCGGCCTGGCGGCTGCGCCCCTCGGAATCCTGCAGAGGCTCTCTTGGTTCCTGCGGCTCCACTGGTGCTGGCCTCTTTCCAGAGTTGACCGTCGCTCCTGGTGTGGCTGCTGTGCTGGGCCCCTGGAGTCGGGAGGCGCTCGGCGGCAGACGGCGACGAACAGGCCTCTCCCTATCGGGCCCTCCAGTGCGTGTGGCGGAGGCGGGTGTCGGCGATCACAGTGTCCCGGGCACTGGTGGCGGTGAGTGGGGTGCGGCCTGGTTCGGGTCCGCTTCTGCGGAGGCGGGTGCGGGCCTGGCGAGGGTCGCGGCCTGTGTGCTGTCGCTGGGGGTTGGGGTGCGTGGGAGGCCTCACGTCGCTCTGCCTAGGCCACGCTGCCCGCGGTCTGCCCGCTTCTGCAGCCAATGTTGAGCCCGGAGTCCCGGAGGGGCTACACCGGTGTGTCCTGCACCCTGATTTGACTGCTGATATGCGGGCCCGGCCTGTCCAGCGCCTGAGGCCCTGACGCTGCATAGGTGCCACAGTGAGGTTCCTTTGCCTGCTTCCTCCTCAACTCACAACGCGCTGAACCCTGCAATGGGACAGGATTATTAGGGTTGCCGTCTCACTCCCTGCCTACCTACCTGGGTCGGTCTTTCCTATCTATGCGCTGTAGGTGGGTGCTTGGTGTGTCCTGTT
Source organism: Calotriton arnoldi (assembly GCA_963921515.1). NCBI lineage: Eukaryota > Metazoa > Chordata > Amphibia > Caudata > Salamandridae > Calotriton > Calotriton arnoldi. The sequence goes on along the minus strand of CAWUFW010002548.1, from coordinate 349,930 downwards.
GGCCCTGACTGACTGCTCCTACTTCCTAAGCACTTCTCCCGAACTATCACTCTATCGTCCAGGATATATAGTACGCATAGAAGAGCCACCAGTTGCACTATATCCTGATACTACCGCACCCCGCTTACTGTGCCCAGCGGCGAGTTCAACTTGGCCTGGCCTGGCACTAACTGCCGATTCATACCAGGTTCCGTAAAAGGGGCGCCAACTGAATCCTCACTCCTTAACGACAGTGAGTCTCTCTGGCGTACAATATGGGGAGAACTGATAAGTCCCAACCTCGCCTCACGTTTGAGGCGCGCAAGTCTTCCAAGACCCCACAAAAGGCCGCTTCAGACTCTGAGGCGGACGCCCAGGATGGGGGCCCTTCCACGATAGAGACAACATTGTTGGCCATGCAGCGCAGTCTCCAATCCATAGAGGGTACAATGGCGGCAGTTCATCAACGCCTCGACCACATGTCGTCACAACTTGAAAAGCAAAACACCCGCGTGGGCGAGGTCGAGCAACGAGTGTCTGCAACTGAGGACGGCCTGAGCGAGGACACAGGGAAAACACTCAATATGGAAAAGGTTCTCTCCCTCATCCAGGCCAAAAATGAGGATTTGGAAGCCCGCTCCCGCCGAAATAATATTCGAATCATGGGGCTGCCAGAATCTACAAATGTGGGCAAGATGGAGACCTTTGTTGAGAACTTGATTAAGGATATTTTTGGTACTGAATCGCTCTCCACCATGTTCATTATTGAGCGGGCCCACCGCTCTCTCGCAACTCGACCTGTCCCTGGCGCCCCACCTCGCCCTGTTATTGCGCGGGTGTTGAACTACAGAGACAGAGACACCATCTTGCGCATGGCCAGGGACAAGGGCACTATTGAACACCAGGGTAACACACTCTCATTTTTCCCTGATTTTACTGTGACTGTACAGGCTGCACGTAGAGAGTTTGGGGCTGTGAAAAAGTTCTTACAATCGGAAGGGGTCCCGTACGCCATGCTATACCACGCCCGCTTGAAGGTAGGCCCGGATGGGGACTCAAAGATTTTCACCAATCCCAAGGCAGCACTCGAACATGCTAAACTTCTCAAGAGACGGCGACGCGAATCCCAGACACCATCTGAAACCGAAGAGCAGTAGGGATGTGAGGGACACCTTGATACTGTACCCTGCTATGTAGCCCTTCTAGGCGGCACTATCTTCCAATTGTTAAAATGTTGTGATTTGTATGCATTTCATGATTATTTTCCATGCACAGGTTGCCATTGCACGGTTCTTTTTATCACTGTACGGCTTCTTCGCCATGTGGTTGTTTACGGTATCCTTTACCAGGCACGGCTGCTAGTACGCTCAGCCACCTCCTCCTTGTTAGGAGGCTAGTAGCACTCTGACGCCCCCAATGGGAATACCCCAATTACAAGCTATTCTGATTTTCCTTAATTGGGGTTGGGTTTGGGAGGGTAGGGATGGCTTTGGCGAGTTGGGGACGCTGAAGTGGGTGGGGGGTCAGGGGGTGGAGGGTGTTTGGATGGGACACCGGCACTTTCAGTTTCTTGGTTTTGGTGTATTCACCTTTGCATTTACACGAGCAGATATGCTATTTTTCCAATTGACAGGCCCATTAGGACTCCATCGACTCAATGAGTGGTAAAGTGCGATTGATAACCTGGAATGTCCGAGGCTTAATCTCCCCGAAAAAGATCCGATCGGTGTTTGCTTACTTGGACAGAATGGACGTCCAGATAGCCTATTTGCAGGAAACCCACCTCACGAAACTGTCGGAAAAAAAAGTTGGGAGTCGGTGGGCGGGGGTGCGAGTGACGTCTTCATATTCTAGCTATGCTAGAGGGGTAATGATTCTGGTCAAACGTGGGATCCCATTTTCAGTACTTAGAGCAGAAACAGATGACTCAGGCTGGATTGCGCTAGTGCATGGACAGTTGGGCGGAACGAATGTGCTGTTAGTGAATGTGTATGGCCCCAATATTGATGACCCGGCTTTCTTCTCGGATGTATGGCGCCGCATTATTAGCTTCCCGGAGGCGGAGATACTCTGGGGTGGAGACTTCAATGTCTGCCTGGAAGTGGCTATTGACCGTATGGATGGGCGGTCCTAAGCAGGCCTCGGAGTTGCTGCTGGGACTGATGGATGCTGGCCGATTGAAGGATGTGTGGCGATTACATCACCCCGGTGCGCGTGAGAGCACTTTCGTTTCCTCTGTACATGGGACCTGGTCCCGCCTGGATTTCTGGCTCGCCACTGAGGCTGCGTGCACCTGGACAGTGGCGGTCCGCCATATGGCCCGGACGCTCTCAGACCATTCCCCTGTGCTCTTGGAGCTGCAGGTTCCTGCATGCGAGCGGCCTCCGTTCAATTGGCGTCTGCAGCCATCCTCACTGTCTGACCCCGTCTTTAAACACACTATAGGGGAGGCGATCCATAATTTTTTTAAGGAAAACGAGGGCTCAGTTGACAGCGCAGGCGTCCTCTGGGAAGCGTTTAAGGTGACCATTAGAGGGGTGTGCATGGGGGCGCAAGCGGGCGTCTTGATGGACTTGAGGCGTAGGATCAATAAATTAGCTACAGAAATTTCCACTTTAGAACGATCCTACGAATCGGACCCCTCCCCGTCTACACTCTCGTCGATCCGGGAGCTGGTCACTGAGCACAACGATACGGTTGATCAAGAGATGACCCATAGATCTCGACGCAGTAAGGCTCGGTATTACGGCGAGGGGGGCAGACCTGGTCGCTCCCTAGCCCAGAAGCTGGCTGCCCCACGTTGCCAGGACTACATTACAGAGATCTTCGACGAGGCGGGGGAGGCACACCACACTACAGCTGAAATTAGTGGGACCATACTCGACTTCTATACCAAATTATATGAAAATAGGACCGTGGGACAGCAGGACGATATACACACTTATTTAGACGACGTTGCCCTTGGGTGGCTGTCTTCCAATCACAGGGAATATCTCACGCAACCTTTTGACGAGGAGGACGTGAAACTGGCTATTATGTCCCTCCCCACTAGTAAGGCTGCGGGATTGGACGGGCTCCCTAGTGAGTTTTACAAGGCGTATGCAGATATGTTAGCCCCCAGACTTCTTGAGGTATACGCGGAGGCGTATGACACGGGTCGTCTCCCGGCCTCCTTAAGGGAAGCCCTTTTGGTTATGCTATTGAAGCCTGATAAGGCATCTAATCGCTGTGACTCCTACAGGCCCCTCTCAATTATTAACATTGATGCTAAGATATTGGCCAAAATGATTGCTCTCCGGTTGCAGCCCCTTGTTCCAATGCTGGTACTTCCTGACCAGTCAGGGTTTGTGCCCGCCCGGTCCACCACGCACAATCTCCGCACGTTGTTCGCCACTCTGCACTATTTCGAATCTGACTTTCAGGCCGTAGCGGTGCTGCTTGACGCGGCAAAGGCATCTGATTCCCTTCAATGGGATTACATGTTTACTGTTCTCACGAGAATGGGTCTCCCCCCTTCTTCCTCCAGTGGATCAGAGTCCTCTACACCGAGCCGGTAGCCAGGGTTCGTTTAAATGGCTGGGTGTCCTCGGTCTTTCCCATTGGCAGGGGCACGCGGCAGGGTTGCCCCCTGTCACCGATGCTATTTGCACTGGTTTTAGAACCCCTAGCTTGCAAGCTACGCCAGTTGCATGCATCGGCGGCATTGCGTTTCCGACAGCGCCCGCTGGTAGTCTTGCTTTATGCAGACGACATGCTTTTGTATGTTCGCGAACCCGCAACCTACCTCCCAGCATTGCTACGCGAATATGTGAAATTTGAAGGTTTCTCCGGCTTAGGGATTAACTGGGCCAAGTCGACGGTGTTTCCCCTGACGGCCGGCACTTGTGAGATTGAACTGGACTACCCGCTGTCCTGGACTCAGGACCCGGTGAAATACCTGGGTATCTGGCTACAAAGGGACCCTGAGCAGGTAATCTCGATGAACTATGGTCGAACCATTTCACAAATCACAGATAAGGCTGAGCGCTGGGCCCGGCTCCCTCTCTCGCTTGCGGACCGCATTGCGGTGACTAAAATGACCATCTTACCCGAATTATTGTATCTCTTTGTGAATATTCCTATACGTCTGAACCTCTCCCTTTTTAAAACACTACAGTCTGCCTTATTGTCGTTCGTCTGGGGAGGTAAACAACCTTGATGTAGCTGGAACACTCTTGTACAACCATTTGACCGTGGCGGCTTTGAGACACCGGACATGCGTCTCTACTATTTGTGCGCCCAAGCGTATTTTGCGCATTATTGGTTTTACCCGCAGCGGTTCCTGCCCCACACTGCGATAGAGGCAGATGCAATTCTCCCGTTGCCGCTTGTGGCGACAGCCCTCTCGGGTGGTGGTGGCGGCCCCCGGGCAGAGATTAACCCAGTAATATGTACCGCCTGGGCCTGGCAGGCCCTTGCTCGAAGGGCACAGCTAGATTACCTTTATGCCCCTAATCTGCCCGTGGCGGCGCATCCAGATATCTCTGCAGCACGGGAGCGCTTGGCTTTGCGTGTGCTGCAGGCGGTTGGTGTGGTGCAGATGGGTGACCTATACAAACAGGGCCAGTTCCGTTCGCTGCCGGATGTTCAGGCGGGTCGGACTTATGGTCCGATGCTGAGCTTCACATATGTAAGGGTGCCTCAGGCGGTCAGAGCAATATACCCTGCCTATCCGACTGAACCACAGCCGCTGCGAGCACTGTAGGCGGTGCTGGCAGGAGAGGAGCGCAAGGGTTTGATCACTAGACTATATGCTGCCTCCCAACGTGAGAATGAGCTGGGAGAACATCCTTCATATCTTAAATGGAATGCAGACCTGGGGTATGTCTTGCCACTTGATCATTGGCAGTTCTGCTGTATGCTGACTGGGCGCCTCACGGCCAACTGCAATCTGCGTATCATCCATTTCAAATTTCTACACCAGCTATACTACACTCCACTGCAATTGCGTGAATATGGATTGCGTGATACAGCCTGTTGCGTGCGATGTGGACAAGCTGATGCCGACTTTTTACATCTATCGTGGCAGTGCGCAGGGATTGCTGCCTTCTGAGCTAAAGTGGTGAATGTGATGACAGATGTGGTGTTGGAACAAGTGCGGTGTGTGCCGGAAGTGTGCCTGCTGGGGGACGTGAAATCCCTGAAACCGTGTAACCGGCGGCTGGTTGCTGTGGCTACATTATTGGCTAAGCGTGCTGTGGCACAATGTTGGGGCGCCAAGAGTCTCCCTACCATTCGGAAATGGGTCCGTGACTTAACCTACTGCAGGGAACAACTGGAGACCTATGCAGAAGATCTGCCAGAGTCCTCTCGCCCCAAAGATTTCTGGGCCCCACTGATGATGTATCTCTTAAGTCATCCTGATCTGTGAAGCGCCTCGCCTCTTTGTTCTCTTTTGTTTTTCTTTTCTTTCTCCTTTCTAGTTTAAGCCTCATCGGGAATTGCCGTCATTGGACTCATATGTTTATATTATTGTATATGTGTGTAGATAATGCTTTAGATCTTTTGCCTATATGGTGTTACACCCTTTTAAGTGCCGGGGGAGGGAGGGGTGTTCGGGGGGGGTTGGCTCCTAAGAGCTGTTGTTTAAGTTGCACTGTATATTTCTGCTGCATTTATTGCTTAAAAATGCTTGTGTGGATTCACACTATATTGATGCTGAGGTCTCCCCATTGGAGCGAGTGTACTGTAACTGCAAGCTATTCAATAAACAAAAAAAAAAAAAACATCCTTCCGATGCTCCAATGAAAAATGTCTCGCCACAGGGTATGATATATCCACATTACATAGGGCACATTGGTGCTCAAGAATGCGCTTTCTGAGAGGGAAGGTAGTGCTTCCCACATATATAGTATTTCTTGGGCATAGTAATTCATAAACACAAAAATCGGAAGCACAATTCAGAACTGTCCTACATGGTGTTTGAGACCCTGGGAAGACATATATTCTAATGTATTAGAAACCTATCTTCACACTTAGAATTGGCCACAATTATAAAAGCCAACAGAATTAGGGCCTGATTACGAGTCTGGTGGTCCATGGACCGCCAGACTTGCGGTGGCAGTGGTCCGTCCACTGGATTACGACTCTGAGTCGTTCCAGGTTTGGACTGGCAGGTGCGCCAGGGAACCGCGGTTACCTGACTGTGGTGCAGTGGAGGTGCAATGTAATAAGCTGAGCTGGACTGGCACAGTCCCGCTGAGCATATTACGAGTTCCTCCACCGCTAGCCTTTTCATGGCGCTGAGCCTGCCACAGAAAGGCTGGTGGTAGGGGAACAAAGAGGGCCCTACATGGCTCCCATGCCCCCCCTGCCATGGGGATGCATTCAAAGGGGCACAATATGTGCCTCCCTGTCTGCTTGCACCCCCAGTTCCAGTCTGGCATGGTCTTCACAGTCCATGCCGTGCTGGAACATTTTTGCTGTTCACATTGTGATGCCCTTTTTCAGGGCTGGGCCATGGGAAAGGCAAAAGGACCGTCCGCCTGCACGAGTTGAACTTGTAATCAGGCAGGCAGTCCTCGCGCTGTTTTGGCGGTGCTGCGCCCGTGGAGAGCCGGCGCAGCACCGCCAAAGTCGTAATCGGGCCCAAAGACAGCCTTGTCTCTTGTTTTTGCTTTCTGCTGAAATAGCTGTGTCAAGCTGTCCCCCAGAGTCCTTCCCCTCCCGTATGTTATCAGGGGTCTCGATGATAGGTCCAGACCTACGACTCCATCATTTTTTAAGATGATCTAATGTTTGTTCATAGCTATCTTTATGTTATGTGCGCGTTCATTGTAAGTAGTGATAAGACAGTTGTTTTCGTCTTTTTTGGAGCTACTAGTATTAGTAGGATGCAATAGACGGTCCCTAGTAAGGCGTTGTGATTTTTTTATCAGCAGTGTTCAGTATCTTTGCGGGATAACCCTGTTCGTTGAATCTACGTCTAGTATGTAACTTTTGTCTTTAAATTCAGGCTCCGTGCTGCATGCACTCTTAATCCGCAGCATCTCGCCGTACGGAATACTGTTCACCAGATTTCTGGGATAGTAACTAGTATAATATAATGTGCTGTTGCCAGCTGTATAGTAGATACGATTTTATTATCCTCATTTCTTATTTTTACATCCAGGTAATCAATCTCTGTTCTACCTATCCTAGATGTAAACCTTAGATTTTTAGGATTGGCATTTAATATGTCCAAAAAGATCTGAGCCTTCTCACAGGGCCCATTCTAAAGAATTGTCTAAAGATCGTTGATGTACCTAGTCCATATCATAATGTGCTGAGTATATTCCTGATAATCCTCCACCCAAGCAATCTGCTCCTCCCACCAGCCCATCACAAGATTCGCTAAGCTGGGGGCGAAGCAGGTGCCCATTGCGGTTCCTGTCCACTGTGTATAATAGACACCGTCATGAATAAAGATATTCTCTTTTAAGCAATAGTTGATCATCTTAATCAGTATCCTACTATGTTCATTGAAGCAGGCCAAACTCATCTGAAAGTAATGCTCACATGTTTGTGTACCAAAACCGTGAAGTGTATAACAATGTCACATCCATCGTAATCATAGCAAAGGACCCAGAGCATTCCACATTATGTATTTTAGTCAGGAAGTCACTACTGTCTCTACAATAGGATGGCAGAGCGACAAAAAATGGAGATAAATAGAAATTGATATAGATAGCCGTATTCTCCAAGAATGCCTCAATAGAGGAGACGTCCCGGGTATTAAATCTATTTGTATATTAATTTTAGTATATACAACTCATACAGATGAGAAGTCTGCATCTCCCCATCCTCTGAACTAACAGGAGAAAACAGAACCAGAGAAAGACCTGGTTGGAAAGATACATGAAAATGTCGAAATTAAGGGGTTGCCGTTTGAATGTGAAATGTCATGCATGTTAATTGACAAGATGATCTGCATGTAATATAACACTGTTTAAAATTAATAAAAACATCTATAGAAAAAACATTTTAGTATATACAATAGGTTACATATCTGTTTTGGTTTGGTTTGGTTATATATATATATATATATATATATATATATATATATATATATATATATATATATATATATATATATATGACTTTTACTTTTAAGTTATTATTTATATTTCAATTTAAAGTGTTGCAAAAATTGTTTCATTATTGAGTTTATATTTTTTCAGTACATATATATATATTTAATTTACATTAGTTATTGAAATTATTTATTTTTAATTGTATTAATATTTGTACCTTCATTATTTAAATACATTTCTCATAATGCTATATATATTAGTATTTCAATATACTTACCTTACCTTTTTTTGACTTTATTCTGTTCCACAATATTTCTTACACAAAAAACAGTGGGAGGTAGAGGTAGAGGCTAGGTTTATCCTCCTTTAGATACGTTACACACAAAAATCGAATACTTCAAAGAAATCCTGCCCGAGGGAAAGGTGGATAGGACACAGTGAGAATCCACTGTAATCGCTTAGCAGGAAAAAAACTTTTTTTCCTGGAGACCCCTCGACCCACCAGGGTTGCCCCTAGGTGGCATGCTTCATCTTTGGGGTTCATCCCAATCATCTACGGATTGAGGCGTGCTGCGACTTAACGATTACACAGGAGCACTTACTGATATTTACTAGAAATGAAGTAGGAGGGAGTGGAAAAAGTGAAGTTAAAAATATCTAACCAGTGGGCCACTATTTTATTCCCGCCCCTAGTTGGTAAGGTTAAAATCAGGGGCTATTACTGAAAACTGGGACCATAATGAGTCTGATGGTCTCAGAAATAGGTAGCCAACATGTTTCGAGCCGTTCTCCTATTGGCTCTTCCTCAGGACTACACGGAAACCAGTCCTGTTAGTACCACTCCTAATAAATCCTCTATTAAGGACCCACTCGTCCACACACACTGTGCATGCACCTAATATACATACGGTTGTCTCTGAATATCTCGTATTTAAAATACGCTATGCTATAGCGTCATGGTCTAAACCAGGGTCGAGGGGCCTGTAGTCACACCTTCATCAAGACCGCCTCGGACAATACACCTAATTCCTGCCCTGGGGACCGCATCTTGTACCTAATTCCTGCCCTGGGGACCGCATCTTGTAGCCCCAGGGCTACAAATGCTGACCCTATAACCTGCCTGTAATTTCACCTTCCCTCTTTCTTTCTATGCTTGTTGCACCGTTTTTAGGTCGAGCCTGGGCAGTGCATGCACTGCTCTGGGAGCCATGCTGTATTAGAGTATTTACTTAAAGCCCCGCCCACTCTCTGTCCATATTTGTCATTGGCTTGTGTCATCGTCCTTCTTAAATGCTGGCTTCTGATTCGTTATTAGGCTTGTTAGTCCCTTCTTAGTACCGCCTTGTCTTCATTTGTAACCTCCTATGAGGACTGAATCTTTTTCTTTGGTTGTTATACGATATTTCTACTTTAGTCTGTAAGCACTTTTTTCTTTAATGAGCTTCTCTTACTGCAAGAGGGCAGGAGGGTCTATCATGCACAGTTGAGACCACCGGCTTGTTTAACTTGCAGCAAACGGGGAGCTCTTCAGGGGCCATGGGAGACAGAAGGGGGCAACTCAGCAGTGCCTTTAGGGAGGTCAAAGGTGCGTGATGTAAATTCCGCTAGATCTGGCGTGTTTATTTTCTGAACGAACATCTATGTTAAACATGGATATGCTTTAGGTTTGCTCTTCCGCTCACGTGCTAAAAACCATGACTTCAACAAAGGGCTCTTACCCTCTTTTTGCAATTTGTTCCTCTGTGAAATAGATCCAAAAAAGAATGAAATTCTTTGGCTGCAAATGTCTCTTTGGACACACTCTCCCGCAATCGCAAGCGCGAACCTGACCGGAAGGCATTGGAGCGCTTTACTGAGCAGTTCTCCAGTTCCAAAGTGGCAGCTCGCTGCGCATTGCTCCTCGGCTCAGATTACCTGTAAAGGGTGTTCTTTCACCCCCAGCTTAACATTGCTCTCCCTCATTTGCTTTTCTCCCCCTGCCCGCCACATTGCTCTGTCTGTCGTTTGCTTCCCTATGCTCTCCGTGCCCCTTCCCCCACCGTGCCATCATTTTTGCTTCCCCACACCCGCACCCTCAGTTTTACTTCCCCACACCCTCCCCGTCTGTGTTCCTTCTGCTACTTTTTGTTTGCAACCCCACCCCCCACACACATTCACTCACTTTTAAACAAGCATTTGGAACGCATTAGGTCTTGCATTTGCGAGAGTTTAAGCTATTGGCATTCTAAATGACAATGTCTTTTATTTATGTTTTAAAAACCAAAACATAAATAAAAGGCATTGTCATTTACAATGCCAATAGTTCAAACTCGCGTAAATGCGAGACCTATTGCATTGCAGATGCTTGTTGTTTTAGTTGGGTGCATGGCTGTGATTTCCAGGAAGCATTCCGGCATATTAGGGGGATCCATGGCATGTGAAAATGATGCATGTGCATGTAAGGTAGGATCTCTCCGTGTGTGTCAGCAGTACATAAACAAGCTTGTGCCTGGTGACTAAATGTATTCCCAAAGTATGTTTAAAACCGATTATTGAGTGACAATTCATACTGAATTAGGAAGAGATATTGCTGATGTTGTCTGTTTGGCACCAGAGGGGAGTTTGTGCAATGGCTCATGCTTAGTCACTTGTGTGGCAGCATACCATAATTTTTATTGATAATGTTTTTATGTTTTTATTAGCGCTGTCTGGGGCTTGCAAGACTGGTCAAACTTTTTTGCAGTCTGGCCCTATAAGGTCTCTTACCTTTCATGAACTTATAAAATTTGTTTAGCTCACCTGAGGCATCTTGAGATTGTGAGATCTGTGTAACTGAATAATTCAACCCTCCCCTTCCAAGAAGATTCTCACTCACTTGACTAAGATTCTGCTTAGAAGAACCCTAGAAACTACTAGCAAGGGCCAGGCTGGAAAAATGAAAGGAAGTGAGATTTAGTAGTGAAGAAATATGCTGCAGACATTTTGCAAATTGATAGGCCATGTGAAGTTTCACACCATTTTTAACTGCATGTAATAACTTGTTTTTTGTCAATTTTAGATACATTGTTAGGAGAATTCATTATTTTGACACCGTTTGCTCCACATTCTGCTGGGACAGAGAAATTCCCACACCATTGGGAAAAGTTAGTCTTGCCTTTAACCCCATGAAAACATTGGAATATTTAATCAGTGCTCCATATTAGCATCCACCATCAGACACTTAACTATTGCTGCCTCTCTCAAGACAACAGCACAAGTACAACTTTGCGAGTCACAATAAAATCACATAAACATTTTGTGGGACATAGTCCAAGGATCTCCTAATATTCATTGCATACATGCAAGTTGCCTGGTCATCACTTTGAATAAGTGAATGTCTCTGAATTATTGGGCCACATGTATGAATGAATGCATGTGGAAAACCTTAGACTTCAGCCATAACAGAAATATACCTCCTCATAGACAGAATTCATCGGAGTCCTCTAACCCTCCAAAATTATTTTCAATTAGTCTACCCCAGAGGTCAGGTACTGACCACAGTGACCAAAATCAATAACCTCAGGATAATCTTTCTTAGAAATGTCCTCACAGACCTATTTCTATGTGGACGCAAAGGATGCTCACCTCCCCACCATCAGACAAACCATTCCAGTCTGCAAATTAGCATACAAAATGAACCTAGTAAGAACCCTTATCCTTTGTAAACTGACTATTTCAATACCGTCTATAGTGGTGTTTAACAAAAAGTAACACATGAAAAACTGCATGTAAGCCAATAATTAATATCAAGTCCCTGAAAATTAGTAGACAAAAAAACCTACTCATCATGCACCTCACTGCCTCCTCCTAGACAAGAATAATACTATGCCACTAGATTTATATACGGCGCAATCTACAGCATTTCAACGTCGCCTTGGGGTTTTTGGTGAGTGATGCATTGTGGATGCATTGTTGAATATAGATTATTTCAATAGAGAGGAATTCTACGGAGGTCCAGTCAAGTAACATTTCACGGAACCCTTATGCGTGTGACCGCCTTCTCTGTGCTAGAGCATTACTGAAAAGCCATTTCCTTTCTCCTGGTTGTGTTTTCTGTTCCCATTATTAGAATAATTCCTATTCTTGATGTCCATGAGTTTCCTCGAAAGACATGGTGGATGATGAGAGACTAAGTTGACTGGGGAGAGAGCTGTTTGAAGGTTTTCCTGGGTCCCAGGAGTTGAGGAGATGAAGCGACTCAGGTTGGATAGTAGTGAGCGTAGAGATAATACTGAGTAGTGAGAGGTTTAGTCTTATGTAGCAAAACAGAGGAACTTTGAGTAAAATTTGACCGTTTAAGTGGTGTAAGGTGTTGCTCAACATTGTTGAGTGTGCCCAGACTGCAAGAAGCAGTGGAAAAGAATTAAAGTATGAAACAGCACAGCATGTGATAGCTTTTCATGGAGGAGACCCCATGCTCTAATCATAGAGCAGCCCCCAGTGTTCATATTACAGTGCAGCCTCTGCTGTTCCTATCAGAGAGCAGTCCTAGCATTTCTGTCACAGTGCAAACTCTACAGTTCTTGTCATAAAACAAACTCTGGTATTTAGAACAGGCCCCAGAGAGCAGTCTCTGGTGTTCCTATCAAAGATCAGCATTTGATGCTCCTGTCACAGTTGTCAGTTCCTGTTTGGCGGCTTTGGGGCAAGCAGGTGGTACTGGGCCTCATCCCTGGGGCATGGTGCTGTTTGCCTCTGTCATGGGGTCCGTCCTGCTGTTGCTCTGCCAACTGGGCCAACTACAACCCCTTCAGCACTAGTTTCTCGATGGTAGTGATAGTGATCGGCCAGAGGCTCCTCAGGAAGGTAGTGTCTGGAGATGCTCAAGCTCAGAACTCAACAGTCACCCAGCAGCACAATAACTGATTGTCCAACCCAGTGCTTTACTTCACAAAAAACAAGATATTACACACTTTCTTTCTGCTTAACGGACCTTTAGTTTCACTGACTTTAGTTCAGGAGTGAACCCGTTCTTTCAAGGATGATGACACTGACTTTGCCGCTTCTATTACCTGAGAAAGGAAGCGGGCCATTTGAAGCACTGCTCTAGCTTTCGTAAAGTCAATCCAGGTGGATCTCAGGATCTAGAGGGCTCTCAGAAGCTCTGTCTTTAGGCAGTAAACTTTTGTAGGTTCAGCTACCAGGGACAGACTATTGTTTTTCTAGGTTGCTCTGAAATAACTTAAGGAAGTATTTTTGTAACTGGAATTAGGATGGACATGGAATAAAAAAGTGGTCTGTTCATATAAATTGAATATGCTTGTCAAAATGGACTTGTTCTAAAGAGGTCCAAAGTGGTTTCAGGAGGCGTGATGCCTGATGCATAGGCTTTGTGCTGAGTAAGATTACCTTCACGATTTCTGGGTCTCTTTTAAATTTTTGTTCCTTGGTAGATAGTGTTTCAAACCAAGAATGTACGTCTTGTAGAACATTAGATTTTGATCTGATATGGCAAACTGGCCTATTTCATCAACTAACAAAGCTACATTCGAAATAGAGGCATTTGTAGGTTCATAAATTCACATAAATTGTAATTTGGTGTTATCAACTTTATTTGAAAATGTTAGAGCCTCGTATATTGGGATGGGTTGAGTTTGTATTATAGGAGGTTCTAGAGTGTGATGAACTGTCATGGCCATCCTTCCTCCCGTGCGATACACTCTGTCTTAACAAATAATTCTGTACATGTACGTCCAGAATTGGGGTTGAGTCTTCAGATACCATAACCAGGTTTCCATCAAACATAAGAAGTCAAGAACATGGTGGAAAATATATCTAAGATTTGGTGCCTATGCTTTGTTGCCGATATAACATTGCCTATCATTCGTTTCAACTTAATGTTGAGGTCAAGTCCGCAAAGCAACCAAAAAAATTATTTATAGTGAACTAGTGTGATATAAATTTTGAGAACAAAATAACCTGGTGTCAGTAGGGAAACATGATAACAAGAATTCTGTTGAATAGATGAGGTTCCCAATCTTAAATGTGGTAGGGGTAGAGGCAGATCTAGGGGGTGGTCTTCCAGATTGGCTGGCCACAGGCTAAGTCAGGGCACAAAGAAGCAAACACGGACTTGCCGTAGGCATGCCTTTGGGGGGCCAGCGACACGGTCGCTGTGCACGCTGCTACGTGGCCACGGCACAGTTGTCCTAAAATAACTGTCATCTGGTCGGCACAAAGGGATGTACACACCACTAGACCACATAAAAACAAAAGATGGGATCAGCTAAATGGCACTTTTGGTGATACACTAACGAGGGCGTCTATTGAATGATTTCAGACTGAAATTAGCCTCAGGGAGTAAAGAGAACCTAAGCCCACTTGGGTAGGAAATGTAAACAAACTCAAATAAGAGTTGCCTCAAACCAAAAAACTAGGCAGTGTCAAGCGGGGTGAAAATAGGGGTACAAAGCACATAATCAGTTCATGGGTGAATACTTATAACTGTCCACTAAGTATACAATTTTCTCAGTCTGAACTTGCTCACTCACAGATCTCAATCTGCGTTCAGTGTTGTAGATGTTAGAGTGCAGCTCCGCCCCTCCCATGTTCCTGTCACAGTGAAGCCTTTGTTGCTCCTATCACAGTGCAGCTCCTGGTGGTCAAATCAGACTCCAGCCTCAGGCCTTCCTATCACAGTGCAGCTCCAGGTGGTCAAATCAGAGTCCAGCCTCTGGCCTTCTTATCACAGAGCAGCTCCCGGTGGTCATATCAGAGTCCAGCCTCTGGCCTTCCTATCACAGTGCAGCTTCAGGTGGTCATATCAGAGTCCAGCCTCTGGTCTTCCTATCACAGTGCAGCCTCTGGCCTTCCTATTTGAAAACCTGCTTTGCTATTCCTCTAACAGGACCATATCTGTTTATCCTATCACAGAACAGTCCTCAGTGCAGCGTCTGGTGTTCCTATAACAGACCAGACGCTATTAATCCCACAGCCCATAGTGATCTTATCGCAGAGCAGCAGCCGGTATTCCTAGGAGAGAGGTGTTTGCAATAAACAGAGAGAACAGTGGTGGCTGATGACATTTGAAAGTGGTGGGGCGTAAAATGATTGTCATACTGCACCGCAGCTAGCGAGCGTAGCGAGCGAGCCCGAACAAACTAAGGGGGGTTCGGGTGGGTTCTTCCCCCTGAGAAATGTTTGAAAAAAGAGTGGACAAATGGTGCATTTTCAAGCAAATTTGAGAAAGCAGGAAGGTTAATAAAGCAATTGTGAAAGTGCAGTTATTACATTAATAAAGAGATGTCATATAACATAGGTAGCTGCTTATTCAAGCTTTCTTTCACCCCATAGTCCAGCAGGGTCTTGATACAAGACAGATAAGAGAAAAAGCAGTGTGGTCCTCGACCAGGAAGACACTCGTATTTCGTTGGTAAGAAGTCAAAAGATTGGTCAAATTGAAAACCTGAAATGCAATACGCAATCCAACAATTTGCAAGTACATCTCATCTATGTTCAACAAGCCATGTTTTACCCATGATTGGAATTGTGAATCACCAAATAAACTGAGCCACTGCAATCAAAATCAACCAAAACTGTGGCTCAAGGTTACCTATTGGCAGAAACAGTATAAAACAGAAACACAGTCTAAATAACTATGAAAGTGACACATAAATAGTGACCATGCAAATCAAACTCAGAAATTCCAGATCCAATTCACTGCCAAAGCAGGCCTCCCACGTGTCATTTCATGTGGGCTAAGTGCAGTCTACAATGCATGACTTGCCAAAGCAAATTAACATTCTCTCATATTTAAAAATTCCTGTAGCAGACAAAATTTTAAGTTACCCCAAAGCGGGACAAGATTTTACATTCCAACATTCAATGGTCTGTTCCAGTGTCTGATTATAGTAGAGATAACTGTGTACATATGCTCATACCTATATCTGTCTTACTTCCTATGTCCCTCTTTTTCTCTCTCTAGCTCAACATACTCGTTATACCCTCTCTCTTTCTGCCACACTCTCTCATTCTGGCTCTGCTTAGCTCCATCTCTCTCTGTTTCACCCCCTCTCTCTCGTTCTCTCTAACAATCCATCGCTTCTCTCTCCCACACACACACTCTCACTCTCTCCTCTCTCTCATTCTGACTCTTCATCTTTCTTTCAATTTCG
Source organism: Calotriton arnoldi (assembly GCA_963921515.1). Taxonomy (NCBI): domain Eukaryota; kingdom Metazoa; phylum Chordata; class Amphibia; order Caudata; family Salamandridae; genus Calotriton; species Calotriton arnoldi. The sequence goes on along the minus strand of CAWUFW010002548.1, from coordinate 333,768 downwards.
CTTCATCTCTCTTGCTTTATTTATCAATCTATTCTCTCTCTTATGTTATCAATTACATCCAGGTTAGTTCCATTACACACCAGGCATGACATTTTGGTTTACAGGTGCGTTCTGTGTCTCTTTTCTCTTTGCTTTCCATTGACTTTAGCTCCAAGTATCTGTTTTCTCTCTTTCTAGGCCTGTATCACTTTCTGTCGTTTTATCTCCATCTACATCCATATTTCTTTAGGTCTGTCTTTCTCTTCTTTGCACCCTCTTTCACTCTCTGTGTCTGTCTCTTGATTTCTCTCTACTGTCTCTAGCACTCTATTTGTTCTCTCTCAGTCCTCCGTAGTCACACTCTCTCTTTTGTCACTCGCTTCATATCCTTTATTCCGTCCTTCAGTCGGTCCTCCCTCCTTGAGGCTATCCGTCCGTTCGTCTATCTGCATTAACTAGCTAGTTAATTATCTAACTATAGAAGCCACCCCCCCCTCTTCTCTACCCCTTCGTCATCTATCTGTAAATCTACCCATCTCTCCCATCCCCCTACAGTCACAACCCCCCTTCCCTTTTCGGGTGCTTTATTTGCAAGTCTGCTTTCAAGGCTTCAAGCCCGGTGTGCCCCTATTTGCATGAACAGTTTTACTCAAAGGATGTGTAGCAAGGATGCAGGCTTCCTCGCGCCACCAAATCTTTCTGTGCCTGCTCATAAATCCTTCTGTTCTGTGCAGGTTGCATGTTTGGGATGAATTATGCAGAGCCCAGCCCAGTGCAGACATCAATAAACGCCACTGTCACCCATTTCTGTTATCAAAATGCAGCGCATGTGTCTGCTTGTCCCGTTGGGTAACGGCTGCAAGGGCTGACTCGGTCTGTAGCAGAGCATCAACAGTTTGGACTCCAGGCCGCTCTGTCCCACGTGGAACCTGACCAGGCCCGGCCGACTCGAGTCTTCCAAAGAGGATGTAAGAGGCCCCAAATACGGATTCTCAGCTGCCTATATCATAAATTCAACACTGAATGACTCGCGGACTCGAGCCACCGCAGACAACAGCACCGGGCACTTAACCCTCACTCCACGCACTTACTTTGCAGTGGCTGCCAGCAATACATTCGTATTGTTTCCTGCTGTCTGTGTTCTTGTTAGTTTCTCCATTCTCTCTCCCCTCTGCTCTTCCCTCCTTTATGTTCCCATCTCTCTGATTGTCACCTTGCACTGGCTTCTCCTCCTGCTCTCTGCCGGCCTCTCCTCCTGCTCTCTGCCGGCCTCTCCTCGCTCATCGGCGCAGATCCTCTACCTCAGAAGCAGGCTCTGGAGAGAGCTGGCCCCGGGCTGAGATATGGTCAGACCAGCTCCTGACCCTATGTCAGCGCTGATGAATTACTGCATGGGCTGTGCATGAATATTTCATGCCGTCTAAGAGATTGTTACAGCAAATCACAGATAAAGGAAACATCAGACAGCACGTACCCGCAAGCACACTTCAAGTGCACTTCAATCCCGGCTGTAGCAGCCAGTGACCGCTGCAGTCAAGAGTATCAACCGCTGTGCTGCACTGCAAAAACCGTGCATATGCACAATGCCACAGTGCGCACTGTAAACTAAGTTTAACATTCTGCGGGTGCATAACATGCAGCCACACTGCACCTTTTCTTTGCATACAACTCCGGTCCAAGTGGCCCCACATACTCACAGCTACAGTCAGTCAATCTGCACTGTACACATTATACACTGACTGCACAGCGCACCATCTGCACAGTGCAGGCGCCATGCCCAAAGAGAACTACAGTGTATTTGCCCCGCACCATACACTGCTGCACTGCAGTACAGCCACCCTGCACACCTACAATGTGCCCGCCCGGCGGAAAGATGCATTGCAGTGCATCGAAACTGCACATAAACAGCGCTACATTGCTGCCGGCCACGAAGCACGTACTGAACACATCCATACAGAGCATCCGCAGTGCACATACAGGACACACAGCTGCACCGCAATACTCCGTTCCCAAACAAGCAGACGTCAGATCTTCTTGAAAAAGAAACCCACACACAAAGACCTTGCAAAAACCCCGAATCATTAAGAAAACGGTAGTACTCACACTAGTGCACGCAGTGGAAATCCTAGAACGCCGAAATCCGGGATGATAATATTGTGCAGCGGGTCAGTGCAACAAGAGACATGACAACGCAACAAGAGAAAGGACAGTGCATCGAGAGTCAGGGCAACAAGTAGCGCAACAAGAGACAGGGCAAAGCAACAGTAGTCAAGGCAGTGCAATGAGAGATATGGCAGCGAAAAAAGAGACAGGGAAGTGCAACAAGACACAAGGCAACCAACAAGAGACAGCACAAGAGACATGGCAGCGCAATAAGAGAAAGGGCAGCACAACAAAGGAAAGGAGAGCAGAGCACAACATGAAGCAATGCAGCACAACAAGAGACAGGGAAGTGCAATAGGGGAAGGGCAGTCCAACAGGCAGGACAGATTAGTAAGAGACAGGGAAGTGCAAAGACAGGGCAGACCAACAAGATGGGTGACAGTCTAACAGCCAGTGCAGAGATGCAAGAAGCAGAGCAGTGTAAGAGGCAGGACAGCGTAACAACAGACATGGCAGTACAACAGACAGAGTAGCACAACAACAGACAGGGAAGTGCATCAGGCAGGGCAGCGCAACGAACAGGGTAATGCAGGGCACATGAGGAGACAGATAAGCAGAACCAGAGAGCGGGCAGTGCAACAGCCAGTGCAACGCAAGACCTCACAGGGCAGGGTAACGCAAAGGCAGTGCGACATGCAGGGCTGTGCGCAACAACACAGTGCAGCAGAAATACAGAGGCCAGCGCAACAGACTAGATATTGCAACAGACATGACACCACAACAACGCACGTGGCAGCGCAGCAACTGACAGTTCAGGGCAACAACCAGGGGGCGCAACAATATATAGGGCAGTGCAACATACAGTGTGGCAAAATAAACGAGAGGTCGATGCCACAGAAACACAAGAAACAGGTCAGCGCAAGAGAAAAAGGAATGCAAACAGAGTCAGGGCCGACTAAACACAGACAGCACACTGCAACAACCAGATCATTACAACAATATGCAGGCTAGTGCAACAGACACGGCAGCACAACCACGGGCAGGGCATGCCAACAGACAGGAGACCGCAACAACAGATAGGGGATACAGTCGCGGCTCGCAATTCTCGCGGGGGGGGAGTCGCGCGGGGGAGTTTAAAATTAAAAAAAGAAAACTAAACTTACCTGACCGGGTCCGGACCGCGCCGCCTCTGCTCCTGGGCCGGTTCCCCTCGCCAACGTTCAACTTCTGAACAGGAACAGAAGCCCCTCTCAGCCAATCCTGACGCTGCTCCAGCAGCGCCAGGATTGGTTTAGCAGGGGTACTTGCTGCCCGCCTGCCAATTAGGAGACCGAGGGTTTCGGCATTGATCAACCCTCGCTCTCCTAATGCGCAGCCGCCCCGCCAGCCAGACACTAGTGCGCATGACTGGGCTGGTCGGAAAAATTCTCCGACCTTCACCAGTCATGCGCACTTGTGCTGCTGCCTGCCCCTGGTCTGACATGTCAGTCAGCATGATGCCGGACCGCCCACCCCCTTCAGACTCTGAAGGGGGTGGGCGGTCCGACGTCATGCTGACTGACATGTCAGTTCTCCCTCGGCGTCTCTGAACTTAAGTAAACTGAGTCCGTTTACTTAAGTTCAGAGACGCTGAGGGAGCTGCGGGCGCGGGCGGCTTGTGGGGCAACGCCCCAGCGCCCTAATGGACGCACCGCCACTGAGAGAGAAGGAGATGTGCTTCATTGCAACAATGGCAGATTTAACCTGGAAGAGGGACACCCCCTCCTATATGGTAAACTAGCCAGACCCAGTGGCACCCAAGATCCGGATCTGCCTGGTAACTGCAGCTACTAAGAGTAATACATGTTATCTTCCAAAGGGCGTGCTGCTAAGCGTGGGTTCTGAGTCACAGGGAAAAGCAGGCCTTGATTACTTTTTAATGTTCAATTCTATTTGCCATTCACAAGGCGCTCGATAAAGCTGGGCTGGCTCAAGGATCTGGGGTTGCATGAGGCTGCGCCCTGCAGATGGGCGTACCTCGGTGCAGGACGGTATTTTCTACTCCTGTCACACACACACGGTGGAGGAAGATGTTGGCCAGTGATGAAACAGGCACCAGGGCCTCCTTGTGGGCTCCTTCTCCTTCAACTGTTGGTGGTCTGGGACTTAGCCAGTGGTGGGCAGCTGCTTGTGATGCCCCAAGATGGAAGCCAGTTGCTCATCTTGCATCCACTGGTTGAGAAGCTGGGGCACAGAGGGCATGACGTCGTGTTGTTGCTTCCAGGGATGGAGGATCCACCAGATGTCTTAGAGCACTGGATTGCCAAGACATACCCCGCACTGTATATTCAAGAAAATCCTGCGAGGCATGCCAAGCTCTTTGAGTACCAGTCTATTGAAGAACATGTCTTCGGCTGGATTCTGACAGCTGTCTTCAAAGAGGTAGAACATACAATGTCTCTGTTCATTACAGCATGCAAGAATTTACTGCATGACCGCGCTCTGATGGAGTACTTACAGCAGGCGCAATTCGATGCTGTGCTGACTGATCCCTTGTTTCCATGTGGGCCATCCTCGCCGAGCTCCTCTCCCTTCCTGCCATCTACTTTGTCCCTCGCCTCCCCTGTGGTCTCGACACCTCAGCCACACAATGTCCCAGCCCAGCCTCCTACGTCCCACTTGTCTGGACGTCAAGAACGGACGGCATGACGTTTGTCCATCGCCTTGAGAACCTCGTTGGGAGTCCGTTAGAGGCGCTGGTCTGTCGCCGCCTGAGCGGGGAGTATGAGCGCGTGGCCTCGGAGTTCCTCCACAGGCACGTCCGGATGCTGGAGCTCCTCAGCCATGCCGCAGTCTGGCTTCTGAGATATGACTTTGTCCTGGATTATCGCCGTCCTGTGATGCCAAACATGGTCTTCGTTGGAGGGAGCAGCTGCGCTGACAGAAGGCCACTGCCTCAGGTGCGTCATCATGTCCACGTGTGTTTATAAGTACTAAAAGGGGGGAACGAGGGGTGGGGGGTGCGTGGTGGGGCAGGACATAGGAGAGTGACAGGGTTCTCCTGCCCATTATAATGGTCTAAGTGAAGAAAGGCTCGAGTCTGGTTCTTGAGTGGCTGACTGTAGATCCAATGTGAGTTCAAGCAAGAGGTAAACAAGGGTGCCTCCCACCAGAGGCGCAACTAGAGCCAAATTTCGGGGGAGGCTAAGAAAAATTTTCGGGGGGCTAATTCTTCCAGCAATAGGCAGAGTGGAGATGCAGGGGCTCTAAGAAGGGGTGAAAACACAACAAAGCCTCCTTAACAAGCAAATGGTCTTTTAAAGACCTGTGAAGTACTCGGGTGCGGGGGTTTGTGTGCCCGGGAAGCTGTCTCAGCCCGGGCTGCCACACACGACGGGGTGGGGGTGGGGGGGGGGGCTAAAGCCCTTTGAGCCCAATGTGCGTTGCACGCCTGCCTCCCACTCTATCCCCTCCTAATGCAGATCTGCAAAGGAAGGAACAAGCTACATCCTGCAAAGTGAAGGAAAGAGGAACTGGCACACACAGAATTACGCCTCTATCCCTAAGGCATGTCATTGTAACGACATGCATGGGAGAGGAATGAGTGGTGAAGACGCATTCGGCTGTTTCCCGTTATTTGCTGCCTTTGATATTGCTCTTTGAAATGAATGCTGGAAGAGTATTTCAGCTTATGTCAGGGACTGCAGCTGAGATGGGCTTCAGAAATGTGTGCCATTGAGAGCCCATAAGCTGAGATAGGGCTCCAGCGTCTCTGTGAAATTATTGACCCTGGTTAATCATTGTTTTGCCTCTATTCGGGAGGACTAGAGTTTCTTGAGGGACAGTTTTCTTTAAGTTTTGTTATGTGAGTTATTATGTATTTGTTCAGCGCTGTATGCTGCCGAAGGAATGCTTCAAAATGCTGAAGTCAGAAGAAAATGCTCAAATGTGTAGTAGGCAGAGCTCTTCCAAACCAAGCAAAGGCACCAACAGCGACTCAGCAAGTATGAGTTGTAGCATTAAACAAGCATTTGCAATGCAATAGGTCTCGCATTTACGCGAGTTGGAGCTATTGGCACACTAGAATCATGCTAGAACATGAAAAAGTGGTCCACTGTAAAAACCCCAGTAATTAAAAGGCACTCGTTCCTGAAATAGAGTGCCAGGCGCACAGTTCATCAATTCTTTCCCAGGCAGCGCAAAGTACACTCTCACTGCTTGTTCCTTTGGGCAAATTTCTCAAGACTCCTACTAGTGCACATCAGAAAATAAAAGAGTACAACCCTACAGTGAGTGCTAAGGGCAGCGACAGCTCATCATAGGTTGATTGGTGCCTCTAATGCAATCACAACTCCCATACCTGCCACTACCACTGTCAAATCTTGGTCGAACCACACCAAGCCCATCTCACACACTTGCGGCAGTGGAGCATTGAGTACATGCAAGAAAACTGTGTGAAATTGATAACGCAACCGTCACACAAACTTTATCCTGCACCTGATGGGCAGAGACCTTGGGTTACAATAAACATTCTCACACATTCACCCAGCAGCAGCTGGGTAGCCACATCCAAAGAGCCTAAAGAGACGGATTAGCTACACTGACGGCCTCGGCTTACACAAAAAGTTCCAAAATGTCAGCCACAATTATAATCACCATAGGCCTAGATACCTTGCTCTGTTGTTTTGGAAAACAGAGGGGAATGCAGTGAGGGAACGTTTTCCACCAACCGGTATTAGCTTATAATGAGTGACCCCAAAAGAACAGGGTGGCTTGAGGAAGAACATTACCCAACCAGAGAAAAAACACCCCGGAGTATCCCAACATCTTGAACTTAAGTACAAGGTTACATCTTACCTGTTTTTCTGTGGCTCACCTCTGTGCAGCCAGAAAGTTACAATGCATCTGGTGTGGGCAGAGTGCCAGGGCTACCTATATTAATATAAAGCAGGAGGAGCGGTTGTTAAAATACAGGCTAGGTGGACTGGAACCTACAAAGCGGTCCATCGCTCATAGAAGGAAACTATGCCGAGAACCTCAAAGACTGCACTGGGCTTACCAGGTGTTTAATGTCACTATGTTGAAATCCTACCAGGAGAGGCCTTGATTCCATGTAGATCAGGGATGCAGACATACATGGAGGAAGAACCCATGTAGTCACCGGTTTGCTCAAAGAGGCCAGGGTTTCCCCACAGGCGGCAGCATTGATAATCCTGAAGGCTTGCTCCCTTTTAAACAAAGTGACTTAGAGCAAGACGTTCTTGGCTCGTTGTTCAACACGATTGCGGGGAGTTTACATGAATATGGTATGTCATAAAGATTTGTATAGACCCGCCTTGGCACTAGTATGGCCTTGTAGCATTGCCTGAGTATTTTAGAAGGTGTGGATAATTCGGTACCACCCACTCAAGCCTTGCTGCTCTGAATGCCCTAATTCTGCCAATGGAACAGCACAGTTTGAAATCCAGAAGACGCTGCAGCTGTGTGTGTTTTTGCCCCCTTGCACTTCCTGGTCATGTCCAGTAGTGCTTGTTCCTTAAAGAAAAGGGGTTGAGAAGTTCTGTCTAATACAACTGGTCTTCTTGGTCACCGAAGGTGATGGGCAGCTTTCACCCAGAACCCCCAATATTTGCCATGATGCTTCTCAAAAGCCTACGGGAACAGGCGGTTTCCCCAGAAATTAACAAAAGTGAGTTGCAATCTCACTTGGAAGAAACCAGGGAATTAATCACACAAGAAAAACAAGCACTGACAAAGCCAATAGCTTTGACTTAAGCAAGTTTTTAAAGTTTTTTATTGCAAGCATGTGCCACACTAAAAGAAAAAAACAGGAAAATATGATTCTTATTGGCACAAAGAAAAGGTACTACTAGATTTGATTTAATTTGATAAAAATTGAAGGAAAACTGCATTGGCTCATCAGCACTGTACTTACTTTTTTTCTTACATGTAATTAGGGAAAAAATGGCCGTCATTCAGTCTGAGAGAGCCAATGTTCGAAGTGGACTGACCTCTGCCACATGCTGTATGATGTCATGGTTGCAAACAATCTGTGAATGACAGATGAACAACCAATGAATGAAGAGAGCTGACCCAAAGCCCCTCAATGTATGCAAACATGTATTTATTTTCAATTTACTATTTCTTTTAATTACAAGAGGCTGGTAAAAAAAGGGTAACGCTATTTCCTCGCCAAGACCTAAAAATTGTAGGGCAACAAAAATAAAATCATCAAAAATACGTTATAATCTTTTTGATTTTTTGTTTTCTTTCACGCAATGCAGTGGCATACTTCAGCAGGGGGAAACTCTCAATTGTGTTTCTTTGGCTGAACTCTTCTTGAAGAAGGGGATAAGCTCAGGCAATACAATATATTTATCACAATATTGAAAGGGTACACGGGGCTCCGACGGCACACCATCTCTGGTGTAAAATAAAAAATAAAAACACAGAAAAATAAATAGCAGGGATGGGAAAGGAAGATTTTATAGTGTTCTCCTCCACAGCAAAAAACAAAATATTGCGTAGAAGGAACAAAAAACCTTCGTTGCAGATAAATATTGCAAAAAAAGTGCGTAGAAAGAATTGTTATTTTTTACATCAAAGGTTTTGTGACATTTGCACAAAAGCCCTGGAAAACATGCGATTAAACGAGCAAAAGAAAATAACTTGACAAGAAAGTTAAATAAACCTTAGCAACAAGAGCTAAAACAACACTTCTTGACGGGCAATATAAAAGTACAAATCACTGCACACAAATAGTTTCAATAAACAGAATTTACATTATTTCTGTGACAAAAAGGGGAAATTGTTTATTTATAAAACAGACCAAGACACAACACTACTTGGGAACATTTTAATACAATATTCTTCACACTGGCCTCCACATAGTTTTCTGGCGACTAATTTCCAACAGTTTTTAAGATTATAAAGGACCCAGGTTAATTCTGACAGGCTGATAGAATCCTGCAAAATGGAAATGTATATACTTAGCTTGACACACTTCCTGTCGCATACCGCCAGAAAAAGCAAACAGGTTTCTCCTCAGGGCCTTGACCCAGATATATTTAAGGAAACCGGTGTTATGCGACTGTTAAAAATATCTCCGTTTAAAAATAGTTAAGCCAAGCAGCTGTAAAACTATCCCAGAGCCTCCCTTCTGTGCTACAACATCGGAAAGAGTGGTGAGAGCACAGTTCTGGTGCAGGAACACACCTGCTGGACTTACAGCGGGCTGTGCAGAAGAGAGCATTATACGAGATCTCCATTGGTTTAAGGTCGAGGATTGGCCTGTATTTAAAGGTCCACATCTATTCTTCTAACGTGATCTCAATCTGGCTCTCCCTTACCTGTTAGACAAGATGTCACATCCACCTATGAGAAGAACTCTAACGTCATGCAATAAACACCGGGTTCACACTACTGGCTTCCATTTGCTTATTGAGTGTAGTATCTAGTGCTGTGTACAAGCGGCATAGTGGTTTCGGTTCTGCATTCATGTAGAGCCTGATTACTAAATACGGACCACCTTGCACCCTGTGATTGGCATTCGTCCACCATATTTAAAGGTCCACCCCTATTCTTCTAACATGATCTCAATCTGGCTCTCCCTTACCTGACAGACAAGATGTCATATTCACCTATGACAAGAGCTCTAACGTCATGCAATAAATTCTTATTTCAACCCAAGCCATATCACCTTCATACTACGACTGGTAGAAACTTCTACAATCTGGCTTTACCTTAAATGCAACTGCATACCTGAAGCTCCAAGGCAGAAGCCTTTTCTACCTCACTTTAAAAGCGATTTCAAAGAACAGCTCTTTTCATAAACACCGCCTCGTCGGTTACAAGTGATAAAGGCACTAGCGCCTGAAGACGTCTACACATAGGAAAACGCCATTGGAGAAAAGGCACGGACAGGGGAGTGCGGGTGGGGGGTGCGAAAATGCACTGACAACGGAGTACGGGCGGGGGAGGGAGGTGCAAAAATGCACGGACAACGGAGTGCGGGCGGGGGGAGGGGGTGCGACAATGCACGGACAACGGAGTGCGGGCAGGGGGATGGGGGCGAAAATGCACGGGCAACGGAGTGCGGGCGGGGGGAGGGGTGCGAAAATGCACGGACTACGGAGTGCGTGCGGGGGGAGCGGGGTGCAAAAAGGCACGGACAACGGAGTGCGGGCGGGGGGAGAAAAAAATAATAATAAACTGAGCGCGGGTCCCTGAAGCGGGCGCTGCGCTCCCTAAAAAAGTTTGAAATTAAAAAACAAAAACAGAAAGCGAAAGCAAAATGCAAATTATGTTAGGAAGCGGCCGCCATTACCTGTGCGTGCTGTGTCCCTTAATGAAGTAAATAGTTCTCGGAGCTGGTAATGAAAGCTCCCGAGTTCGGACACAGTAAAAGATCGAGTCCTCATGGGCGGTAACAAAAGGAGACAGGGCGGTAACAAGGCGGGACTAACAAGCCTCATTATCAATCGGAAGCCAGCATTTACCAAGGACAATGACAACAGCCAATGAAAAGTATGGGTGGAGAGAAGGCTCGGCTTCTCTCCTATACTCAACTACTGCATGCCTCGTAGAGTGAGCAGCGCATGCGCGCTGCAACGCTAGGCTCGACCTAAAAACTAGCAAGGGAGCAGCAATTGAAACAAAACATGACTCGCCGCAACATTTCTGAGAGTTTTCAAGTTTACAAGTTTTGGCGTAGGTAAGACAACAGAACGCATTCTCAAGTGCAGGTGCTGCAGAAAATTGTGTGCAGCCTGCAGGTTACACGTTTACCTTGTGGTTGAGCAGACTTCTCAGCCTTTCATCTTTATGAGGTTGATAAAATGAGTGCAGACCTAGTTGGATAAAAGTTGCTCTGTTACAATCGCATTAATATGCCTTGGCACACCAAAATGAAATTTGCATGCTATATAAATATAGATAGAAAAATGACCATCTCTTGTTTCTTCATCTGGGCGCCCTTGTACATACATAACCGTTTGACAAAATATATTTTCTTTAGTGCATTACAATTGTGTCCTAATATCTTCAGTTACTAGCCAGTTACGCTCAATATAAATGGAATTTTTGCACTGGTTGTGCCCCATCCAAGCGGCTAGGACAGTGGAGGCCCTACTTGCACAACCCGATCCATAAGCCACCACCCTATTTTGAGTTCCCAATCCGTTGGTTGGGGAATTGTTCACCAAAAGTGATTCTGCTAACAGAATTGAGTACTTTCTGCAAATCTGCTCATTTGCGTTAATGCAAAGATTTCTTTTAAAATATGCATACATCTCTATTAGCCACATAGCATCTTAAATTTGTTTGTACCAACAATGTCACAATACCAAGAAAGCTGCCTTCAATTTTCATTGTAGTTCCACTGGATTACAACGCGCTCTTGTTTTTCTCCATGGCACGATCAAACATTCCAGCGCCCGTGCTAATTAGCCTTCAATTGCTAATTATGTAAAGTGCACAGCTACAAAGATGTTTTTTTTTAATGCAGAGTACTTTATTCGACACATGGCATCCCAAACACTTTTTCCAAGTTTAAAACAATACCAGGCAAGCTGCCTTTACTTTTCATTGTAGTTCCACTTGCCTTCGAACTACAATGCGGTCATCATAATTGTTTTCCTTCATTGCACGTTTTAACATTCGAGCTCTGGTGAAGGTCCTTATCAAGGATTTCAAGAAGTTGTTTGACTGTCTTCAGGATCAGGGGGATCCTACTCCTATCTTGGCACAGGTGGAGGTCTTGGCGCAGTTTCTGTCCGAAGTGACTTTTGATTCGCTTTGAGCCTTCTCCTTAGCTGCCGGGGTAGCAGTGGGTGGTCGGAGGTCTCTATGGACAAAGCCTTGGCGTCTTGAAGCTGCTCAGAAGGCCTTGATTCATAAACTGCCTTTTGAGGGTCCCCAGCTTTTTGGGGATGATTTGAACACAATGGTGCAGCGGTCTGCAGAGGAGAAGAAGCTGTTGAAGCCTTTTCAGAGTGTGCAGAAGAAGAAATCCTTTCTCCACAAGCAAGGCTTTCAGGGTGTTCTCTCTTCTTCTCAGCCCTTTCGTGGACAGGCCTGTGGTCAGGGGGCTGCGTTCCATTATAAGTCCCTGCCTCAGCAGCAGCAGCCCCAGGGTCATGGGCAAAAGTGACTATGCCAAGGTGGGGGCTCGGCTCCATTTGTTCCTACAGCAAATGGTCAACAAAGAAGAAAAAATGTTCGAGCCGAAAACACTGATTGCTTCAGGGAAGGTCAACGTAGACATAAAAAAGAGGACTGCGCCTTCGATTGAAGTAGGTCTCTTTCCCCATAATTTCATGTTTCATAATTAACAAGAACTACCAGGAGCTACAAACAACATGCACGAAACTAGAAAAAGTAAAATCCCTACTTTGTCAACCCATCTTCTGTGTGTGTTTTGACTGCAGCGTTGTCATCTATTTAAGTAAAGTTGAAGTTCTAATAAAAACTGAAACGGTAACAGCTAACAGCGTTTTCAGTGGATATCAATTCCATTCAGAAGAGTATAATTTCCAGGAAAATGTCTGAATTAAAAAAATGAAAAAGGGGCAGGATATTGAAGCAACTCAGTATTAAACAAGCAGAAGAGAAGCTAAGCTAAGGTAAGGTATGCACTATTCCTATCTCTACACGGCAACGTGGCAGGTTTCCTCGCAGCTCGGTGTTCTGCCTAGAACATTTTTTTTCTTCACATTTTAATTATGTTGAGAAATGATGAATACAACACAGAAATAATTTGCTAACTTGCATTTAGTGGAGTGTGCCTTGTCACCTGCTGCCCTCGTCTCCATCTTGTATTTTTACATCTACCTTGATTGGCTTTCCTCCACAACAGCCTGGCAGAAGCAGTATGAAAATCGGCGCTTTCATCAGCTATGAGTTCCAGATGAACTTTTTTGATTTGATCCTTCAAACAAAAACTTGTGCAACTATCAGCCTTCTTTCGTGAACACAGTGGTTCTAGGTGCCTTGCTGAAGTTCAATATTTGAGCACCACTCACTTTTGCCAGATCTCTCAGTGAGTGGCCTGCCGCCAGGCAGCCTGATTACAAATGTCAGTGCTTCCATACTCTATGTAGCAGAGCACCCAGTGCTGAGATGACTCCACAGGGAACCCTCCTCTTCCTTTCCTTGTTCTGGAGCACAGCTGAGGGTGGGAAGCTCTTGGTGGTGCCTCAGGATGGAAGTCACTGGCTCAGCATCAAAGCAATAGCGGAGGAGCTTGGACAGCATGGCAATGAGATTGTGGTTATAATTCCTGAGATCACTTTTCTCATCCAGCCTTCTCAACATTACACGCTGAAGACCTACCCAGTGCTGTACACACAGGAGCATCTCAATGATAGATATAAAGTCCCTGGTATGTTCAGTTTTGATGAGCCGTCTCTCATAGAGCAGTTTGTGGCTGGTGCAAAGGAATACAACGTGTTAGTGTACCATGTCAGTCTTCTATTCCAGCGCTGCATGAGTCTCCTACAAAATAAGGATGTTATCAGGTACCTGGAAGAGAGCAACTTTGATGCTCTGTTTACAGATCCAGCCTTACCCTGTGGGGTGATTCTTGCTAATCGGCTCAATCTGCCTCTTGTGCAGGTCATCCGTGGTTACCCTTGCAGTGTAGAGCACATAGTCTCTTACTCGCCCAGCCCAGCTTCCTACGTCCCAAGATGTTACACCTCCCACTCTGACCGAATGAACTTTGGAGAGCGGGTCTATAACTTCATCGCTAGCTATCTTGAGCACTTTGCTATATATAGCATCTATGGCCAATATGAGCGCCTCGCTGAAGAGGTCCTACATAAGGAGGTGGATATTATGGAGCTCATCGGCCGCGCCCCGACCTGGGTGGTGAGGTATGACTTTGTGTTTGAGCACCCACGACCGGTGATGCCCAACATGGTCTTCATTCGAGGTCTAAACTGCAAACAGAGGAAGACACAGAATGAGGTACATCACTTGAGTTACTGGGATGTTAGATTATGGAGATCTGTACAATGATTACATTTATGGGCTTTCAGGCTATCATAGCTCAAAACCCGATAAGCGAAAATTGCCTGGGATTGTGGTTTAACCTCTTTGGATTGAGAACCAGTAGTGATGGATGGGCTGAGGAGAGAATGTCATTTGTCAGGTTCTTCATATTGAATGAGGTATTATAAAGTTACATTTTGTGGTATGTTGCCACTGCGCAGTCATTCTGCCCAGCCTGTGTATCTGAGGAAAGAGATTCTCTCTGTAGGGCTCACACACCCCAGGCAATGATTTTTTTCATTATACACAATTCCAAACATAACCTTTTTTGATATCAGCGACACAGCTTTAGAATGCATTTTAATTAAAGTGGAAGAAAACAATACTTTCTTAAGGGTTTTATAATATGCTCAAATCAGGAAATACAGATGAACAGTGTAATTGCAGTGCTTTGAATTTTCTTATTTCATCAGTTTGATTTTTTGACAGGTCCACTACAAGGCTACTGCATTAGATAACCTTAGCTACAATAATAATTCTGGCTATTGTGATACTTTCACTCTCTAGCAGAAGAGATTCGGTAGTTTTTCAGCAGCCCTGGGTATTTCTGCCATCTCTGACTTTCCAGCTATATTTACTGTTCAATATTTCAGCTTCAGTACTATTGATTAGTGCTCCTAATGCATAGACTTCATTTTATAGGGCCTAAGACACAGAATTTACAAGGAGGAGTAAATGGTTCAGCTCTCACCGAAATGTAGCTGTTTTGTTTATCTAACTGGAGATGGATTTGCGAGCATTTTAAACAAACAAATTTGAGTTCTTTCAGTGCTTTATTTGTTAAGAGTACAGGCTTAGAAGACTTGAATGCACCGGTAAATGTAATTTTGAGAAATAATTGCCTGTAGTGGAGCTCACGCCAAATCTAACAGAAGAACATGCTGGGGCTCTAGAAACCGTTCAAGCGGTATTGGTAAAAATGCAGACCCCTGTTGGACGTTGTACTAGTTGTGGACCCCAATTGGATAAAAGTATAATATATTACTTCTTGTATCTTTGTGCTTTTATAATGGGGAGAAGGGATTGCGTTCAGAGCCCTTCACATATCTGTCCCTAATTCGCTGCTTTCTCTCTATAGCAAGACAAATCTGACTTTCATGCTTGAAATTGGCAAATGTGTATATATTTATGTAAGAGATTGAGTTTTTAGTTGCAAAGGATGTAAGACCTTCACAAGTAATAAATCTGCAATTGTCTTTTTACTGGCACCAAAGTACTCCATTGTAGCACTTGACTCCCTCAGGGTAGCGAAGCAGAGCAATCCAAGGCCTGCTCTGGGGAGTTGGTGTTGGCTAGCAATCCCAATTCGCTAGTACGAAACAACACTCAACAAATTATTGTCCAGTCAGTGCTTTTGAAAAGAAAAAGTACTTTTATTACTCACATACTACTATATAATTACATTACAAATATGTATATTAGGTAGATGATAATACCTCTGGTGACACCCTCATTTCATATTATACCCCTAGTGGGTCCTGAACCCCACAGTCATAATACATTCGATACCAGATGCAACATCACTGTTTAACCCGTTTGCTGCATGCGTCGGCCAACGGCCGTCGCAAGCACTACCTCGGTAGTGCTGCGCACGTCCGTTGGCCGACGCAGCCCCGCCCGTTTAATAGAACGTTCCGCACTGGCGCGGAACGTTCAGAGCAGCAAACGGGTTAAGTAAGGGGTGTCATTGTCTATAAGGCAGGCAAACTGGCTTTGTTTGGGTGTCACCACATCAGAAAAAAGAAACCACATGTCATGTTTCAACCTTATAACACCATTGAAATCAGTAAACACAGTATTAATCATCCATTGCATTCATTTAAATGACAAACATTCACTGTTCAAGATCAATATTTTGTTGGTAAAGCATGTTGGCTTAAAAAACGAGTTTCAGAGGTTTTCTTAACAACCTACTGACTTGAAAAATGCAGCCATAAGACCAACCACAAGGGATCTCGCACTACAGAGGCCAAGATCCAAAGCTCAAGCTCTTGGAGTGCTTGAAACAAAGGAATACCTCCCGCTCCTACAGCCCCCCACAACACATCTGGAAAGCATTGGTAGTGCCCCTGTCCCTCCTTAGGGCACCACTAGAAGAAAACTGAGCAAAATTAAGCCCACATGGGGCATTATGGGGCGCGCCAGGTGAAGTGAATATTAATGAGAGGGTTCAACCTGTCCAGAAAGGCTTAGCAACTTTGCACAGCACTCTTTGATCTTTCCATCTAGTGGTCAGGTCTGACTGGGGGTACCCGACTCATGGGATCGTTAGGAGCCATGGGGTGAGCCCCAAGTCCTGCGCCACCCTTCCAGCTCCCCATGTGTAGCCCGTCCTCTGGGGCTGCATGGGAGGAGGCAACATTTCTTTGGCTGCACAGTTTCTGCTGCCTGCGAGGAGTGCGGGCAGGGCAGCAGAAGGCTATGTGACCGAGCACACCCCAGACATGGGCAAGGGGGACGGACAACGCACACAGCCATACTGGACAGCTGCCCTGGGAGATGGGGTCCTGGGGTAGCTTTTCCTTTTGTGGCCTCTGGGTATGCGGTCCCTGATACCAGAAGTTGACTCAGGCATGCCCCTCTCCCCAGGAAATAATTAAATAAGAAGATGCACTGACCTCCAGGCCCTGGCTCACTCCAGGGATACTTTTAAGAAATAGCCAAGGAGCACCACATACTAGATTTTTGTGTTTCTTATCTTTTACCAGGCCAATCTGTAAAGCAGCTTATCTCTGGCACCGTAGGGATGATGTTCTTCATCCTTGGCTTGCTTTGTTCTTGGTGGACAGCTCCAGCCTTCAAGAACATTTTCTTCAGACCTTCTGGCCTCTAATGGATGCTTTGAGTGGGGAGCATGATCTTTACTGCTATATGTGCCAGACTTGTCCTCCACTTGGCTTTCTGTGCCATTCTCCTGCTAGCGGGGCATCTCGCACATCCCCTACATAAAAAGCCAGCAAAACCCTCATTGCCTCACTCCTCAAGCCCCAAGAAGGGCACCTAGGTGACAGTGGAAACGACGGCCAGTCCACAGACGTCCTAGGGGAACCGTCCAAGATCCCCCAGTAGGTCCATCCCCCCCAAATGTTCCTGAGGGGCCACACAGGGACCAGCGCCACTGGCCCTGGAGAGACATATCCTAGTCCTGGGGGGCAGCTGGAGACAAAGTACTTAGTCCATCCTTGCTGGGCATCAGGTGACGTCTCCTTCCAACAGGGCATCCTTTTGCCATTGTTGCTCCCAGGTCCAGGGTCTTCTCAACTGTCTTTGTGTTTTGCAGGGGTTTTTAAGTGGGGTGGAATGTTTTGGGGGCTAGGCACACCTGGCCAATCCTTGCATGTCACATTGTAATTGTATTGTATTGTAATTGCATTTGTATAGCGCTTACTACCCCTGACGAGGCGTCGAAGCGCTTTTTCGGCGAGTAGCATGCTACTCCGGGACCCATAGAGGATTAGTGTTGAATTAATATAGTGAAACATGCAAGTAAATTTTAAGTGGTGGATATGTTAGTCAGTTATTTGGATTCGGAAGGATAGCTGAAGGACAGAAGAGGAAAGAAGGTTTGTATTTATATAGCGCTTCTAACCCCTGATGGGGTGTTGAATCGCTATTTTTTGGCGAGTAGCACGCTACTCCGGAAACCCATAAAGGATTAGTGGTGAATTAGTATGGTGAAATATGAAAGTAATTTGAGTGGTGGATATTAGTCAGTTATTTGGAGTGAGAAGGATAGCGGAGGGATAGAAGGGAAAGAAAGGTTTGCATTCATATAGCGCCTGTTACCCCTGATGGGGCATTGAAGCGCTTTTCTGGTGAGTACCAGGCTACTCCGGAACCCATAAAGGATTAGTGTTGAAAATTAGTATAGTGAAATATGAAGTAATTTGAGTGGTGGATATGTTAGTCAGTTATTTGGATTGAGAAGGGTTAGGGAGGGGTAAAAAAGGAAAAAAGGTTTGCATTTATATAGCGCTTGTAACCCTGATGAGGTGTTGAAACGCTTTGTTGGCGAGTAGCACGCTACTCTGGAACCCATAAAGGATTAGTGGTGAATTAGTATAGTGGAATATCGAATTAGAGAAGTGAACATGCTAGTCTGTTATTTTGATTGAAAAGGATAGTGGAGGGATAGAAGAGTGAAGGATTTCTTTTTTTAGGTCATAGCAGTAGGAGGAGGCTTTTGGATGAGTAAAAAGGGTTTTTGGAGGGGAAGAGTTTAGAAAGGTTTGTTTTGGGGGATCGGTACAGTAAAGGAGGTGTCAGAAGATGCAAGGAGGGGTAGAGTAGGAGAGAGTCAAGAAAGGGTTATTTTGGGGAACATAGTAGTGGTATGGCGTTTGGGATAAATGAGAGTGGGTGTAGAGGATATAATGATAGATGTATAGGGTGAGATAGGGTAGTGAATTGGAAAGAGTAGTAGAAAGAAGTTTGAGATGAGTCAGAAAGTTGGGCTAGAAGATATATTGAGGGAAGTATAGGCTGAGAAATAGGGTAGTGCATTGGAAATGCTAAATTAGAAGAAAGTGATAAATATATAGATCCATAAGTACATTGAAAGTATATAGATGAATAAAGGAGGTAAGTATATGCAGATTAAAGATATTGATAGAGGTAGCGGATGAGAAATAGGGTAGTGCATTGGATATGCTTTTTCAGGAGAAAAGTAACAGACACACAGATCCAAGTACATGGAGGTACATAGATGGCCAATGGAAGCAAGTACATGTAGACCAAAGAAGATTTTTTTTTTTCTTCTCTCTTTTGTTTTTGTTTTTATAACAACATAATTATTGTACATGTTTATACAAAGCAATACACGAAGATAGGCACATATCTGTAGTGAAAGTCAATGATTATGTACAGAGGGACAAATACATAGGGTGGGTATTAATGAATGGGAAAATGGGCAGCATTCCTGGCCCTGGTCCTGACCAGTTTCAAACAGGCTCAAACAGGCACTCACCCTTGTCCTCTCCACCCTTAACAGGCTCAAACAGGCACTCACCCTTGTCCTCTCCACCCTTAACAGGCTCAAACAGGCACTCACCCTTGCCCTCTCCACCCTTAGCTGAAACGCCCGGGCTGAGACGCACTACGCCTTGGCCGTTTATAGCCCTAGTAGTCAGGTGACCCCTTCAGCCAATGGGAACCCTAGCCCTAACAATATCCAATCACAGCACTAGCCCTAAAATCTAGAACCAATAGGAGACGAGGACCTTACAGCCAATCTTAGCCCTAGTCCAAGCACCCAATCAGTTTCAAAAACCCTTGATCTCTACGTCCAATAGAGGCCCTAGCCCTACCAGTAGTCTCAACCCTAGTCCAAGCAACCAATGGCACAGGAAGCCCTAGTCCCTACTTCCAATAGAAAGCCTAACCCTACTCTTAGTCCCACACCTAGTCCAGCAACCAATAACACCAGAAGCCCTAATCGCTACTTCCAATTAAAGGCCGAACCCTAGCCCTAGTCCCACCCTAGTCCCAACAACCAATAACACAGGAAGCCCTAGTCCCTACTTCCAAAAGAAATACTAACCCTAGCCCTAGTCCCAACCCTACATTGATTGTATCACAGACCCAGAAACCAATCAGAACCCTCAAATACCCAACCAATGAGGACACTAACCCTAATCCAATAGAAACATCAGATACAACCACCAATCAGTGTACACATGTACCAAACAATATCAGACTATATAAGGTCCCAGCTACCTCAGACAAGGTTTGCTGGCCAGGGAGTTGGAAGCTGCTTCTCTATTCAGAAATCTCCTAGGAGACAGACCGGCTCAATCCACACTTTGGACTTCTGCAGGTAAGGCCCCAACAAACTTGTCCTCTAACAACACTATTTGTATAAAACTTTACTCCCTCTCCTGGCCAAAAAACGAAGTGCACAGTCCCTATTAAACACAGTTTAAACAGCTTACAGCACATTACTGCTGTCCCAGGAGGGAAGGGGGGGGGCTGATTTCACTGACTTGTTAACACAAGATGGTCGCTGGGGGTGCACTGCTTAACATACAGATCTTAGCACAGAGCAAAGGAGACATTTGGAGGGAAAAACTGATAGTCACAGGGAATGAGAGGGAAAAACTACAGAGTTTGGACTGCAAATCCCACAATTCAACAGGTTAAATGGAAGCAGTCACAGGCAGGAAAAAACACAAGTTTAAACACAAAAACATGGGATAAATTATGCAATCACTGGCAAGTTAAAACTACAATTTTAAACTGTAACAACCACAGGCAAAGGCAGTTAAAGAAATTTAAAAAGAAAAAATAAGATGATGCAATCACAGGTAGGGAAAATCGTTTTTTAAACTTTTTTAGGAAAGAGACAGCACTAGTCTGGCTCCTTACCACTTCCTGGACTCTGCTCACTGCAATCGTGGGCACAGGTAGGCTGCAACTCACAAGATGGAGGAGAATGATTTGGGGTGCACCCAGCAAAGCCTTAAGGGGCCTGGGCAGGTGTGAGGGGAGGGCTCAGAGTTGCCTGGGAGCTGAATAGCCAATCCCCAGTCCTAGGTCTGCTGGCCTTGGGGAGGGGACTGGGACTGGGGAGCTGCTCTATTCACAGATCTCCTAGGAGACAGACAGGCTCAATCCACACTTTGGTAAGGCCCCAACAAACTTGTCCTCTAACAACACTATTTGTATAAAACTTTACTCCCTCTCCTGGCCAAAAAACGAAGTGCACAGTCCCTATTAAACACAGTTTAAACAGCTTACAGCACATTACTGCTGTCTCAGGAGGGAAAGGGGGACTGGTTTCACTGACTTGTTAACACAAGATGGTCGCTGGGGGTGCACTGCTTAACATACAGATCTTAGCACAAAGCAAAGGAAACATTTGGAGGGAAAAAACTGATAGTCACAGGGAATGAGAGGGAAAAACTACAGAGTTTGGACTGCAAATCCCACAATTCAACAGGTTAAATGGAAGCAGTCACAGGCAGGAAAAAACACAAGTTTAAACACAAAAACATGGGATAAATTATGCAATCACTGGCAGGTTAAAACTACAATTTTAAACTGTAACAACCACAGGCAAAGACAGTTAAAGAAATTTAAAAAGAAAAAATAAGATGATGCAATTACAGGTAGTGAAAATCGTTTTTTAAACTTTTTTAGGAAAGAGACAGTACTTGTCTGCCTCCTTACCACTTCCTGGACTCTGCTCACTGCAATCTGGGGCACAGGTAGGCTGCAACTCACAAGATGGAGGAAATATATATAGACATATATACAGCGCATTCCTGCCCTTTTGTGTTGACATAGGGCAGTGCAGCAAGATTCTTTGTGGCTCTGCCCTTCCCAAAACCTCATAAATAAGGCCCCCTGTTTTTAATACAAAAATCTTCTTTCCTCAGTACCCCTGGGCTTCAAGTTAATGTACAAGCGCCTTTGCCTTCAAGCTTTCTCAAACTGGTACAAATCAGGCAGCAGCAGAATGAGCGTTCCTCAAACACACAGCGCCTTTTAAAGGAATCTCAGCTTTGTGTGGGGTCATCAATGAAACTGCACAACATTCCATTACTGTGTGTGACCTTGTCTTGAGGAGATGCGGCATACACATACTTTGCCCTAACAGCGTCAAGGGTGATTGACATCTAGGGGTCCTTGGAATGACACATTGGATTCATTCTCAAATGTAAATACTAGCCAGGACTGGCCACACAAACGCAAATTGTGATTTGCAACTTCCGCTTCTTTCATTCAACTGGTAGAGATATGTGTGTGTTAATGACCTTATAATGTTATAGCTGTAAACGTGCTAGAATGCGGTGTTATTCTGATATGTGTGTGCTTTTTTTATTAGTAAAGTGATTTGGTGTTGATGAACAAACTTTGCTCTTAATATTTGGTTTAAATAAACAAATTGTAAAAATTCTAATAAAAAATCAAATTCCGAAAAGCCTCTGTATGCATGCTAGCTTCTGGTGCATTTGTGTAACCAGACCACCACAAGCCTCTGCATGTAGCCTCTTCCAGGGTGCTCAGCTACCAGGGAACATGTGACCCCACCAGCGTCTGTCTGCAGGCTCATTCCTCTGACTTAATTGTAGATTACCGCATTTTATATATTGTTAGGTGTGCAGAGCTGCAAGATGTTCTGTGTTTTTCATACCTTCACTATTTTCCCAACCATCCTACACAGTTTCTGGGACAATCTAAAATATTGACTTCAAGTTGTCTCTGGTAAGAGCGCCTCTGAAAGCCTCAGCTACTCTCCTTGATGACACAGCAGCCTGATCCCTTCCCACCAAAACTTCAAAGGCAGCCCCCTCCTGTGTTGGCTTCAGAGGTTTGGGCTTCCTCCTTTCTTCCAGTGGGCTTGGGCTGTCACAATCCAGGTGTTGTGTGACAATCTAATTAACAGGCATATTTTCTCCCTACCCCTTTCTTTCCTAGGAACTGTGTTAAGCACTGTTAATTGTCAATTTGTGGCGGGAGAGGCCTTTGATTCTTTTTCATGGGAGCCAGAATAATTAACTTGGCTGAGCAGGGGGGACAAAAGCCTGGAATCTGATTATGAGCTGAGCCAAGAAATATGACGAATCTTAAAGCTCCATAAGATGTGTATGTGGGTTGTTGAGGACTGGAAATTCACACTCTGGGTATACATTTTACCACAGATTGATACTTTGCTGGACTTTGTAGGCTTAAGCAGTGCAAAATAGTTCTTTAGGGTAGATTTCACCTATAATGTACAGTGCTGTGAATACACCATAGTCTTTCAGTAAGCACTACTGACCTACATCGCAACTGCCCAGTCATATTATAGGTGAGTACAAAAAAAATGGAAATACAAAACACAACTGCACAGTATGCTGTTTAGCATTGGGCCAATGTTGTGTTCTTCCACCACCTCCTATTGTTCACATATTTATAATCTGGTTTCATCCTGAACCTACATTCTAACAACAGAACCTCAAGATGATGCTCCTCCTCACAGAAATGTGCTTTTTGTAAAGTCCTCTGCAGCTCTTTATGGGTAGGTTAATTTTTTATGGTTACACACAAATCACTGTATTTTTTTTAGTTTTTTTTTTTAACATATTTTTATTGAAGTTAGTCATTAAACCATTATTAAAAAAATAGCAGTCATTACAGTCACATCGTTTCTTTACAGATTACGTTACAAGCATTATTTTAGCATATCTCAAAGTGGTACTCTACAATTCTAACCATACAACAGTCTATTTATATCACGAGATGGTATCCACAACTGCACAGGTCTAGTCGTAATCTGTTCATTTTGATCTCTGTATATTCAATACTGCAACAATATATCCTGGTTGACTTAACAATTTTCGGAATTACAATTCCACTAGTTGCATGCTGTGAAATAGAAAAAACAAATGATACCCCCTTACGAAACCCACCCACTTCCCACATCCGTAGACTCAGCAAGAATCCCAACAGTTCGTCAACCCAGTCCAATATAACAAAAAACCCTATACAACATACAATACATATCTAAACAACACCCTTCATTGTAGCATACTAATGTAGTGCAGTTCTATTTATCTACATCTAGTGCCCAAAGAACGCGCAAGAGGGGAGAGGGGGGAGGGAGGGGGAAGGGAGAAGAAACGCACAAATAATGTATCAATACAGATGTATGTCTATAGCAATAAATTCCTCTAGCAGCACGTTCCATTCCATAGAGATGGGCTTTTTGCGTAACCCCCGTTGTTCCTCCCTTTTTAGTTCTGCACTCTCTGCCCTTCCCCATCTCACCACCTCATTGTACCAATCCTGCAGTATTGGCGGTCTAGCAGCTTTCCATTTCATAGTAATAGTACGTTTTGCTAATATGAGAGAAAGGTTATTACATTTTGTAACGGGGTTACCTTTCTTCCCTTTTGGGCCTATCCCCAACAAGCAGTATTCCATCCGGTCATTATTTCTAACCGGGGATATATCTTTTAGTATCCCACAAACTGTTGCCCAATAATGCCGCAGTTGTGGACAACTCCACAACATATGTAGTAGGCCCGCTTCTGAGGATTGACAACGGGGGCATAAATCCGATGTGTCCGGGAACATAGCATTCAGCTTACGAGGGGTCAGGTAGGCTCTATGCAGTAGCATTAACTGTATAAACTTAAACTTAGGGTTTCTCGATACCTTCCTAGGATACTCCAGGATAGTGCCCCATTCCCTGTCATTGAGCTCTCGGCCCATATCTATATCCCATTTATTACGGAGGGGTTGTAGTGGTATCGCTGCTACCGTGCGGATTCCTTTGTATAACCATTTCGTTAAATGTCGCCCATTTCCCATCATATGTTGCATAGTAATTAGTGTGTGCGTTGCCGGTTCCATCCCCCCCGGAGCCCAAGTGGTACGTATGTAGTTAGAAATACTAGCGTGCAGAAGAAATAGCGTATGTGGCACACCATGCTCTCGAGCAAATGCATCGTGCGGCATTAAGGTACCGTCTTTGAAGAATGCTCCCACCGTGTGTACACCTGCATCTCCCCATGCCGATATTCTCCTATTTGTAACCATCCCTATCTGTGTGGGGAGCCCCAGTAAAGGTATGGTAGGGGCATATGGGGTCATTGTTTTGGTGTACCTCATAGCATTCCTCCAGTACAACAACACAACTCTCAGTAAATGGGGCGCTGTTGGTGGAATCCTGCTGTTGGGTAAAAGGAGTGTATGTATATCCCCTCTCTGCCAAGCTAGTTGAGACATGCCTATCTCTTGCAAGTTCCGCCCTGCCAACCAATACGCCAACCATTGTAGCTGACTCGCGTAGCAGTAAGCCTTCAGGTCTGGGACCCCCAATCCACCCTGCTTAGTATCTAATTGTAATTTCGCTAACCCTATTCGTCTCCGACCTCTACCCCATATTAATTCGATCAATAGGGAGGATAATAATTAAAATATCTGTGCTGGGATCATAACGGGTAGATTAGTGAAGTAATATAACAATCTAGGGAGCATCACCATTTTGGCGATAGCCACCTTGCCTGCCACTGATATAGGCAAAGAGGTCCAGAACTTTATTTGGGACCTGAGGGTAGCTATTGCACGATGTAGGTTGCCATCAATCAGATCCGATGTGTCCCTATATATATTGATACCGAAATATTTGAAAGTAGTAGGTGCAATATTGAATGACCAGTTCCCAAAAGCCAGAGTCCCAGTACGTGTTGCGTCAGTAAAAAAATAAGCATAGGACTTATTCTCGTTAATCGAGAGCCCGGAGAGTTTCTGGAATGTAGCAAACGTGGTAGGCATGGGTTCATAGTCCTCATCTAGGTTCTTGAAGTATAATATTAAGTCGTCAGCATATGCAGAAACAGTATTTGTTGTGGGCCCCATTACAATTCCCCTGTGACTCGCCACAGAGCGTAGTTTGTGCAAGAGAGGTTCCAGAGCTAAGATGAACAACAAGGGTGACACGGGGCAACCCTGTCTGGTACCCCGTGCAACCCTGTATTGCTGCGAAATATGCTGTCCCGTGCGTGCCCGTGCCGTGGGGTTGGAATATAGCAGCCTCACCCACTTTATATATTCCTCCGGTATATCAAATTTGGACAGTGCCTGAAACATATATGTCCAATGTAGGGAATCAAAGGACTGGCGTAAATCCAGCGAAATGCATCCCCCAGCGTCAGCTGTCGGTTGTGCGTGTGTCATTATTTGATGCAAACGCCTGATATTAAGGGCTGTACTCCTGCCTGGGACAAACCCACATTGGTCAATGTGTATTAGGTGTGGCATGCACTGGCAGAGTCTAGTGGCCAATAATTTACTCAATATCTTATAGTCCACATTTAATAATGAGAGAGGCCTATATCCCGTTAAGTCAGTGCTAGCCCGACCTGGTTTTAGCAGCGAGACTACTGTCGCCTGAAGCGTGGTAAGGGGTAGGGTGCCCACAGCTAAAGATGTCTGATATAATCGCTGCAGGTGGGGTATTAACAAATCAGAGTACGTCGCATAGAATTCAATGGGCAGACCATCTCCCCCGTCGACTTATTACGAGGCAGACTGTTTATCGCTCGCTTAATTTCCATCGCAGTCACAGGTTGTTCCAATGCCTCTTTATGGTGTTGTAACAGTTGTGGAAATTGTAGGTCGTCAAAGAATGCGTCAAAATCTGTGTCAGTATTGATAGCTGGTTGTATATATAATGTCTCATAATAGTCCTTGAAGGCCTTATTTATGTCAAGTTGTGTGCACACCATAACTCCCTCCAAGCCCCAAACCTCTAAGATAGGAGAGACCGGTGAAGCATCCTTAATGATTTTAGCAAGGAGTGGGCCCGCCCTGCCTGCTGTAGCGTGTTGTTTCTGCGTGTAGAGACGATAATCTAGCAGGCGCAGGTCTTCTAAAAGTTCTGCGTATTTAATATGTGTTTCCTGTAACTGTGCTCGTTGTATATCGCCCAGTGTAACTTCACGTTCCAGTCTGCCCAGACTGTCTTCTATTTTAGTAAGCTGGGCAATGAGAGTATGTCGCGCCCCTGCTTTCGTACTGATTGCTACCCCTCTCATTACAGTTTTGAAGGCATCCCATTCGATCTGGCGCGTGGATGCTGTATTCGCATTTTCAGTGAAATAATTTTCTATGGCGGTAGACAATGCCGACCGAAAAATCGGGTCCTCTAAAAGTAGAGGCTGCAACTTCCAGGTCGGTACCAGAGTAGGTATCTTGCCCCATTTAAGTGTAAGTTCTACCGGGTTATGATCAGATAATGTCTTCCCCAAATGTGTTGAGCCGCTAATTGTGCCCATCAGAGCCAAAGAACAAAATATTCTGTCTATTCGAGTGTGTAGCTTGTGTGGCGGGGAATAAAAGGAGTATTCCCTGTCCCTAGGGTGTGTCGCGCGCCATGCATCCATGATCCCCCATCCAACCGCCCATCGTTTTAGTGCATCCGCAAGTTTCCTACAACCCGCGCTATGTAATGGGGGGTGCGACCTATCTAATTCGACATCAAGCACCGCATTAAAATCTCCACCTAATATCCAGTGATAATCTTCCCACCCTGTCAATATTGCACTTAGAACCTCCAGGAATTTGTCCTGGTCAGTATTTGGAGTGTATATGCTTCCCATCACTATGTGTTCTCCATCAAGCAACCCGTGTATGAGTACATATCTACCACTCGTATCTATTTTTTGTTCTAACAACCTAAATGGGGTACCATTCCTGATCCATATCGCGGCTCCACGAGCAAAGGCCGAATATGACGTGAAGAACAATTGTCCCCGCCATTTCTTGTGTAATTTAACTGCTTCATCGTGACTGAGGTGAGTTTCTTGGAGAAATGCAATATTTACTTTGCGTCTGTTTAACTGGGCCAATAATCTATGCCATTTATGGATAGAACCGAGCCCTCGTACATTCCAAGAGCAATATGTATAACTACTAGGATGCGCCATCTGATCCAGTGTAAGGTGAGCCATTAAAAGCAGAGCAAATACCAGGCCGGATCGACACTATATAAATCAAAGCTGAGTCCACAAGCCTAACAAAACACCCCAATTCTAGGTTCCCCACAAGAACAGCAGAGGACCAAACCATAACCAAAAGTTCAACCGGAACTCTATATGAACAATGCCACAGTGCAGTCGCCAAGTGGGGGGAGGCAACCACCGTGGTTGTAACGTCCATCTTCTTGTGTTTAGTCACATTGTCTTCATTGCTCCAGCCCAAACCCCATCACCCAGTAATAAAACATAAAGAACGGGGTATCATCCGACATTATAAACAGTACATCCGTCTAGATAATTACGTTATACAATACCAATGTCCGGGGAGCCCTTCCACCAGTTCAATAATTATCCGAAGTTTGTGGAGTGACCAACGGGAACAATGCTAGACTGGATTCAAAGTCCGAGCGGGCCGTGGCCTCATCCGAGGAGCGGACAGACACAGCTCGAGACTGGGCATCATGTTCTGCCAGCGCCACTGCCGTCAGGATAGCGTCCTTTTGGCTATTCGAGATTTGCTCTGCAGATGGATTCACCCCCGATCCGCTTCCACGTCGTCGGCTGTCTTCTATGTTGACTACTTCCTCGCGTTGTAGCATAGATCGTACAGTACCACTCGGCAGGAACGAGGTCTGGGAAACAGGGAGTGAAAGTAATCTCTAGCCAATATGCCACTTCCTCCGGGTTATCAAAAAAGATTGTTTTTTGGCCAGAAATGACTTTTAACCGGGCCGGAAAGAGCAAGGCCTATTTCAGGTTATGCGCTCTTAGTTTCTTTTTGACATCCTGAAAAGTAGCTCGTGCCTTCTGTACCGCTAGTGTAAAATCCGGATATAGAGAGATCGTCTTGTTCTCGAACCGGATAGGGGCATTCTCTCTGGCTGCACATAATATTGTGTACCGATCTTTGTAATTCAGAATGCGTGCTATCAATGGTCTGGGAGGTGCTCCCGGAGGGGGAGGCCTGGGCAGCAACCTATGTGCCCTCTCCACACTGTAGAGTTCTGTCAGTCCCTCTTTTGCCACATGCTCTCTCAGCCAGTTCTCCACAAACTGGGTGGGATTACGCTCCTCGCTCCTCTCCGGTATTCCCAAAATTCGAACGTTGTTTCTCCGGGATCTCCCTTCAGCATCATCCACCCTGTCCTGGAGTCCCTTCAGCTGTCGTTGTAACTGCTCCATTTGGGAGGTGTGCACAGCTTGTTGGGGGATCAAGACATCCAAAGCAATCCTGTTGGTCTTTACCTTTTCCGCCAGGTTCTTGTGGTCCGCTTGTAACAGATTGAGACTAGTAGAGAGTGACCCCAATTGCGTCTCAAGCGCCGTACGTGAGTCTCTGATTTCCTTTAATTTTAAGTCCAATTTGTCCGTGTTCGATTCTGCTCCCATTGGTGGTATCGCGTCAAAATCTGAGCCCTGTGTCTGATCTCCGCCCATCGCAGCGTTCGTGGCATCAGCGGTATGAGAATCAGGCTGTTTGGTTCTGGTACGTCCCATGATATAGAAATGCGATGGGCACACACACCTATGCTCGCCGGTTCACAGCCAAAGGGAAGCCACACCTAGTTCACTTACACGATCCTGGAGCCCAATCAACAGCTTGCCGCTGCACAGTGATCTTATGCCTCCCTGAGCTGGGGTGGACTGCTTCCAGGTGGCTTTATACAATCCCACGGAGGTCGCATCAGATTACTTCTAAACCACCCATCATGGCGAGGCCTTTTAGCTGCACTGTAAGAAGGCAATATCGATTATCCGCCGCTCACTGAGGCCCCCCAGTTCCAGAATCAACTAGTCACAGCCCCTATGGCCTCCTCAGCATGAGCCAGCAACAGTTAGTGAGAACGCAATGGCGGCTCGGGGGTGCGCGCAATTTCCGTTCCTCCTCACCTGACGTCGACCTGCCACAGTGTGTCTCTCTATCGCCGGCAGAGCGCAATCTGCCAGTCAGTGTTCGCCGCCTTCTTGTTGTTCTAATCCCAGTTACGTGATGCAGAGTTATTTTACGTGGCCCAGGCCACTCTCTCAATCAGCCCCTAGGTGAAGCACTCCCAGCGCATACAAAGGCGCACGAGGGTAGTAAGCTACGGCGCCAGTAACAGTGCATTCGCCGCCTCCTTCTTGTGCCCAATAAAAGTAGCAGCAATTACAGTTTACTCCGGTCCGCAGACATGGGCCTCCGTATCCTCGCTGCAACGTCCTTGCGGCGTTCAGTACCACACCACTTTCTGTTTCACTCTGAGCCGATCGCCATTTTGTTCCTCTTTATCACATTACGGTTCTTCCCATACAGCTCGTCAGGATCCGGGAATCGCACGGTCAGTCAGCAAGAGACTCCCGCAACTGGCCACGAACAATACTCACAGGCCAGGTGGGAGCTTCCTCCGAAATCCGCCTCCGCTCCCGTTCCCAGCGGCAGTCAGCGCTCCTCTTTGTCGTTCCCCTCCGAGAGTTCTAGCATTACGGCGGTGATTCGGTTTCTCCGTATTACGGTGTCCAGGCTCTCCACAATGCAGGCATCTGTTCCTCAATCGTTCCGCTGCATTATGGGCATGTTTTTAGTTTCAACAGCCCCCGTTCTTACAGGATAATTAGCAAAGTGTCGGGCTTCGGCACGGAGCTCTTTCAGTTCACGTCCGCCATGCTAGGCGGTTAGCCACGCCCCCACACACAAATCACTGTAAGAGACGTTCCAGGCTTCATGCTGAAAGAAATTAATAAATCAGCGCAGTCAGGTTTATGACCTCGATTTAATGATGTCTCAAAATGCATTCCAACCCAACATCACTTACAGCTTTTCAGTCTTTATTTATTTTCTTCATTTATTTTTGTAATTTTTCATAGCGTGGACATGGCCCTTAGACATCAGAGTGCTTTAAAATAAAGCAGAACGTATCAATAACAAATCAGAAATATACATCAAACATTAAAGGTGGAGAGAACACCAGGTTAGACTCCTCTTAAGGTAGAGTGTTTCACACGTATTAACTGTAAAACGTGGCAGGCAGGTGGTATAGCACCACAAGCTGGACAACAATTGTTCTTGCTGGTTGATGTTAGTCTACACTTGACAGGAACGTAGGGGGTAGGAGGAGGTTAGGCCAGGTGTTGTTCAAAGAGAAGGTATTTTTTGAACATGACATGACATATGGTAAGGCAGAGGCTCGTCAAGAGAGAGTTCCATCATCTTGTGGCGCTTCCGGAGAAGAATTGGCTCATGTATCACTTGTGTTTGAAGGAGGGGGATTTGAGGAGGAGCAATTTAGCGTTTTGTGAGTCTCGGCTGACACCTGAGATTTTCAATATCTCTGAGAGGTACAAGGTAAATAGTAGTGCAGAGGTTTATGAGTGATGCAGGCAGTTTTAAATTGAGCTCTGGCTTCTATGAGAAGTGCACAAAACAAATGAGAGGGGCCCCTTTACCACCAAAGGAGTAGGGCACCAAATCGACCGTAGTCAAAAACAAATCCCCTTTGGGTGTACTTAATACAACAGAGCAGAACCACTCAACCCATCCAAATTATCACCAGAACATAACACCACCACCATCAAAAGGCCAAGTGTATATAAAGTATAAAAATATTTTATTTAAAAATTGACGAACAATAGTCAGAAGCAAAAAATCATCATTATACAATGTTAAAAATAGATAAAAATATACACATAATTAAATCTACACAGTTGATCATAGGGAGAATATACAAGAAAGATACTTTCTATTCATCGAAAAGGCACATACATTTGATCCAGATCATTTGTTCAACACACTAAGAACAGTGACATCCACCGAAACGCGTCGATGCAAACTATATAAAGGCATACTGTAGATTGTGGTGACATTTGTGATTTGTTCTTGCTAAAACCTAATGCACAACAATTATATGTGTTGAACAAATGATCTGGATCAAATGTATGTGCCTTTTCGATGAATAGAAAGTATCTTTCTTGTATATTCTCCCTATGTTCAACTGTGTAGATTTAATTATGTGTATATTTTTATCTATTTTTAACATTGTATAATGATGATTTTTTGCTTCTGATTATTGTTCGTCAATTTTTAAATAAAATATTTTTATACTTTATATACACTTGGCCTTTTGATGGTGGTGGTGTTATGTTCTGGTGATAATTTGGATGTGTTGAGTGGTTCTGCTCTGTTGTATTAAGTACACCCAAAGGGGATTTGGTTTTGACTACGGTCGATTTGGTGCCCTACTCCTTTGGTGGTAAAGGGGCCCCTCGCATTTGTTTTGTGCACTTCTCATAGAAGCCAGAGCTCAATTTAAAACTGCCTGCATCACTCATAAACCTCTGCACTACTCTTTACCTTGTACCTCTCAGAGAAATTGAAAATCTCAGGTGTCGGCCGAGAAGTGAGCATAGAAATGAAGAGAAATGGTCGAATTTCTTGTGTCCTGTCACGAAGCGAGCTGCTGCATGTAGGACTGCTTTGAGAGGACCTAGGTTAGGCTTCTCCAACAAGCAGATCGTGAGCTACTGGCAGCTCTCCAGCGACCTGTGAGTAGCTCTCCTGTCAGCAGTCCAGCCTACCAAATTAGATAATTTTTTTGGTTGAATTAATAGTGTGAAGTGTGTATTTAATATGGAAAAGTGTGTAATTTCAGAGCCCATAATTTCCAAAATATATTTAACTCAGATATCTGAATGATAAATTATGCAACTTTGAGAGATTTATTTCTAATATTACCTTGGTACCAGGGGGGCATTGCACATGTGGCTGTTATGTATTGCCCTTGTAGAGGCATTCCAAATTGACTAAGCCTTTTTATGTTGAGGTAAGTGTACGACTTCTTGTTTCAATGTCCTTTAAAAATTCTTGCTTACTAGTGGCCAGTCCTGCCTATTTGTCCCTCCTTTTTCCTCCAAGTAGCAGGTACTTTGCACAGTATCATTATGCTTTGTTAAGTTGATCTGCTTGTGGGGGAACTATTTTATAATGTTTTCAACCTCACGTTACACTATGGGTGCTCAGACATAGCTGCTTACATTTTATTGCAGCATTCACCCTCCCAGTTCCTTCCATATGGCTGGCATTCTTTTGTATTCTTCCCAAAGGCAGCACCCAGGCTGGCCTGGAATGCAAGCAATTAATTATTGTGGTTTTAAGTCTGCCTCCTTTAGTACCCTCCAGAAACAGGCACAAAAACACTGTGACAGCAGCTCTGGGCCCCACAAGGCTATAACTGGCATTGATACCAGCTCCAAAGCCATTAGTAGCCAGCCATGCCTTCTAGCTACTGCAGCTCTAAATAATGTAAAAAGTTAAACCACTACTTAAACACAGCGCATTGTTTCAGTTCCATTAAATCCACTCTTCAAATGATACTTTAATATGCATGCTGCTTGTGTTTTTTCCTCCCCTCCGGGACCTATGCTTGGCTGCTTGCTGAGGAGTTCTAAGTCTCTCCTCATTGGTTTAGCACTGAGGCCAGAATGTTTCCTTCTGGAAGAATGTCCCCCGTTAAATGTGCATTTGAATATACAACTTTAAATAAAGACTTCAGAGGGGCAATGTTTCCCAGTTTATTTTGCTTTTAAAAGCACTCCCTGACACTTTCCTGGCCTCCAGCAATTCCCAGACAATAAAAATGTCAAGCTAACTCCAGTGATTAATGTTCTTGCTGGAGAGATCAGAGTTGTCTAGTGGAAGAAGTTTTGACTCATTGCAAGATGCCAGCTGCACAGAAAGTGTACTATGCAGATCACTAAGTGCATAAAATGTATCAGTGGGTTACTGTTTTTCTGTTACTTGCAGCCTATAAGTTAAATTCCTAACATAGAACAGTGAATTTATAACTGTCATCAAAGAACTGCATGCACTGCCAAGTAAAGATTAGAGCAGATATTAATGTCACAAAAAGGGTTCATTTGGGTAGAAATCGATTCTTTTTATTTAAGAGTACCCCCAACTATGGTGTTCTGTTTTCAATTCTGAGTTTGTGCTTCTGGGGCCCAAGCACTCTTTAGCAATGCTGCCTACCAATATGCATGACTTGTGACTCCTACATCCTGTAGTCCTCTGTCTTATGCAACATTTCCTTTAAGCTAATTTATACATGTATGATTGATTGTCTCTGTGAAATTTGTGTGTGATATAAAGTGCTCTGATACTCTACACTGGTATGTGTGGCGCTTTCTAACTAATTAAATGCATCTGAATGTTAATGGTTATGGAGCCTTAAGGGACACTGTTAAAGGGTGGTGGTGGTGAGGGAATCCGCATCACTCAGTCTTAGCTCAACTTCACCTCAGCACCACCTCAGCATGAGCACGGCACCACCTCCTCATCAGTGCACCACCACCAGTGCAGCACCAGCTCAGCATCAGCGCAGCACCACCTTAACATTAGCACTGCACAGCACTATCTCAGAATCAGTGCACCACCACCAACGCAGCCCCACCTCAGCAGCAACTCGGCACCAACGCAGCACCACTTCAACATCAGCGCACCACCACCTCAGCACAGCACCAACTCAACATCACTCAGCACTACCTGAGCCCCAGCTCAGCACCACCTCAGAACCAGTGCAGCACCACCAACTCAGCCTCACTCAGCACCACCTCAACATCAGCACAGCATCACCTCAGCATCAGGGAGCCATCACCAGTGCAGCACCAACTCCGTATTAGTGCAGCACCATCTCCGCATTAGCACAGCACCACCTGAACACCACCACTTCAGCATCAGCACAACCCCATCTCAGCATCAGCACATCCTCCTCATCAGTGAAGCACCACCTCAGCACCAGTGCAGCACCAGTACTGAACCACCTCTGCATCAGCACAGCACCATCTCAGCATCAGCACAGCACTACCTCCTCAGTGCACCACCAAATTGGCACCAGTGTAGCACCACATCAACATCAGCACAACACCATCTCAGCATTAGCACAGCACAATCTCTGCATCAGT
This sequence comes from Calotriton arnoldi, assembly GCA_963921515.1. NCBI lineage: Eukaryota > Metazoa > Chordata > Amphibia > Caudata > Salamandridae > Calotriton > Calotriton arnoldi. Next base: position 299,257 of record CAWUFW010002548.1, on the reverse strand, counting down.
GCACCACCACCAGCGCAGCCCCACCTCAGCAACAACTCAGGACCCATGCAGCACCACTACAGCATCAGTGCAGCACCACTTCCGCATCAGCACAGCATCACCTCAACACAGCACCAACTCAGCATCAGTCAGCACCACCTCAGCACCAGTGCAGCACCACCACCTCAGCATAACTCAACACCACTCAACATCACTCACCACCACCACAGCATCACTCAGCACCACCTCAGCATCAACACAGCACTACCTCCTCATCAGTGCACCAACTCAGCATTAGCGCAGCACCACCTCAGCACCAGCGCAGTACCACATCTACATTAGCACAGCACCATATCCACATCAATGCACCACCACCTCAGCACAACACCATTTCTTAGCACCAACTGAGCACCATCTCAGCACCACCTGAGCACCAGTGCAGCAGCACAACCTCAGCATGACTCAGCTTCACCTCAGCACGACCACCAGCTCAACACCACCTCAGCACCAAGGCAGCCCCACCTCAGCACCAATGCAACACCACTTCAACATCAGCACAGCACCAACTCAACATCATTCAGCACCACCTGAGGACCAGCTCAGCACCACCTGAGAACCAGTGCAGCACCACCACCTTAGCATTAACTAGCACATCAGCACTGCACAGCACTATCTCAGCATCAGTGCACCACCACCAACGCATCCCCACCTCAGCAGCAGCTCAGCACCAACACAGCACCACTTCAGCATCAGTGTACCACCATCTCAGCTCAGCACAAACTCAACATCACTCAGCACCACCTGAGCACCAGCTCAGCACCAGCTCAAAACCAGTGCAGCACCCTCGCCACAGCATCACTCAGCACCTCCTCATCAGTTCACCACCAACTCAGCATCAGCGCAGCACTACCTCAGCTCCAGTGCAGCACAACATAAACATCAGCACAGCACCATTTCCGCATCAGTGCACCACCACCAATGCAGCCCCACCTCAGCAGCAACTCAGCACCCAAGCAGCACCACCTCAGCATCAGCAGAGAATCACCTCAACACAACACCAACTCAGCATCACTCAGCACCACCGCCGCAATACCACCTTAGCATGACTCAGCGCCACAGTGTCACTCAGCACCACCTCAGTCACACTCAGTATCACCTCCACACCAGCGCACCACTCCCTCAGCATCACCTGAGCATCACCTCAGCACCACTTCAGCAACACATCAGCATTACTCAGCACCACCTCAGTGTGCCCTCGGAATCTGGCATCTGTTGATTCTCTCCTAGTGTCCGTCCACTGCTCGTGTTGTAATTTGGGCAATCTCCACCCTCCTATTGTTTATGTCCCTCCATTCATAACAAAAAAGCTATAACAAACAAGCATTACAACAGGCAGGAAGAGGTTGCCAGCATTGCAAGGACAAAAAAAATAGAAGACATTTTTTGTTAATTCTTTTTTAACCGAGTCATTCAATTGTACATTATGTCTTCTTTAAACTCCACTGCATAACACTCCACAACACAAAATACCATTCCACATACTTACACTCCATTACACACAGTCTCACTCCACATAATTCCAATACACTCAAAAACACACAATTCTCTTCCAGGGGATCCTCATCAATAGTCCTAAGCACTGAATATTCCCGCCTATGCGCCGGGGACCCCAGAAAATATATAAAAATTATATATGAAAACATATATATATACAGCTCTATATATATACATATACATTTTTTCTAGAAAACACAAACAATGCAGCCTTACATACACCAACAGGCTAAACAATGCTGTGAAATGCAGTCTTTGCACATATACAAATAAACCAGGAAGACCAACAGGCACTTGAACTGTTTTTAATGAACAGCAGAAAAGTAGTCCTGCAAGGAGAAAAAGAAGGCATTGTTAGCCCATAGGCTGCATTGTAACTGAAACAGCACAGAAAATGAAAGCAAATGCAGAGCATCAAAAAAAACTGGCACCGTACCTTTAAGGCAGCCATGACCCCTAGCTTCCCATCATGCCTCAGGGGTGACAGTTAGGTCAGTTGTTCTTTCCGGCTCCTTCAGTCAGGACCCTGGTTATCCAGCTCCTCAGATTTTTGACTTTTCAATCAGAAATTGTATTCCTTTGTCATCTAAAACTTTATACTTCGACATTTAAACCTGTTGGAGTATTTTTTTACCCTTTTTTCTTCAAGAGTTTGGCGTTTTTCACCTAAAATGCCTTCCCTTTTTGCTCCCTGCCCTTCCTGTGGCAAGAAGAAGGCCAAAACTGACTCCCACTCTGTCTGTATCCTTTGCCTCCGGATTCTCATTCTTCTGAGACTTGTCAACACTGTCAGTCTTTATCAAGACGGACTCTCAAAGAAAGGGAAAGGATTCGCCTTTATGGACTCTCTGAAAAGGTTAAAGCCTCCACCTCTAGAGGCCGGTCTCCTGTGAGGCAGAAGAAGAAGAGACCTAGATCATCTTCCAGAAGCAAGGTAACAGACTGCTCTTCATCGGCGTCGGGCTCGGCGCCGAGAATGCCTCTACCGGCGAAGAAAACGTCGACGACAATCCCATCGACGGCGGGCTCGCCGTCGAGAGAACATCGGTCATCGTCGAAGTCTTCCAGACATAGAGGTACGTCATCAGCGACGAAACCTCCGCCACTGTCAACCGGGCGGCGGTCGGCGTCGAGGAGTCGTTCTCCGTTGGTGCGGGACCGCCCAACGTCAAGACACCGATCTCCGTCATCGCCGTCTGTACGGCGTTCGACGTCGAGGCACAGTCCTCCGTTGCCGTCAACCAGGCGGCGGTCAACGTCGAGGCCTAGAACATCAGCGACGTCAAAGGATTCGACGTCGAAACAGGTCCCTCCGTCGCAGCCATCAAGACGCTCGACGTCGAAGTCAAGATCATCAGCGACGAGAAAAGATTCGGCGTCGAGGACTCCTCCGTTGCAGTCCACGAGACGGCGCTCAGTGTCGAGGCCTAGATTGACGGCGTTGAGAGGGTCGACGTCGAGAAGGTTTTCTCCAAGACCTTCCCCACGATCGACGTCGAGACATGGTACTTCGTTGGGTACTCCTCTTCCAACGTCAAAGCACAAGTCTCCGACGACGGAACGTCGGTCGACGTCGAAACACACACAACCGACGCCAAGGCAGAAATCGCCTTCATTGGACTCGCAGGTCTTAGTGGTACATAGTCGATCGACGTTGAGACATTCATTGTCGACGTCGTCACACCATTCGACCTCAAGGAGACGCCATTCCTCTTCAAAAGACCGTTCGGAAACCTCAGTTTCGGCTGCAGGATCTCCACAAGTCATCTTGATGTCGAGAAGCTCATCTTCTCCATCCCCACAGTGGAGGGTACAGGAAACTACCCCGCAGATCACGGCTTCAAATACGCAACGAGAGGAAGAACACAGATCTCCCTCAGTACACCTCTCGCCTAGGTGGCTTCTCCCGGTTCAGCATTGGCAGAAAGAACCTTCGCAGGTTCAGCAGCCCTTGGACTATTCAAGCCCTCTGCATAGATCCCCTCTGGCTCGGCTGGTGCAGGCAGTTGACCGATCACCCACCACACCATCCAGGGGCCGCCAGAGATATAAATCTCCTCCACGAAAGTCCTCTTCTCATGGGCATCATAGGAGACGAAGATCACCCTCCTGGTCTTCTTCCTCAACCCATTCCTCCAAGAGAGAATATTCTCCAACTCTTATGGACAGTCCACCCTCCAGAGTCTCACCTGTTGACGACATCAACACCTTTCATGATGTCCTTTCTAGAGGGGCACAAAAGTTGAATATAGAGATGTCTACACCTCAGACCTCTTCGTCTATTATTTTTGAGACTCTGCATCAGAGGTCCGCATCAAGACCTTTGCTGCCATTAGTTCCTGGGCTTCTGCAACCTGTCATGGATGTTTTCCTTACTCCTGCGACAGTCAAAACGGCCCCAGCGAGAATCTTAAAGAAATATAAACCAGCAGAACAAGATCCCCTGTTTCTCAGGTCAGATCCTCCACCAGATTCGGTAATAATTGCGGCTGCTAAGAAGTCCCATGCAGTGGCTTCATCTTCCACAGTCCCTCCGGACTAAGAGAGCAGAGCCCAGGACTCTTGGGGGAGAAAAGTTTGCGGCTCTGCAGCAGCATCTTTAAAAGTTTCTAGTGCGTCGGCTCTGTTGGCCCGTTATGATAGAGAGTTGTGGGACTCTCTGGAACGCTTCAAAGAAAAGCTACCTAAAGAAGACCGTCAAGACTTTGGAGAGATTCTCCAGGAAGGGGCCCTCGTGGCCAACCAAATGATCAGTGTAGCTGCGGATGGGGTATCCTTAGCGGCTCATTCATATTCGCATGGGGTATCCGCGAGAAGATCCTCCTGGCTGCGACGTACAGCATTGAAACCGGAGGCTCAACGACGCATCCTGAATCTTCCTTTTACCGGAAATTCTTTGTTCGGCTCTCACACTGATGAGGAGATGGCCCGGATGAAGTCTGAACTAGACACTCTCAAAGCTGTCGGTTTGGAGAAAAAGAAAGAGTTCAGACGTCGGCACAGGCCTTACGATCATAGAGCTTTCCATCAGAGGGTTCAAACCCCTCAGTGGTCCCAAAGGCAGTACCATCCGAACAAACCTCACTATCAGGGACGTCGCCCTTCTAGAGGTAGAGGAATGTCCCGACTGTCCTCCTCAACTGCCAAGAACACTGGCAATCAATGAGGGTTCACTTCCTCCATCGCCGTCACCCACTCCAGTGGGAGGAAGTATCTCCGGACATGTAAAAGAGTGGCGCGAAATAACAAACGATCAGTGGGTGCTAAATATACTAATGAATGGTTATGCGCTACGTTTTCGTGCCCCCCCAAAGTACATCCCGCCAGTGAAGCCAACAGTTCACCAGCTACCACTTTTGCGTCAAGAGGTTTCTACTCTACAACAAAAATTGGCCATAGAAAAAGTTCCCCCATCACAGCAAGGAGAAGGGGTATACTCCAGGTATTTTCTGGTACACAAGAAGGGTCTAGAAGAGAAGTTCAGGCCCATTCTGGATCTACGCCTCCTAAACAAAAACATCAAATATACCCACATCTCCAAAAAGGGGATTGGATGTGCTCGATAGACCTCCAGGACGCGTACTTCCATGTCCCGATTACACCACGGCACAGAAAGTTTCTACGCTTCATGGTAGGCACAAAGCATTATCAGTACAGAGTCCTACCGTTCGGCCTGAAATCTGCACCTAGAGTATTCACAAAATGCATGGCAGTGGTAGCCGCGGCTTTACGTCGCCAAGGTCTGTTCGTCTACCCATATCTCGACGACTGGCTTCTGAAGGGCTCCTCTCCTCAAATGGTAAAAGACCACTATCGAATATGCCTGAACTTACTGCAGCGCCTCGGCCTTCATGTAAATATGGACAAATCCATCCATCAACCCACTCAAAGGATACACTATCTAGGGGCTACTCTGGACTCCAGCATAGGAAAAGTGTTTCCTTCGGAGGAGAGACTATTATCAATCCAGCAGAAGTGCAGTCTCCTTCTTTAAGCTTATCAACCCTCAGTTCGTCAACTTGCATCACTTCTGGGGTCGATGGCATCTTGCATTTTTCTGGTTCCCAACTCCAGGCTGAGAATGAGACCTCTTCAACAGGACTTGGAAGACAAATGGGACCAGACGTCGGCACGATGGGAAGGCAGGATTCTTCTTTCCCAGTCTGCGAAGGCTTCCATTCCCTGGTGGACTCACCGGAGAAATCTCTTGGTGGGAGTTCCTTTCCATCAACCCCCCTCCCCCGACACAATCCCTGATCACAGATGCCTCACTTCAGAGCTGGGGGGCGCACATGGGTCCTCTACAGACGCAGGGCCGGTGGTCGATCAAAAACAATCGTATCATATAAATATGCTGGAACTACGGGCAGTGCATCTAGCCCTCAAGGCGTTTTACCCATCGATACAATCCAAATCGATATTGGTACAGACGGACAACACGACCACCATGTACTATCTAAACAAGCAAGGGGTGACTCGCTCTCGCCCTCTGTCCCTGGAGGCTCAGGCGATTTGGCATTGGCTCCTGGCCAGACAGCTCTCTATCATGGCGGTCCATCTGCCAGGGGAACAAAATTCACAGGCGGATTCTCCGAGCCGCCACTTCGAAGATCAGCAAGACTGGGTATTAAACGACGAAGTGGTGGCAGACATTTTTCTACGACGGGGTCTTCCAACCGTCGACCTCTTTGCGGACGAGTCAAACAAAAAATGCCACGCCTTCGCGTCAAGGTTTTGCCGACCAGGATCGATAGGTAATGCCCTTCTGATCGACTGGTCAGGAACCTTTGTGTACGCTTTTCCGCCTCTTCCTCTCATCCCGAAGGTAAAGCCAAACTCACACGCTCCAGGATGAGAATGATTCTGATAGCACCAGACTGGCCACGGCAGTGGTGGTACCCGGACCTGCTACACCTCTCAGAGTGCCCACACAGGAGGCTTCCGTGCAGACCGGACCTTCTGTCCAAAATGAATGGGAGGATTCATCATCCCAACCTTCCCTCGCTGAACTTGGCAGCATGGCTCCTGAGGTCCTCCAGTACGATCACTTAAATCTCCCTCAGGACTGTATGAACATTTTGAGGGAATCCAAAAGACCTTCCACGAGACATTCATATTCCTTTAAGTGGAAAAGATTTTATCTGTGGTGCATACGTAATGGTTTTCAACCTACTATATGTCAAGAGGAGGTAATTTTAGCTTATCTCCTTAATTTGGCTAACTCAGGTTTAAAGTTTAATTCCATTAAGGTACATTTGGCTGCCATTACAGCCTACAGAAAGACTCCAAATCAACCTTCTTTGTTCCAGCTCCAGGTGGTGAAGGATTTCCTTCAGGGTTTAAAGAAGGTGTTTCCCCCTGTCAGACCTCCCTCCCCTCCGTGGGAGTTGAACCTAGTTATTTCCAAACTGATGGGCCCCCCTGTCGAACCTATTCATAAGGCGACCCTTCAACATCTCACATGGAAAGCTGCTTTTTTGGTGGCGATTACTTCAGCTCGCAGAGTAAGCGAGATTCAGGTACTCTCTTCCAAAGAACCGTACACGGTTTTTCATCACAACAAAGTAGTGTTAAGGACCCACCCCTCCTTCCTTCCGAAGGTGGTCTCGGACTTCCATGCCAACCAAACGATATCGCTGCCTTCCTTTTTTCCCAATCCTTCTACACCAGCGGAAAAATCTCTTCATTCCCTTGATCTTAAGAGAGTTTTAAAATTCTTCTTAGATAAGTCCAAAACCATCAGAAAGTCTGACCAGTTATTTCTAAACTATGGTTCCATCAGGACAGGTTTCCCAGCCTCCAAGTGTTCCATTTCCAGATGGATAGTGTCTTGCATCAAGCTGGCATATCAATTGGCAAATAAACCCCTTCTGGTTTCTCCCAAGGCACATTCCACTAGGGGGAAGGCAGCTACAGTGGCTTTTTTACAGAACGTTCAAATGGCTGAGATCTGCAAAGCAGCCACTTGGAAATCAGTACATACTTTCACGAGACACGATTGTCTCGATTATGATTCTAGAGCAGATACTCAAGTGGGCCAAGCCTCCTTGAGAAATCTATTTCAATGTTAAATTCACTCTAAATGTGTTTCCTCAATGTTACTGCATTTTTATAATGCTCATTTGCCCGCAGGAAGAGGGGATGGGCTTGCTACTCGATTCAGTGCTTATGACTATTGACGAGGATCCCCTGGAAGAAAAGGATAAGTTACTTACCTGTAATCCTAGTTCTCTTCCAGGGGTATCCTCATCAAAGTCATAAGCAACCCTCCCACATCCCCGTGCAAATGAGCCATCATTATCATTTCTCTGTGCCGTGACCTCCGGGTCTCCGCAAAGAACAACTGACCTAACTGTCACCCCTGAGGCATGATGGGAAGCTAGGGGTCATGGCTGCCTTAAAGGCACGGTGCCAGTTTTTTTTTTTTTTGATGCTCTGCATTTGCTTTCATTTTCTGTGCTGTTTCAGTTACAATGCAGCCTATGGGCTAACAATGCCTTCTTTTTCTCCTTGCAGGACTACTTTTCTGCTGTTCATTAAAAACAGTTAAAGTGCCTGTTGGTCCTCCTGGTTTATTTGTGTATGTGCAAAGACTGCATTTCACAGCATTGTTTAGCCTGTTGGTGTATGTAAGGCTGCATTGTTTGTGTTTCCTAGACAAAAAATGTATATGTATATATATAGAGCTGTATATATATGTTTTCATATATAATTTTTATATATTTTCCGGGGTCCCCAAGCATGGACGGGAATATTCAGTGCTTATGACTTTGATGAGGATACCCCTGGAAGAGAACTAGGATTACAGGTAAGTAACTTATCCTTACTATCCACATAATACAACTGCTCACCATATCCCATAATTCCACTGCACAAATCTACACCACACAGTTTCACACCACACAATACCACAACTAACAAGTCCAATCCAACCCACATAATTGGTACACACCACATACATCCACTCCAGTCCATAACACATAGGTAAGAGACATTTACATTTACAATGCCAATAGCTCCAACTCTTTCCTTTTTTTAAACACACAGATCTGATGCTTAGCTCCTACCTATTTGTTCTTTTCCGTTACCTTAAATGCAAAGCTACACACACAGTTCCATGCCACACAATTCAGCTCCACACATCTCCAATCCACACCACATAATTTAACACCAAACCACATAATACAACTCAACAACACAATTACACAACACACCACATACATCCAATCCACACCACACAATTTCACATTGTGACGCAAAATTCAACAGCACAACACATAATTAAACTGTACTACTTACCACTCCACAACACATCTCACTCCACATAATGCCACTACACTGAATGCCACATAATTGCTAACTATATATTTCCACAGCACACCATGCCACATAATGCCACTGCACAAATCCACACCACACAATTACACGCCACACAATTACACAACTAACTAATCCAATCCAACCCCGATAGTTCCACTACACACCACATACATACACTCCATAACACATAAGTAAAATACATTGCCATTTACAATGCCAATAGCTTCAACTCAAACAAATGCGAGACTGATTGCATTTCCAATGCTTGTTTAAATTACTGCTGCCAATACTGCACAGAGGTGATTACAACTGGTAACCTTGCATATGGTGGTCACTATCGCAATCGTGTCTGATGTGTACAACACTAATATTATTAGTAGCTTGGGATGATTTTCATTGAACATAAGTAGCTCTTGTTAGTGAAATGGTTGTAGATTCCTGTCCTAGGAGAATTTTGGGAATGCCGGAAAGTAGTGAAATTCCATAGTCGAATGTGCAGAGGACAAGTGCCTGGACAACAGATTTACGGTCGAGAGTAGGGATGAGGTTCCTGATTCCCCAAAAAACCCTAGCTGGAGGAGATATGGTTCTGGAGGTTCAGACATCTGTCGTCGTGAATCCCAGAGATTTGGCATTCGGAATGATGGAAGGGTGGCCGTCCATGTCCAAGAGGAGATCCATCCAGTCTTAGATTGGCAGATTAGCTTCTCTGGAGAGATCAGAAGAAAATCTGCTTTCGCTCGGTTTAGTTTGAGGTGGTAGTTAGCGATCCAAGTTTGAATTCTATTCAGCCAGTTGAATAAGTGGGTACAGCCTTCCAGGTATTAAACCTTCAGGTAGATTTGGGTGTCATTGGCATATAGGTGGAAGAGGACTCCTGAGTTTCTGACGATTGTACAGGGGGCTTCGAGGTAGAGGTTGAAAGGGTTTGGGGAGAGCATTGAACCTTGTGAAACCCCTTGTTGCAGGCTGACTGGTTTGAGATGGCTTTTTCAATTTTTACAATTTAGGAGCGGTTAGTTAGGTAAAAGGTGAACCATTTAAGGATGACACCATCAATACCCTTTCGATGCTTCAGAGTGTCTAGCAGCGTCTGGTGGTTGACTGTGTTAAATGCTGTGGAGAAGTTGAGGAGCACAAGTAGACAGGAACTGCCCGTGTCTAAGATGCATAGTGCGTTGTCCATAATATGCAGAATTGCAGCCTAGGTGCCCTGACAGAATCCAGATTGAAGGGAGTTGAGGAGGTTGCTGTGCTGGATGTGGGATGATGGTTGGAAGGCTTTGCAACTTTTAATCACCTTGCCTTGGAGAGCAGGTTGGATACTGGGTGGAAGTTGTTGAAGTTATTGGGTTCCACACATTGCTTTCTTAGGAGAGAAGAAATTTGACCCCTTTTAAACAGTATACCCATGATGAGTTAACCAGGGTTGTCCAACTGGGGAGAAGCCGTTTGGCTAGGGATTTACTGGTAGAGCCTGGAATAGCATCTCACTAATATGGTTAGAGGGTTTTTCCCTTTGATATTTGAGTTTGTAGTAAATCTGCCTCAGAGATTGAGGAGAAAGAGGACCGTGGCCTTGTAAGGGAGTACCTATTCGATTATGTTGTTGACTTTGGACGGAAGGCAGATGTTAATGTCTGATTTTTTTGTCAAAGAACTCTATGCAGTTATTGCAATGGATCTCCAATTCCTTAAATGGGGGTTTGGAGAGAGGGTTGATAGCAGCGGTGGCTCCTCCGCTATGGCGGAGGAGCGTCGCCCCCCTGCCAGCAGTTTAAAAAATGTAAAAATAAAACGATAAGTAAACGAGTTTAAAACCCATTTTTTAATCGTTTTATTTTGCTTGTGCCGGGGCTTGGGGCGGGGCCAGGGTTATGATAGGCTAGAGGGGCAGTGGTGGGCTCTACCTACACTGCGCATGTGGTTTTTGGCCGGCGGTCTCAGGCCGGCCGAAAATTACATGCGTAGTGACCCCTCTCCAACCCCAGCTGCATTGCTGGGGCAGGAGAGAGCAGGCACAGACTCTCAGTCTGTCCTGGAGCGCATATTTGCGGTGCTCCGGCCAATCCTGAAACTGCTCTTATGTGAGAGCAGCTTCAGGGTTGGCCGCAGGGCAGGCTGGGAGCCTGTGCCTGCCTGCAGTGGCGGAAAGGAGTGGAAGAGCGCAATGAGATGTGCCAGCAGGTAAGTTTAATTTTGTATTTATTTTTTTATTTTCGTTGCCCCCCATTTCCCCCTCCCAGCCTCTTTTGTATATGGTTAACAAAATCTCCGTTGTGCCCCATCCGTAACCCTCCCCGGCGTCCTCCCCAACCCCGCTTCCTTTACCAAATACGAGCCACTCCTGGTTGATAGCGTGATTAATTACCTAAAATATTTTTGTCAGTCTATTCTTGGCCATATTGAGAAGGATCTGATATGTGATGCCTTGGCTATAGAGATGTAGCCTTTGTATTTTTGTAGCAATTATGTAGCTTTATTAGATTTAATGGCGAGGGTGCTCGCTGCCAGTCTATATCCAATTTCCTGATGTTTTTCCTTTCTTCGTAGAGGGCTTTGGAGCACTAGAGGTTGGGTCTACTGTATTTGCTCTTGACAGGAGCGAATTCCTGCATCAAGGAGTCCATGCAAAAGTTGAAATTGTCTGTGGCCTCACTGATGTCAAACTGAGGCACTATCAAGGTGAGGTTTGATAGAGCTAGGTTGGTCATAGTTTCAGTATCGATGTTACTGGTATCCTTGACCCAGATTTTGTCTTCCTCCGTTTGACAAAGGTTTTTTGTTCCCTATGCAGGGCATCTGTAGGTGATCCGACCAATCAACCAGGATGGAGGTTCACTGGTTGAAAGGAGAGGTGATCTGGAGATGATCAGGTCGAGAGTAGCGCCTTTACAATGTGTTGGTTTCTGGAAGTGCTTGTGGAGAACTTTCTATTTTAGAAAAGTTGCAAAGTGGTCCAGTGGTTTATTTCCTTCAGAACCCCAATGGAGATTTAAGTCACTGCTGATTAATTGTGCTGTGAAGAATTCCATGCTATCTTCAATAAAGGTGTTGGTTTGAGCGGGAGGGTGGTAGATCCTTGTGAGATGTCAGGCCCCTTTGACCCTTCCCTTACATGCAGTCTGCCACGTTGACCTCGCCATGAGCCCCATCGATGTCTGTAACCCTGTCAAAAGAAGAAGAAAAGGGTTAATAAATCGAAATTGGCACCAGTGAGGACACTAACGGAAAGCTGTTTCTTAAAACAGGAAGGTGGGGCTGCATCACGGACAGACCCATCGGAAGGAGACTTGCTGGGACGAAAAAGAGGCTTCAGGACCAAAAGAGAAGTCATCAGGACAGGAGATGGAAAGAGTGAATCGGAGCTCAGACATGTTGGAGCAAAGGAAGGGACCGGCAGAGCAGGACGCAGTAGGAATACGCTGTCCTCATGGAGAAGACACTGGACGGAGATTCGGAATCTGACCGGCCCTGGAATACGAGGAGGTAGGAGGCGAGTCCTAAGACCTGGTGCGAGGACTGGTGGTCGGCCCCGGAGGACGCTGGAGAGCTGCTGCAACTCAGGAGAGTTGCGGCATAGGGGGGTGAGTCCCGGGGGCACCAGAGTCAGGGATTGTTGTCAGGTAGAGGGTTGCATGGGTATTTAGGAGGTTTTGTTATCAGGTTCTCATGATATTCACCTCACGCATGACATTTCGCTTTACACTACAAATCCCAGAAGTCACTAGGTGTCACAGTAATAATGAGAGAGTGGCTCTCATGAAATTGACCTGGAATATGTTGTGATTGCTATAGTGAGAGGAAAATAATAAAGTTCTCTTCTTCCTGTTGAACCCGTTGAAGAGAGGAACCATTGGTACTCAGTCACGGCTGTTGGATTCTAAAAGTGGTGGGGCAGAAAACAGATTTGCGTTCAACTCGTGTAAGAGTGTGGTGAGTGAGCTTGAAGTGAAAGAGGAGTTGTGGGAAGATGGTCTCCCCGGGGCTATTAAATGTCAGTGCACCAAATACTAAGGCTGAGCAGTCTTGATCCAGCTAGTGCCCCTTTAATCCACCTGGAAACACTCACTGTCCCTTTATCTCACTCTAACAGCTTCCTGCTTTCTCCCTTCATGATGTTTTTTTCTGACTTTCTCTACTTCCTTGTTTCTCCTTTGTGTGTTTTTCACTTTCTTGCTCTTGGTAAATGTTTGATGAGGAAAAAAGAAGTGCCGATCCCCAAAAATGAATGCTGGTGGGCCGCACCAGCATCCACCGCCTCAAATTAAGCACTGAAAAGGCGGCGAGACTGAACAGGTATGCCACCTCACACTGGCTGTGTGACGACCTCTCTTGCACTGCCCTATCACCACAAGAATGTGTGCCCTCTACATTCAGAACGAAATGTTGTACATTCAGGAAAAGACAGAGTGCAGAGTAGTTTGCCTCCGATTCTACTTAAGTCATGTAAACAAAGAGGGCACTTTCTCTCAAAACTTCCGCTTTTTTTTCTACTCAGACTAATAAACCAAAAGATAACAAAAACAAGAAGAAAACGTCAGTGCAGTATTAAGTGAATAAACACCACAAACTGTTGATTTTACCAGTGTTGGGTCATGGGAACAATTGACATAAAAATGAAAATCACCTCAAAAGAGACAGAGTTTTCGAAATTCAAATGCATCTTATTCCCTTGAGGCGAAGCTTAATATAGGTTTAACAGAGCATGAGAAAAGGGAACCTTCCTTTTTCTCCTAAAAAGCGAATGTGAAGGTGTTTGAAAAATAAAGTTTTTCCAGTTTATATTGTATTCTTTAGACCCTATAATTAATAGAAGCAAAACAATTATTCTTGAAACATGCATTAATAACAAGCTGCATACTATATAATGTAAACAACCAGCTCCATACATGAATCAATCTCCCTCTGGTACCTAGGCTGGCCCACTGTAATAGGTCCTCCTGTCTGAGATTTATGCTATGGACTTGGCCTGGGCCTCTCTCAGACTGGGAAGGTTGACAGGCACAGGCAAGTGAGGAAAGCATGAGTTGTTTTGCTGAATTCAATACTTTAATAGCAACAGCCGTATGATATGGCAGGAGTTGCAGTATAAAAATAGTGGACAAAATCACTTGCTGAATGCTGAAAAAAGGGAGAAGCCCAATGAATAGGTTTTGCAAATAGTAGTCAGTCATGCTACTTTCATCGTCCGTTTAGTTACCATAGCTTCAATGGAGCTTAGTTGCTGTGTTTTCCTTCCGACTCAGTTCTTTATCGGACCGCCATCGGGGGACACAGCATCTCGGCTCACCATAAGAATTCTTTGGCATTTGTTGAAGAGCTTCCGCATGTGAACGGTCTCACACTTCACATCATGATGTCATCTTTGAGAGTCTTGGAGCTGAAGTGTAATCGTGCATAATCCTTCTCGGCGTGTTTAAGAGATTCCAGCATGGAACTCCACTCAGCATGGAAGGTAACTGTTTTTTAGGTCGAGCATCAGCGCGCATGCGCTGTCTGCAAGCCCTCTTGTAGTTGCTTTACGGCATTTAATAACGCCTGCTGCTTCCCATAGGCTGAGTCCATTGTCGGTCTACTTTGCTGCTTTTTAATTGGTTCATAAGCCAATACCTCACTTCCGGGTTTTTGGTCGGGCGCACCAGCCAAGTACAGTATACTTAACCGTGAATTGCTATTGTGCTGATTGGGAGAACTCTTTGTTTTAATGCATTGCTTGCTGTTTGCAGAGTGTAATTAAAGAAATGTGTTTTCTTTAACCATGCACCTTTCTCTTGTTGTTCTTATTTAAGTTGCCTGCAGACTTCCGGAAAATCGCCCTTTTAGATCAACAACACAGGCACACAGTCCATTTTTAAACTTCAATTAAAGCGCGGCTGGAAGGCGCTGCGGCCGCTGTGCGCCCGTGTTGTTAATCTAAAATGACAACCATATGTCGTCTTTCGGTAAACAAGTGACGACGTTTAGTTTTGCAGGTCATTCATCTATAGTCCAGCAGCCATGACTTCTTGTACAAAAAATTATCATTAGCATAAAATAAAGCCCCACAACACACTCCTCGCAGCATTCGCTTCTCTGTTTAACCTCCGACCTAACTCCTGGAGGTCTCCCGGCTCAACATGGCACAAATGTACACCTTGCACTTTGTAAGTGCTAAACTCGTGGGCACCCGCATCAACAGGTCCCGTGGGTGCTTAGTCGCCTCTTTTGATATTAGCAGATTCCTAATAACCCCTCGGGACCGGTGCCTCTCCTCACTTCAGCCCCACACTCCCAGCCTCGGAGCGAGCATTTCCTGTTCTCAGACACACACACACCAATGGCAAAATCTGTCTCCCTAACCGTTGCTGCAAAATAATAATTTTGTACTTTTGCAGAGTGCTGTTGCATTAGGAGCCCTGGCTCTCAATGGGGTGGTGTTCATTAGAACTTGGAATCAGGCTTTGATGAGAAGCGTCGTGGAGGTGTTTAACGTGAACTCCCCGCCCCTCCTCCATGCTGCTTTCCTACAAACTGTTGGGAGAGGAGGGGGCAGCCTGCTGCAGTGAGCATAGTGCCAATATCGGCAACACTCAGTTCTCATACAGTGACATACATAAATAAACCACACAACACCTTTTTAGTGGAGAAATTTTGCTGCAGGTTTATTTGCATCACCAATATGCCAACATTGTGGGTTATCTTACGGGCGATCCCAGGGCAGGCCAGCCCCTATGCCGCCTGCCCGCCCGATGAGCCAAATTGCACCGTGGCCGTCGCCAACCGGTGGTTACCAATTATTGGGAGAGGCCACCTCTCCCCTCAGTGGACCGCCAGTCCACTCCCTTACTCACGCCCCCCCACAGGTGGCCGGAGCGTTCCAGGCAGCCCCCGGTTGCTCAGACCCACAACCGCCTGTAGGCTAACGGGGCGCCGTAGTTCTTCCAGGGGACACGCTAAGACATCCCTGGGTATCCTTGGCTTAGCACCCTGTTGTGATGCTGCAATATAGTACCCTTCTGTACCTTGCAGACTCTGGATCGCCCTGTAACTCCTCCACAGCTCTGGGGGTGGCCACCGTCACCACCAGGGCCCCCCACCAAGGCAGATATTCCTACCTACAGCCTGTTGCTTCCAAGGCCTCCCCAAGGTCCAGCAAAAATAGGTCCATGCCTACCCTTGAGAGGTGAATCCCATCCACTTCCCAACATCCAGTAGACTTGGCATGAAGTAAACCATGCCTGATGAAGCCAAATCCCCTTTGTTCTGTGAATTTACGCATGGCGCTGTTCACTCTCCTACGTGATATCTCAATTGCGTCTCCAGATCGGGCTCCTTGCCAAACTGGGCGAGGTAAAATTTCGGACCACCCCAGTTCACATGCCCCCAGCTGGTTGCTCAAATGACACATAGTGTCCCAAGGTAGGTATCTTTCCCTACCTCCTGCTGATTCCAGGGCCTCTCCCCAGTCCAGCAAAACAAGTCCATGCCCACTCTAGACAGGTGAAACCCCATCTTCTACCAAACTCCCTGTGGATTTGGCAAGCAAACCATACCTTATAAAGCCAAACCCAGTTGGTGAATTTACGCCTGGCACTGTCAACTCTCCTGCGCGAGGTTTCCCAGGCCTCCCTTGACCGGGCTCCTCGCCACACTAAACGGGGGGCTATCTGACCACCATAACTCACATGCCCCCAATGGTTGCATCTTACAATTGGAGGACTCCCTCTCTTGCAACCGGTCCCTCTTCCCCCAGAGAGTCTGCTCCTTGCCACGGCCAGGCAACACAAGACAAGTCCATGCCCACTCTAGACAGGTAGACTAGTCCTCGCGCACCCCGCAAGGTGGCCCCTAACCTCTACCAAACACCCAGTGGACGTGGAGGCAACCCCCTTAGTCTGTGCCGCAGCTGCTTCAGCAAGCTGTCCCAGCACATGGCTGGGACCCCCAACCCAGATAACTTAGTGGAGGAACCCCATGCCTCCATTTCTTGAATTCCGCCCCTCGCGCCACTCGAGACGCACGGAAGGCCATTCACCCAGATCCTGGCGAAATAACGAAATGCCAAGTTGCTAACACCCTTAATGAGCACTGCACCCATCCTATACCTAATCAAGCTTGCACCTAATGTACCCGATACACTGCCCCCCACTGCCCATTCATAGCCTTCCTGTTGAAGACCAGAAAGTGAGGAGGGGAGACACCCCCCGTAGTCTGTGCTGCAGCATCTTAGCAAGCTGTTCCAGTGCATGCCTGGGAACCCCATCCACATTATCTGTGTCAGGAAACCCATGCCTCCATCTCCTGCTTTCCGCCCATCGTGCCACTCTCAGCACGCATGGATGGCCCATCACCCATACCTTTGACCCTGCCCTTTTGCCAGACCTATTATGGTGGGTACCAGGTAGTAGACCAGACGGTGGAAAAGCTACAGAGATGGTGAAAACGATAGATGCAGATCACCTGCCCTTTCGAGACTTGTTGGGATGCTGGGTGTCCCATAAATGAGCCTCTGTGCTGCAACCCAGTATATCACTAAGCTTTGTAGCCCCAACACACGTTGAGTTTGACAACTTAATCCCCAGGTGCTGCGATGGCGAGAATGCAGGCGCTTGGCTATCTACCGTCTCTGTTGGCTTGACCAGTCAGTCTGCCTTACAACTTGATAATACAACTATGACAGACCACATACCATTGTGCACCGCGTGCAATCTGCGCCTCACCTTCAAGGTTGACTAAGCCTGTGCTTCAACACCCTTTCTAGTCTATTCCTCCAGATTCGTTGGGTTTAAGCTGATACCCATGTACTGCACCAGCAGTGGGATTGTACCTGCACCCACCCCATTACCTCTGGTGTATCACCAGGGTGCCAGTGGTATATTCCAAATTTGCCTGTACATACTACTCTTAACCTGCCTTCCGGCCACTCCCCTGGGTGGCTGAGGATGAGAGTACCTTTCAAACATTGGGATTCCCATTGTCCCGCCTGCATGATGCGCTCATCCTGTCCCTTTAATGCCACCCCTGAAGAGTCTGTTTTGGACCTTGCCCTCAGCCCTCTGGTTCTCAGGGCCCCGAAGGAAGCCAGGCTGGAGGTAGCTGAAAACAGGGCATCGTCCCCACCGGCGTGATGCGCTTCCGCTTGCATGCCCACCCTGTAAGCTGCAGTTGCGACTGCCAAGCGCTTGCCATGACCCACATTGCCTGGCATAGTAAGGCATGCCTACATTACCTGCTCAGCCTGAACCTTGGTAATGGGTGAGCTGTCAGCCAGAGATAGTAAATAGGTTCTCCCCTCTGCCTGGCGATGTATAACTACTGTGCTTCCCGGCTGATGTCCCCTCCTAGCGCCAGTCAGCTACCTGCCTCCGCCTGGAAACATGCCAACTTTACTTAAACCAATGTAGCCTTTTAATACTATAAACCTTGTTGCCCCAACTCTGAGGCAGCAGCACCCTTGTAGCTGTCCTTACCCAACCTGCTAGCAACTTATCCGGGGACCTCGCCTCACCTTCAAACCCCTGTCGTAGAAGCGCAGCAAGTCAAATACAGCGTTAAAAGCCCCTTTAATTGACTTGAGCTTAGATGCACCGGTACTACCTGCTCCTGTTACCTGCAAATGTGTGGTGCGTCCCCAGCTCAAAAACTTATGGGTATGCACGGACACAATGCCTGCTGTTTTAGCAGATCCTCCTGCATAACCCAGCCAAGATAGTCGTGCCAGAACTCAATCTGTGTCTCTTTACTTTGGTTCCTAATAGCCCTGCCACTTTCTGATAATCAGTGGCCATCTCTGCCTCTGAACCTAACCCATGTTGCACTGGCTTGGTTGCGGACCCTCAAGATCTCTTCCATGGTCCTGAACCACTTCTCACTCGAAGGGCAACCCCTGTCGGCCAAGACAAGGCACTGGTGGGTGCCGCCTCCCCGTTCTAAACAAGAGGTCGAACACAAGCCCCTTGCATTTCTGCCGCTCCACAGGCCTGTGCAATTGTCTCCCAGGGCCAACTTCTGGCACCTTAACCCTTACTTGGACATGCCCGAGCTAGAAACTCGCATCTAGAAGGCCTGCCGACCGGCTGACCACCTCCAACACCAGAGTGTCACGTCGCCACTCCGAAGCCAGGAACTAAACCAGGTAACGATGTATCGGAAGACCCATCTCCTGGCGCATGCCTGCCACACATTTCACTGCTTATCCTAGTCTGGAAGTACCTATGATTTGAGTACCAATGTCACTACTTCATAGTACCTGGTGTGTTTAATAAAACTCATCACATGTCTAACCAATCAATCAGGCATCCCCCGCTTCCTATAGGTGTGTTGCAATGAGGGGATCCAGTGAAACATGGAAGATATCTCCCTTGGCATGCCATCCCTTTAGCACAACATTTACAGCTTTTTTGCATGTCACTTAAATCGTCTCCATCATGTGTTTAAGGCTAATTAGTTTGAGTTCCGCTCTTGACAACATCCCTTCTAACCAACAGTGTTGAGTAACCACTCATGTTTGTTTCTTGTACAAGTCGTCCCCGTTAGCCTGGCACTGTAAGACCAAATGAAGCTTATAGCAAGCTTCCTATACAAAAGTATATCATGTTGCGCAACTTGGGACACTATTACCTCATCACTACGTCGTTCAGGCATGAAAATACTGCCAAAGGTATCCCCACCTTAGTACCTGTTTAACCCCTAAATAAATACTGTATGAGGGAACAAGAGATTACCCGTTCCCCTAACCTTGGGCCTTCCACTGCGTGTGAACCCCTGTCGTTGCGTTTTAGACGTTGATCTGTAACATCTATGACTTTATTTGATTTCAGTGCAACTTGTGCTGGAGATGACGGATTTTTGCCGCAGGTCCATGGATATAGGCCATAAGGCGTGGCATTGCATAGTTCCAGAGACCTGGCTGTGAGGAGCTGCCTTACCACTGTTGTTGGCACATGTAGTGCGAGGTTCGGCCGCCTCACCCATTAAAATTAACTGACAAAAAGTCCTTCAAAGCTATAGGAGGGCTTGGGCTGCGGACAGTGGTAATTATTATGCATATTGACTTAATCAATGCCTGCTGTTGAGGACAACTCTAAAATGGACAAACAGCGCTGACATGTGGCAGGCTGAATTAGCTGCCCGGACAGGGTGTGGAGGACGTACCGATGTGAGACATGGAGTTCTGGACCAATGGCACTCATGACACCCCGACAAAGATGTTACAGCAATTAAATTAAAGGTCCACAGTCCTAAAACAATGTCCTTGCCGCATGTCTCAACCCAGGATGAGAAAGAAAACATACTTGCCGGGCTGGGCCAAACCGCCCTGTTTTCCATCTGTTATAAGTGGCAGCATTCGTCCAGTAGGACAGAGAGAGGGCAACATGCCTCACTCCCGGTGGCCCCCGGACCTTGTTGATCAAGCCGTTAAGTACCCGTTCAATGCAAAAAATACAAACCCTACTCTTACTGCATTGTCCCCTTAGACAACAGCATCAAGGGTGTATGCCTTGTCCTATGTCTGCATAATCACCCCCACAGCACAAGTTGGCCCTCCTCACGTAAGGAGCCCACTTCAGATTGCGCTAAACATTGCTCCTGCCCTACTGCGAGTCCTAGTAACAACACCCACTAACCGAACCAATGTGCAAGTGTGACACTTCAGAGTATTCCAGGCCCACAGTGCAAAGAGAATGTCAAAGGCAGCAGGCAATAGTGATTTTAATGTATATTGAATTAATAAATGTCCATTGTTGTGGTCATCTCTAAATTAGAGAGACAGCGCCCAGTAGTGGTGACTGTCACCATCGCAGGAATAAGCGACGGTGCACCCCCAGTACCCTTGCTATCCTGCTATGGTTGTAAAGCCCTTCGATGCACCCTCGACACAGCGCTTAGAATAGACCCGGGGGCCCCACACAGCCGATTGCAGGTGCCAAGGCTGTGTTAGACCCGCAGTTTAATATTGCTTCTTTCACTTTTAATCAGCGTTCTCCCTCATGTGTACACCGAATGGAAAACAATCATTTGAGGTCTACCACTTTCTAATCATTTGCCATTTTTTTTTTTTTTTTTTTTTTAATTCAGCACTGGCCATGCTTCGGGATTCCACCATGGATCACATATACTCAAGACAAGTTCTGCATGCCTCTTTACATTATTGAATCTTCTGCCACCTTTCCTTGCCTTCACCATAAATTGAAAAACCTATTGGCCTTGCCCATGCATGTACCTGAGAGAATGCTCTGTTCCGTGTTATCGATTTTCAGCACGAAGAAATATCTGATGGGAAATGGACACCAGATTTCCTGGAGCCAAGATCACGGACCACAACCGCCTTCTCTTTAACAATGTGCAGTCGAACCCATTCACGAGGTAATCATGTACAGGATGTCCCAAATATCATTTATATTAGCATTAAACAGTTCTGTTGTTGGCGGTAGGGCTATGGTGGTAGCATGCTGCATCCTAGTTAGAGAGGTGCAGTGCCTCATTCGCGCGGAGTGCCACCAAGACAACGATGCCACCTCCCAGCCGCGTGGAGCGTGTTGCAACATATGGACCTTGCACATCGTTTTTTCCTGCACTTTCGCACCCCGTGCCAATCTGAACTCGTGGCTGAATCACAGCTCCCTTGGCCTTGTCCCTGCCGATAATCGGAATATTCGGCTGCCTCGCCCCAGCAGCCTTAGCCCCGATGCGGTCTCATCCTAGAGGCGAGAGGGGGAGCGTGCTGCAGCCGGCTCGTACCGTGCGCCGCTTCTTGAGGACCAGGATGGCCTCGCTGTCGGTCGAAGGGCCCACGCCAAGCCCCCCCCCTCACACCGGCCCCCCGCCCGTCCATCCACCGCAGATAGCGGTCATTCCAACCCAACACCTTAAGTGCTCTCACAAAGTGCGACTGGCGATAACCCCCATTGATAGGCACGGACTGCGGAGTTCTGATTCCACGGCTGGAGTCCCGTCGGCCCACACGCCGCTAGAGGTCCCGGGTGTAGGAAGGTGGAATCTGACTATATGGTTGCCCCCACTTTTTTTATGGTGTTTTGCTGGTTTATGACTTAGTTGGACTGGGACCCTGCTATTCAGGGCCCCAGTCTATCTGCTCTCTCTAAACGACATGGAGTGCACTCTAGGTGCACTAGTGATTGGATACTGTGGTGCCTTATGAGTCCCTAGTATATGGTACCTTAGGTGCCAAGGGCATAGGTACTTCACAGGCCTACCAGGGGCTGCAGCATATATTATGCCACCCCTGGGAAGCAGTCTAAATCTGACACCACAGGCCTGCTACTGCAGCCTGGGTGAGGTGGTGCTAGCACCCCTCACTGAGATATAGGTTTCCTATATCTCTCCTGCACACACATATAAACCTATCAGTCACCCCTAAGGCAGGCCCTATCAATCCTGAGGGCAGGGTGCTTGGCTTCTATGTGAGGGGGTGCCTCTGCCTGAGCAGGGCCCCTCTGCAGCTCTCAGAGTCTATTCTCTGGTGCTGTTTGTGGATGCGGTTAAACCATATACTATTTAAGTGCATTATATCCTCGCGGTAAATGCTAACTTTGGAATGGCTGCATCAAAACATGTCGTGTTTGGTGTCAAACATCTTGGAATACTACCCCCCGCCAATCTTGGCGGCGGGGGTAGCATTCCACCCTTCTAGAGGGATAAGACATGTACCTGCTGTGGAAACGCGGTAGAATCCTAAAGAGCCCTGGCATCACAAAATGGATGCCACCAGTCACAGACACTGGGCTGCCCTCCTGCTGATGACCGAAACTCACAGTGGAGGAAGCCCAACAATAGGCATCCTGTCACAGGGAGGTGTAACCACCTCCCAGACAGGGTTTAGTGTATTGGGGCTGGGTGGGTGCACTCTTAGAGTGCTTTGAAGTCCTGCACTGGGGGAGCAGAAGGCTCCTCTGTGCATATGCCAGTTCAAACCAGCTCAGGGGCTACCTGCCCCTGCTCTGGCGCGAAACTGGACAAAGGGAAGTGGGTGTAGCCACCCCCTCCCTTGACCCTCCCATAGGTGGGGTCATAGAGCTAGTCCATCCCCTCTTTTTAGTATAAGAGGGGGAACCTTGCCATTGCAAAGCAGATAACCCCTGGACGACGCTCTACAGAAGAATCCTGGCCCTTCGACGTTCCACTACCTTTGGAAGACAGAAGAATCTCCCTTGGAGTCAAGGAGTGACTCCCCTGCTTGGCAGGCACCAAAAACGACAACGACGGTCGCAAACTACGCCGCTCCCGCCGGAGTCCGAAGTCCCTGCAGCCCAAGAAGTGGATTTCCTGACCTCTCCCAGGCCATCGTGAGTCCCCAGCGAAGCTGAGGCAAGTGGACCCCCCGAGTAACGAGGAACCGCGACCCCTGGGTACCGTGCACTATTGTCGAGTGCAACCCCTTCACAACGTTCTACGAACTTGTGCTTTGGACCACGTGTGGTCCCGACCTCCAGCAGGAATCCCTCCGAAGATCAGAGGCCTACACCGTCCCGAGTGACCGTGGGCCCCTGTTGAGTGATTCCGCCCGAGGTGTCTTCGCGATCCCTTGCCCGCTGGCTTGTGGGTCCCCAGAAGACTTCCTAAAGAAACCAAAGGGCTCCCCTGGTTGCTCCAGGCCTGCCCTGACTTACCCTCGCTGGGTGAGTCCCTCAGACCTTGCTGGTCTGCGCCATCGACTTTTCTTCATCTCCCCGAGACTTGCGGCTGCCAAGGCTTGTTGGCTCCGATCGAGTTGCCGACACCGCAGTCAGCTGCAGACGTCGAGGGACACACCGAATCCAGCTCCTGGTCGTCGTCGACGCCTCCTGGACCACGTGGCTGAAGAGTCAAGGCACCTGCAACCGACCTGAAGCGACCGACGACGGTGGGCATCCATCTTCCTTGCCCCGGGTCACTGCCAAGTGACTTTGAACACTGTCCCCTCTGCTTTCAGGTCATCCTTCTTCAGAATCCAGGCTTGGATTCCACCGGACACTTCTTCAGCTCCCGCAAGCAGCAAGTCTTCTTTGTTCGCCATTGAAAACGACGCCGCGACCCGACACCAAAGGACACCTGTGCACCCGGCTTCCCTGGGTGAGGTAACTCCAGCACTACGGTGCTCCTGTGGGTGTGGGCCCTAGAACTACTTACCCTGTAAGTGACTTGCTTGTAGGTTCTCCCGAAGTATCCTAAAACCCTTTATTTCCAACCGCGACTTGCCCCATTGAAGTTAACGGCGATTCGCGCCTGTGTATCCACACTGCACGCGTCCCCCGTGGGTCCTTTACTTACCTGCCTTGGGTGGTTTCGTGAGGCCCCAGCACTTCTGAAGGCCTTAGGCCTTGTCTCCTTGCAAGTCGTTGTTTCTAAGTCTCTTACTTAGTATATGGTCTGGTACGCCCCTAGGGCCCCAGCCATATTTTGTGCTTAACTTATTGTGAAACGTTGATTTGTGCATATGTTTGTCTTCTAATCTCATAAAGAGATTAGTAGAGAGTTATTTAGAAATAAATACATATATATTTGATATATATACCTGTGTGGTGTCTTTTCATTTGGTGATTCAAGAGATTATATGGTAAAACAAGCTGCTTTACATTCCTCCGAGACTTAGCCTGAAGGCTGCTCTCCACAGCTACCACTAGGATAGCTTTCTTTAAAAGGTTGTCTTAAACCTATCTACCATAAGAGTCGATTTGCCCTGGTGCAAGGTGTCCACTTTAATTAGTGAACAGCATATACCAGGCCAACTTCTCACATTGGTGGGCAGCGTGTGGGATTCCAGCTTGCCATTGTTTTACCAGAAAATCTCTATTTGAATTACTAACTGAAAACCATTATAGGTACTCAAGGTACATATAAAGTCAAGCTTAGTATCAATAAGTTCTACTGAACTTAGAGCTGTGTGCCAAGGGATAGCACACCCTTTCCACAGCTCAAGCTAGGATCAGTAGGCCACAAACTAGTGTAGGTAGTACAACACTGCACAACACTAGAATGTCCTTAAGGGGTGGACCCAGTGGATCCACTCAGCCTCAGTATAAGGACATGGCTTTCTCTGACTTGAGAGCCATGTGTGTTGACAGACACCTGAGGCTAGGACAGAGTCCCTCAACCCTGCACCTGATAGATCTGCTGACAGCAGATGACCTTAGATTGGCTCTAGGAGCTAAGGGGTCTGAATCAGTGGGTGGGTCAATCATAGTATCTGGGTCAGATGAGGACAATCCGAATGACCAAGACTCTGTGGTTGAAGGGCCAGGCTTCAAGGAGCCTGAACAGGACAGAGGAGTTCTCCCTAAGAGAACTGGCAGAGTGGATGAGAGGCACAGATCCCCTTCCAGGGAATCTGAGCACTCTTATCACTCTGGCAGAGAATTTGTCCAAGAGAGGAGCTCATACTTTAACTTAAGAGAGACCTCCTCTGAGAGAAGGTGCAAACTGCTCCAGTATGAGGAAGCCAAAGTGGCCCTCAGAACCAAGCAGTTGGCACTGGATAGAGAAGCCCTGGAGATCCAGAGAGCTTCCAGAAGGGAGGGTTTAGAACCCCCTGGTGGCAGCAACAGTGTCCCTAGAGGCAGAGAATATGTCCCTGACCATAGGAACCTGAGCAAGGTTGTTCCTCCCTACCAGAGTGGGGATGATATCCACAAGTGGATAACTGCTATGGAGAGGGCCTGTAGAGTACAGCAGGTCCCCCAAAAGCAGTGGGCAGCAATCTTGTGGCTCTCCTTTTCAGATAAAGGAAGAGACAAGCTCCTCACTGTTAGAGAGGAGGATGCTGATGATTATGAGGTCCTGAAGAGTGCACTGATAGATGGGTTTGGCTTAACCACTGAGCAGTACAGGTTGAAGTTCAGAGATACCCAGAAGGCACAGACTCAGGACTGGACAGACTTTGTAGATTGTGCATCCAAGGCTCTGGAGGGTTGGCTGGTTGGCAGTAGGGTTACTGATTTCAAAGGATTTTATAATCTAATGATGAGAGAACAGATCCTTAATAATTGTCAAAACCAGCTTTTACACCAGTACCTGGTGGACTCTGATCTGACCTCTCCCCAAGAATTGGGAAAGAAGGCAGACAAATGGGTCAGAACCAGGGTAAGGCCTAAGAATCAGGGTGGTGACCACAAGAAAGATTCTACCAAGTCCCAAGAGAAAGGTGGGGATAAATCCAAGGATAAGTCCACTACAGGGCCCCAAAATTCCTCTTCTGGGGGTGGGTCCCAAACTCCTTCCTCTCCTGAAAAGAAACCCTATTGCCATGTCTGTAAAAAGCCTGGGCACTGGAAATCTGATCCCAGTTGTCCCAGGAATGGCAATAAAGAAAATGTTCCTCCAACAACTACTACCACCCCTCCTGGTACTACCAGTAGTAATCCTCCAGTTGGGAGTAGTGCACCCAAAAAGTTAGGTGCTTTTGCAAGAGGAACAGAGGTGGGCCCTAGTTTAGACAGGACCCCCTCAACAGACTCCTCAGATTCTGATGGTGGTGTAGGATATGCCACCTTTACCATGGGTCCCATAGCATTGGGCAGGTACAGACTGGAGCCAATAATTAATGGTCAGAAAGCTGTGGCATTTAGGGACACAGGGGCTAGTGTCACCATGGTGGCAGGGAAACTAGTCCCCCCTCACCAGCTTTTACCTGAGTTTAAATACCAGGTGACCAACATTGATGGTGTCAGAACAGATCACCCCATGGCCATAGTCAATCTCAGCTGGGAGGGAGTCACAGGCCCAAAGAGAGTGGCAGTGTCCCCAACCTTACCTGTAGATTGCCTGATGGGCAATGATCTGGAAATTTCAGCCTGGGCTGAAATTGAACACCAAACCCATCTGAAGATGTTGGGTGTCCCTGTAAAGGTTAGTGGGGCTGTGATGGCCACAGCCCCAGCCCAAGATTTTGGAGAGATGGAGCCTGGAAGAATGGCCCACTCTCCCCCAGAAGAGAGCACAAGGGTTGAAGAAAAGTCTTCTTCCCTCCAGACAGTAGGTAAGGGTCAGCCTCCTCAGGGAACTGACCCTACCCCTAGTGAAGGAACTGCCACAGAGGTAGTCAGGCCTGGCCTGGCCACCCCCTGATGGCAGAGGACCCTTACAAGGTGGTACCCAGTCTGGAGCAGGTAACCTGCCCCTCTCTACCCTGCCTCAGTCAGCCCAGGGCTGCAGAGGTCAGGGAGGTCAGTGGACCCCCAGGGCCCCCTGTCCAGAGGAACCCCCCATCAGCAGATTAGGGGCACCCAGGCTAGTAGCCCTAGCCAGGTAGAAATTCCTCAACCCACTGAGGGATCCCCCATACCTTTATGTAGGGACCTCCCCCAGAAGGACTCTGTTAGGCAAGGGCAAACCTGGGACCAAAAGGTTCCAAACATGCCATGTCCCTCCAGTGTTCCACCCAAAGGGACCCAACCCCCGGCTGTAGGCAGTCAAAGGTTGACCCTTAGAGCAGAGTACCACTCAGTCATGGAAAGACAGGCATACATGGTGACCAGTGAGCTGAGAAAGCTGAGGCCAACATTCCTAGGGCCACACTTCCCTACTCAGACACCTCACCGGCCTGGTACTTTACCAAAGCACACCACAGGTAGTGATTCCCCATGGTGGAGACCCTCTCATACCCTTAGGGTGAGGGATTGCTTAGTGGACCATAAGACAGGGGGCAACCATGCTAGTGCAGGTGCTTCCTTATATGGCCACTTAGTCAATAAAGGCTCAACTGGCCAAGGTTAGCCTTATCTCCTTTCGTTTGGGGGGGTTATGTAGGAAGGTGGAATCTGACTATATGGTTGCCCCCACTTTTTTTATGGTGTTTTGCTGGTTTATGACTTAGTTGGACTGGGACCCTGCTATTCAGGGCCCCAGTCTATCTGCTCTCTCTAAACGACATGGAGTGCACTCTAGGTGCACTAGTGATTGGATACTGTGGTGCCTTATGAGTCCCTAGTATATGGTACCTTAGGTGCCAAGGGCATAGGTACTTCACAGGCCTACCAGGGGCTGCAGCATATATTATGCCACCCCTGGGAAGCAGTCTAAATCTGACACCACAGGCCTGCTACTGCAGCCTGGGTGAGGTGGTGCTAGCACCCCTCACTGAGATATAGGTTTCCTATATCTCTCCTGCACACACATATAAACCTATCAGTCACCCCTAAGGCAGGCCCTATCAATCCTGAGGGCAGGGTGCTTGGCTTCTATGTGAGGGGGTGCCTCTGCCTGAGCAGGGCCCCTCTGCAGCTCTCAGAGTCTATTCTCTGGTGCTGTTTGTGGATGCGGTTAAACCATATACTATTTAAGTGCATTATATCCTCGCGGTAAATGCTAACTTTGGAATGGCTGCATCAAAACATGTCGTGTTTGGTGTCAAACATCTTGGAATACTACCCCCCGCCAATCTTGGCGGCGGGGGTAGCATTCCACCCTTCTAGAGGGATAAGACATGTACCTGCTGTGGAAACGCGGTAGAATCCTAAAGAGCCCTGGCATCACAAAATGGATGCCACCAGTCACAGACACTGGGCTGCCCTCCTGCTGATGACCGAAACTCACAGTGGAGGAAGCCCAACAATAGGCATCCTGTCACAGGGAGGTGTAACCACCTCCCAGACAGGGTTTAGTGTATTGGGGCTGGGTGGGTGCACTCTTAGAGTGCTTTGAAGTCCTGCACTGGGGGAGCAGAAGGCTCCTCTGTGCATATGCCAGTTCAAACCAGCTCAGGGGCTACCTGCCCCTGCTCTGGCGCGAAACTGGACAAAGGGAAGTGGGTGTAGCCACCCCTCCCTTGACCCTCCCATAGGTGGGGTCATAGAGCTAGTCCATCCCCTCTTTTTAGTATAAGAGGGGGAACCTTGCCATTGCAAAGCAGATAACCCCTGGACGACGCTCTACAGAAGAATCCTGGCCCTTCGACGTTCCACTACCTTTGGAAGACAGAAGAATCTCCCTTGGAGTCAAGGAGTGACTCCCCTGCTTGGCAGGCACCAAAAACGACAACGACGGTCGCAAACTACGCCGCTCCCGCCGGAGTCCGAAGTCCCTGCAGCCCAAGAAGTGGATTTCCTGACCTCTCCCAGGCCATCGTGAGTCCCCAGCGAAGCTGAGGCAAGTGGACCCCCGAGTAACGAGGAACCGCGACCCCTGGGTACCGTGCACTATTGTCGAGTGCAACCCCTTCACAACGTTCTACGAACTTGTGCTTTGGACCACGTGTGGTCCCGACCTCCAGCAGGAATCCCTCCGAAGATCAGAGGCCTACACCGTCCCGAGTGACCGTGGGCCCCTGTTGAGTGATTCCGCCCGAGGTGTCTTCGCGATCCCTTGCCCGCTGGCTTGTGGGTCCCCAGAAGACTTCCTAAAGAAACCAAAGGGCTCCCCTGGTTGCTCCAGGCCTGCCCTGACTTACCCTCGCTGGGTGAGTCCCTCAGACCTTGCTGGTCTGCGCCATCGACTTTTCTTCATCTCCCCGAGACTTGCGGCTGCCAAGGCTTGTTGGCTCCGATCGAGTTGCCGACACCGCAGTCAGCTGCAGACGTCGAGGGACACACCGAATCCAGCTCCTGGTCGTCGTCGACGCCTCCTGGACCACGTGGCTGAAGAGTCAAGGCACCTGCAACCGACCTGAAGCGACCGACGACGGTGGGCATCCATCTTCCTTGCCCCGGGTCACTGCCAAGTGACTTTGAACACTGTCCCCTCTGCTTTCAGGTCATCCTTCTTCAGAATCCAGGCTTGGATTCCACCGGACACTTCTTCAGCTCCCGCAAGCAGCAAGTCTTCTTTGTTCGCCATTGAAAACGACGCCGCGACCCGACACCAAAGGACACCTGTGCACCCGGCTTCCCTGGGTGAGGTAACTCCAGCACTACGGTGCTCCTGTGGGTGTGGGCCCTAGAACTACTTACCCTGTAAGTGACTTGCTTGTAGGTTCTCCCGAAGTATCCTAAAACCCTTTATTTCCAACCGCGACTTGCCCCATTGAAGTTAACGGCGATTCGCGCCTGTGTATCCACACTGCACGCGTCCCCCGTGGGTCCTTTACTTACCTGCCTTGGGTGGTTTCGTGAGGCCCCAGCACTTCTGAAGGCCTTAGGCCTTGTCTCCTTGCAAGTCGTTGTTTCTAAGTCTCTTACTTAGTATATGGTCTGGTACGCCCCTAGGGCCCCAGCCATATTTTGTGCTTAACTTATTGTGAAACGTTGATTTGTGCATATGTTTGTCTTCTAATCTCATAAAGAGATTAGTAGAGAGTTATTTAGAAATAAATACATATATATTTGATATATATACCTGTGTGGTGTCTTTTCATTTGGTGATTCAAGAGATTATATGGTAAAACAAGCTGCTTTACATTCCTCCGAGACTTAGCCTGAAGGCTGCTCTCCACAGCTACCACTAGGATAGCTTTCTTTAAAAGGTTGTCTTAAACCTATCTACCATAAGAGTCGATTTGCCCTGGTGCAAGGTGTCCACTTTAATTAGTGAACAGCATATACCAGGCCAACTTCTCACACCGGGCCTCCATCACTCCGGCCATCACCAATCCCTGTCCCGACCAGGCAACCGGCACGCCGAACCATGTGGCGACCATGGTCAGGCCACACAGCAACTAACGACACGAGAACCGGGAGCCCCCCCGAACCGCCCCTTGATCTACAGTCTATGCTCTCCCAACTGAGTTCTTTAGGCGCATAGGGATAGTGAATCGCCCAGCATACTAGGGTGTTGACGCGACCCCTGGGACAACGTAGGTTTGCCGTAACACAGTCGGCAGTCTAGCCGACGGACCACCTCCTCAGCCCTATTGGACTGCAGCGCTTCCTAGTACTGATCGCTCCCTCATTACCGCCCCAACCAGCGTGCTGCTGGTCTGTGTGCTGGGGAGGACCTGCCGCAGACGCGACCCCCTCCCGGCCACGGCTCGCTCGTTGCAGGGGGGGGGCAGCCCGCGGACTCAAAGTGTGCGCGGCTCCCGACACGCGCGTGCCCAAGACCGGGCCAGAACGAGGCAGGCGGCCCCTCCCATCCTCACCACCCACGTCGGATTCAGGCACGGGGAGATAGTGAATAGCCCAGAAACAAGGAATTCAACGCGGCCCAGCGAATCGGAACCTTGTTTTCCAGCACCAGAGTTGGCAGTCTAGCCAACGGACCACATCCTCTCCAACCCCGGGATGCCTGTCCCGGAACGATGGCACGCAGCCCATCCCCTCCAAACCCGCGTGGAGAGAGGTAAGCCGGAACCGACCCAGGGCCATGGGTGGTGCGAGGGGCAGTGTGGCACGGACGGGGCTGGCCTGCGCTCCGGTTCCACAGAGAAAAGCCAAGATAAGCCACAGAGACTCCTGGAGATACCGGGGAATGAACCCCGTGCCTCGTGCATGCAAAGAATGAGCTCTAACTGTGCTACATCCCCGCTCAAATCCTCCATACTGCACGGGCCCTGCCTAAAGTTGCCTCGCTGCCCGGTCCCATGCGCCCCAGGCCTCAACGCCCGCTGGGGCACCCTTGATGCGCGGGCCCGGGAGGTCACCGGAGGAGCCCCCCTCGAAGAGCGACTACCCCCGGGCCATGGGGTAAGCAGCTGGGGCAGTCTCCCCTCGGGCATCGCCACGCGGTGGGATGGGGGAATTTGTGGGTCAGTGCCTAAACTCACCAGCCCCGCTGCTAGGAAAGGATGGCGGTCCTTGGCCGCAACCGCCCCTAGGTACTCCGGGAGACACGACCCCCTCGGCCTTGACCCCTATACCACGTGGCAGGGGCCCACGTAGCCGCGCCGGCTCGGGGCCCCCACCTCGCCCCTCCATAACAAGGAGGGGGTAGCGCCTCTATGCCGCCACCCGTGTACGCCGAGAGCTGGCCGAACCCCCCCCCCTCCAAGGCGGACCGTGGCCGGGCCGCCCTGCCCTCAATACTACCCCGGATGGGGAGATCGGGCGGGGGAGGGGGGGGGATACTGCACTCACCGCACATAAATGCCAGCAGCTCCGGGACACGTCTAAACAGCGAGACGGGCAGCGGTCAAGAGACCCTCCAGTGGGCGGGGGAAGGCTTTTGTACCCCTGTCCCCCTCCCACGGCCGGAAGTGACGCGGCCAGCCGACCCCCTGGTCCCTCGCCCAGGGAGCCTAGTCTGCAGACTTCTGTGCCTTCCTGTGGCACTAAGGCGGCCACCCTGTTGGAGGGTCCCCTACGTGGCCCCCCGGGCAGCCTTGGCAGATGCCCTCTTGCCACAGGCGGGTCCAACTGTTCGTCCCACCTCTCTCTCTCCCTGCAGAGCCTTTCATGTGGATGCCGCGCTTTCACTTTCAAATCTCTGCAGCACACGCTTTACCGATGCTGCGCTTGAATTGTTATTTCCAAAATTCAGCAGGCTACTCTCGTTTTCTCTACGCCCTCCCCCTTCAGAAGCCAAGGAGTTGTTTCATCGGAGCACTCTTCGATTCCCCCGTCCGCGCATAGGCTCTTGCAAAAAGAAAAGGACAATAGAAACCATTTAGGCTAACTTAAAAAAATTTAAAAAACAGCCTTGTTTCCTTGGAAAACGCAGCTGCTGCAACAGAGGAAACACGTCAGGTTGTTTATTGATTCTTCGTGCTATAAGCTTCATCAAGATCTGTACCTATTTTTTTTTATTACAAACTCTTGCATCTTTGTAATTTCATTAAATAGCTGCTCACACAAGTAATCACTTTAATCTGTCCCAGATTTTGGATTTTCAGATAGCCCCTCCTCATTTGGTTCTGTGAATATGACCCTTGTGGATTGAACTCGTGCTCAGAGCCACTGCTCCCCTGGCTGGCAGTTTGTTGTTGTGCTTCCATTTGGAGAGTATGATATCTCCCCACAGCAGGCCCCGCGTATGTCTCAGTCCAGGCTGATGCAGTTTCCAGGACACCCCTCCTCCTCCTCCTCCTCCTCCTCCTCCTCTCCCATTTGCTTCAGTTAATATGACCTGTGCCAGAAGGCTGCTAACTAATATACCGGAAGTACCCCCTACTGACTTGTAGCACTTTGCCACAAAGTATTTACTTTCCTTCCTGCAATACAACAAGGAGGCTTTTTATATGTGGTAACATAAAATGCAAGCTTTTAAACTCTTATAGGCATGAGAAAATCTGAAAATTGGTCGTATTTTGATTCTCACTGCTGTCAGCCAACACTCATAGGCTAATAACATTAGAGTTAATAAAAAGACCAGATTCGCTAGTGGTGCTTAAAAAAACTTCATATATCAATCTAATTGTACTGTAGCACTAATATTTTCACGTGCTAAGAGCCACAGCTCCCGTCTCCGGCAGTTTGTCGTCTTGATGTCATTTGGGGAGTATGATATGTCCCCACGGCAGGCTTTAGCAGCCCCCACGTGTGTCTCAGCCTAGGCTGATGCAGTTTCCAGGACACGCCCCATCCCCCTTCTCCTACCCTTTCACTACTGTGGGCTCCGTGACCATTTACATCCCATAGGAAATGGTTAATAAGGCTTTCCAGTACATTTGGTAAATACCTACACCAGTGGTTTATGTTTTGAAGACGTCAAAACCATTTAAAATTCTGCTTCTTTCACGAGGCATGTTCATGTTATTTACCTTTAACATGTCTCTGCAATTTATGCTTGACAATGTACTTTCACTTTATGTTTGTAACTCGTGCTTGACAATCATTCTCACTTAGGGTTTAAAACGTATCTCATCTGCCTTTATAGTAAGGCGATGATGAAACTGTTCGGCCTCATCTGGGTGGGCTGTTTACTGTTTGTTCATTTTCTACCTACTCTTCCTCTAGCGTCCTCATGTACTTTATGCCTCAGATTCCTCTCATGTTGCCTTATGGGGTGTCCTTGGGTGTGTTATTGTTTGCTTAACAATTTACTTTCACTTTATGTTTGAAATTTATGCTTGACAATCATTTCTACTGGGGGTTTAAACTTACTTCGTTTGTCTTTGAAGTCAGTCTATGATGACAATGCTTGGCCTCATATTTCCTTTTTTGTAAGTGTATTTATATTGTCTCTGTACGTATACGTCAGCTTTCCTCTTTGTACAGCGCTCTGATACCCGGTTGGGTCTTGTTCGCGCTTTATAAAACTTTTCAAATAAATAAATAATAAATAATCCCTAATTCACCCCTGCCCTTGCTGCTCTGGTGTTTATGTTGGTTTCCCCTGGCCTCATCCCAGCTGTTTCCGCTTGCTTTCCCAGCCCACCCCGTCCAGCTTTAATTCCCACCAACATTCCTTCCCCCTCCCTCGTGTTGCTGGTTACAGCTGGCACAGTAGTAATCACGGTAACAACACCAAAAGGAGAAAATGCATTTTTAGTCAGTCTTTAAATAAAATATGTGCAAACACACCAACCTGTTAATTGTTTCTACCTTTTAATTAAAGCACATTTTTAACATGAAAGCATCAAACAGAACATAATACAATACATCTTTTTGTAAGAAAACAAGGCCAGGTGAATAAAATCTCTCAAAACAAACATCTTCCTCCAGCACAGGCAACCATTTTATGTTCTGCTTAAAGGCATTTCTTCTGAATATACCTATTTCCCGCTCCATTTGCATAATTGCATCGTTACTATTCACATACTTCCACTGCACACCATACCAAATAATTCCACTACACACCACCCAATTCCACAACTAACAATTCCAATACAACCCAAATATTTACACTACACGCCACATGCATACACTCCAAAACACATGGGTAAAAAACATTGTCATTTACAATGCCAATAGCTGTAACTCAAGCAAATGCGAGACCTATTGCATTTCCAATGCTTGTTTAACTTTATATTTGGAGTTCTGATGCGGCTCAGTGTAATAAAATGAAAAAAGAAATTACAACATGATTTAGAAATTTTGCAGCTGAGCTCGGAGAGCTCATTTAAGTCAATAATGACTGTCCTTGTGTAACATAATGCTGTACTCATGTAAAGCGCTGCGCTCCAATACGTTCGGGTTGAGTTCACACTTCATAAAACTGCAAAACGACCTCTTTTAATCTCGTCCGGCAGCCACCACTCCACTCTCGTACCCATACTAGGGCATGAGCCAATACAGACGCTGCTCATAAGAGCAGCACCAGGATTGGATGGAGCGGGTTGGCCGGGCGCTCCTGAAGAAGGCCCTCAAGGCCTGTGTTTGCTCTCCACCCAGGTGTCTAAGACAGCTGAGTGGAGCGCTGCAAAGTGCGCTTGTCGCTTTGGCCGGCTTAAGACAGCTGGCCAAACTTACATGCGCACTTTGGAGCATCTGGCCAGCCAGTCCTCCACGCTGTCAATAAGCAGCAGAGGAGGACATGCCCACATTTC
The DNA here is from genome assembly GCA_963921515.1 of Calotriton arnoldi. NCBI lineage: Eukaryota > Metazoa > Chordata > Amphibia > Caudata > Salamandridae > Calotriton > Calotriton arnoldi. Next base: position 264,129 of record CAWUFW010002548.1, on the reverse strand, counting down.
TCTCGGGAGCAGGCTGCAGAACGCATCGGCAAAAATAAAATGGCAATTTTTGATTGCCATTTTATTTTTCACATGTGCTAAGTGCAGCTGGCAGGGGGCGGGTTGGCGCCGCTCCTCCGCCCTCATGAAGAAACCATCGCTGTTGGTACTGTAAACCCCCCCAGAAATGCCAAGGCAAACCCTCTAAATCAGTTGGAGGAGTATAGTCCTTGGGAGAAAGCGGAGAGGTTATCCGTCCTTCCTCTTATTTTCTTTCCAGATCTTTCTTTTGATTCTCTTTGCTCATCCCTTTCTCTGTCTTGAGAACAACAGTGTATGGTGACAGGTTGTCATTATCCTTACCCTGCATACATACTTACTGCTGTTTTCTTTCTCCGAGATCCCAGGTCCACCACTCACAGACGACCTACAAAAGAGAAAGACAAGAATATTGTCCATAATCAACCCCTGGAAAAGCAATATCCATATCATTTGCCTTCTATACATCAAGATTGTAATAAAATACATCATTGCTAAGCAAACCCGGCCTCCTTGATTATACATCTGCCTAGCCTCTTACAGTCACATTTAACATGTATTTAGACGAAGAGATGAATTCCAGTGATAAACACTCAAAGGATTGAAATTGGGTGTTGGGGAGTAGTCTGCAGCTGTGAGAGTTTCTGTATATGGCCGCAAGACCTTGTTTGCCTTCCTGGTCACTTCTCAGAATGGAGCCGAGGGGATGTAGTAGGAGTGAAAACGCTGTCTGTGGTATCGTTCAGCCAGGTTTTGGTGAGGAGCAGACTTCATTTATGAAACATTTTTTGTGAATATGTATACACGTATATTTTTGCATAGTAAATTTATTTTTTGTTCTGTGGGGAAAATACTTTGTCCTCTGAAGAAAATACGTCGCCAACACCCCACCAAGGGTTGTGTTGTTACATTCTCTTTCCCATTCTTGAAAAGGATCTACTCCCAGTGGCGGGTGGCTATCTTTGAACGTGGTGCGGCATAACAGCTGCTCCATATTTGAAGGTGCGAAAGAGCAAACCAAGCTAGCTTGTGTATTTTAGGGTGGTCGAAGAGGGACTCTCCATCTCCCCTTAGAATATTTAGAAAAAATTGGGTCCAGTAATTTATTATCATGTCATTCCTACCGATCTGTAGGATCTGGGCATTGTTTGGACAACATAAACTAGGGGTTTGGTGCCAAGACTGATTCCGGTCAAACCCGTAGGATATGTTGGCCTATAGACCAGCTAGCTCACAGTGCTACTGTAATCCCCCCTAACCTACCAGGGAGTGAATGGTTTCTGGTGACCACTGAACATGACAACCCTGACCCCTCAGGGATCTTGGAAACAGTACAGAACCTTTCGCTCAGTCACTCGTGCTCACTTATTCTCACAGAAGTATACAGAGAATACACAGTGGGACATTTTCGATAAATTTATTGAACCAACGTTATACTTGCATAAAATACGTGTGCTGCAATGATTAATAGACAGAAGCAGATAAACATGATTACAAGCACCAAAAGTGTGAATAGTAGATATAGTTCTACCATGGTGTTAAAGCAATGTATATATGCAGGCATATAAAACAAGGCAGTAATCGAGCGTATTCCTACAATGCAAACCCTACTCTAAGTGTACCTAGAGTGTGTGTAGGTGTAAAGCCAAGAATTCCCCCAAGGGACGATCCAACCCCATTACCTGATGGAATACAATGAAGGACCCTGTCTTGGTCACGAACTGGAAACCCCTCACAAAATGTCACTGTGTGGTGATTTCTCAGCAATTGCCAGGACCCTCGGTGACAGCGGAAGTGCCTCCTCTGCTAATCTATCGGCATGCTCATCTTTTATAATAGAAAGAAGCCTTGCGATGTGCGTGATTAGTGATGTTATGGATATGTTGATAGCTCTGTCACCCCGTGGATGAAGATAGAGATGACATTTGTACATAGTGTTAAACGAGACCTTGTACATGACGTTCAGGACGTTATGATAATGTCGTGCGAAGCACGATGTGTAAACAAGTTCAGTTTCTGGGAAACTAATCCAACATAGTTGTGCATGCAAATATGTGCAAAAGGTCACAGCTGAAAATTTTATTTTGTGAGGACAATGTAAGAAATAAGCTGCTTCGCTACATGGGCCTAACTTGGAAATATAACATTATTTTGCAGCTATTTTTCATATAAATTTTTTTTAAAACAAGGGCTCTAAAATGGATCTCAGATACCCCTGCCTTTTAATCTGGTCTTCAGTTCTAACTTGTATATGTGCCAGGACCAATCGGAGAGCTCTGGATCAGCCACTGGGTAAGAGGAGCTTCTTGGAGCCATCAACAAGAAGCAAGGGGAGGAAGGGGCGAGCACTCACAGACTAAGGAAGGAGGGCACTGTACTCTGGTAGGAGGACAAGGACTGCCATGCCACACACTTTCCAGTGAGGGACGAATGATAATGAGGGGACAACTAGCAGAGCACTCACAGTTTGTGCAGGGGTGGGAAGAGGGATGAGCACTCACAAGCTCTGGAATAAGGACAATCTTCTCTAGGCCTAGTGAAATGCATCACAACCTCAGGAACAAGCACAGAGGAGGGCACGACCAGGTGATGAGTTACAGGCTTGGGATGGAAAGCACCAAGTATCACAGGCTGGGGATCGAAAGTGGGCACTGGGCACTCATAGACTGAGGATGGTTTGTGCTGTAGCCAGTGGGCGCAGTGGCTCCATGCCCATAGAGCATTAACAACATCCTGGCCTCATCAGAGCCTATCATCTGTTGTGATGCACTCTTAATAGCTCCTCTAAACTTTCTAGAGTACGTGGATTGCCCTGTACAGATGCTAAAGTACAAAACTCCCTGCAGGCAATCTATTCAAAGGCATTCTTTACCACAGACACAAACATGCACAGAGCGAACGCACTCTGCCATGTAGATGCTCAAACCCATGCACACACACAAACACACACAAATACACTCTTACTCGCAATCATGCAAACACATTTGAGAGCATCTGTTTCAGCTCCTCAGTTGGCAGTGCTCCATGGGCCCTCCAGCCAAGCAAACAGCTTACTCAATGTCGAAGTTCCCGCCACAAGTACTCAAGCTGGAAGTTGAAAACATAGTTTAGGTCCCACTCTAGACAAACACATGTCTTATGCCAATCAGTACTAACTCTGCTGCTCTTCATGGTAACCAGTGCGTATTTTGAGCTGGTGGTTGGTTGAAGGGAACACCAGCACTTTATTTTTAGGGACTTGCACTTATTTTTACTCATCAGATATTTAGCAAGAGAGAGAAAAACACCCAAATTGGAAAGCCAGAGTAAGAGAAAGACAGAAAAACGGTCATGAAGGGAGAAGCAGGAACTTGCAAGACTGAGATAATGTGGCAGGGAGTGCATAGTAGTGGATTGAAGAGGCATGAGGTGGATTTAAGATTATGCAGCCATGGTAATTGGAGCACCGACGTTTAATTGCACCAGCTTCAGACTTCTCAGCAGAGCTTCTGGCACTAACACTCTTTCCATTACAAATGAAGCACTGATGAGAACAGTACTTTCCAAATCACCAGGCAAGAATCCCCCATGCAAGGGAACACAAGCAACCCTAGATGGGTTTTGGCCGTAGCAAGTGATTGGTTGGAATGCTACCAATAGTCATTAACATTGATTTAGACTATTTGCAAATATTCTTCCCATCACCGTTTGTTTGTTAGACTCAGGAAATGGCAGGAGTTACTGGATACACCTTGAAATGGATTTGGTACTTCCTCTCCAACCGCACCCAACAAGGTTGAGTTGAGTCAATGGAACGTTCTCCCAGAAGGTGTCTTGTGAAATATGTTATGTTATACAGATTTGTAGAGTGCACTGTCATTTGGGAGAGTATCCTGGCACTGAGCAGGTATGTGAGTCTAGCCAAAGCTAGGACCTAGTGGGACTACTCAAAAAGCCAGGTCTTCAGCTTCTTGCAGAATTCAACAAGTGAGCAAGAGGCTCTTGTGTTTAGTAGCAAATTATTCCACGCTTTAGGATCGATGTAGGAGAAGGCTTGATCGCCAAATTTGGTTTGCATGGGATATGTGCAAGTAGGTGTCCGGAAGGTTTGCGCAAGCTAATGAGACTGCTGAGGTATGCTGAGTCAGGGTGATATAGTGCTTTGGAAGTGTGGATGAGGAGTTTGAATTGTGCTCATTTGTGTATGAGGAGCCAGTGGAGCTCCTTTGGAATTGGTGGGATGTGAGTGCGGGAGGTTGAGAGTGATTCTTGCCACCAAGTTCTGAAAGGTCTGCAGCCTTCTGGTGAGTGTTTTGGTTGATCCTGGCATAGAGTGTGCTCCCATAGTCCAGCTTGCTTGTGACCAGGGTGTGTATGACAGTTTCTTGGGTGCTGATTGGGAGCCATTTGAAAATCTCTCTCAGCATCTTCAGATGGAAGCATGAGGTATTGGCGGTGTTGACTTGTGTGGTTATTTCGAGTTTTCCCAGTATCCCAGGGTTCTTCTCTATCATGCCAGACCTTCAATACCCATTTACGCCCCTTGCCACAACTCCTAGAGCAGTACAAAGTACATCTTCAAATGTATTCATACGACACTAAACAAATATTTTCAGCTAGAAAAAAAGTCGGTGAAGCATGACAACATCTCTACTTTCCTGGATCATGTACTTTTTTGCGGCTAAAATGGCTTAGACACACTTGTATTTACATAACAATATATGACAAAATCTTGCATTATGGGTTATGTACATAATTTTCCAAGTTGGGGCAATATTGTACTGTACACTTTGCTTTCCTCAATACAAAAATGTCTACAACCTCCTATAAGTACTGAACTTTTACTTAATTCCTATGAGAGAGAATTCATATCCAGCCTGGGACACCACCCATCTCACACCTTTGCCAAGCTTATCTCAGACACATATACATACATGCATACATAAATACCCCTGGTGGCAAGCATCCACAGGCCAAGAAAAGTAGTCCAACCTTACCTGCGAGTCAGTCTAGCCAGATCAACACCTTGTTGATGTACGAAAAGGTTCCGGTGGAGCTTAGCTTAAAGCCAGTCTTTCTCCTACCTTCCACCAAAACCAAATGACTGCTCTTTACAACATCCAATGAAATAGCTCAGAGAAGCTACCCCTAGGCAAAGGGATCAACAACAAATGGTCAACAAAGAAGAATAAGCATTTGCAATGCAATCGGTCTCGCCTTTGGGCCCTTATATGTACTTAGCTATGCAGCACATTAGTCTGGGTGCTGAAACATCTACTGTTCTTTAACATGAAGGGAAAGTAAACACCAAACTGCATGACACGCCAGGTATGGGAACACATGGAGAGAAATATTGCCTTTCAGCGGGAAATGGTATAGTCCAAAGCTCTGTTTTTAATATAAAATGAGGGCCTTCGTGGTCATATCACTGAAAATACAAGATTTGGAAAAAATATTATTGTCTACGGGTGCTCGTGGAAGACAATTTCTATGGACTGGAATTTAGAGAATGCTAAAGTGATTCTGGTATTTTACTGACCTCTGCTGGTTGTTTTCTATCAAGAAAGTTAAATAGAGGCAGTTGCCAGAAAAATAAAAAAAATAAAGTCCCTAAGAAGAAAGCAATTCTGGTATTTTACTGACCTCTACTGGTCGCTTTCTATCAAGACAGTTAAATAGAGGCAGTTGAACAAGCAGAAAGCAATTCTGGTATTTTACTGATCTCTACTGGTCGTTTTCTATCAAGACAGTTAAAGTTGAACAGAAAAAAAGTCCCTAAGCGGAAGCAGACAAGTCCTAGGGCTGATCTCCAGAGCCCACAAAGTACATACCCATATAACTATATACTAAAGTATATACAAGAGGTCTCAAATGCTCGACCTAAAAAATGTCCGAACGGAAAACACTGATTGCTTCAGGGAAGGTCAACGTAGACATAAAAAAGGGGACTGAGCCTTCGATTGCAGTAGGTCTCTGTCCACATAATTTCATGTTTCATAATTAACAAGAACTACCGGGAGCTACAAAGAACATACACGAAACTAGAAAAAGTAAAATCTCTACTTTGTCAACCCATCTTCTGTGTGTGTTTTAACTGCAGTGTTGTCATCTGTCCAAGAAAAGTTGAAGTTCTAATAAAAACCGAAACGGTGACAGCTAACAGCATTTTCAGTGGAAAGCAATTCCGTTCACAAAAATATACTTTCCAGAAAAATGTCTGAATTTCAAAAAATGAAAAAGGGGCAGGGTAATAAAGCAACTCGGTATGGAGCAAGCAGAAGAGAAGGTAAGGTATGCACCCCATTCCTATCTCTACACACCAAAGTGGCAGGTTTCCTCGCAGCTCAGTGTTCTGCCTAAAAAATGTTTTTTTACATTTTTTTTATTTATTGGCATTTTAAAACAATTGAAAATAATTTTTCTTCACATTTTAATTCTGCTGAGAAACGATGAATACAACACAGAAATAATTTTCTAACTTGCATTTAGTGGAATGTGCCTTGTCACCTGCTGCCCTCGTCTCGATTTTGTATTTTTACATCTACCTTGATTGGCTTTCCTCCATAACAACCTGGCAGAAGCAGTATGAAAATCGGCGCTTGCATCAGCTATGAGTTCCAGATTTACTTTTTTGACTTGATCCTTCAAAAAAAACTTATGCAACCATCAGCCTTCTTTCGTGAACACAGTGGTTTTAGGTGCCTTGCTAAAGTTAAATATTTGAGCACCACTCACTTTTGCCAAATTTCTCATTGAGTGGCCTGCCGCCAGGCAGCCTGATTACAAAAGCCAGTGCTTTCATGCTCTTTGTAGCAGAGCGCCCAGTGCTGAGATGACTCCACAGGGACCCCTCCTCTTCCTTTTCTTGTGGTGGACCACAGCTGAGGGTGGGAAGCTCTTGGTGGTGCCTCAAGATGGAAGCCACTGGCTCAGCATCAAAGCGATAGCGGAGGAACTTGGACAACGTGGCAATGAGATTGTGGTTATAATTCCTGAGATCACTTATCTCATCAAGCCTTCTCAACATTACACGCTGAAGACCTACCCAGTGCCGTACACACAGGAGCATCTCAATGATCTATATAAATTCCTTGGTACGTTTAATTTTGATGAGCCGTCTCTCATAGAGCAGTTCGTGGCTGGTGCAAAGGAATACAACATGTTAGTGAACCATGTCAGCCTTCTGTTCCAGCGCTGCATGAGTCTCCTACAGAATAAAGATGTAATCAGGTACCTGGAAGAGAGCCACTTTGATGCCCTGTTGACAGATCCAGCCTTACCCTGTGGCGTAATTCTCGCTGATCGGCTCAAGCTCCCCCTTGTGCAAGTCTTTCGTGGTTACCCTTGCAGCGTAGAGCACAAAGCCTCTTATTCCCCCAGTCCACCTTCCTATGTCCCAAGATGTTACACCTCGTATTCTGACCACATGAACTTTGGAGAGCGGGTTCGTAACTTCATCGCTAGCTATCTTGAGTGCTTGGCTTTACAGAGCTTCCATGGCCAATATGAGCGCCTCGCTGAAGAGGTCCTACATAAGGAGGTGGACATTATGGATCTCATCGGCCGCGCCTCGATCTGGCTGGTGAGGTATGACTTTGTGTTTGAGTACCCACGACCGGTGATACCCAACATGGTCTTTATTGGAGGTCTAAACTGCAAACAGATGAAGAACCTAAATGAGGTACATCACTTGAGTTACTTGGATGTGGGATTCTTGAGATCTGTACAGTGGTTACATTTATGAGTTATCAAAGGTCAACAAGTGATGAGTGAGAACCGCCTGGGCTTCTAGTTTAACATGTTTGAATTGAGAACCAGTAGGGATGGATGGCCAGAGGAGAGATCGGCATTTGTAAAGTTCTTCATATCGAATGAGGTATTAAAATTGTAAACTTTGCTGCATCTTGCCACTGTGCAATCACTCTGCCTAGCCCTATGTAGATCTGATGGGAATGATTCTCTCAGTCACGGCTCATGCACAGCTGAATACACTTAAGCAGCCTTACTGCAGTGCTTTGAATTTTCAATTAGATTTTTTTTGACAGGCCCATTATAAAGCTACTGCATTAAATAATGTTGCTTCCAATAGTAGTTCTTGTGATTCTTTTGCCTCTCCAGCAGAATAGATTCGATAATTTTTCATCATCCTAGGGTAACATTGATTTTGCAGTAAAGATACCTTTCATTCCACTGACAAACCAGCAAAGGTAAGCACAACAAAGCTATCATGGTCTCGCTTTTAGGAGCACATTGATCCCTCATGCAGGACTAAACTTTTGACAAGTTTTTGTGTTCTAATGTGTAGAGAATTCAGTTCTTCTTCTGGGGTAAACCCCAAACCCAATGGCCCGAAGGAGTTTGGCTCTCCTCAAACATTGCCTGAATTGAATTTCACAGGACAAAAGTATACTACATCCTTGTTGTATCTCTGTGTTTTATAGGGGGAGGGCAGAGAATGTGATTAGAGCCCTTACTATATCTTTTCCTACTTTGCTACTTTCCCTCTACAGCAAGACAAACCTGGCTTTCATGCCTGAAATTGACAAATATATACATAGTTTACTTCATAAAATGCACACTCCCAAATTTTTGAAGGTACATCTTTTATTGGTCAAATTATACACGTGAAACAGTTATATTAATTTTAAATATGCTCCATCGTCCTACCTCCCAGTTCAAGTGACAGCTTTTGTTATAGATCAAAGCGTATCAGACAGCAGAGCTGGCTGGTTTGCTAATGACATCTTGAGGACATTCGTAAATCATCCCTGGGAATCCATTCTGGCCATTGCTTACCATTGGCTTTGTGGTTTGTAACTCACATTTGCTTGCCTTCTATTTGCTGGTTCTATTAGTTTTAGGCTGTCCAGCTTGAGTTCGCCCCTTCCGTTACCCAAACCCTATTTACTGTATTCTTCCACCAGTACTGGATTTCTGTTAACAGGCCTTTACATCATGTTCTTATCTTGTCACATTTGCTATGCATTCAAATACAGAGGTCAAATGTCAGGCTCTGTCTTCCAGGAAGCTTGGTGTTTACTTTTCTTTCTCTGACTTCAAAGTAAGAGGATTTATGTGACAATCGTGCTGGCTTCCGAGGTTGTGCTTAAAGAGGGCTGTACATGTCATTTTTGTTTCTAGCACACAACATTTAAAAGTCTGTAAATGAACTGTGCAGATATTTAAGAATATATAGGAATTAGAAAGGCAGAAATAAAGCACATTTTTTGGTAGTTCTAAAGTGTGGTGTAAACAAATATTTTAACACGATCAAAAAATCAATACACTTGGTGATAATATTTCCACACATTATCGTTTGTCTGCTGTATACTTTTTGTTTCAAAATCTTTTTATTGAAGATATTCGGAGCACGACAGTAAGAAATACATGGCAGGGATAATCATACAATAAACAGGTCAAATGCTATAGAAATCTCATGAGACAACACAGCGATGCTGTATACTTTTATCAATAAAACTGTTTGTCTGTGAAAATGTAATTGTCATTTCAGTTGAAGATGTTTTGTCTGTAATGGCAGTACGAACCACAGCATGCATACTTCAGTTTACGCTACTCCACTCTACTCTACACCACCCCACAACACTGCAGTCTCCTCTACACCACTCCACTGAATGTGCCACTCCACTCCACACTGTATCACTGCACTCTAATCTGCACCACTCGACTCCACTTCATTCTATGCCTCTCTGCTCTACACCACTGTACTTTGCCAATGCATTCTACCCCACACTACTCTACTGAGGACCCCTGCACTCTTCACAACTGCACTTTTCACCACTGCACTTTTAACCACTGCACTCTACACCACTCCACTCTGCGCCACTCCACTTTGCAGCACTGCACTCTCTGTCACTGCACTCTATTCTGTACCACTCCATTCTATGACAGTGCACTCTACGCCACTCTAATCTACTCTGCACTTTATGACACTCTACACCACTGTACTCTGCCGTGCACCACTCCACTTTATTCAGAAACAATCTACTCTACGCCACTGCATTTGGTGCCACAGCACTCAGTGCCACTCCACTCTACTCTGCGCCTCTCCACTCTACTCTGTGTCATTCCAATGTACTCTGTGCCACTGCACTCTACACCAATGCACTCCACACCACTTTAGTCAGAACCAATGCACTCTAAACCACTGCGCTCTACGCCAATCTAATCTGCACCACTGCACTCAATGCCACTATACTCTACTCTGCAACACTTTACGCTACTCCACTATATGCCACTGCTCTCTGCACCATTGTACTCTACGTCACTACACTCTACGCCACGCTGTTCTACTCTGCACCACTGCTCTCTATGACACCCTACTCTGCACCACTCTACGGCACTGCACTCCACACCAATGCACTCTACACCACTCTACTATACTACACTGCATTCTACGATAGTCTACTCTAACACTGCACTCTCTGCCACTCTATGCCACTGCACTCTACTGTACGTCAATGTACTCTACATCAATGCACTCTACACCACTACACTCTGCATCACTCCCCTCTACGCTACTGCACTCTACTGTGCACCACTACACTCTGTTCTGCACCACTCCACTCTGCAACACTGCACTCTACACCACTGAACTCTACGTCACTCTTCTCAGCACCATTGCACTCTATTGCCACTGCACTCTACTCTGCACCACTCTACTCTACACCACTTTACTGCACTCTACACCAATGCACAGCACACCATTACACTATACTCACTCTATGCCACTGCACTCTAAGCCAATCCCCTCTAAGACACTCTAATCTACTCTGCATCCCTGCACTCTACTCTGAAGCAATCTACTCTATGGACTCTATTCCACACTGTACCATTCCACTTTATGCCACTGCAATCTACCCTGTGCCACTACACGCCACTTTGTTCTACGCTGCAGCACTCTATGCCAATGCACTCTACACCACTATACCCAAAGCTAATACATTCTACGCCACTGTACTCTACGCCAGTTTACTCTGCACCACTGCACTGTACCCCACTATACTCTACTCTGCAAAGCTCTATGCCACTCTACTCTACACCATTACACTCTACGCCACTGCGCTCTACACCAATGCACTCTATGCCACTCTACTCTACAACACTACTCTGCAACACTGCACTCTCCACCACTAAACTCTCTGCCAGTCTAATCTGCACCACTCTATCTGCGCCACTGAACTCTATGCCACTGCACATTAGCCTGCATCTCTGCACTCTATCCTGCAACACTCCACTCTACGCCACTTCACTCTACTCTAAAACAATCTACTTTACGCCACTGCACTTTACGCCACTTTACTCCACACTATACCACTCAACTCTATTCATGGCACTCTACACCCCACTGTACTCTACCGTGCACCACTCCACTTTATTCTGAAACAATCTGCTCTACGCCACTCCACTCAGTGCCACTGCATTTGGCACCATTGCACTCAGCCCCACTCTACTCAGCACCACTCCACTCTACTGAGCCTCTCCACTGTACTCTACACCAATGCATCCACAGCAGTTTACTCAAAACCAATGCACGCTACACCACTGCACTCAATGCCAGTATACTTTACTCTGCAACACTTTACTCTACTATATGCCACTGTTCTCTGCACCATTGTACTCTACGTCACTGCACTCTACACCACTCTATTCTATTCTGCACCACTGTACTCTGCACCACTGCTCTCTACACCACTCTACTCTGCACCACTCTATGCCACTGCACTCCACGCCAATGCATTCTACTCTGAAACAATCTACTCTATGCCACTCTATTCCACTCTGCACCATTCTACTCTATGTCATTCCACTCTGCACCCCTGCAATCTTTCCTGCACCACTCCACGCCACTCTATGCTACTTCATTGCGCTCTACGTCACTGCACTCAATCCCAGTGCACTCTACACCACTTTACCCAAAACCAATACACTCTACGCCACTGCACTCCATGCCAATCTACTCTGCACCACTGCACTGTACACCACTATAATCTACTCTGCAACATTTTATGCTACTCCACACCATTGCACTCTACGTTACTTTACTCTGCACGACTCCATGCCTCTGCACTCTACACCCATGCACTCTACGCCACTCTACTATGCATCACTGCACTCTGCTCTGCATCACTCTACGCCACTCTACATCAATGCAATATACACCACTACGCTCTACACCACTCTACTCTGCATAGCTCCACTCTACGCCACTGCATTCTAAGCCAATCCGCTCTAAGCCACTCTAATCTACTCTGCATCACTGCACTCTATGACACTGCACTCTACTCTGAAACAATCTACTCTACGCCACTCTATTCCACTCTACACCATTCCACTCTATGCCGCTCCACTCTATGCCACTGCAATCTACCCTGTGCCACTTAACGCCACTTTGTTCTACCCTTCTGCACACTACAACAATGCACTCTACACCACTTTACTCAAAGCTAATGCACTCTACGCCACTGCACTCTAATCCAGTTCACTCTGCACCACTTCACTGTACCCCACTATACTCTACTCTGCAACTCTCTACACCATTGCACTCTATGCCACTCAACTCTACACCACTGCACTCTACAACACTCTACTCTGCAACACTGCAGTCTCCGCCACTCTAATCTGCACCATTCTATCTGCACCACTGCACTCTACTCTGCACCACTCAACTCTACGCAACTCTGCTGCACTCTACGCCACTCTACTGTGCACCATTTCATGCTATGACACTGCACTCTATGCCAGTTCACTCTACACCTCTCTACTCTACTCTGCACAACTGTACTCTATGCCAGTGTACTTTACATCACTCTACTATGTACCACTGCACTCTTTGTCAGTGCGCTCTACATCACTCCAGTCTAGGTCACTCCACTCTACGATTCTCTACTCTATGCCACTCTACTCTGCAACACATCACTCCATGCCACTGCACTCTACACTGCACCTCTGCACTCTGCCCTGCACCACTTAACTCTATGCCACTTCAGTCTACTCTGAAACAATCTACTCCCCGCCACTGCACTTTCTGCCACTCTACTCAACTCAGCCCCGCTCCACTCTATGCCACTGCACTCTACGCCACTCTACTCTACACCCCTCTACTTTATGCCACTGACTTCTGTGCGACTGCTCTATGCCACTACACTATACCCTACACTATTCCACTCTACTCTGCGCCACTGCACTCTACGCCACTTTACTCTGAAACAATCTAGTCTACACCACTGCACTCTATGCCACTGCACTTTACACTGGTCTACTCCACTTTGGGCCACTCCACCCCATGGCACTGCATTCTACGCTGCGCCACTCTATGCCATTCTACTCTGCACCACTCTACTATGTCACTGCACTCTACGCCAACTACTCTACACCATTCTACTCTACACCACTGCACCCTACGACTGCACGCTATGCCACTGCACGCCAGGTCACTCTACACCATTGAGCTCTACTTCACTGCACTCTACGCCATTCTATTTTACTCTGCACCACTGTACTCTACGCCACTGCTCTCTGCACCATTCTACTCCGCACCACTTTACTCTATGCCACTGCACTCTACGGCACTCTACTCTGCAAGACTGCACTCTCCACTACTGAACTCAATGCCACTCTACTTTGCACCACTGCATACTATGCCACTGCATGCTATGTCACTCTACAACAGTGTGTTCTATGTCACTGCACTCTACACCACTCTACTCTATACCACTGCACTCAATGCCACTCTGTTGTACACCTCTACTACCCTGCACCACTCCACCATGCCCCGCATCACTCCACTCTTCGCCTCTTCACTCTACACTGAAACAATCTACTCTGTGCCAGTGCACTCTACGATACTGCACTCTACGCCACTGCATTCTACTCTGCACCACTATATTCTATGCTAATGCACTCTACGCCACTCTACTCTACATAACTGCACTCTACACCACTTTACTCAACACCAATGCACTCTATGCCATTTCACTCTACGCCAGTCTACTGGCTGTACTTTACGCCACTTCACTCTAAGCCACTCTACTCCACTCTACCATACCCCACTCCATTATGCTCTACTTCATTAAACTCTACTCCACTCCACTCTAGGCCACTCTACAACACTACTCCACTCTACGACGCTCTATGGAACTCCCTCTATGCCACTCCATGCCACTTTACTCCACTTTATTCCACAACACACAATACTCCACTCGGCTTCTCCCCTCTTTGCTACTCCAATCTATGCCACTCCACTCTACGACTCTTCACCCTATGTCACTCCGCTCTACAACACTCATCCACTCTATGCTGTTCCACTCTCCTACACTACTCCACTCTATGCTACTCCACTCTACGACAATCTACTCCGCTCTAAGCCACTTTGATCTATGCCACTCTACTCCACTCTATTCAACACCCTCTATGCCATTCCACTCTGCTCTACACCACTCCACAACACTTTATGACACTCCACTCTGACGCTCTACTCCACTCTACGCCACTCAACTCTACTCCACTCTACTCTCTTCCACTCTAAGACACTCTACTCTCTCCACAACATTCTAAACTATTCCATGTCACTCCACTTCACTCTACACCACTATGCCACTCCATGCCACGCCACTCAATAACACTCCACTCTACTCCACTCCACTCCACGCCACTCTCGTTTACCCCACTAACTTTTATCCATGCTGTACAGCAGCCATGATGGTGTACAACATGGCTTAAAGATATTGGCAGAGCCGATATCTCTTGCATAGGCGAGATCTATTGGCTTAGCCATTGCTTGTTGACCTTAGAACCTGCGAACTGTTCTCACTGTGGCTTTGGCACGCAACCATAAATCATGTAACAGCAGGCATATTGCAGTATTTTGCTGCACCTCAAATTGTAAATATGCGTCTGTAAAGTTGAGGTAAACGTCGATTAAAGAAGCAGAGACGTCCTGGAGTACTTTGAAGAAGCTTTATTAGCTTAAAGAGCGATCACCACTGGAATGCATCCTTCCTCATCGAAGTACGAGTTGATCCGACAGTTCACCGGCAAATCGTATTTCGATGAGACAGTAGAATGCACGAGGATGCAATATTAAATGAATACATGTTTAGAAACATAAGCATACAATGAGCGCATGCAATAGAACAGGAACGCATCCAAGGACAACGTTATTACAAGCGCATGCAGTGGAGCGGGCGAGCAAGCACGAGAACAGGCACATGCACGAATAACATTAGCTCATTACATCACCCTTCCCCTTTTAAAGAAAACAAAACAACACATCTTACAAAAGGTAAAAAGGTAACACAAGAGCAAAAGCAGGCAGGCCTAGGTCATGTAGAAATCCCTAAATTTGGTAGGGAGCGAACAATTACGTGAAGACCTTGAGATGGTGATGCTGGGGATGGAATTAGAGGCAACTTGTGGTACTGGGGAGGAAGACCCCGGAGCAAATGAGGATGAAGCGGGCAGATGGATACTAGCTTCATTGGTTATGGTAGACTCACTGAAGGGTGAATCTTGATAGTAATGTGAAAAATGTAAATCATCATCTAGGTCAGTTTTCTTGTTGGCTAACATTTTAGAAGCTTGATCAGGGGTTAGTTTAACAATCATTGTTTTGTTCCACCAACCTTTTTTGTTTAAAAAGAGAGAACCTTTAGCAACCTTGAGGATTTGTACGGGAAGGGAAAATTTGGAAACTCCCTTTTTGACCTTAATAGGAGACCATGACCCAATCACCAATCTGAAACTCATGTGTCATGTTACAACTTTTGTGTCAAACAACTGTTTTTGTATGTTCTGTTGAGCAGCAACATTCTTTAACATACTTTGCTTATCCCTACAAACTAAGCATGAATCATCTTCCTTTCTTAAAAGTTTCATCCAGCCAGGGCACAGGCTACCATTGGGATCTCTCTTTCTAAGAAGTCGAAAGGGAGAGATTCCTGTGGAAGAGTGAGGCGTAGTAAGGTAAGACCAAATCTTTTTTTTAAGAAAAAGATCTACAGGCACATTACATGCCAAAGCGGATTGAATACCCTCCTTGATGAATCTATTCATTTGTTCCACAAGGCCATTAGAGGATGGGGAATATAATGCCACCCTTAGATGTTTGATGTCATGAGCAGTAAGAAAATCATCCATCGAGACCGAAGTGAAGTGAGAACCATTGTCTGTGACAAGTTCTTTTGGAAATCCCTCCGAAAGAAACACTCTTGAAAGAAATCTAATCACAGACAATGTACTGGGGGAGGAACAAAACTCAAACTCCACCCATTTGGAGAAGTAGTCAATTAATACAATAATATACTTTTGGTCACTAGACAAAACTTCAAAAGGTCCACTAAAATCAAGGGCTAATTTGGACCAGGCCTTCTTTGGAACAGGCACATTATGCAAAGGGGTATTTACAGTTTTCCAATGCTTGTCTGAAACAAGGCAGGTTTGGCAAGAACTTATCCAATTGGAGACATCTTTTTCCATGCCAGGCCACCAAAAATGTTCCGTCAATCTTCTAGAAGTGGCACCCACACCTAAATGCCCCTCATGTGCTAGTTGAAAAATCTTACAACGCAGAGAAACAGGCGGTACAGCTAGATCACCTCGCATGAGTAAATTTTCTACAACAGTAAGTTCTTCAGCAACCTGGGCAAAGGACTTCAATGGAGCAGGTAAGGAGCGTTCTCTTGGCCAGCCAGAAATAATCATATTCTTGACTGCCAGGAGAACTTGGTCCTCTTCTGAGGCTTTAAGCCAATCTTCATGGGTAATGCAAGACATGTTCCCAATAAGATCCTCAATGGATGCAACGACGCATTCAACATCATCAAACCTAGAACAAGATAAGTCATCTTGTAAAGGAAGTCTAGATAGGCAATCAGCTCTGACATTGCGTCCACCGGGAATGTACTTTATGAGAAAATTATATTCATGCAAGCATGACAGGATGCGGACTAACCTGACAAAGGCTTTGCCCGTGCCATTGCCATTAAGCAAATGAATCAATGGTTTGTGATCAGAGCAAATTTCAAAATGAGTGCCCCAAATGAATGTCCTGAATTTCTCCACAGCCCAAGAACAATGGTACTGTAGTTACCTTCTGCAGTTGTCAATGATCTGGATGAAAAGCCAATTGTGTTTTCTCTTCCATTAATCCATTGACAGAGGACTGCTCCTAGTCCGTGTTGACTTGCATCCACTGAAATGTTGCACTTATGACCAGGTGCGAATGCAGTAAGTGCAGGTGCGTCAAGAATTAACTTTTTTACAAGGTCAAATGCCTCCTGTGTCTCATGATTCCAAACAAAATTAGCATTTTTATTAAGTAGTATGCGTAGTGGTTGTACAACCTGGGCGTAACCTGAAATAAACCTAGAATAATACTCGGTCATGCCCAAGAAGGACCTAAGAGAGTCCTTATTCTTGGGTCCCGAAACTTGAGAAATAGCCTGTGTAAGAGAAAACGTGGGAGTGATGCCAGAAGCAGAAATGGTGTGTCATAAATATTCAAGAGAGTTGAGCATGAATTTACATTTCTCATTACCTAATGTGACTCCAACCTCCCTGAATTTGTTAAGAACTTTTCTCAGTGTAAGTAAGTGATCTGACATAGTTTTAGAATAAATTAACACATCATCTTGATATGCCTGAACTGACTCAATACCTTTCAATATGTGAACCATGAATCTTTGGAAAACCCCGGCCGCAGAGGCTAGGCCAAAAGGCAACCTTAAAAATGTATATGCCCCAAAAGGAGTAACAAATGTGGTGAGATCAGTAGAGGAGTTAGAGAGAGGGATTTGATGGTACGCTGAGCGCAGATCTAACAGAGTGAAATAATTGGCACCACTGATATTTGACAATAAGTCTTGGATTTTGGGTAAGGGATGACAATCCACTACTATATTTCTGTTGAGTGAGCGTAGATCAGCACACAAACTAATAGAATGATCCTTCTTCCTAACTATGACAATGGGACTGACCCATTCGGATGAGTCAGTGGCTTTAATGATGCCCTCAGTAACTAACTTGTCTAGTAACACTTTAAGGTCATCCCTAACGCTCAAAGGAATGGCCCTTGACTTATGTGTGATAGGGATTGCATTGGCTTTTAACTTGATCACATGTTCAAATCTAGAAATCTTTCCTATGGTGGAAGTAAAAACTTCAGGAAACTCAGAAATGATTTTGGCAGAATCATTATCAGAGCATTGTGAGACTGTTGAAACAAAAAGATCATTGATCTGGACAGGATTATCATTGATCTGGACAGGATTATCCGAGCCTGGAACCAACTTGAGGCCCATCCTGGCCAAATCTTGCCAACCTACAATGTTCTTCCCTTTGATGGCAACGTAAACTTTAGCAACAATTTTCTGTCCCAAACAGGTTAAAGACTCAAGAAAATAACCTAACATGTCAATAGTATGGTCTCCATAGGCCTTTGGAATGATGTCAAGGACCTCTAGAGAAGCCCAATGTTCTTTAAACAAGGCATCTGAGACGATGGTGACGGGAGCCCCAGAGTCTGCCATCATATCAACAGTAAGGTCACCCACGATAACTTGACAGTTGGGATCTTTAACGGTATGCAGACATAATATCGAGTTTTAAATATCGATATGCCATAATATCGATGTTTAAATTTCGATGTGACAGAATATCGACCTGCAAGAATATCGTCAACAAGAATATCGACATGCAGGTAAGAAATTTCGTTTTACTTAATATTGAAGTTAGTAATATCGTAAGTAAAAATATCGTTGTTCATAATATCGATTTTTTTTTTTGTGTTTTGTAGGTTAGTATATGTGTTAAAAGTATAGCTTATTTTTGTAATGTATGTTTGAATTTTTTACAAGTAATTAATCTTATGTTAATTAATTTTTGCGTAGTTTAGTTCCGTAGCGGGTTGTGGGTTTATAGGGAATAGGGTGGGAAGTAATTTAATTATAATATATTAATTAATAATTTTGTAGAAGTTATAAAAAACAAATTTTAAATAAATATTGCGTTTTAGTTCTGTAGCGGGTTGTGGGTTTATAGGGGAATAGGGTGGGAAGTAATTTAATTGAAATTAATTAATTAATGATTTTATTAATTAATATTTTTGTATTTAATAATTTATATTGTTAATTGTGTTAATTAATTGGTTATTAATTAATTTTTAATTGGTTATTAACAATTACTAATTAATTGGTAAATATGTTAATTGTGTAATTTTTTTGGGAGCGGGTTTGGGTTTTATAGGGGAGTAGGGTGGGAAGTAATTTAATTACAATTAATTAATAATTGTATTAATTAATATTTATGTAATTAATATTTTATATTGTTAATTGTGTTAAAAAATGTTAATTAGTTATTAATTGGATATTAATTATTAATTAATTGGTAAATATGTTAATTGTGTAATTTTTTGAGGAGCGGGTTGTGGGTTGATAGGAAGTAGGGTGGGAAGTAATTTAATTTTAATAAAAGTTTTATAATTTTTTTATATAATTTTTTAAAAAGTTTTTATAGTGTTAATTGTGTGATCTAATTCATTTTTGATGGTTTTTAATTTGCTTGTTAATTGTTATTAATTAATTAATTTTTAGTTAATTATGTTAATTGTGTAATATTCTATCATATTGGTGGGGTCGTTTATAGTGGAATATGGTGGGAGGATATTTATTTTTGACAAATTAATTATTTGTTAATTAATGTTAATTATTTTGCAGGAGTGGGAATATTAAATTATTCCCCTCCGCTATCCAACACTTTCCCTACTGTTGCATTTGTTTGAGTGGGAATGGTAAATTATTCCCCTACGCTATCCAACACTTTCCCTACTGTTACACTTGGTGGAGTGGGAATAGTAAATTATTCCCACCCGCTATCCAACACTTTCCCTACTGTATCACTCGCTGGAGTGGGAATTGTAATCTTTACCCCTCCGCTATCCAACACTTTCCTTGCTGTTGCACTCACTGGAGTGGGAATAGTAATTTTTACCCACCCGCTATCCAACACTTTCCCTACTGTTGCACTCACTGGAGTAGGAATCGTAAATTTTACCACTCCGCTATCCAACACTTTCCCTACTGTTGCACTCACTGGAGTGGGAATAGTAATTTTTACCCACCCGCTGTCCAACACTTTCCCTACTGTTGCATTTGCAGGAGTGGGAATAGTAATTTTTACCCTACGCTATCCAACACTTTCCCTACTGGTGCACTCCCTGGAGTGGGAATAGTAATTTTTACCCTCCCGCTATCCAACAGTTTCCTTTAGTTGCAATTACTGGAGTGGGAATAGTAATTTTAACCCCTCCGCTATCCAACACTTTCCCTACTGTTACACTCCGTGGAGTGGGAATAGTAAATTATTCCCTTCCGCTATCCAACACTTTCCCTACTGTTGCACTCTCTGTAGTGGGAATAGTAATTTTATCCCCTACGCTATCCAACATTTTCCCTATTGTTATAGTTAATGTAGTATAAAATATTTTGTTACAAATAAATATTAATTTTTATATTTTAATTTATTATATATATATATATTTTATATTTATAGTACAGGTTTATGTGTATATATATATATATATGTATTTATAATTTTTATTATGTTTCTAACATTTTATAATTAAATAAAATAATTATTTATTAATATTAAGTTAATATGTATATCATTTTTTAAAATATGTATGTTTAATTTGTTTATATATTACATTTATTATTTATCATTTTTAACTTTTTTCAATAATTCTAACTATGTTTTTATTAATTATATTTATTATTTAATTAATTTTATATTATTTTTAAGACATTTAAAAAAAAACGATATTTTAAACAACGATATTTTAAACAACGATATTTTGGTTTCGATATTTTTCTACTTACCTTTGTAGAGATAGGATGTCGATATTCTGTCCATCGATATTCTGTACTCGATATTCTTGTAGGTCGATATTCGGTCCGTCGATATTCTGTCAGTGATCCATTTTTAACTCTAAAAGAAGGTGATACCAAAGGGTGAGAATCTATGGAAAGCATGACTCTCTCTAGATCATCAGACAATTAAACATTTAAATCAGAACCAACATTGTCAAGGTGATCCGAGGTTTGAAGAGTGCTAACTTGAATCACATTCTTACTTCTACAAACAGACTGAAAATGGCCTATTTTGTTGCATTTAGTACACCTTTTCCCTAAAGCAGTACATACAGGACTGTCACCAATATGAGATCTGGAGCCACACCTGTAACAAAAGGAGTTAGATTTCTATTTAAAAGGTTTCGTGAATTTAGACCTGTAAGAAACAGCATTAACAGAAGAATCAAGCTGTATAACATTAACAGAGGCAACATTATCATTAATAATACATTTTGAGGAAATGATGGCTCTTTCAATTCCTTTCGCCATGTCAATAACTTCTGCTAAAGATGGATCCCTGCAACTAAGTATACGCTCTTGAATTTTCTTATAATAGCAACTGTAAACGAACTGGTCTCTGAGATGGGAGTCTAACGCGGCCCCAAAGTTGCAATTAGCTGCCAAGCTTCTTAAAGCTGACAAGAAATCTTCAACTGACTCATCAGATTCTTGCTTTCTTTTCATAAAATTAAACCTTTGTAGTATTACACTTGGCTATTCAAGGAACTTTTCGTTTAGTCTTTGTACTGCATCAGAATAAACATTCCAGCCATCCCCATCACCAGCTAGAGGTAAAGAAACAGGAAGATTGTCGAAAATTTGTCGGCCAGCACTGCCAAGATAATTAAATAGAATTGCCAATTTCCGTTTAGGGGGGTAATCTTCTGCGTCAATTGCCACTAGGTAATTTTCAAATGAGCGAAACCATAGTTTCCAAGTCTCCTTTGGTTTACCAGGAGTGGGAAGAAAATGAGACAATTGAAATAATTGTTGATTGGATGCCCTGTAAAATAAAGCAGAGTCTCCTGCTATTTATAAAATTAACAGTACCTTACGAGCAGGAAATGAAGGCGTAGTATACTGGAACGAGGAGATGCTTGAAGGTAACAGAAAAACAACCGCATTATGCTGCGGTGTAAAATAGCCGTTGAACGCGTAATACGCGTGTAGAAGGCTTAAGAAGCAGTAGTGAGCCCCCAAACCAAGATGGCCGCCGCACGTCACCTACGTGATGACGTAATGCAGAAAGCGGGGCTCGCAGGTTTTGGGAGTGAACTCCGGGACCGGAAGGGTAAACGAGAAGTTATCGGCCCAGGCGGAGCTTGTTGCGGCTGGTGCAGAATGAGGAGAAAACAGCCGTTAAGAATCCGTAATCCAGAGACAAGGAGTCTCGAAGCTGACTGATGAGGTAATTGAGGAAAAAGCACAAAATTGGTGGTGAAAGCTGCCAAATCTCGTCACCATATGTAAAGTTGAGGTAAACGTCGATTAAAGAAGCAGAGACGTCCTGGAGTACTTTGAAGAAGCTTTATTAGCTTAAAGAGCGATCACCACTGGAGTGCATCCTTCCTCATCGAAGTACGAGTTGATCTGACAGTTCACCGGCAAATCGTACTTCGATGAGACAGTAGAATGCACGAGGATGCAATATTAAATGAATACATGTTTAGAAACGTAAGTGTACAATGAGCGCATGCAATAGAACAGGAACGCATCCAAGGACCACGTTATTACAAGCGCATGCAGTGGAGCGGGCGAGCAAGCACGAGAACAGGCACATGCACGAATAACATTAGCTCATTACAGCGTCAGGTAAAAATATATATTGCTGTACACAATAGAGTGTAGTTAGGTAAATGGCCCTCCTGGGAGATGCACTAACGGAGGCTACTGGGGTGATATTAATTACATATACCTGAAGGAAAACCTCTCTTATGGCCCCCCTAAAGTTTATGGCATACAAAAACTGCACAGTGTGTTATTTAGTAATGGCCTAATAAAATGTGCTCTTACACCCCCTCCAGTCGGTCGGGTTTATGTAAATTGGTTTAAACTGGAACCTACAGCCTGTGGACAGAACCCCTAGGTAATGCTCCTGCTCACATAAATATCTTCTTTGTAAAACACTCTGCCGCTCCTAGTGGTGACGTTCTGTCTTGTGATTGGTAGATCTCCGTGGCAGACTCTCAAGGCTTCATGCCGAAAGAAATGAATAAATCCGACCTCACGTGGGTGCAGGGTTACTCATGTCAGGCCTTCAGAAAACTATTCAAGGGGATTCATGCGCCAGTTGTAGCTTTTAGGGTGTAAAACTAAATGTTTTATGAGAATCTATGTATGTATATTCTTGCATGCTAAATTATCTTTCTATTTTTCCCATGGAAAAAGCCCTTTGCCTTCAACCCACCAATTTTGAAGGGGGGAAAGTTCTATTATGTTTCCTATCCTAGAAAGTGATTTACTCCTAGTGGCCACTGATGAGCTTTGAAAGTAGCGGTCTTAATACCTGCCCTTACTCTGAAGGTTTGACTAAGCAGAGCAGGCAAGCTCGGCTGGCTTCGGGGTGTTTGGAAGGGGGTTCAATCCGACCCTGGGAAAATTTTGAAAAAAGGGTGTCAAAGGGTGCATTACATCACAGCAGTTTTCCCATCAATTTTAACGTCTAGCATTTTGCTTGAGTTTGCTTTGAATTCTAATTCTATCCCCTATAAAGTCCAATACTTTCCCTACTGTTGATTACATTGGACTGGGAATAGTAAATCTAACCCTTCCAAGGTCCAACACTTTCCCTGCTTTTCCTTATTTTGGAGTCGGAATAGTAAATCAAATCCCTCCAAAGCCAGACTTGCCGTGGCGGTAGTCCATCCGCTGGATTACGACTCTGTGTCATTCTGGGGGTGGGCCGCCGGCTGCGCCAGAGAACCACGGTTTCCTGGCGGTGGTGCGGCGGAGGGGCAATGCAATATGCTGAGTGGGACTGGCGCAGTCCACTGAGCATATTACAAGTTCCTGCATCACCAGTCTTTTCATGCCGCTGAGCCTGCCACAAAAAGGCTGGCAGTGGGGAAACAAAGGGGGCCCTACATGGGGATGCATTCAAAGGGGCACAACATGTGCCCTGCTGTCTGCTTGCACCCCCAGTTCCAGCAGGGCATAGACTTCACAGTCCATGCCGTGCTGGAACATTTTTGCTGTTTCCATTTGTTAGAAGGTGGTTCTGACACTATGGGCCGCCCGGATTTTTCGCTTTTTGAGCACCTAATTGTTGAGCTTTTACTGTGGGGGAGCTTCATAAGTTGGGACTCACCCACAGTGAACTCACAATGAAAGAGACTGCATGGGGATTTTACTGGTGTCCCCCTGGCTTGACCAGGCCGCTGCGCAGCCGCAGGGGTAAGGGGCACCGGGCTAGTTACGTGCAGACACATGTGTACATGCGTGTGCACACGTGTGCGGGCTGCGTAGAGGAGATTCCTGGCGTGCGCAGCCCCAGAGCAGATACAAAGTGAATGGTGTGGCAGGACTTATGGAGAATTGGGTGGTGACATGGAATAGGCTTTATACACTGGGAAGAAACATGCCAGGGAAAGTCAGTGTGTTTTACTGTGTTTTTCACTTCATTATTCCCCTATGGGGAAGTGGAGCCCATGGGCTAGTGTCACTTTCCTAAGGCCTACAAATTCCAGACACGCACTAAAGTCCACTGTAACGGGTGTGAGAAGAAGTATTCTGCAGAGTCTAAAGTCATATTTGTACTGCTTTTGGGTCATCCAGAAATGTCATATTTCTCTGAGTCAGCCACAACCAGGGCCTGGCTGGGGTCTGGCCCTGGCAGGTTAGATTAATGACCTTTTCTCCAAGAGCGACGGCCTCCTCTCCAGAGAAGAGAAGATGGGTGGAGCTATAGGCTCATCCATCGGCAGCTGTCACTGGGTGCCAGGCACCGAGTTGCACCAGGGAAAAGGCGGCCCTGGGGTGGAAGGGGCTCTCATAGACCATGTGGCAGGAGACCCTGGACGCCGCCATTTTGAACAAACCCAGAGGCCTGGGCAGGAAGGAGGGAGCAGGGGCAGAGAAGTGATGTGTCGCTGTGTGATAGGGCAAACAGAGACTTCCTGCCAGCCCCCTCCCCAACTTCTTAAAAGAACTTGCACAGGAAGAGGAGCTCTCTCTGGGGTGTGGTCTGCTGAGGCAGAAGGTGCTGGAGCCTGGCGCAATGGGCAGTTGGAAGGAGCAACCCCCTGACTGTCCCAGGTTCCTGACCAGCGCCAGGAAAGGAGACCAGGACCAGTGCGCGGAAGCAGGGGCCTCTGCGCAGGGAGAAGAGAGGCCAAGGAGGAGAGCCAGGCGGAAGGCTGGCGCAGGGAGCCAGTGAAGATAGCTCCCTGCTGAAGGCACCCTCCTTGAGACCAGGAGGGCGAAGGAAAGTGCTCCCAGTGGCTGGGGAGCGCCGCCAGGAGCAAGAGGAAGTGAAAATGGCGCAGATCGGTACCCTGGGGGCTGAGATATGCCCCCCCAGAAGGTAGGCGACCTTTGACCTCCAAGAAGACCGACGACGAAGCGCGTGGGGCTCTGCCGCCGGTCTTGAATGTGCCCCCGGGGTGGGTCAAGTCCCGGGGGCTGCCCCCAAAAGAAGCTAAGGCGGGGAGCGCCGTCGCGCCCCCGTGAAGGTGGTGAAAAGGGGCCCGGGATCCCAACTCCGGGCCCCACTGAAGGCGGGGGGTGCCGTCGCGCCCCCGTGAAGATGGAAGTCGGGGAGCGCCGTCGCGCTCCCCGTGAAGGGGCCCCCGCAGGGTGCCAGGAGCCCACCCTGGCCCCTGCCGAAAATGAAGAAGGGGGAGGGGCCCGGGATCCCAACTCCGGGCCCTGTGTGGTGAACAGGCGGCGGGGAGCGCCGTCGCGCCCCCCCCGCGAAGAAGACTCTGGTGCCCGGGACCCCATCCCCGGGCCCCGAAGAGGGAGAAGACAAGTCGGGGAGCGCCGTTGCGCTCCCCGTGAAGATGGCCAATCCGGGAGCCAGGAGCCCACCCTGGCCCCCGAAGACTCCGGAGAGAGAGGGGAGCGCCGTTACACCCCCTCGAAGATGTCCGGGGGCCCGGGACCCCATCTCCGGGCCCCGTGGAGAAGGAGGAGGCTGGGGGAGTGCAGCTGCACTCCCCCGAGGACTGACCGGGCCAGTGCGAGTCTTCGTGTCTGCCCACCGGAGCGGGCAGACCAGAAATGTGGGGCCGGCTCCCGCGGCAGCACGCGAGGGTGCTGGCTGTGCGGGGAGCCGGCGGGGGCAGCCGGGGGTGGGCTCCCCGGGCTGCCCTCGAACGGGAAGGCATGCGGGGGTGCCGGGTGGGACCGGGACCCCGAAAGGAGCGAGAGGTGTGCAAGGGGCCCGGGTGGGACCGGGCCCCTGAAAATGCGCAGATCGGCCGGGGGTGGACTCCCCGAGCCCTAACACTCACCTGGGGGTCTGGGTGGGACTGGACCCTCCAAGCCAGCACGGACGCGGCCGGAGGCCCATATCGCGGCTCTCCCCGAAGCAGCGGGAGAGCTGCTACTATGATATTCAAGAGTGCCCATAATACCTTGCAGGCCAGGACCGGCCTGCAAGGGCAAACCGCGTTTCCTCTACTTGTGGTGGCCCCAGGAGGACGGGGTCACCACCACACATGTGCCAAGGTGCAGGGGGAGCTGCTCGAGAAGCGCAGTCTCCCCCCAGCACGAAGAGAAGTCCCCCCCCCCCTAGGTCTCATGGGGACTAAGAAGAATAACCCCTCAAGGGCTCAGCAAGGAGTCATCTGCATCCCCATGGCTGGAACTTGTGTTCTTCAGCTGGGGGTGCTTTAGGGACTGCCTCAAAGGGTGAAATGCTGAGTTGGCGATGTCTGGAGAAGGGCATCCCCTGGAGGTGAGGAGGTGTAATTGCACCCGTCATGCATTTACTAATGTTATTTCTTTCAGAGGGACTGGAGGTCACATGTGTTATGTGGAGTGCCTGTGTAAGGTGATGTCATAAGCAAAGTGGGGTTATGATGCCAGACATTCCTGCTAGGGTGTCTGGCTGTATATGCGTAATCCTGTGATTCATCTGTGATGCCTTTAGGGGCTGTAATTGCAATGCATTCTAATGATCCACAAATGTGATGAGTACTGTCATTCTAAAGTGATGCCTAAACATGTATTCTTGCTGCTGCGCTTGGGTGAAGAACCCAGACTGCTATCCCTTAAGATGTAGAGGTGTATACTTCATGGTCAGTAGGAAATGCTCAGTCAGGGTTGGGTGTCACCAGGGCAGGTGTACCTATTCTAAATGCTTGTTGAGGTAACGGGGTGGGTCGCCGCTGGGATGATGCCAGTGCGCAGGACCCTCGCTCCAGGTTAGGTTCAACTAACTGCATTTGGGGGCAAGATGATGTGCATACATGGGAGTGGTGGTACTAGACCCCACCCCCCTGCGGGAGGGGTGGAGATGTTATGCAATGTCACAAAGTAATTCCAACAGCTTCTGTATATTTGTAAATTGGTGCATAGTATTGAGTAGTGTGTGTGTTTAATAAATGTACTCTTACTTTTATAAAGCAAAGTACAGACTGGACAATCAATTATTGAGTGTTATTTCTGCGCACCCGCAAATGGCGATTACTAGCCCACACCACCTCCCTTGAGTAAGCCTCAAACTGCTCTGCAACGCTACCCTCTGAGAGTCAGGCGCTACAATTGGGTGTTTGGTTCCCAGTGAAGGACAAATGTAGTCATGTTATTTGTGCAGGCCTCACAGATACTGCCTCGTTATCCAACACCATTGCTTTATCAGGGCACCCCCATGGGAAAGGCAAAAGTACTGTCTTCCTGCACAAGTTGAACTCATAATCAGGTGGGCGGTCGTTGCGCTCTTCGCCGGCGCAGCACTGCCAAAGTCATAATCGGGCCCAAAGACAGCCATGTCTCTTGTTTTTGCTTTCTGCTGAAATAGCTGTGTCAATCTGTCCCCCAGAGTCCTTCCCCTCCTCTATGTTATATGGGGTCGTTAATGATAGGTCCAGACCTATGACTTCATCATTTTTAAGATGATCTAATGTTTGTTCATAGCTATCTTTATGTTATGTGCGCGTTCATTGTAACTAGTGATAAAACAGATGTTTTAGTCTTTTTTGGAGCTACTAGTATTAGGATGCAATAGACGGTGCCTAATAAGGGGTTGTGATTTTTTATCAGGAGTGTTAAGGATTTTTGGGGGATAAACCCATTCCTTAAATCTACTTCTAAGATGTAACTTTTGTCTTTAAAGTTAGGCTCCGTGTTGCATGCACTCTTAATTTGCAGCATCTCACCGTACAGAACACTGTTCACCAGATTCCTGGGATGGTAACTAGTATAATGCAATGTGCTGTTGCCAGCTGTCTCTTTGTGGTGTATAGTAGATACGATTTTATTATCCTCAATTCTCAGTTTTACATCCAGGTAATGAATCTCTGTTCTACGTATGCTAGATGTAAACCTCAGATTATTAGGATTGTCATTTAATATGTACAAAAAGATCTGAGCCTTCTCATAGGGGCCATTTGGAAGTATGACAAGGTCATCGATGTACCTAATCCATATCATAATGTGCTGAGTGTATTCCTGATAATTCCCCGCCCAAGCCATCTGCTCCTCCCACCAGCCCATCCCAAGATTCGCTCGGCTGTGGCCGAAGCAGGTGCCCATAGCAGTCCCTGTCCGCTGTGTATAATAGACACCGTCATGAATAATGATATTCTCTTTTAAGCAATAGTTGATCATCTTAATCAGCATCCTATTATGTTCATAGAAACAAGCCAAACTCATCTTAAGATAATGCTCACGTTTGTGTACCAAAACCATGATCAGTACAAGTGTATAACAATGTCACATCCATTGTAATCATAGCATATGATCTAGACCACTCTATATTCTGTATTTAAGTCAGGAAGTCACTACTGTCTCTACAATAGGATGCCAGAGCGACAACAAATGGAGATAAGAAGAAATTGATATAGATAGCCGTGTTCTCCAAGAATCCAATTCTCAATAGAGGAGACTATTGGTCGTCCCGGGTATTAAATCTATTTGTATATTAATTTTAGTATATACACATTAAGTTACATATCTGTTTTGGTTATATATAGCCAAGCTCCTTTTCCTCCTTCTCCTATCATTGCACAAAGGAAGAGCACTCTCGGGGATGAGTTCAATCGTTTATTTCGAACTCATGCAGAAACAATTACAACAGATGCGTTTCGGCCTTCGTCAATGTTATCAGGCGCGCCGGAAATCGTCATAATTTATCATATATACATCATTAACAAAAACAATGGATATGCAAGTGTACACAATGTACTGCCACCGTCATCTTGGCGTGGTGCAGACCTCTATGGTATTCAACTTCATTTATGCAAATTAATTTTTGCCCTTATTGGGCCTATGTACCCGTGAATCTGACAGTGTGTATGTTAATATGCATATGCAATTGTTAAAAATTAAAGTGCCGCATCCTCTCGTTTTCATATAACAGCATCAATGATGTACATCCAGGTATTTCTGATGTACATATATATATGCAGCAGACTTTGCCAGATAAGTCCCAGTAACCAGGAAAAGACGAATACGGACCTGTTTCTTCGTGCAAGGTTTTTTATTATTTTCAAGTACCCAGCACTACCGCCATGATGCGTTTCGGCCTTCAGGAGGCCTTGATCACATGACGTGCATGAGGAGTGTCCCCGCATTTAAAGTGACAGTGCATAAGCACGTGACATTGACAAAGTACAGTACAATAGACATAGAAGAAACTGACAGTGAAGCAGCAATTAATTAATGCGTGCAAATTTAGCAAATACATAAAGCACAATAATTATTAAAATATTCATTAATTTCTGAACATTAAAAATAATTTAAAGCACCTCAAACGTACAAATGTACGGAATAAAAAAACAATATTATAAGGTCAATATTCAAAAGTGCAAGTGCCAGATGATAAAACCCAAGTGGGTATAATTTCATAGTAAATGCATGCAATCACATTAGCTGCCTTTGAAAACTCTAAAACACAATGATAAATAATTAAATATCCATTACTTCATAAATATTTAAAATGGCTCAAAGTGCAAAAAAGGCAGATGCTGCATAACAAACAGAATACGTTTTTTCAATTTATATTGCACATCATACCTAAAGGGATATTGGCCAGAACAGTTAGTTACAGTTACCTAAAACAGCTACAAAATACTGCAGCGTCTGGTACTAAGTCAATCACTGCCTTTCTGTACAATCCCATGTAAACCACACGATTTTACCCAAGTGGGCGCCTGGTCGTTCTTCTATGCTCATTAAACAAAGTGCAAGTGCAAAATGTGGTACCACCTAAAAAGGATTAAAACTGTGTAAAGTGCTTGTTAAAATTATCGGAGGCATGGTAGTAAAACGATTCTAAGGTATCAGTGCATCAGGAAAGAGCTTTGGAAAAGTTACAGACAAGTAAATAGGTCCTCACTGGAGTTGAGGCCCTGAGGCGTATTGGTATCCCAACTCCAGGATGTACCTAGTTTCTAATTTGCGGAGAAGAGATTCACGGTTGCCACCATGTCTGAGTGGTGGGATCATGTCCACAACAAAGTAGCTGAGGTGGTCCAGGCAATTGCCATGAACCTCCTTAAAATGTCTGGCAACCGGGTAGGATGCATCACTGTTACTGATCGCCCTAATGTGCTGGAGTATCCTCTTGTGGACCTGCAACTTGGTGCTGCCCACATATTGCAGGCCACACGAACACTCCAGCACATACACGGCAAACTCAGTTCTACATGTGAGCATCTTAGAGATAATTACTGGGTCATCATGAAAAGGACTTTTGTAAGATGTTCTACTCATGCCATACTTACATGCTTTACAGGCAGTACATCTAACAAATCCCTTCCTAGAATTTAGCCATATTTTAGTACTCGTAATTTCCGGCCTACTTTTGACCAGGGTGTCACACATGGAACGGGCTTTCCTAAAAGCTATACTTGGGGATTTGGCAAGCAACCCTCCTATCACTGGGTCATTGCGAACCAAGGCCCAGTTATGATTAATTATTTTGCGCAAAGCACGATGTTGTCGATTGTAGGTCAAAATCAATCGAGTTGTTTCGACAATTGGGGTTGGAGTAGTGTGCGGATCCCCTGCTTTTTTGGTCAAAGCTTCTACTCTTGAGACTAGGCCCGTTTTTTTAATGGCTTTGTCAACCATGTCAGTGGAGTAACCCCTTGCCAGGAATCTACTCCTACTCTCATTCTGGGCCTTAGTGCAATCTTCATCCATGCTGCAGATACGTCTGATCCGCAGCATCTCCCCAAAAGGGATGCTGTTTATCAGGTGTTCTGGATGGTGACTGGTAGCGTGGAGTACTGTATTACCAGCCATTGGCTTTCGGTGTAATCTGGTCTCAAGCCTCCCTTTGTCAATAAACACCTCCACATCCAAGAAGTTTACCATCTCTTTACTCAAATGGGCTGTAAAGTGTAAATTCAAGCCATTATTGTTGATTTGCTGAATGAACATGAGTGCCTCGTGCTCAATCCCTCTCCAGATCAGAAATAAGTCATCAATGCAACGATACCATACTAACACGTGTTTGGCTAGCACATCAGCAAACAAAGTGTTGAGGACCTGCTCCTCCCACAGTCCCATATGAAGACAGGCCCCCATGGCTACACCTCTTATCTGCTGAAAAGTCTGATTCTGGAATAGGAAAAAGTTGTTATTCAGACATATCGTAATCATGTTCAATAGCATTTTGTTGTGGTTATACATAAAGATAGGTTTAGTACTCAGGTAATGGTCTACAGCATTAATGCCATCCTGGTGATGTATGCTGGTATACAGCGACGTGACGTCTAAGGTAATTAACTCATAATCTGGTTCCCAAACTACATCACTGATATATATAAATATTTATACTATTATCTTGTTTGCATATAAAATATCTGTTTTGGGTATATAAGTGCCCTGTCAAAATATGGATTTATCCTGAAATCATTATACATAATTCTACACAATTTTGTATATTATCAAAGTATTTATGCTATGATTTACTCCTTTGAGTAGTATGTTTACTATGTCTACAGCTGCTATCACTTGACACTTGCACTTTAAAAGAAGTAAATCCCGCACAAGGCGCTGACATGTGATCAAGGCCGGCTTTCCGGCCGAAACGCGTCATGGCGGCATGGTGATTGCCGAATAAACTACTGCAACGAATCTCTGGGTCTACTCTTGCCTTTCTTCGTGTGGATGAAGTGGTGGGTAAGCCTGCAACCAACATATATATATATATATATATATATATATATATATATATATATATATATATATATATATATATATATATATATGATTGATCACTTATACTTTTAAGTTATTGTTAATATTTCAATTTAAAGTGTTGCAAAAATTGTTTCATTATTGAGTTTATATTTTTGCAGTACATATATATAAATATATATATTTAATTAACATTAATTATTGAAATTATTTCTTTTTCATTTTATTAATATTTTGTAGTTTCATTATTTAAATACATTTTTATAAGGCTATATATATATATATATATATTAGTATTTCAATATACTTACCTTTTTTTTTGTCAAAATTTGTTTATTGAAGCATTTGTCACAAATAACATACAGTGCTTAAGGAATATCTCTCACAATGCATTGCAAGTATCCTGACGGACACAGGTACCAATCTTAAGAAATCTAATGTAAAGAGCACAGTTTCTAATGGCCTTGGCAGGCCTGCCCCTCAATGTTCGCGTAAATTGGCGCGCTGGAACAGAAAGAGCGGAGATAGACCCAATACCTCCCGGGAGCTACCGGCCCAGTCCCCACCCAACGCCAGCGTGGGCGAACATCCTTGAGATATGAACAATGAGCATCCAATGCGAATCCATTGGAGGCCTTCTGTATGCTCTGTCAAAAATAAATTAGAGCAAATACCACGAAACAACTACAAAAAAAACAAAATAAGCCCATAAGGGATAAAGGGAAGAAAAAGAAGCAAAACAACAAACAAAGAGAGAAAAGAAACAATCCAACTACGGTGGTACCCAGGGAATTAAGCGAGGCAAACCCGTTGACAGTATGTGGGGGAGGGGGGCGAGCCTCAACGGGGGCATCCCACGACCTGCGCCAGATGCCATCCACGTCATGGTCGCCATATCAATGGCGCCATCCTGCAGAGGGGCCAGACGTACTTCAGATCAGGAAGAGGTGTAGTGCCCTCAACCTGGGGCTGCAGGCGAAGAGGGGAAGACCCTCTGACAGGTAGCTAACCAGGGGGGTCCAGATATAGTCAAACCCCTTCCTCGAGTCTTCTGTTATGTCAGTTAGCCGTTCCATTGTTAGCGCCTTCCACAATCGAGCGTGCCATTGGGAGAGCGAGGGAGCCTCGGGTCTCCTCCAAGCCCCAGCGATGGCCATCTTCGCGGCCCCCAAGCAGACCCACAGAATGGATCGGTCGGCATGTGTTTGGTATTTGAGTAGCGGATCGCGGAGACCAAGCAATATCTGTTCTATAGACCCCCCAATTGGATAACCTAGTATGATCTTAATTTGGGCAAGAATCTCCTTCCAAAAGGTTTGGATAACCGGGCAGTCCCACCATATATGCTTAAAGTCTCCCAGTAGACAAAAACCTCGCCAGCAGCGATCGGAGGTACCCGGAAAGATAGAGTGTAGTTTGTGAGGATGAAGGTACCAATCATAGAGCGTCTTGTAATGGGCTTCCCTGAGGTACATAGATTTATTAAATTTCGCTATATCTTTATACAGGGATTCCCATTGCTTGTCTGAGGGTGGTGTCTGTAGCATGTCTCCCTATACTACTCTGTGGCGTTGAGTATGTTGTGGTGATAGTGTGAGGAGAAAGGAATACAGAAAGGAAATACAGCCTTTGCCAGTAGTGCCCGTCTGGACAAATTTCTCTATGGGAAGGTAGTCTCGAGTAGCAGCTTGGCGGATTTGTGGTTGTTGGACCTAATGGATCAATTGAGTATAGTGGAATCGCTCAGTAATTGGTAGGTGGAAGTGAGTCATGCAATCATGGAAGGAGCGTAGTTTAGGGCCCTGGAAGAGGTCCGAGATCATGAGGCATCCTCCCTCCCTCCACAAGTCAAAGGCCTTGTATAGGTCTGCAAGTTTGGGGGTGATTTGGACCCCGAGATAAGTGATAGCTTTCCGGGCCCACTGGAAGGGGGATGTCCCCTTCAGAGTCCTTTGAATGGCCGAGGGCAGGGTGAGATTAAGGATGAACGATTTGGAGAGATTGACTTTAAAGCTAGAGACGGCTTCAAATTGCTCCAGTTCTCGACCAATGGCAGGGAGGGAGGTGGATGGGTTGGTGACCGGCAGCAGGATGTCATCTGCAAATAAGGCGATCTTATGATCATCCGCCCCAAAGCGGATCCCAGTGATTTGAGGGTTGGCGCGAATCCGGGCCGCAAGGGGTTCGATACTAAGAGCGAAAAGTAATGGTGACAAGGGGCAGCCCTGTCTGGTCCCTCTCTCTAAGTTAAAAAAGTTCGAGGCCACCCCATTCACCATCACACGGGACCTAGGGGCTCTAAAGTTGGCTCGGAGCATCCCGATGAAGGCATCACAAAAGCCGAATCGGCGCAGAGAAAGCTCCAAGAAGGTCCAGTTAACTCGATCAAAAGCTTTCTCCGCGTCGAGCGACAACAGTGCAGCCGGGATCTTCTTTTTTGGGGATTTATCTATTAGGTGGAAGATGCGCCTAAGGTTGTCGTGGGTCTACCGCCCCTTTATGAACCCTGACTGGTCGGGATGGATGAGGTCAGGGAGAAATTTCTCGAGCCGAGTAGCTAAAATTTTGGAGTATAATTTGACGTCCAGGTTAAGGAGGGCGATGGGACGATATGATGAGCATTTCTGGGGGTCTTTCCCAGGCTTCGGGATGATAGTGATTAGGGCTTCGCCCATGGATGGTGTCACTGCCTGTCGTGTTGCGATGTCGTTAAACAGTGTGGTGAAGTGTGGACCCAAATCAGCTGAAAAGGTGCGATAAAATTGGGCGGTGAAGCCATCAGGCCCCGATGCTTTGTGGGGTTTCAACGAGTCGATCGCAGCCTGGACCTCTTCCAAGGTAATACTCCCCCCAAGACTATCATTGGCGGAGGCAGAAAGCTGGGGCAGGTCAAGAGGAGCTACATATTGTGTTTGCTCTGGTTCCCTAAGAGTGTCAGTGCGGTACAGGTTCTGATAAAAGTCATGGAATACCTGAGCTTTCTCATTCTCACCAATGTGGAGCGTACCATGATCGTCTATGATTTGTTTTACGTATTCTTTTTCCTGTTTGGCCCGTAGTTGTTTGGCCAATAGCGTGCCCACCTTGTCCTTCCCTTCGTAGCCTCTGGCCTGGAGCCTCAGCAATGTTTTCTCCGCCTCTATTCGTGTAGATTGCATTTAGTTTACCTTTGAGGGCCGTGACTGTTCTCAATGACGGGGCTGAGGGAGTGGTTTTGTGCTGTCCTTCCGCCGCTATTAGCTCGCGCTCTAAGTCTAGGTGTTCTTTAGTTTGGAGTCTCCGGAGGGAGGAAGCCAAAGAAATGCAGTGACCCTTGAGATGCGCCTTAAACGCGTCCCAATTATTTGCTAGGGATGTGTCAGCTGGATCATTGAGTAGGAAGAAGTCTCTAATCGCCTTGCGCAGGTCATCTCGGTGCAGACGATCCCTACATAGGAACTCTGGGAAATACCATCTCACAAGTTTAGAGCGGGGGGCCGGCCAGTCCAAAAGGCAAGTCAAAGGGGCATGGTCGGAGATGACAATGGGGAGAATGCGGGAGGACGTGACCGCATGGGTGAGCGATTGGCTGAGGAAAATATGATCAATGTGGGAATAGGATCTGTGGACATGAGAAAAGAAGGAAAAATCTTTCGTTGTCGGGTTAAGGTGACGCCAGATGTCCACTAAACCTAGTTGTTGGATGGATTGCTTAAGTTGCGTAGGAAAGACACCTCCGCCGGACCTATGGGCCTGGGACGTGTCTAATTGGGGATCCCAAACGAGGTTAAAATCCCCCATAATAATCAGGTCCCCCTCTGCGAACCCCATTAAGGAGTCTAAAAAGGAGGAGAGGAAGTCAGTTTGCCAAGTATTGGGCGCATATATATAGGCTATTGTACAAAGTCTGCCCATTAGTGACCCTTTAATCATAACATACCTGCCTTCCTTATCTTTTTTGTGTGGTCTCATGTACAAAATGGGCGGAGGAGGAGTGGAACATTAAGGCAACCCCATTTTGTTTTTTAGTGCTGGTGGCTTGATAGATCTGGGGATAGCGTCTGTGTTTGAGTCTGCTTTCTTCCGCCGCTTTATGTGTGATTCTTGAAGTGCTACAACCAATGGTCCCTGATCCCCAATGTATTTCCAAAACTTGTGTCTCTTGTTAGGGGAGTTGAGGCCCCTAATATTCCATGATAAGAGTTTAACTCCCATCCCCCCTGTAGAAGGCGGCCCCGCTAACGACTGTCCCCCTCCTCCCCCGCCCCCCCTCCCGTCTTCCCTGTCACTATCCCCGGGTAGAGCACCTAAAAAAGAAAGAACAAGAACAACAAAAAACAGATCATGAGTGGAAGTCATCGCAAACCTCGAGGTCTGCTTAGTGTGATGTCCTTAGGGGCAGGACCATTCCTGCACTGAGTAGTCCGATGTATGAGTCGGATGACCCATGTTATAACTTCCTATGAGCTGGAGTAAGATTAAAGGGTCTCTGTCATGCCATCCTGCAGAGTAGTGAGAGCCCTGAGGAAGATCTTTTATTAGTGAAGCGTGGGGGTCCATTCCCCTCACGAAACGACGAAGTTTTCGATGGTCATGTGAATTCGCTCTCGCATGGCGGTCATGGGGTCTTTTGATAGGGGCCGGCACCGTCTGCCAGTCTCTGGTGGCCTCCCCGCCTCTTGTCTGTCTCCCGGGATCTCGTGAAGGGGTAGAGCGCTCTCTCTGCGGTGCACTGTCGAGGCCCAGTAGAGCAGCAGCCCCCTCGACTTCGGTGAAATGGTGGTGCTTATTGTTGAGAGTAAAGGCAAGCCCAAAGGGGTATGTCCATCTGTATTTAATTTGTTGTTCACGAAGTGCGGTGGTAATGAGGCGGAACTGTTGTCTCCTCATCAGTGTCGCCTGGGCAACATCCTGGTATAGCGTACATGATCCGCCTTGGTATTCAATCGAGTCTTGCGCAGCACCAGTTCCTTTGTCTTAAAGGAGGAAAACTTGGCAAGGATGTCACAAGGCCGTTGATGTTTCCCCTGTTGAGCAGGACCCACTCTGTGGACGCGCTCTAGCTGGATTGGCAGGCCATCGGTTCCCATGATGCTGGAGAAGAGACCCACCACGAAGCGCTCCAGGTCAGATCCCTCTCGTCCCTCCTCCAGGCCGCGCACTCTGATGTTCTCCCGCCTCGAGCGGTTCTCCAAGTCCTCACATTTGAGTAATGCGGCGTTCATTTGCGCCGTGAGGGCTTCGGTGCTTTCTTCGAGTGGAAGGACTCGATCTTCAAGGGTCTGGCATTTCGCTTCCAGGTCAAGGGTGCGGGTCCCCACCGAATCCACGTCGGAGCAGAGCTCGCAGATTTTAGAGGCCATGTCAGACTTGAAGGCATCGAGAGAGGTTTTAATGTTGTCGCGCAGTTCTCTTTTAAAGTCCCTGAGCGTGGCTAGGAGTTCTTCGCGGGTCAGCGCCATAGCCCCCTTCAGCTGGCCAGGCCCTGATTCTTGGCCTTCCCCGGTGCCAGAGTTTTCAAAGTAGTTTGAGACCTTGTTATTTTGTGCTTTTTTGGGAGGCATATGGGCAATTCTCGGATCCAAGCCGCCCGTTGGGGCGCTCGTGTGCGCCCCTGTTCACTCGGTTGTGTGGTCTGGGCTTGAGGTTCTCGAGTCGCCCTGTAGATCAGTATATCTTCCTGACACGAAGTGTGTTCCTCAGGGCCTCTGGGTAGTGTCTCACGAGTGACCACGATCTGAAGTATAGCCCCTGGGCGTCTGGCTTGCTTAGAATGAAAGTGGAGTAGGCCGCCATTTTAAAGTCAGGCATCGAGGTCAGGCGGGCCGTATCTTGGCGTTTCCCTCTCTTACAGGCTATCGTCGTCTTCAATCCCGCCATGTATGGGCCCTCTCAGGCCAGCATGCCACCAATTGGGAGGTGAGAGCATCTGGGAAGCTAAGTGGGGCCCTCCCGGGCCCTCGGGGGAACAGCGCTTGCTCTCACTTCTTGTTGCTGCGTTTGTGGGCTCCACAATCAGGGATGCCGCCGGAGGCCCTCGTCCGTAGTGGTCGAAAAGCAGTCCATGCCCCGATTAGGTCGCTCTCAATGCTACATCTGCTTCGGTGTGCTCATCCTCACGGAGCCTTCACGCCGAGTTGACCGCCATTTTGCGCTCGTCGTAGCTTTTCTGACCGGATCAACATTACTGCTGGGGATTCATCTCTTTATGCGGCAATCCGTTTCCCCATCGCTGCGGCGTTGAGGGGAAGGTCACAGCGCCGAGTCCCGCTCCGGCGCCGAGGATCGCGCCCCAGCCTCGTCGGTGTCTCACCAGCAAGACCCGGCCGCCACCTCCCCCGCGCGGCCGCGCTCCGTCTCGGCCGCAGCCTCCGGGCTAAAGCTGGTTTAGTCGTGAAGTCGTGAAGATGACCCCAACGCCTTCCGCATATGGTGCTCTCGTCAGCCCTTCGTTTTTACGGGCTAGGATTCCCGATGGCAGCCAAGAATCGGACTCCGGTGCGGGAGCCGAGCAGGATCATGTCCTCGTGGCCATGATAGCTGGCCACGCCCCCTACTTACCTTTTTTTGACGATATTCTGTTCCAAAATATTTCTTGACACAATAATTTGGTAGTCTACATACAAAGTATGTAAACTCGATATTCTTGTAGACAATATTTTTGACACAATATTCTGCTATATCGATATTGTTTTTCTTCTCATACAACCCTCTCTATTATTCACTTGCAGAACAGACTCCCTACTTTGTGCTTATACTGCACAATCCTAGGGCCATCACATCCTGGCTTCTGTTGAGCTACATAACCAATCACCCCATCTACAGTAAGTGTACATTTCTGTGCAGAGTCCAGACCTCCCTGAGGGCAGCCTGCATGAGCGCACTCTTCACCACAAACACAGACATGCAAAGAGGAGAGACACATTCTCTATATCATTCTCTGTGCAGGGCCGGCTCTAGGGCAGTGCGACTGGGCGGCTACATTGGGCGCTGACCTGGAGGGGGGACACTGACCTCAGGGTGGCGCTGTGTTTAGCAATAACTTAAGATTTAAGATTTAAAAGCACCCGCTGCAGAGTTCCTTGTGCATACAGCTTTCAGGCAGCAATAAAAATGTCAAGATAACCCTTGTGATTAATGTTCCTGCTAGAGAGAGTGAGATCGGAGTTTTGTCTAGTGGCAGTTTTGACTTCACATAAAGTAGTGCAGAGGGTTAATATGCCTGCTACAAAGAACAGATCTGTAAGTTATGTTGATAGTTGAGTGGATTAATAAAGCCGACCTTTACCAACACTTTAAAGCAAATGAAATGTATGTGAGAGAGGGGCTATGGAGAGATGAGGGGCACTTTTGTCCGGTGGCAGTGAGGAAATCCGAGGAGGAGGTCATGAGGCGGGGGGCGCCAAAAAAGATTGTCGCACCGGGCGCCACCAGTGCCAAAGCCGGCACTGCGTATGTGCTTACATTCGCAAATTCACACACACACACACACACATTCTCTTTCGGCCTCATACACACAAAATTTGATAGGGTCTGCTTCAGCTCCCCAACTGCCTATGCCAGGGGCGTAACAAACACCCCCGCAGCCCCCGCGGTGCGGGGGGGCCCCCAGTCTTCAGTACATGAAGGGGGCCCCCTCAGCTCATCGGTAGAGACCTGTTTGTCTCTTGCTCTAAAGCAGCAGCTGCAGCCTGCTCTGAGCTCCTCGCGCTGCTGACCCAGGACTGAAGAGAAACAAAGTAACAAGTTACATTGTTTCTCTTCAGTCAGAGCGCGCCAGGCCCGGAAAAAGGATGGAGGTGGGGGCCCCCAGAGAGAGCATTGTGAATCTCAGGGTCGCTGGGGACACTGGGACATGCAGGCTGTGCATTCCTCCTTTGCCTACTGCAGGGCCGGACCCTCCCTGCCTGTCAGAGATGTCCCGCCAAAGGACCGTCCTCCTGCTGCTGCTCTGGGCAGGGGTGGTGCAGGCCAGCAGCAAAGAGGTAAGAGTGGACAGGAGCAGGTGAGAAGGGTGCCTGCCAACCCAATCTATTTTTGTGGGGAATAACGAAGTTTCTCCAGGTTTGCTAACAACTCATTGTTTTGTTGTTGTTGTATATTAAGACGAAAAACATATAATCAAGGTGTGCAGTCCAGGTATCCAGCGTAGAGAGAGAGTGGAGAGAGAGAGAGCGTAGAGAGAGAGCGGAGAGAGAGAGAGAGTGGAGAGAGAGAGAGCGTAGAGAGAGAGAGCGGAGAGAGAGAGCGGAGAGAGAGAGTGGAGAGAGAGAGAGCGTAGAGAGAGAGCGGAGAGAGAGAGAGAGTGGAGAGAGAGAGAGCGTAGAGAGAGAGCGGAGAGAGAGAGAGCGTAGAGAGAGAGCGAGAGAGAGAGAGAGGGAGAGAGAGAGCGTATAGAGAGAGCGGAGAGAGAGAGAGAGAGAGAGAGTGGAGAGAGAGAGAGCGTAGAGAGAGAGCGGAGAGAGAGAGAGAGAGTGGAGAGAGAGAGACAGTGGAGAGAGAGACAGAGAGAGAGAGTAGAGAGAGAGCGTAGAGAGAGACAGTGGAGAGAGAGAGACAGTGGAGAGAGAGAGACAGTGGAGAGAGAGAGTGGAGAGAGAGAGTGAGAGCGTAGAGAGAGAGCATAGAGAGAGAGCGTAGAGAGAGAGCGTAGAGAGAGAGAGCGGAGAGAGAGAGAGAGTGGAGAGAGACAGTGGAGAGAGAGACAGTGGAGAGAGAGAGACAGTGGAGAGAGAGAGACAGTGGAGAGAGAGACAGTGGAGAGAGAGGAGAGAGAGAGAGAGAGTAGAGAGAGAGCGTAGAGAGAGACAGTGGAGAGAGAGTAGAGAGAGAGCGTAGAGAGAGACAGTGGAGAGAGAGAGAGAGTGGAGAGAGAGAGACAGTGGAGAGAGAGAGTGGAGCGAGAGAGCGTAGAAAGAGAGCGTAGAGAGAGTGGAGAGAGAGAGAGCGTAGAGAGAGAGAGAGGAGAGAGAGAGAGACAGTGGAGAGAGAGTGGAGAGAGAGAGAGCGTAGAGAGAGAGTGGAGAGAGAGAGAGCGTAGAGAGAGAGTGGAGAGAGAGAGAGAGTGGAGAGAGTGGAGAGAGAGAGCGTAGAGAGAGAGTGTGGAGAGAGAGAGAGAGTGGAGAGCGAGACAGTGGAGAGAGAGTGGAGAGAGACAGTGGAGAGAGACAGTGGAGAGAGTGGAGAGAGAGAGAGTAGAGAGAGAGCGTAGAGAGAGACAGTGGAGATAGAGAGAGTGGAGAGAGAGCGTGGACAGAGAGCGTAGAGAGAGAGAGCGTAGAGAGAGAGAGCGTAGAGAAGGAGGGAGAGTGGAGAGAGACAGTGGAGAGAGAGTGGAGAGAGAGAGACAGTGGAGAGAGAGACAGTGGAGAGAGGGAGAGAGAGAGAGTAGAGAGAGAGAGTAGAGAGAGAGTAGAGAGAGAGTGTAGAGAGAGACAGTGGAGAGAGAGACAGTGGAGAGAGAGAGAGAGTGGAGAGAGAGAGCATAGAGAGAGAGAGTGGAGAGAGAGAGACAGTGGAGAGAGAGAGAGACAGTGGAGAGACAGTGGAGAGAGAGACAGTGGAGAGAGAGAGTGGAGAGAGAGTGGAGAGAGAGTGGAGAGAGAGAGAGTGGAGAGAGAGAGTGGAGAGAGCGTAGAGAGAGAGAGTGGAGAGAGAGAGAGAGAGTGGAGAGAGAGAGCGTGGAGAGAGAGAGAGAGTGGAGAGAGAAAGAGAGTGGAGAGAGAAAGAGAGTGGAGAGAGAGAGTGGAGAGAGAGAGCGTGGAGAGAGAGAGTGGAGAGAGAGAGAGTGGAGAGAGCGTAGAGAGAGAGAGCGTAGAGAGAGAGACAGTGGAGAGAGAGACAGTAGAGAGAGAGACAGTGGAGAGAGTGGAGAGAGAGTGGAGAGAGAGAGTGGAGAGAGAGAGAGAGAGAGAGAGAGTGGAGAGAGAGCGGAGAGAGAGAGAGCGGAGAGAGAGAGAGAGTGGAGAGAGAAAGAGGAGTGGAGAGAGAGAGTGGAGAGAGAGCGAGGAGAGAGAGAGTTGAGAGAGAGTGGAGAGAGAGTGGAGAGAGAGTGGAGAGAGAGTGGGGAGGAGAGATAGAGAGTGGAGAGAGTGGAGGGAGAGAGAGACTGGAGAGAGAGACAGTGGAGAGAGAGAGACAGTAGGGAGAGAGTGGAGAGAGAGAGAGAGTGGAGAGAGAGAGTGGAGAGAGGGAGAGCGTGGAGACAGAGAGCGTAGAGAGAGAGAGCTTTGAGAGAGAGAGAGCGTAGAGAGAGAGAGCTTTTAGAGAGAGAGAGAGAGAGCGTAGAGAGAAAGAGTGGAGAGAGAGAGAGAGAGAGAGAGAGAGAGAGTGGAGAGGGAGACCGTGGAGAGAGAGAGAGAGAGAGAGAGTGGAGAGACAGTGGAGAGAGAGTGGAGAGAGAGAGTGGAGAGAGCGTAGTGAGAGAGAGTGGAGAGAGTGGAGGGAGAGAGAGTGGAGAGAGAGTGGAGGGAGAGAGAGAGAGAGAGTGGAGAGAGAGAGAGTGGAGAGAGAGAGAGTGGAGAGAGAGAGAGCATAGAGAGAGAGAGCGTAAAGAGAGTGGAGAGAGAAAGAGAGTGGAGAGAGAGAGAGAGAAAGTGGAGAGAGAGACAGTGGAGAGAGAGTAGAGAGAGAGAGTAGAGAGAGAGCGAATAAAGAGAGTGGAGAGAGAGAGAGAGTGGAGAGAGAGAGCGTAGAGAGAGAGAGAGAGAGAGAGAGAGAGAGTGGAGAGAGAGAGAGAGAGAGCGTAGAGAGAGAGAGAGTGGAGAAAGAGAGTGGAGACAGAGAGAGAGTGGGGAGAGTGGAGAGACAGTGGAGAGAGAGAGGAGAGAGCGAGTGGAGCGAGAGTAGAAAGAGAGACTGACTGAGCGACTGAGATACTGACTGACTAAGAGACTAACTGACTGAGAGACTGAGAGAGAGACTGACTGAGAGACTGACTGACTGACTGAGGTAGAGAGAGACTGACTGACTGAGAGAGAGAGACTGACAGAGCGAGAGACTGACTGAGAGAGAGAGACTGAGAGAGACTTAGAGAGAGACTGATTGACTGCGAGAGAGACTGACTGACTGAGAGACTGACAGAGAGAGAGACTGACAGAGAGAGAGAGAGAGAGAGACTGACTGAGAGAGAGAGAGAGACTGACTGAGAGAGACTGACTGACTGACAGAGAGAGACTGACTGAGGTAGAGAGAGAGACTGACTGACAGAGAGAGACTGACTGACAGAGAGAGACTGACAGAGAGAGACTGACAGAGAGAGAGACAGAGAGAAAGAGACTGACAGAGAGAAAGACAGATTGAGAGAGAGAGAGACTGACTGACTGAGGTAGAGAAAGACTGACTGACAGGGAGAGAGACTGACTGACAGAGAGAGACTGACAGAGAGAGACTGACAGAGAGAGACTGACAGAGAGAGACTGTCAGAGAGAGACTGATTGACTGCGAGAGAGACTGAGAGACTTATAGAGAGAGAGAGACTGACAGAGAGAGAGAGAGACTGACTGACTGAGAGAGAGACTGACTGACTGAGAGAGAGACTGACTGACTGACAGAGACTGACTGACAGAGACTGACTGACTGACAGAGACTGACTGACAGACAGAGACTGACTGACAGAGAGAGAGACTGACTGACAGAGAGAGAGACTGACTGACAGAGAGAGACTGACTGACAGAGAGAGACTGACTGAGAGAGAGAGACTGACTGAGAGAGAGAGAGACTGACAGAGAGAGAGACAGAGAAAGAGACTGACAGAGACTGACTGATTGAGAGAGACTGACTGATTGAGAGAGACTGACACAGAGAGACTGACTGACTGACAGAGAGACTGACTGACAGAGAGACTGACTGGCAGAGAGAGAGAGAGACTGACTGACTGAGAGACTGACGGAGAGAGAGAGAGAGACTGACTGAGAAAGAGAGAGAGAGAAACTGACAGAGCGAGACTGACTGACAGAGAGACTGACTGGCAGAGAGAGAGAGAGAGACTGACTGACTGAGAGACTGACTGAGAGAGACTGACTGACTGAGAGAGAGACTGACTCAGAGAGAGAGATACTGACTGACTGAGAGAGAGACTGACAGAGAGAGTGTCTGAGAGAGACTGACAGAAAGAGAGAGAGTGACTGGCTGACTAACTGAGAGAGACTGACTGAGAGAGACTGACTGACTGAGAGAGAAACTGACTGAGAGAGACTGACTGACTGAGAGAGACAATGACTGAGAGAGAGAGAGACACTGACTGACTGACAGAGAGACTGACTGACAGAGAGAGACTGACTGACAGAGAGAGACTGACAGAGAGAGAGACTGACAGAGAGAGAGACTGACTGAGAGACTGACTGAGAGAGACTGACTGAGAGAGACTGACTGACAGAGAGAGAGACTGACTGACAGAGGGAGAGACTGACTGACTGACTGACAGAGAGAGAGAGAGAGACTGATGGAATTGGGGTCAAAGTGTGTATGAAGCAATGCAATGCCTCAAGATTGCTATTGTCTGGCGCGGAGAATGGGAGGGGGGCCCCCTCCATGTAGTTTGCAGGGGGGCCCCCTCAAGTTTCGTTACGCCACTGGCCTATGCTCCAATGACCCTTCAAGCAGGGAAAGAGCCCCCTCCTGGTTGCAGAAACTGGAGCGTGCACAATACATACAGCATGTGACAGTGTGAGTGGGGCCCATGCTGATTCACCACACAGGCTGCAGCTTTCAGGTAGCAGCAGA
The DNA here is from genome assembly GCA_963921515.1 of Calotriton arnoldi. Taxonomy (NCBI): domain Eukaryota; kingdom Metazoa; phylum Chordata; class Amphibia; order Caudata; family Salamandridae; genus Calotriton; species Calotriton arnoldi. Next base: position 219,193 of record CAWUFW010002548.1, on the reverse strand, counting down.
GCAGCCTCTTGCTTTCAAACTGCTCTTTCCTGGCTCTTGAGATGCATGGGGTCAGCGAGGCACGCTGATACTACCCCATCCTGTGATGGGTGTGAAAGGGTGGAGTGACAGGCGCTGAAGCCTCAAGCTCCCGGATCTACCTTAACAAGTGACGCTACCCCATGCTTCGAAGTGGGGCACATAACCATGGAAGGCATCTGAAGCGAGAGCTGTGTCTCCTCCAGCCCTAGACAATGTGTGATGACCGGCGCAGGAGCATGCGCCAGCCTCACACTACTTCACCCTCTCTCAGTGAGGGGGTGAATTTGTTTATACAAATTAATTTTTAAGAGTGCACTGAGTGTCTTAGTCCTGGCATCCCAGCACAGACTGTAGGTCAGAATGGAGCTGTTGTGTGAGAGTTCTGTGTGTGTGTTAGTTATAGGACGCTATTGCATTCTACAAATGAAGATAAAGGTGCATTGTAGGACCTCTGATGATGTCTTGTCGTATGTATTGGTGAATGGAGCAGAGAGGAGCATTACAAAAGCCATGTGACTGACTCAGTTCCGGATCTCAGCGCCCCCAGGATAGAGGTACAGCTTCAGAGCCCCATGATTGTGTTACTACTGGGTCATTGGTTTGTGACTCAAGGCAGAGTAACCTTGCATTGTGCAAGCTCTGTCACTGTCCAAGCAGTGAGGCGCTGGGCATAGTGCTGGTCAGAGTAGATGGTATTATGTGAGCTCTGCAAATGTCTCAAAAGTTACATGTCTATGAATGGCACAGGACAAAATAGAGGCGTATTGTGGATCTATTTAATGGATGTAAAATCTAAAGTACTATAGGAATGTAATGTACTATTGTTCACTTTTAAGGTACACCATAAGTAATATAACTCTGAGTGCCTTTATATTGCACTTGGAAATTGCATATTAGAATTAGATCATTAAAAGGAACTGTGAAAAGTGCAGCCAATTAGATTACACAGAATACAGACGGTAATCACCAGCACATGCCTTCAGCTGCAACTGTCACAACAGACTACTGACTATTTTTAGAGGCAGGAGAAAGGGTCTGGTGACCGAGCTCGCACATTCATGTGCTAGTAGCATTACTGATAATGAAGCCAGCCTCTAATATTACTTATTAATCTTTACACTTCTTATGCGCTTTGCCTGTGCCATGGGTCAGTATGTATAGGGGGATGGCTATAAATGAATGATATGGACTAGTTCTGCTAACAATAATGCTGCAATCCACGTCCCGTGATTACATGTATTGTGACTTATGGTTCCATACATTAATGATTCCACTGGTACCCCGACAAATGCCGACCCTCTACCCTGCCTGTAATCTCACCCTCCCTCTCTCTTTCTATGCTTCTTGCACCGTTTTTGTTTTAGTTGGGTGCATGGCTGTGATTTCCTGGAAGCATTCCGGCATTTTAGGGGGATCCATGGCATGTGAAAATGATGCATGTGCATGTAAGGTAGGATCTCTCTGTGTGTATCAGCAGTACATGAACAAGCTTGTGCCTGGTGACTAAATGTATTCCCAAAGTATGTTTAAAACCGATTATTGAGTGACAATTCATACTGAATTAGGAAGAGATATTGCTGATGTTGTCTGTGAGGCCCCAGAGGGCAGTTGTGCAATAGCTCATGCTTAGTTACTTGTGTGGCAGCATACCATCATTTTTATTGATAATGTTTTTATGACATTATCACTAGCGCTGTCTGGGGCTTGCAGGACTGGCGTCACTTTTTTGCAGTCTGGCCCTATAAGGTCTCTTACCTTTCATGAACCTATAAAATGTGTTTAGCTCCCCTGAGACATCTTGAGCTTGTGAGATCTGTGTAACTGAATAATTATTCAACCCTTTCCTTCCAAGAAGATTCTCACTCACTTAACTAATATTCTGCTTAGAAGAACCCTAGAAACTACTAGCAAGAACCAGGCTGGAAACATGAAAGGAAGTGGGATGTAGTGAGGAAATATGCTGCAGACATTTTGCAAATTGATAGGTCATGTGCCGTTTCACACCGTTTTTACCTGCATGAAATAACTTGTTTTTTGTCAATTGTACCGAAATTGTTAGGAGAATTCATTATTTTGCCACAGTTTGTTCTACTTTCTGCTAGGACAGAGAAATCCCCACTCCATAGGGAATCTTTAAGGCTTGCCTTTCACCCCATGAAAACATTGGAATCTTTAATTAGTGCTCCATATTAGCATCCCCCTCACCTGTTGCTGCCTCTCTCAAGAAACAGTACAAGTACAACGTTGTGAGTCACATTTAAAACTCATAAACATTTTGTAGGGCATAGTCCAAGCAAGGATCTCCTAATGTCCATCACATACATGCGCCCACTAGTGGACATTATCTGCTGACAAATGCTCAAATTCCACATTCACATCGATGATGCCCAGATTATTATAACTTTTGAAAAATTATCTGGTTATCACTTTGAATAAGTGAGTGTCTCTGAATTACTTGGCCACGTGTATAAATGAATGGACGTGGAAAACCTTAGACTTCAGCCTTTACCTCCTCAGAGACAGACCTCATCGGAGTACTCCAACCCTCCAAAATTATTTTCAATTAGTCTACCCCAGAGGTCAGGAACTGACCACAGCGACCAAAATCAATAACCTCAGAATAGTCTTTCTTAGAAATGTCCTCACAGACCTGTATCTCTGTGGACGCAAAGGATGCTCACCTCCTGATCCCCACCATCAGACAAACCATTCCAGTCTGCAAATTAGCATACAAAATGAACCTAGTAAGAACCCTTATCCTTTGTAAACTGACTATTTCAATACCGTCTATAGTGGTGTTTAACAAAAAGTAACACATGAAAAACTGCATGTAAGCCAATAATTAATATCAAGTCCCTGAAAATTAGTAGACGCAAAACCTACTCATCATGCACTTCACTGCCTCCTCCTAGACAAGAATAATACTATGCCACTAGGTGTTTATATAGTGCAATCTACACCATTTCAACGTCATCTTGGGGCTTTTGGTGAGCGATGCATTGTTGAATATAGATTATTCCAATAGAGGTCCAGTCAAGTAACATTTCACAGAACTCTTATGCGTGTGACCTCCTTCTCTGTGCTAGAGCATTACTGAGAAGCCATTTCCTTTCTCCTCGTGGTATATTCCTGTTCCCATTATCTGAATAATTCCTAATCTTGCTGTTTGAAGGTATTCCTGGGTCCCTGGAGTTGACGAGATGAAGCGACTCAGGTAGGATAGCAGTGAGATGAGAGATACTACTGAGTGGTGTGAGGTTTAGGTTTGTGTAGCATGAGATGAGAGATAATACTGAGTGGTGTGAGGTTTAGGTTTGTGTAGCAAAATAGAGTAAAATCTGACAGAGTAAGTGGTGTAAGGTGTTGCTCGACATGGTTGAGTGTGCACAGATTGCAAGGAGCAGTGGAACAAAATTAAAGTATGAAACAGCACAGCATGTGATAGCTTTTCATGGAGGAGACCCCATGCTCCAATCACAGAGCAGCCCCCAGTGTTCATATTACGGTGCATCCTCTGCTGTTCCTATCAGAGAGCAGTCCTAGCATTCCTGTTACAGTGCAAACTCTACCGTTCTTGTCATAAAACAAACTCTGGTATTTAGAACAGGCCCCAGAGAGCAGCCTCTGGTATTCCTATCAAAGAGCAGCATTTGATGCTCCTGTCACAGTTGTCAGTTCCTGTTTGGGGGCTATGGGGCAAGCAGATGGTACTGGGCCTCATCCCTGGGGCATGGGGCTGTTTGCCTCTGTCATGGGGTCCGTCCTGCTGTGGCTCTGCCAACTGGGCCAACTACAAACCCTTCAGCACTAGTTTCTCGATGGTAGTGATGGTGATCGGCCAGAGGCTCCTCAGGGAGGTAGTGTCGGGATGCTCAAGCTCAGAACTCACCAGTCACCCAGCAGCACAATAACAGATTGTCCAACCCAGTGCTTTACATCACAAAAAACTAGATATTATACACTTTCTTTCTGCTTAACGGACCTTTAGTTTATTGACTTTAGTTCAGGAGTGAACCCGTTCTTTCGAAGATAATGACATTGACTTTACCTCTTCTATGAACTGAGAAAGAAAGCGGGCCATTTAAATCACTGCTGTTGTAAAGTCGATCCAGGTGGATCTCAGGATCTACAGGGCTCTCAGAAGCTCTGTCTTTGGGCAGTAAACGTTTTGTAGGTTCCGCTACCAGGGACAGACTATTGTTTTTCTACGTTGCTCTGATGTAACTTAGGGAAGTATTTTTGTAACTGGAATTAGGATGGACATGGGATAAAAAAGAGGTCTGTCCATACACATTAAATAGGCTTGTCAAACTGGACTTGTTATAAAGATGTCCAAAGTGGTTTAAAGAGGCGTGATGCCTGATGCAAAGGCTTTGTGCTGAGTAAGATTACCTTAAAGACTTCTGGGTCTCTTTTAAATATTTGCTCCGTGGTAGATAGTGTTTCAAACCAAGAATGTGCGTCTTGTAGAACAATTAGATTTTGAATTGATATGGCAAACTGGCCTATTTCATCATCTAACAAAGCTAAATTAGAAATAGAGGCATTTGTAGGTTCATAAATTCACATAAATTGTAGTTTGGTGTTCCCAACTTTATTTGAAAATGTTAGAGCCTCGTATATTAGGATGGGTTGAGTTTGTATTATAGGAGGCTCCAGAGCGTGATGAATTGTCATGGCCATCCCTCCTCCCGTGCGATATACTCTGTGAACAAATAATTCTGTAGTCGGGATGGACACGTTCGTGCAGAATTGGGGTTGAGTCTTCAGATACCATAACCAGGTTTCCATCAAACATGAGAAGTCAAGAACATGGTGGAAAATATATCTAAGATTTGGTGCCTATGCTTTATTGCCGATATAACATTGCCTATCATTCCTTTCAACTTAATGTTGAGTTCAAGTCCATAAAGCAACCAAAACATTATTTATAGTGAACTAGTGTGATATGAATTTTGAGAACAAAATAACCTGGTGTCAGTAGGGAAACATGATAACAAGAATTCTGTTGAATAGATGAGGTTCCCATTCTTAAATGTGGTAGGGGTGGAGGCAGATCTAGGGGGTGGTCTTCCAGATGGGCTGGCCACAGGCTAAGTCAGGGCACAAAGAAGCACACACGGACTTGCCGTAGGCATGCCTTTGGGGGGCCAGCGACACAGTCGCTGTGCACGCTGCTACGTGGCCACGGCACAGTTGTCCTAAAATAACTGTCATCTGGTCGGCATAAAGGGATGTACACACCACTAGACCACATAAAAACAAAATATGGGATCAGCTAAATGCCACTTTTGGTGATGCACTAACGAGGGCGTCTATTGAATGATTTCAGACTGAAATTAGCCTCAGGGAGTAAAGAGAACCTAAGCCCACTAGGGTAGGAAATGTAAACAAACTCAAATAAGAGTTGCCTCAAACCAAAAAACTAGGCAGTCTCAAGAGGGGTGAAAAATAGGGGTACAAAGCACATAATCAGTTTATGGGTGAATACTTATAACTGTCCACTAAGTATACAATGTTCTCAGTCTGAACTTGCTCACTCACAGATCTCAATCTCATTTTGCATTCAGTGTTGTAGATGTTAGAGTGAAGCTCCACCCCTACCATGTTCCTGTCACAGTGAAGCCTTTGTTGCTCCTATCACAGTGCAGCTCCCAGTGGTCAAATCAGAGTCCAGCCTCAGGCCTTCCTATCACAGTGCAGCTCCAGGTGGTCAAATCAAAGTCCAGCCTCTGGTCTTCCTATCACAGAGCAGCTCCCGGTGGTCAAATCAGAGTCCAGCCTCTGGCCTTCCTATCACAGAGCAGTCCTGGCGTTCCTGTCACAGTGCAGCCTCTAGCCTTCCTATCACAGAGCAGCTCCTGGTGGTCAAATGAGAGTCCAGCCTCTGGTCATCCTATCACAGAGCAGTCCTGGCGTTCCTGTCACAGTGCAGCCTCTAGCCTTCCTATCACAGTGCAGCTCCAGGTGGTCATATCAGAGTCCAGCCTCTGGTCTTCCTATCACAGTGCAGCTCCTGGTGGGGAAATCAGAGTCCAGCCTCTGGTCTTCCTATCACAGTGCAGCTCCAGGTGGTCATATCAGAGTCCAGCCTCTGGTCTTCCTATCACAGTGCAGCCTCTGGCCTTCCTATTTGAAAACCTGCTTTGCTATTCCTCTAACAGGACCATATCTGTTGATCCTATCACAGAACAGTCCTCAATGCAGTGTCTGGTGTTCCTATAACAGACCAGACGCTATTAATCCCACAGCCCATAGTGATCTTATCGCAGAGCAGCAGCCGGTATTCCTAGGAGAGAGCTGTTTGCAATAAACAGGGAGAAGGAGATGTGCTTCGTTGCAACAATGGCAGATTTAACCTGGAAGAGGGACACCCCCTCCTATATGGCAAACTAGCCAGACCCAGTGGCACCTGCCTGGTAACTGCAGCTACTAAGAATAATACATGTTATCTTCCAGAGGGTGTGCTGCTAAGCGTGTGTTCTGAGTCACAGGGAAAAGCAGGTCTTGATTACGTTTTAATGTTCAATTCTATTTGCCATTCACAAGGCGCTCGATAAAGCTGGGCTGGCACAAGGATCTGGGGTTGCGTGAGGCTGCGCCCTGCAGATGGGCGTACCTCGGTGCAGGACGGTATTTTCTACTCCTGTCACACACACACGGTGGAGGAAGATTTTGGCCAGTGATGAAACAGGCACCAGGGCCTCCTGTGGGCTCCTTCTCCTTCAACTGTTGGTGGTCTGGGACTTCGCCAGGGGTGGGCAGCTGCTTGTGATGCCCCAAGATGGAAGCCAGTTGCTCATCTTGCGTCCAGTGGTTGAGAAGCTGGGACACAGAGGGCATGACGTTGTGTTGTTGCTTTCAGGGATGGAGGATCCATCAGATGTCTTAGAGCACTGGATTGTCAAGACATACCCTGCACCGTATATTCCAGAAAATCCTGCGAGGCATGCCAAGCTCTTTGAATACCAGTCTATTGAAGAACATGTCTTCGGCTGGATTCTGACAACAGTCTTCAAAGAGATAGAACATACAATGTCTCTGCTCATTGCAGCATGCAAGAATTTACTGCATGACCGCGCTCTGATGGAGTACTTACAGCAGGCGTAATTCGATGCTGTGCTAACTGATCCCTTGTTTCCATGTGGGCCCATCCTCACCGAGCTCCTCTCCCTTCCTGCCATCTACTTTGTCCATTGCCTCCCCTGTGGTCTTGACTCATTGTCAGTGAAATTGCTCTCCCTCCCTCGCAGCTCCACCATTAAGTGAGGCCTCCCCCGAGCCCCTGCACTCTTGAGTATTGGTGTTCGAGGCCCTCCTCCACCCGCACGTTTACCTGCGCCTCATCCCTGGTGGTCCAGTGGACCTCTGTCTCCTTTCTTTTGCTCCGCTTTCCCTCTCGGTTTCACTCGTTTTTTTACCCTCAGCTCAATCTCTTTTGTGCACTTCTCTGCACTTTTCTGCTTTTCTGCCCTATTTCACTATTAGTCCTTTTCTTCCTCTTTATTCCTCCTTTTCCCTTTTTTCCACCCGGTTTCCCCGCCGCTGCTGCCCCTGCGGCCCCTCCCCCCCAGCACGACCAGCGCGACCGGCCCAATCCAGCTCCCCTCCCCGCTTCCACCTCCCAGCTGTCCAGCCCTCCCCGACCCCTACTTAATGGCGGCCGCTGTGCGGCCGCGCCGCTGGCGCGCCAAAGGCGCACCAAAGGCAAGCCCGTCTGCGCCCGTCTGCGACCGCGACCAGCTCCAGGAACCCTGGACCTCCGCCCCGCCAACGCTACGACCCAGCAGCACTCCACGCACTCAACCCAGGCTGCAACAACAACTGCATGCTAGCATCACCTGTCAGCACCCATGGACCCTTCAGCTGTCACCACTGCCGACAAACCTACAGCACCGCCAGGAACACGGACCCAGCACAACCCGACCGCAAGAACACACCCAAACCGAAGACCCTGCAATGCATCCTCCTCAACGTCCGATCCCTCCACAAACACGCCACAGAAATCTGGGACCTCCTCGACAGCACCACCCCGGACGTAGCGTTCTTCACCGAAACCTGGACCAACACCACCTCGGGACCGGACATCGCCATCGCCATTCCCCAAGGATACAAGATCTCCAGGAAGGACCGCCACACCCGCACAGGAGGAGGAATCGCCATCGTCCACAAATCCACCCTCCGCCTGAGCACACTCCTCGACGAGCCCTCAGACATGATGGAACACCTACACTTCAAGATACTGACCAGCCCTACCACCACCCTCCGAGGAACCCTCATCTACCGACCTCCTGGACCCCGCGGACCGTTCGCCAACTCCATCACAGACATCATCTCCCCGCATGCCATCGCATCCACCAACTACACCCTGCTGGGAGACCTCAACTTCCACCTCGACAACCAACTAGACCTCAACACCACATCCCTCCTGGACAACCTCCACAACATTGGACTCCGCCAAATCGTGACCGAACCCACGCACTCAGCAGGACACACCCTCGACCCCCTCTTCACAACAGGAAACTCCATCACCTTCAGCCACACCGAACTCCCATGGACTGACCACCGATGCGTCCACTTCACCTTCAGAACACCCACCATCCACAGGCACCAGCACCTGCTCCCACGAAGGAACTGGACCAGAATCACCGACGACCAGCTCACCTCCTCACTCAGCAACTCCATCCCAACCATCACGGAAAATGACGACCCCAACACCGCAGCCCGAAACCTGCACAGATGGATCTCCGACAGCGCCAACACCATAGCCCCCCTCAAGAAAACAACAACACCCACGCCAAGAAAGCCAGATGGTTTACCACCGAACTTCAAGAGTCCAGACGCACTTGCCACCGCCTCGAAAATTCCTGGAGGAACACCAAATCCACAGAAGCACACAACAACTTCAGAGCCGCGACCAACGCCCACCACCAACTCATCAGAAAAACGAAGAAAAAAGCGATTGAAGACAGAATCTCCACACACGCACACAACAGCAAAGAACTCTTCAACATCATCAAGGAGTTCGCCCAACCCACCAGCGAGTCGACTGACATCCCTCCCTCACAAGACCTCTGCGACAAACTCAGCACCTTCTTTCACCACAAAATCAAGAGCATCTACGATAACTTCGACGAAGACAACCAACACACTGAACCCCCACCAACCACCCCCGACACCCTGAAGCCAGCAATTGACAACTGGACAGCCCTCACCACTGAAGACACACTGAAGACGATGAAGTCAATCCACTCCGGGGCCCCCACGGACCCCTGCCTCCACCACATCTTCAACAGAGCCGACGACACCATCGCACCCATGCTCCGCCACACCATCAACCGCTCCCTGGCGACCGCCGCGTTCCCCGACGACTGGAAACACGCCGAGGTCAACCCCCTCCTGAAGAAACCCTCGGCGGACCCCACCGACTTCAAAAACTACAGACCCATCTCCCTGCTCCCGTTCCCAGCGAAAGTCATTGAGAAAGCCATCAACAGCCAACTCGCCACATTCATCGAAGAGCACAACATCCTCGACTCCTCCCAATCCAGCTTCAGAAAAATCCACAGTACGGAAACCGCCCTCCTCGCCGCAACAGACGACATCCGCACCCTACTGGACACTGGAGAAACAGTAGCCCTCATCCTCCTCGACCTCTCAGCGGCGTTCGACACAGTCTCTCACCGCACCCTAATACGCAGACTCCACGACACAGGGATCCAGGACAAGGCCCTCGACTGGATCCGCTCCTTCCTCTCCGGCAGGACGCAGTGGGTCAGACTCCCCCTTTCCTCTCGGACCCTACACCAACCACCTGCGGAGTCCCCCAGGGGTCCTCCCTCAGCCCTACACTCTTCAACGTCTACATGGCTCCGCTCGCGCCCATCGTCAGAACCTACGGACTCAACATTGTGTCATACGGAGATGACACCCAACTCATCCTCTCCCTATCCAACGAACCCAACACCGCCAGACACAACTTTCGAGAAGGCATGGAAGCCGTCGCCAAATGGATGAAAAACAGCTGCCTACAACTAAACCCCAACAAAACAGAAGTACTCATCATGGGCCCAAACCCCGACGCCTGGAACGACACCTGGTGCCCCCCTCCCTCGGAAGTCCGCCCACCCCCACGGACAGCGCACGCAACCTGGGAATCATCCTGGACTCCGAGCTCAAAATGGACCGCCAGATCAACTCCGTCTCGTCCTCCTGCTTCCACACCCTCCGCCTCCTACATAAGACCTTCAAATGGATCCCCCTTCAACACAGAAAGACCGTCACTCACGCCCTGGTCACCAGCAGACTCGACTACAGCAACGCACTCTATGCCAGAATAAACAAAAACCTCACCCGCAAGCTACAGAAGATCCAGAACTCCGCCGCAAGACTGGTCCTCAACCTGCCAAGACACTGCCACATCTCCCAGCACCTGCGCACACTCCACTGGCTCCCCATCGAGGCTAGAGTCACCTTCAAGATGCTCACCCACGCACACAAGGCCCTCCACGACACCAGACCAGCATACCTGAACAGCCGACCCCAATTCCACGCACCCCAAAGGACCCTACGATCAGCCCAGCTCTCCTACGCCGTGGTCCCCTGCACCAGAAAAACCAGATCGGGAGGCCGCTCCTTCTCCTTCCTCGCGGCCAAAGCCTGGAACGCCCTTCCGCTCCACCTCAGACAGACAACATCGCTTCCCATCTTCGCTAGAAACCTCAAAACCTGGCTCTTCGACAGACCCCCCTCCTTGATGGACTGGAACCTGCACCCTCCCCCCCCCCCCCAGCGCCTTGAGACCCTTACGGGTGAGTAGTCGCGCTTAACAAACGATTGATTGATTGACACCTCAGCCACACACTGTCCCAGCCCAGCCTCCTACGTCCCCCGGGCCTGGACGTCAAGAACGGACTGCATGACGTTTGTCCATCGCCTCAAGAACCTCTTTGGGAGTCCGTTAGAGGCGCTGGTCTGTCGCCGCCTGAGCGGGAAGTATGAGCTTTCTAACAGGAATAATGTACAGGACCTGCAGGAGGACGACCTGTTGCAAATTTCCAGGTCAGATTTGCAGGATATGAATAATTCTGCTGTTCAGGCTGCGCTGCTGGAGCCTTCTGCCAAAAAGTCAAAAGGGGAGAAGGATGAGGACATGGACAATTCCCCTAAGTGGAAGTATATCCAAGATAAAGTGTTTTCGGACATGTTGGCCCATATTCGTGAGGTCCTGGGGTTTGATCCTAAATCTTTGGTGGATGATGGCTTTTACTCCCAGTATAGTACCTCGGTGGTGGAGGACTTGCCTTTCCATGATGTCATTAAGGACATTCTGGCTAAGGAATGGCTTGAGGTCGACAAGCAGGGGATTCCTCGCTTTTTGGGAAAGAGGTAGCGCTTAGCAGAATTTGATGTCCAGTTTCCTCAGGTTCCTAAAGTCAATTCTATTTTGTCCTCGATGGCTTCTTCCTCTTCGGATGAGGCTTCCCTTGCTGATCCTGTTGAGCGGAAGGTGGAGTCAGCTTTGAAACGTTCTTATGCTGCTTCTCATTTTGGGATTCGGGCTCACTTACTAGAGAAGTTGTTTGACTGTCTTCAGGATCAGGGGGATCCTACTCCTATCTTGGCACAGGTGGAGGTCTTGGCGCAGTTTCTGTCTGAAGTGACTTTTGATTAGCTGTGGGCCTTCTCCTTAGCTGCCGGGGTAGCGGTGGCTGGTCGGAGGTCTCTATGGACAAAGCCTTGGCGTCTTGAAGATGCTCAGAAGGCCTTGATTCATAAACTGCCTTTTGAGGGTCCCCAGCTTTTTGGGGATGATTTGAACACAATGGTGCAGCGGTCTGCAGAGGAGAAGAAGCTGTTGAAGCCTTTTCAGAGTGTGCAGAAGAAGAAATCCTTTCTCCACAAGCAAGGCTTTCAGGGTGTTCTCTCTTCTTCTCAGCCCTTTCGTGGACGGGCCTGTGGTCGGGGGCTGCGTTCCATTATAAGTCCCTGCCTCAGCAGCAGCAGCCCCAGGGTCATGGGCAAAGTGACTATGCCAAGGTGGGGGCTCGGCTCCATTTGTTCCTACAGCAAATGGTCAACAAAGAAGAAAAAATGTTCGAGCCGAAAACACTGATTGCTTCAGGGAAGGTCAAGGTAGATATAAAAAAAAAGAGGACTGCGCCTTCGATTGCAGTAGGTCTCTTTCCCCATAATTTCATGTTTCATAATTAACAAGAACTACCGGGAGCTACAAACAACATGCACGAAACTAGAAAAATTAAAATCCCTACTTTGTCAACCCATCTTCTGTGTGTGTTTTGGCTGCAGCATTGTCATCTATTCAAGAAAAGTTGAAGTTCTAATAAAAACTGAAACGGTAACAGCTAACAGCGTTTTCAGTGGATAGCAATTCCGTTCACAAGAGTATAATTTCTGAGGAAAATGTCTGAATTAAAAAAATGAAAAAGGGGCAGGATATTGAAGCAATTCAGTATGGAACAAGCAGAAGAGAAGCTAAGGTAAGGTATGCACCATTCCTATCTCTACACTGCAATGTGGCAGGTTTCCTCGCAGCTTCGTGTTCTGCCTAGAAAATAATTTTTCTTCACATTATAATTCTGTTGAGAAATGATGAATACAACACAGAAATAATTTGCATTTAGTGGAGTGTGCCTTGTCACCTGGTGCCCTCGTCTCCATCTTGTATTTTTACATCTACCTTGATTGGCTTTCCTCCACAACAGCCTGGCAGAAGCAGTATGAAAATCGGCGCCTTCATCAGCTATGAGTTCCAGATGAACTTTTTTGATTAGATCATTCAAACAAAAACTGTGCAACCATCAGCCTCCTTTCGTGACACAGTGGATTTTTAGGTGCCTTGCTGAAGTTAAATATTTGAGCACCACTCACTTTTGCCACATCTCTCATTGAGTGGCCTGCCGCCAGGCAGCCTGATTACAAAAGCCAGTGCTTTCATGCTCTTTGTAGCAGAGCGCCCAGTGCTGAGATGACTCCACATGGACCCCTCCTCTTCCTTTCCTTGTTCTGGAGCACAGCTGAGGGTGGGAAGCTCTTGGTGGTGCCTCAAAATGGAAGCCACTGGCTCAGCATCAAAGCGATAGCGGAGGAACTTGGACAGCGTGGCAATGAGATTGTGGTTATAATTCCTGAGATCACTTTTCTCATTCAGCCTTCTCAACATTACACGCTGAAGACCTACCCAGTGCCGTACACACAGGAGCATCTCAATGATCAATTTAAAGTCCTTAGTGCGTTCAGTTTTGATGAGCTGTCTCTCATAGAGCAGTTCTTGGCTGGTACAAAGGAATACAACATGTTAGTGTACCATGTCAGTCTTCTGTTCCAGCGCTGCATGAGTCTCCTACAAAATAAGGATGTGATCAGGTACCTGGAAGAGAGCCACTTCGATGCCCTGTTGACAGATCCAGCCTTACCATGTGGGGTAATTCTCGCTGAACGGCTCAAGCTCCCCCTTGTGCAAGTCTTTCGTGGTTACCCTTGCAGCTTAGAGCACAAAGCCTCTTACTCCCCCAGTCCACCTTCCTATGTCCCAAGATGTTACACCTCCCACTCTGACCACATGAACTTTGGAGAGCGGGTCCGTAACTTAATCGCTAGCTATCTTGAGTACTTGGCTTTACAGAGCTTCCATGGCCAATATGCGCGCCTCGCTGAAGAGGTCCTACATAAAGAGGTGGATATTATGGAGCTCATCGGCCGCGCCTCGATCTGGCTGGTGAGGTATGACTTTGTGTTTGAGCACCCACGACCGGTGATGCCAAACATGGTCTTCATTGGAGGTCTAAACTGCAAACGGAGGAAGACGCTGAATGAGGTACATTGCTTGAGTTACTTGGATGTGGGATTCTTGGGATCTGTACAGTGATTACATTTATAAGTTATCAAAGGTCGATAAGTGAGTATCGACTGTGCTTCTAGTTTAAGATGTTTAAATTGAGAACCAGTAGTGATGGATGGCTGGAGGAGAGAATGCCAATTGTAAAGTTCTTCATATCGAATGAGGTATCAAAATTGTAAACTTTGCTGCATCTTGCCACTGTGCAATCACTCTGTCCAGCCCTATGTAGATCTGATGGGAATTATCCTTCCTGTACAAAATACCATGCATAGACTAGATGAAAAACTTTTCCGGTTTTGCATGCAAAGTCGGAAAAGGAAGGAGAAATGAAAGCATTTCTCCTTCCTTGCGCCTACTTTGAAAGGGCGCCATTTTCTCATGCTAAACCCAATCTAATTTATTTAGTAAATTGGGTTTAGTGTGAGAAACCTTGGGTGGTTGCATGGGAACACCCATGCTCCAACCTTGGCACGCCCCCATGGCGCTAAGTAATGTAAATCAGCACCATGCGCTGCTTTGCATTTCTTTTCCGTTATTTCCAGCGCTAAACCGGTTTAGCGCTGGAAAGTAAATTGGGGAAAAAAGATTTTGCGCCGATTCGTGTCACTTTTGTGATGCAAACACAGTGCAAAATCTTAGTAAATATCCCCCTTAGTGTTTTAAATCAAACAAATGCACTGTACCTAGTGCAACTCTTTTCTATATGTTTTCATTAGACGGAGCACTCCAGAATGCAGCTGGCAATACTCCTACATTACCTCTCAAAAAGAATAAACTCTTTGTCACCAGGAAGCCGGAAATAACTCTCTCAATTAAAGCTAATGCTGGATCCAAACAGTCTTTATATTTGCTGATTAACCAATTGCACACATTTACTTTCTTTGAGGCAGCAGCCAGCCTATGACAAAGCGTGCTTCTTCTTTCGGTGTCTGCCTTTCATTTGGGCAGCTCTCCATTTACAGCATAACTGCACTAAGGGACCAGACGATTTTCATGAATCCAAGTCTTTAATCAAAAAAATGATTGAACGTGATTATCTCAGGTGTCTTGTCAGGCAAGCAAGGAAAAGAGCCTGGTACAATCCCAGGGATGTACTCCCTGAACCACAACGAAGAAACGACAAGTGTGTCTGCATTACAAGTGAGGGACCCATTGCTAGACCGGTGGGTTGGGAAAGAAGACTACGATTGCCCTCCCTAAACCATACCAAAGCTGTACCCCTCATATGAAGCAACAACAGACAATCATACTTGCGTAAGAGAATGTCCTCATTCTCTGGCCGTATTTCTTACCCTTCATAAATACAACATTAAAATTCAGCTGTTATCTTCATGTTGCAAAACATTTTTCATTATATACATAATTGATACAATCTTTTGACTAATACAAACAATCTCCTACCAACATATTTTCACAATCCATTAATAGTCATGACTGACCACCCCTCAGTTCCTAGTGGCATCGTATAACTCATTTGACTTAGGCCCGGGTAATTTTTTGGGTCCCACAACAGATTGTTGTTTACAAGGTGAAATCCCCACTCACTCAAGATAGAGGGAGCTAGGGTCAGCAAAGCAGCTGGCTCCCCAAAAGAACCCTCCAGAGAAACCCAATAAGGGGAAACCCACTGCACCCAATCAGGTGGATGAGCCTGGGCAACCGGGCCATACCTTGTGACCATGGCACCCCTGCTTCAGGTTATTCTAAAAACCAATAACATCTTGAATCCGCCTGCGCTTAGATCTGTGATGCCCCACGTTGGCAACCTGTTTTGTGGTCAAAACATGACTCCTTAACCACCACAGGAATGGTTGGTTCCCTGACCAAACATTTGAGTAAAGGCTCATTTCAGGATTGTGCTAAATTGTTCAAAATAAGTGTAATAGACTGAGCAGCCAAGGGAATACATCTGTCACAGTAGAATTTTCCCTTGGAACTGCAAACCCAACAAATTAAAGTCATCAGGGTGGACTGGCAACAAACAAAATACTGACTCTATATCTGCTTTTGCTAACAGGGCTCCTGGACCTAGCTGCCTTAAAAGTAGGAGTGGGCGGAGCTTGAAGAGTTTTACTCTGCTGAATTCCACAGAGTTACCAAAGTACCAAAGTACACCAGTTAGCACTATTTAGAGGTCGTCATGACTGCAGTACACTGATACTGCACAATGGGTCTTGAGAGGGCGGTGGCTTTGCTGATGGAAGTGGGTCAAACCCACAACTTTAAGTGAGAGTTTGGGAACTCCAGCCGAACTCCCTCACATCAGAGGGGTGGTGACATTACTTAAGGCACAGGCGTTCGCCGTTAATGTCGCAGAAATTCATCCTGCTGACTGCTGAGGCAGTCAAGTGCGCCATCATCTGCATCCCTTGCCCATGAATATTTAATGGCTGCCGTGGCTCGTTCCTACCAGAGCTAACCTGGATCTGGCAGGGCAGCTGAGCTGGCAGCACAACCCCTGTCTGCACGCCAAGCGACCTCGTGTCACGCAAGCAGCCGTCACCCGATGCCCCCTCTGCATGATCGCGGTTGAAGTTAGGATTCGGAACCACAGGCAAGAGTCTGGATAAACCCCATTCCAGCCACCCACCTCTATTCTGAAGAGGTCTGCAACACACACCACCACACGAGCAGCATACCTCACGTGCAGGCACATTGGAGCCAGCCTAACGCCGCAGCAGCCATGAAGAAGGAAAGCACACGCTTACCTTTCACTGGCGATGAACCTAGAGCTCCCTGCACATGGTGGGTCAGGGCATGCGGTGGTGGAGGTAAAAGTTTGTTCTCAGCGGTGCAAGTCAGGTGGAGGCTCCTAGATCCTGTGCAGGTCTGCATGCACAATATGACAGTGAGTCCAGGTCCCAGTGGCAGCATCAGCACGCGGCACGCTCGGCCTCCTAAGATGGAACTGCCGGGCTGCGGACGCTGCTTTCTGTATGCGATGGGGGGCTGAGCATGAAACCCAGACATGCCAGTGCAGATGGGGCAGCTCTTTAATATTATGAAGAGAATATGGCGGCCATTTTAACACTCTTTCGGTCGAAAAGTAAAACAAGCAGTCTAGCTCTTGCAAGCTCGGTTAACATGTGATTAGCACATGACCATTAGCTAGGAAGTCAGAAGCTCGGTGTTCGCAATTCATCAGTGGCATTCGAACGCTTAACAGTTGCAGAACCTGTCCACACTCAGACCAGGGAGAAGCGGTTATCACATCATGCCGGTGAGTTTTCGTATTCACAATTCAGCCCTATGACTGTGACCCTTGTAGCAGTGAGTGGCCGTATACTCCGCCACGCAGCGGAGGTGGAGTTTTTTTAGCTGAACTCCGCACTCCAAGCGGAGCGAACAAAACTCTGTGAACTCCGCCAGCGGATCAAAGTTTACTGCCCAGCCTTATTTAAAAGTTCAAGTGCACCATCAAGGGACGCAGGGTTCATGGCGTCATTAACAGAAGCCCTTCTAGGGGCTGAAAGATTGTGAATCAGCCTAAATTCCCCTGTATCTTTTTGGGGCACCAACCACAGGGGACAGCAAACAAAGTCTGGAAATGGTGGCCTATCAAATGGCCCAGCCACCCTTCCCAATTTTGATTCTTTGTCAATCTTTCTTTTTGCCACTTCCATCCCCTGGTCGAAAGACTGTTGGTTCTTGCAACATTTTGGGCCCTGTAGCCCTACCGCAGGAATCCTGCAACCAAAGCGAAAACCAGAGTACAATTGATAAGCATGTTCCTGCTTTAGGTACCTATTCAACCAAGGGTTTATAACCAGTAGTGAGACCGGGGAGGGATTAAAAAAGACAGGGGACGGGACTCCGTTATTTCTGACCACTTTTCTTTTTGAATTTCTTAAAGCATTTAAACTCTGGGTGCCCTGTCGTCTCACCAAAGGAACAATTGTGCTTAAATTTGCAAGACCCCTGTGGCCTTGGTCAAGCTTTCTTATTTTATGCCCAACATGCCCCTTTCTGCTCTCCCAGTCCTGACGCAAGGACATCTGGCCACTGCCGTCTGCCTTCTTCAACATCATACAACGCAACCATGCATTCACATCTGTTTGATTTCAAAACATCCCGGGTTCATAGCTTACTTCAACCTGAATGCTTTATCGTATTTCTTCCTGCAGGACCCCCCAAATTCCTCATAAGCACCCGCTATTTTGTTCATATAATAGGAAGTTTGTGGGCCCCACGCAGGGTATTTTTCAAGGAGAACCGACTGATAAATAGTAAAACCCTTAATAAAGTTCATTATTGTCTCCTCAACTTTTGGCTTCTTCAATTTATGTGAACAGTCTTTGGCTTCCTTGGTCTCCTCATCTGGTAGTTTGACCACCGTGAGTTCAAACACATCAACATATGCACCTTTCTTTATTTTAGCCTTCATGTCTCAGATAGGT
The DNA here is from genome assembly GCA_963921515.1 of Calotriton arnoldi. Lineage (NCBI taxonomy): Eukaryota > Metazoa > Chordata > Amphibia > Caudata > Salamandridae > Calotriton > Calotriton arnoldi. Next base: position 200,914 of record CAWUFW010002548.1, on the reverse strand, counting down.
GCAAGCCTAACTGAGCCCTAGGAGGAAGGACTTGATCATGGGCACTACTGCCGGTAGTTGTCCCCTCACCTTTAGTCCCTGCCACGGACCCTACAATTGTTGTGGATGCCCCGGCCGACTGTGTGGGGGGGGCGGGGCCAATCCCAGCTGTCACAAGTTGTGTATCCACTGGTCCCAGTTGCTGGGTAGAGGAACTGGGGAGACTCTGGGTGCCAACCCCGCCCGCAGGTGGAAGATGTGGTTTCCTCCCACTAGGGTTTTTGCGGGTGCCAATGCCACCCCCTCCCCGGCTGTGATGGCTGAGCCTTGATTGCCTAATTGTGAAAGTCGTGTTAGCACCTTGGCTAAACTACTTACAAGGTCATTTCCAGAACTACCTGAGCTCGTCCCAGCCCGCGCCCTGTCTATCATTCTCTCCTCCCCTAGCACGATGACCTCACTTGAAGACTGACTAGTGGGTGTGGGGACCCTTGCATGTGCCTGGTCTGCCCCTCTTGTCTCCCCCCTTTGCTGTTCCCCTCCTTGCTCACTGTTTAACTGGTGGGAATGCTGCTTTTGGGGGGGATCCCAGTCCACCTAGGGCGCTCTTCACCCACCGGTACAGTAGCGGTGGGGGCTTCTGTACTAGGCCCTGGTTGTGAACCGGCCTCTTTCTGGACCAGGGAGGTCAGCGCAGGTTGAACTAGGGCAAGTACCTGATCTATGGCATCTAACCACCTCCGTGCTTGCTATCCTTTTCACCTGCTTCAGAGGCATTTCTACGCCCGGATGATGAGACTCTACCTTCAGATATGTACCTAAAGTCTCAAATAAAATGACCAGGCTTGCTCCAACAAAACTGCCTCAGCAGAGCCGGAGGATACAAAAACGACAAACTGTAGGAGAGTAGGATCTGCTTCACATGGGTACCCCCACTTTTTGCTGATGCTTCACTGTTTTTCGACTTTAGTCTGGCTGGGGCCCTGCTAATCAGAACCCCAGCCTAGCTGCTTCCTCTCTAAAATGGTTTCCATGTGCCTTAGGCACATCTCTGATTGGAATCTGGAGTGCCCTTATAAGTCCCTAGTATATGGTATACTATGTACTCAGGGCATAGGTACCTCAGAGGCCTACCAGGGGCTGCGGCATGTATTGTGCCACCCATGGAAGGCAATCCAAAATGACACCACAAGTCTGCTACTGCAGCCTGGGTAAGGTGGTGCATGCACCCCTTACTGTGATATAGGCTACCTATATCACTACCATTGCACACATATATAAACCTATAAGTCCCTCCTATGGCAGGCCTTTACAATCCTAAAGGCAGAGTGCTTGGTTTTTATGTGAGAGGGTGCCCCTGCATGAGCAGAGCCCCTCTGCAGCGTTCGGAGTCCCTCCTCTGATGCTGTTTGTGGTACAGCCTGACCATATACTCTTAAGCATTATACTCGCGGTACAATGCTAACTTTGGACTGGTTGCACCAAAACATGTCGTGTTTGGTGTCAAACATCTTGGAATACTACCCCCCGCCAATCCTGGCGGCGGGGGTAGCATTCCACCCTTCTAGAGGAGAGACATGTACACACCGGGCTACCTGGTAACTTCTTTCCAGAGCCCTGGCATCACAAAATGGATGCCGCTGCCACAGACACGGGTCTGGCCTCCTGCTGCTGACTGAAACTCCGGCAGGGGAGGCCTGGACAATAGGTTTCCTGTCACAGGGAGGTGTAACCACCTCCCCAGACAGGATAGTGTGTATTGGGGCTGGGCGGGAGCACTCCCTGGTGCTTTGAAGTCCTGCACTGGGGGCACACTTGGTGTCCCTGTGCATATGCCAGTTCAAACCAGTTGCAGGGGCTACCTGCCCCTGCTCTGGTGCGAAACTGGACAAAGGGAATGGGTGTAACCACCCCTCTTCCCTGACCCTCCCATAGGTGGGTCCACAGAGTATGTCCAACCCCCTACCTTAGTATAAGTATGGGACCCCAGTCCTTAGGACTTTAGATATCCTTGGATGAAACTCTGCAACTGAATCCTGGAACTTCGACGCTCTACTCAAGATTAGAGGACTGAAGAATCTCCCTTGGGGTCAAGGAGTGACTCCCCTGCTTGGCAGGCACCAAAGAAGCAATTGTCCGGTCTGCATCGCAGAAGCTCCCGCCGGACGCTGAAGTCTTTGCATCACCAGAGGTGGATTTCCAGACTTTCCCGAGGCTGCCCTGAGTCCCCAGTGAAGCTGAGGCCCGTAGCTGTCGTGGGTAACGTGGAACCGTGACCCCTGGACACCGAGCACATTTGCAAGTGCATCATCTTCCTGGGCTCCCTCGAAGTTGTGCTTTGGGCTCCGAGTAGCCCCCGCCTCCAGCACAGACTGCACCGAAGATCACTGGCCTTCACTCCACGAGTGTCCTGCAAGCCAGCTCCAAGTGCGTCCACTCGAGGCTCCATCGCAGACGCTAGTCCGTTGGCTAGTGGGCCCTCCCGAAGGCAACTCTTCTTCTGCTTGGGCTTCCCTGGTTGCTCCAGACGTGCCCTGACTTACCCTCGCTGGGTGAGTCCCCCAGACCTTGCTGGTCTGCAACATCGTCCTTTCTTTGTTTCTTTGAGACTTGCCGTTGCCAAGGCTTGTTGGGTCCAATCCAGTCACCGACACCGCAGCAATCGACAGACGTCGTGGGACAGCTCGAATCCAGCTCCTGGTTGTCGTCGACGCCTCCTGTACCTCGTGGCTGAAGAGTCAAGACGACCGTCAACCTACCTGAAGCACCTGACATCGGTGGGCATCTGCTCATCGCCTTCCTGGTCACTGGTAGTGACCCAGACTCTGTCCCCTCTGCTTTCAGGTTCTTCAGATCTTTGATCCACCTTTGGATCCACCCGAACACTTTCGACTTGGTCGCCATCAGCACTTTGCAGCAGATCGCCATTGAAAACGACGACAAAACCCGACCACGAAAGACACCTATGCACCCGGCTCCCCTGGGTGAGGTAACTCGAGTACTCCGGTGCTCCCGTGGGTATAGACTCTAGAACCACCTAGTTCTAAAAGGGTTTGCTCCAAGTCCTCCTCTAAGTGTCCCTTTTCTTTAAAATTGTAACCGCGATATTCCCCATAGAAGTCAACGGCGGCTCGCGGCTGTGTTCTCACACCGCACGCGTCCCCGTGGGTCCCCTGTGTCACTACCTTGGGTGGTTCCTTGAGGGCCAAGCACTTCTACAGGCTCTAGGCCTTGTGTCTAGCTCAGTCGTGGTTCTTATACCACTTTATTGGTATATGGTTTGGTACGCCCCTAGGGCTCAAACGTGTATTTGTGCTATTACTGTAGATATTCGACTTGTAACTTATGTACTTCGAACTCTAGCCTCATAAAGAGACTAGAGGGGTGTGTTTAAGACTAAATACATATATTTTAAATATATACCTGGTGTGGTCCTCTTTCATTTGGTCACTCAAGAGATTATAGACTGGTAAAACAAGCTGCTTTACATTCCTCCAAGACTTAGCCTGAAGGTTGCTCTCCATAGCTACCACTAGGATAGCTTTCAATAAAGGTTGTCTTTAACCTATCTCCAATAAGGGGTTGTTTGGACTGGTGCAAGGTGCCCACTATAATTAGTGGACAGCATATACCAGGCCAACTTATCACATTGGTGGCAGCGTGTGGGATTCCAGCTTGCTATTGTTTTACCAGATAATCTCAATTGAATTGATCAACTGAAAACCACTAAGGGTACCTTAGGTACATATAATTCAAGCTTAGGATACAGTAAGTTCTACTGAACTTAGAGTTGTGTGTTAAGGGATAGCACACCCTTTCTACAACTCAAGAGAGTTTAGTAGGCCACACTAGAGTAGGTAGTGCATACACCACACCACACTAGTAATGTCTTCACTGCCAGGAACCAGTGAGCTCCTGCCATCCAGATATGACAACCTCTCATTCTTGGAATTAAGAGAGTTGTGCAAAGTTAGGAAGTTGAAGACAGGCAAAAGTGCCAACACCCAACGTCTCCTGGAGATGCTTCTGCTAGATGATCTTAGAAGACCCATAAGGTCTGAAAGGGTAGGCAGAGAGGGTGGGGCAGAAGATGAGGGAGGGGCCAGGGATGAAAATGCCCAGGACCTGACCTCTGAAACTGGCCAGGGGGATGACAATGATCCTGACCTGGAAAGTGCAGCTACTCCTGAGGATGAGGAGGAGGCCCAGAATGACCTCCCCTTTGTCCCCCCAGGAAAAGTTGTGAGTGTGCCCAGAAGGTCTAGATCTCCTTCTCAGGAGTCTAACCACTCTGACACCTCAGTAGGGACCTCTGTCTCCTCTCATAGGAGGGAATCCTCTCATGAGAGGAGAAAGAGACTGATTCAGTATGAGCAAGCCCAGCTTGAGCTCAGAAAACAGCAGTTGGCTATAGACAGGGAGTCCCTAGATCTCTATAGACAGAGAAAAAAGATGGGACTAGAGTCCCATGGTGGCAGCAATTTCCCCAGAGATAGGGAAAGGTCTTATGACCATAGAAACCTGAGCAAGATTGTCCCTCCCTACCAGAGTGGGGATGACATCCACAAATGGATAACTGCTCTAGAGAGGGCCTGTAAAGTACAGAGGGTCCCTCAGGAGCAGTGGGCAGCAATCTTGTGGCTCTCCTTTGCAGACAAAGGTAGAGATAAGCTCCTCTCTGTTAGAGAAGAGGATGCTGACAATTACAAAGTCTTGAAGAGTGCATTAATTGATGGGTTTGGCCTAACCACTGAACAATACAGGTTAAAGTTCAGAGATACCCAAAAAGCACAGACTCAAGACTGGGTGGACTTTGTTGATTGTTCTGCTAAGGCTCTGGAAGGTTGGTTGATGGGCAGTAAGGTATGTGACTTCACAGGATTGTACAATCTTATCATGAGGGAGCAGATTCTTAATAACTGTCAAAATCAGCTGTTGCATCAGTACCTGGTGGACTCTGATCTGACCTCTCCCCAAGAATTGGGAAAGAAGGCAGACAAATGGGTCAGAACCAGGGTGAGGCAGAAGGTACAGAACCAAGGTGGTGACTCTAAGAAGCAAGATTCTAAAAACTCTGATAAGGGTGGGCAGAAGGGTAAAGACCAGAAGTCTTCACAAGGCCCCCAAAAATCTTCTTCAGGTGGGGATTCACAGTCTAACAAGGGAAAAGGCCAAAAGAAACCATGGTGCAAAGTCTGTAAGCAAAAGACACACTGGACCAGTGATTGCACCAAGTCCAAAGACTCTATTCCATCCGCCCCTAAGGCACCTGTTCCCCCTAGTACAGTTACCAATGGTGGTGGGAGTACACAGGCCAAGGGTTTAGTAGGGTTGACCCTGGGTAATGAGATGAGCTCTGGCCTAGTCAGAGAACTCACTCAGGCTGTCCTAGTCTGTGATGGAGGCATGGATGTGACCTCCTCTATGAGTCCCAGTAATCTGGGCAAGTACAGGCAACAGCCATTAATCAATGGAAAAGAGGCTTTGGCATTCAGGGACACAGGGGCAAGTGTCACCATGGTGACACAAGACCTTGTGGATCCTGGGCAGATTATACTTGGTGAGATGTACCAAGTGACCAATGCTAGCAATGTCAGAACAGACCATACTCTGGCAGTTGTTAACTTCTCCTGAGGAGGGGTAACTGGCCTTAAGAAGGTTGTGGTGAGTGCAAACCTACCAGTAGAATGCTTGCTTGGCAATGATCTTGAAACTTCAGCTTGGGCAGAAGTGGAGCTCAGGACCCATGCAGAAATGCTGGGGATCCCTGCAGATGTGTTTGCTGTGACCAGGTCACAGAGCAAAATGTCTAACACTGAACAGGCCTTGGATCCTGGAAAAATGGACCAAGTGCCATCCAAGAGGAGGAGTAGTGGGGTTAAGGCAGTGCCTTCCCCCTTGGCTCAGAAGGAAGATCAGTCTCTTGAGGGGGATGATCTCAGTCCTGAGGAAGGAACTGTCCCAGAGGAGCTTGAACCTGACCAGGTTGAGTTCTTGGGGACAGGGGGCCCTTCCAGGGCAGATCTGAGCCAGGAGCAGCAGAGCTGCCCCTCTCTTGAACCCCTCAGATAGCAAGCTGCTGCTGAGGCTGCTGGGAATGCTAGTGGTCCCCATAAAGTGTATTGGGATGATGGACTCTTGTACTCAGAGTGTAGAGACCCCAAGCCTGGTGCCACCAGGAGGTTGGTTATACCTCTGAAGTTCAGGGGCTTCCTATTGACCCTAGCCCATGATATTCCCCTAGCAGGTCACCTGGGCCAGAACAAGACTTGGGACAGAATTGTCCCTCACTTTCACTGGCCCCACATGTCTGAAGACACCAAGGAGTTTTGTCGCTCCTGTGTAACCTGCCAAGCCAGTGGGAAGGCAGGTGGCACCACAAAGGCCCCCTGATACCACTACCTGTGGTGGGGGTTCCCTTTGAAAGAGTGGGGATTGATATTGTTGGTCCCATGGATCCCCAAACAGCATCTGGGCACAGGTTTATCCTAGTGGTGGTGGACCATGCCACTAGGTACCCAGAGGCTATACCCCTTAGGACCACTACATCACCTGTGGTGGCAAGAGCCCTCCTGGGAATTTGCTCAAGAGTGGGCTTACCTAAGGAGGTTGTATCAGACAGAGATGCAAACTTTATGTCTGGATACTTAAAGGCAATGTGGAAGGAGTGTGGAGTGACTTACAAGTTCACCACATCCTATCACCCACAATGCAATGGTTTAGTTGAGAGATTCAACATAACCTTAAAGGGCATGATTAAAGGGCTCCCAGAAAAGCTTAGGCGAAGATGGGACATACTCTTGCCCTACCCTTTGTTTGCATACCGGGAGGTGCCTCAAAAGGGGGTTGGCTACAGCCCTTTTGAACTTTTGTTTGGTCACCCTGTCAGGGGTCCATTGTGCTTGGTGAAGGAAGGATGGGAGTTACCTCTCAAGCCCCCAAAGCAAGACATAGTGGACTATGTACTTGGTCTCCGCTCCAGGATGGCTGAATACATGAAAAAGGCAACTAAAAACCTTGAGGCTTGCCAGGAACTGCAAAAAGCCTGGCATGACCAAAAGGCTGTACTGACTGTTTATCAGCCAGGACAGAAGGTGTGGGTGCTGGAGCCAGTGGCCCCAGCAGCTCTCCAAGACAAGTGGAGTGGACCCCATACCATTGTTGAACAGAAGGGTGAGGTTACCTATTTAGTAGACCTAGGAACACCCAGGAGTCCCCACAGGGTTCTCCATGTCAACAGATTGAAACCATATGTGGACAGGGCAGACATGGGCTTGCTCATGGCTACTGATGAGGGACAGGAGGAAGAGAGTGACCCACTCCCTGACCTGCTCTCACAGAACCCTGATGATGGGTCAGTGGATGGTGTAGCCTTGGCAGGCAGCCTCACTGCTCAGCAGCAAACTGATTGCAGACAAGTGCTCAATCAGTACAGACATATGTTCTCTCTGACTCCAAGTCAGACCACCTGGTGCACTCATGAAGTGGACACTGGGGACAGTCTGCCTATTAAAAATAAGATTTATAGGCAACCTGACCATGTCAGGGACTGTATCAGGACAGAAGTCCAGAAAATGTTGGATTTGGGAGTTATTGAACCCTCAGATAGCCCTTGGGCTAGTCCAGTGGTCCTTGTGCCAAAACCTCACACCAGTGGTGGGAAAATAGAGATGAGGTTTTGTGTGGACTACAGGGGTCTCAATGCAGTCACTAGGACTGATGCCCATCAAATACCTAGGGCAGATGAGCTAATAGACACTTTGGCCTCAGCCAAGTATCTAAGCACATTTGACCTGACAGCTGGCTACTGGCAGATCAGACTAGCTGATGATGCAAAGCCAAAAACAGCATTCTCAACCCCTAGTGGACATTATCAATTTGTGGTAATGCCCTTTGGTCTGAAGAATGCACCTGCCACTTTTCAGAGGTTGGTGAATACAGTCCTTACAGGTCTGGAGGCCTATAGTGCAGCATATCTAGATGATATTGCTGTCTTTAGCTCCACCTGGGAGGATCACCTGGTCCACCTCAGAAATGTTTTGGAGGCCCTGCAAAAGGCAGGCCTCACTATCAAGGCCACCAAGTGCCAGATAGGGCAGAGTCAGGTTGTGTACCTGGGCCACCTTGTGGGTGGAGGCCAGGTTCAACCACTGCAGAGCAAAATCCAGACCATCATGGACTGGGTTGCTCCAACCACCCAGACTCAGGTGAGAGCCTTCTTAGGCCTGACTGGGTACTATAGGAGATTTGTCAAGGGGTATGGATCAATAGTGACACCCCTGAATGACTTAACTTCCAAGAAAATGCCCAAGAAAGTTCAGTGGACAGCTAGCTGCCAAAAGGCATTTGATGACCTGAAGCAGGCCATGTGCACTGCTCCCATTCTCCAGAGTCCTGATTACTCCAAGAAGTTCATTGTCCAAACAGATGCATCTGAATTGGGGGTAGGGGCTGTACTGTCACAATTGAATGATGAAGGTCAGGATCAGCCAGTAGCTTTTATTAGCAGAAGGCTGACCCCTAGAGAGAAACGTTGGTCAGCCATAGAGAGGGAGGCCTTTGCTGTGGTTTGGGCTCTGAAGAAGTTGAGGCCATACTTGTTTGATACTCACTTCCTTGTTCAAACAGACCACAAGCCCCTCTTAAGGCTAAAACAAATGAAGGGTGAAAACCCCAAACTGCTTAGGTGGTCCATTTCCCTACAGGGGATGGACTTTACAGTGGAACATAGACCTGGGAGTAACCATGCCAATGCAGATGGACTCTCTAGGTATTTCCACTTAGAACATGAAGACTCAACTGGTCAAGGTTAGTTTAATGTCCCTGCGTTTGGGGGGCGGTTGTGTAGGAGAGTAGGATCTGCTTCTCATGGGTACCCCCACTTTTTGCTGATGCTTCACTGTTTTTCGACTTTAGTCTGGCTGGGGCCCTGCTAATCAGAACCCCAGCCTAGCTGCTTCCTCTCTAAAATGGTTTCCCTGTGCCTTAGGCACATCTCTGATTGGAATCTGGAGTGCCCTTATAAGTCCCTAGAATATGGTATACTATGTACCCAGGGCATAGGTACCTCAGAGGCCTACCAGGGACTGCAGCATGTATTGTGCCACCCCTGGAAGGCCATCCAAAATGACACCGCAGGTCTGCTACTGCAGCCTGGGTAAGGTGGTGCATGCACCCCTTACTGTGATATAGGCTACATATATCACTACCATTGCACACACATATAAACCTATAAGTCACTCCTATGGCAGGCCTTTACAATCCTAAAGGCAGAGTGCTTGGTTTTTATGTGAGAGGGTGCCCCTGCATGAGCAGAGCCCCTCTGCAGCGTTCGGAGTCCCTCCTCTGATGCTGTTTGTGGTACAGCCTGACCATATACTCTTAAGTGCATTATATCCTCGCGGTACAATGCTAACTTTGGACTGGCTGCACCAAAACATGTTGTGTTTGGTGTCAAACATCTTGGAATACTACCCCCCCCGCCAATGCTGGCGGCGGGGGTAGCATTCCACCCTTCTAGAGGGAGAGACATGTACACACCGGGCTACCAGGTAACTTCTTTCCAGAGCCCTGGCATCACAAAATGGATGCCGCTGCCACAGACACGAGTCTGGCCTCCTGCTGCTGACTGAAACTCCGGCAGGGGAGGCCTGGACAATAGGTTTCCTGTCACAGGGAGGTGTAACCACCTCCCCAGACAGGATAGTGTGTATTGAGGCTGGGCGGGAGCACTCCCTGGTGCTTTGAAGTCCTGCACTGGGGGCACACTTGGTGTCCCTTTGCATATGCCAGTTCAAACCGGTTGCAGGGGCTACCTGCCCCTGCTATGGTGCGAAATTGGACAAAGGGAATGGGTGTAACCACCCCTCTTCCCTGACCCTCCCATAGGTGGGTCCCCAGAGTATGTCCAACCCCCTACCTTAGTATAAGTATGGGACCCCAGTCCTTAGGACTTTAGATATCCCTGGATGAAACTCTGCAACTGAATCCTGGAACTTCGATGCTCTACTCAAGATTAGAGGACTGAAGAATCTCCCTTGGGGTCAAGGAGTGACTCACCTGCTTGGCAGGCACCAAAGAAGCAATTGTCCGGTCTGCATCGCCAAAGCTCCCGCCGGACGCCGAAGTCTTTGCATCACCAGAGGTGGATTTACAGACTTCCCCGAGGCTGCCCTGAGTCCCCAGCGAAGCTGAGGCCCGTAGCTGTTGTGGGTAACGTGGAACCATGACCCCTGGACACCAAGCACAATTGCAAGTGCATCCTCTTCCTGGTCTCCCACGAAGTTGTGCTTTGGGCTACGAGTAGCCCCCGCCTCCAGCACCGACTGCACCGAAGATCACTGGCCTCCACTCCACGAGTGTCCCGCAGCTCCAAGTGCGTCCACTCGAGGCTCCTTCATGGTCGCTAGTCCATTGGCTAGTGGGCCTTCCCGAAAGCAACTCTTCTTCTGATTGGGCTTCCCTGGTTGCTCCAGAACTGCCCGACTTACCTTCACTGGGTGAGTCCCCCAGACCTTGCTGGTCGGCAACATCGTCCTTTCTTTGTTTCTTCGAGACTTGCCGTTGCCAAGGCTTGTTGGGTCCAATGCGGTTGCCAACACCGCAGCAATCGACAAACATCGTGGGACAGCTCGAATCCAGCTCCTGGTTGTCATCGACACATCCTGGACCTCGTGGCCGAAGAGTCAAGACGACCGACAACCTACCTGAAGCACCCGACATCGGTGGGCATCTGCTCATCACCTTCCTGGTCACTGGCTAGTGACCCAGACTCTGTCCCCTCTGCTTTCAGGTTCTTCAGATCTTCGATCCACCTTTGGATCCACCCGAACACTTTCAACTTGGTAGCCAGCAGCACTTTGCAGCAGATCGCCATTGAAAACGACGACGAAACACGACCCCGAAAGGCACCTATGCACCCGGCTTCCCTGGGTGAGGTAACTCGAGTACTCCGGTGCTCCCGTGGGTATAGACTCTAGAACCAGCCTAGTTCTAAAGGGGTTTGCTCCAAGTCCTCCTCTAAGTGTCCTTTTTCTTTAAAATTGTAACCGCGACATTCCCCATAGAAGTCAACGGCGGCTCGCGGCTGTGTTCTCACACTGCACGCGTCCCCCGTGGGTCCCCTGTGTCACTACCTTGGGTGGTTCCTTGAGGGCCAAGCACTTCTACAGGCTCTAGGCCTTGTCTCTAGCTCAGTCGTGGTTCTTATACCACTTTATTGGTATATGGTTTGGTGCGCCCCTAGGGCTTAAACGTGTATTTGTGCTATTACTGTAGATATTCGACTTGTAACTTATGTACTTCGAACTCTAGCCTCATAAAGAGACTAGAGGGGTGTGTTTAAGACTAAATACATATATTTTAAATATATACCTGGTGTGGTTGTCTTTCATTTGGTCACTCAAGAGATTATAGACTGGTAAAACAAGCTGCTTTACATTCCTCCAAGACTTAGCCTGAAGGCTGCTCTCCATAGCTACCACTAGGATAGCTTTCAATAAAGGTTGTCTTTAACCTATCTCCAATAAGGGGTTGTTTGGACTGGTGCAAGGTGCCCACTATAATTAGTGGACAGCATATACCAGGCCAACTTCTCACACAAACCACCCAGTAAACCCCCAATCAGTTGAAGCCCGAGAATCCGAAACACTGCCTAACATTGAGTGTAAATCAGTCCCAGTGCCCCAACCAAGTCTGCCACATTAAGCTGAGTGTCAACCAAGAAGAAGAACAACTCGAGAATTTGAAAAGCTGCCTAGTGCCATACAACAAGATTATCCAATTTCGCCAAAAAACAAAAAAAGTCTCATTAATGTGTGAGTGCACACTGCCTCCTACTGCCCAAATACAGTAATCTACTCCCATAATATAAAAGATTTTTACAATTATTAAAGCCACGTCTGCCTATGCACAATGGGTGAATAAAATTAAATGGAAAATACCATCTTTAGGCGCAGCCACGCTTGCTCCTCTCCCGCCCACGAGCCCAATTACTAGACTATGCTCGTGCCTGCTCCCCCAAGCCCCCCTTGTGATGTCTTGGGCCCTAGGCCCACATGCTGGATGGAATGACCACATGGACACAGAAGTAAGGTACTGGAACTGCTCTAGGGCACGTGCGCCCGGCCCCTTTTATTTGCAGGGTCAACTGACCGGTGACGCCTGTGATGGGTGGGTGTATGGTGTGGGTACAACAGGAGGCCGAACACTAGAACGTGTCCAGCAGGACACTATACTCCTCACCTTACCTGCTCTCCTAAAACAGCAACCTCGAGACCCTGAGAAATCTGACGATGGGACCAGCTGGGCAAGGATTCCCTTGCCAACAATGGAGACTGGCGCCACCACCACCAGAGTCCCCAGGCAGAGGCAACCGTCCGGCAGAACACAGATGGACAGAGGAAAATGTCCCAACCGGGGAAAGAGCAGCTCCAGGGAGAAGCAGGTGACGAGAAGGGCAACGAGGTCTCCAAAACAAAAAGAAACTCCTGGCATAGTTTGGGGCAGCATGCACCAGCAGTCCTCAGGGACAGGCAGGCAGCAAGGTGACCATTGGGGTAAGTTTGACCCTTTTAAGGTGTCCTGCCGCCCCTGTCGATTGCCCAGGCAACCAATCGTTGCCACACCCAGAAAAGTACATCCGCAAAAATTCGAATGATGCAGCCTCTGTTGGACCGCTGAACCTGACCGGTCCGTTCCGACTGTGGGACCCCTGTATATGTCTTCATGTGCACACAATGTATATCAGCCATCCGTAGGCTGCACCGACTGTGGGACCCCTGTATATGTCCTCATGTGCTCACAATGTATACCAGCCATCCATAGGCTGCACCGACTGTGGGACCCCTGTATATGTCCTCATGTGCGCACAATGTATACCAGCCATCCATAGGCTGCACCGACTGTGGGACCCCTGTATATGTCCTCATGTGCGCACAATGTATATCAGCCATCTATAGGCTGCACCGACTGTGGGACCCCTGTATATGTCCTCATGTGCGCACAATGTATATCAGCCATCCATAGGCTGCACCGACTGTGGGACCCCTGTATATGTCCTCAGGTGCGCACAGTGTATACCAGCCATCCTTAGGCTGCACCGACTGTGGGACCCCTGTATATGTCCTCATGTGCGCACAATGTATACCAGCCATCCATAGGCTGCACCGACTGTGGGACCCCTGTATATGTCCTCATGTGCGCACAATGTATATCAGCCATCCATAGGCTGCACCGACTGTGGGACCCCTGTATATGTCCTCAGGTGCGCACAATGTATACCAGCCATCCATAGGCTGCACCGACTGTGGGAACACTGTATATGTCTTCATGTGCACACAATGTATACCAGCCATCCATAGGCTGCACTGACTGTGGGACCCCTGTATATGTCCTCATGTGCGCCCAATGTATACCAGCCATCCATAGGCTGCACCGACTGTGGGACCCCTGTATATGTCCTCAGGTGCGCACAATGTATACTAGCCATCCGTGGCTGTGTCTTTTAACTATGCATCGCCTGCAATGCACTTTGTAAGTCTGTTGGTGAGAATATACGCTCACACACACTACGTTACCTAAATCGCCCTTGCAACACATTTCACGATGATGTCATATTCACCACCCGTGCGGACACCAGATTTGAACACTTTTTCCCAATGTTTTCACAATCTTTTCTTGACCCTGTACGGTGGGATGGGGGCTCCCTCACACACCTGCTGCGCGCCATTCACGTAACGTTTTTAGTCAAATTATTAGTCTACGTGCAGCAGCATTGCCATGACCGCGTTAAACTTGTGACACTGTCTCCCTCGTACAGACACACAGATTGAGGCCGTTAATGCAAATATTTTAAAATATGTATAAAGCTCTATTAGCCACATAGCATCTTAAATTCATTTGTACCAACGTCACAATACCAAGAAGCTGCCTTAACTTTTAATTGTAGTTCCACTCGACTACAAACTACAATGCTCTTTGTTTTTCTCCATGGCACGATCAAGCATTTGAGCGGCCGTGCTTATTAGCTTTCAATTGCTAGCTATGTAAAGTGCGCAGCTACATTTTTTTTTAATGCAGAGTACTTTATTCGACACACAGCATCATCCCAAACACTTTTTCCAAGCTTAACCATACCAGGCAAACTGCCTTTACTTTTTATTGTAGTTCCACTTGCCTACGAACTACAATGTGCTCATAATTGTCTTCCTTCATGGCACGTTTTAACATTCGAACGCTCCTGCAAATTTTTTTTGTTGTTGTTGCAGTTTTATATAGCGCAAACTCAGAGGTATCAGAGCGCTTTACATGAGCACCAGTTGCATTACAGACGGACACTTTCATTTCTAGGCATGGGGAGATTAAGTGATTTGCCCAGAATCATATGTCTGAGACTCGAACCTCCCTCCACCGTATTTAGCTTTTTTGCGCCCGGCTGAAACGAGGTTTCTCGCCCCACACTGCTTCCTTCAATTATCCCTAATTAAAGGAGCACGTGCACTGCTCCAGCATAAAACCCCTCATCACCCAAGCCAGACGTGTGGGCATAGAGCAACATCACAGATTTGTCTCACAGTCAAACCATGGTTTCTTACAGCCACTAGATGGCAGTAGGCTCATAGTAATATGTAGCCTTTTGCCTACAGTTTTTTTTTTTTTCCCCCCCGAAACGATCGACGCTGCCCACAAGCGATTGTGATGCATACATGCCAACATTTCAACTTCAATAAGAGGGAGAAATATGCGTGGGTGCAAAGACCTGAATAACGCGTAACACGAAACGGGTCAGGCGTAACACGAAATGGATCGCAGGAGTAACTGGGAAAGATGTTTTTTTACCATCTTCAAGATTAACCCCTTCCTTGCTCATGACGAGCTCAGCTCGTCATGCCTCACGGTGGGCGTGTGCTCATGACGAGCTCAGCTCGTCACGACCACGCACCTGGCTGGAATTCCGCTCGCAGCGAAGGCGTTAATTTCTGCTTTATAGAAATAGGTCATACATACACCTGTAAGTAGAATGTAGCATGCTCACTTCCAGGAAGAGAGTCATATGTATTAATTTCATCAATGCATGAACAAGCCAATACACCTGGAAGAAAAGACCGTGACAAATACAAGGGGGTAATGAAGAAGGCATCAAATTACAAAGAGGTGCTTTTGCCCACAGTACACTAGTTGTGTTCTTGTTGTAATCTGAGTCAATACCTGTGACAGTCTGTAGCACTAAAGTACAAATCTGTATACCTGGAAGATGAGCTGGTGATGAAGATGAGGTGGAGAGAGCACATTAGAGCACTGTTTGCACAGTGCACTAATATACACATTGAATTGTACGGAGACCGCGGTTGTGTTCGCACACTGCACACGCTCTCTGTGGGATCCCTATCTACTTACCTTGGGCGGTTCCTTGGGTCCGCAGCAATTCTATGTCCTCTTGACTGTGTGTCAACTTGAGTCGTGATTCTTATACCACTTTCTTAATATATGGTTTGTTCCGCCCTGGGGCCCACTGTGTATTCTGTGCTACTTACATCATTTCTTCGCTTTGTGTTGTGTGCATTGTATTTATCTCAGGGTAGGAGATATATGTGTGTATTAGAGAGTACTGTATAATAAATACATATTTTTATAAGTACATTGTGTGGTTCTTTTTATCCAATCTATACCTTTTATCCAATCTGCGCCCGGAAACCCTTTTTGGGTAGCTGTTGCGCATTATAAGTTTAATTAATAAAATAAATACCTATAAGATTGCATACTGGTAAAACAAGCTGCTTTACACTCCTTCTGGACTAAGCCTTAAGGCTGCTCTCCACATCTACCACTTAGAGAGCTTTCTAAGGTTGTCTAAGACCTCTAAAACCACTGTATGGGGTTGTCTGGACTGGTGCAAGGTGCCCACTTACATAAGTGGACATCATATACCAGGCCAGCCTCTCACAAGGAGTTTGGGTGAAATAAAGTATTTGTCCAAGATCACAATTTAAACGGACAAGCCATTTACACATCAGGCACTAAACAGTCTTTACTTATATTAATGCTTTGTTTTTACCTTGTTGTTCATTTTTCATATACAGAACCGACCTGAAGGTCCTGGAGTGCTTTACATGAGCACCAATTACATTACACATCACCACTCATTATTTATAGGGAGATTAAGTTATGTGCCCAGAATCACAGGATGATGCGCCAACTCCAGGACTTGAAACTGGTTTCCCAGTTCTAAGTCTGCAACTCTGGCCCTAACACCACATCATGAGTATAGGGAAAATCAGTATTTCATTTTTGGCGCTAACAAAAACAGAGTTTTAGACTCTGTTTTTAGGTGCACTAATAATATGTAAAACTGCCAAAAATGTCGATTCCTGTCACATGTCCTATCTCCCTCTCCAAGAATTAAGGCCAAAGCATTAAGCTTTGGTGTCTGAGGTAATTCTTTGAGAGGGAGATTAATGAGTGTGTGAATGAAGACTGGCATCAACATTTTAATGTTGGTAGCTTAAAGTGTTCATGCAAAAACAGTTTAAAACACGTTTTTTCTCCCAAGGCTATTTCTCACTTTCACTAAATGTTTTTTTTCCTTACCTTTCTTTAACCTGTGTCAGGAGCATGCCATAGCAGGCAGAGGGAACTTGGCAATATTGTGCACTGGCCTGCAGGTACAGGTTACCGGCAGTGCAGTACTTTGACCCTCACTCTCCGCCTCAGGAGAGATGCCTGCAGTGCTGAAGCCCGCCCAGAAATACTATTACGCAGGGCGTAGGACTCGGAGGCAGGAAAATACATTTGTTTCCGGAGTCCTGAACCCTGGGCCCGCCCAAGCTCACTTCTAAACCAATAGCTTTTGGGCTGGCTCAGGCAATAATATATTCACAACTACGGGATGTTGGGAGGAAAACTAAGGCTGGAGAGCCAACGTAATTTTGAGCTCTCAGTTTAGCTCCACTTTGAGTTATTTTAAGCACCCGAAGCAGGTCATTCTGTAATTCCTGCTGCATCCTGTGGAATCGGGTTTCTGGATGCTTGAATTGGGAGGCGGGAGACTAGCCTTCAAATCGGTAGTCTCCCGCCTGAATCGGGAGGGTTGGCATGTCTGGTGATGGGTGAGTTTTCCGACCGATTTTTAGATGTATTTCCCCATTGTAACAATTGATTTATACCAGTATATTGTTCACATTTCTTGTTTTAATTTTAGTAGTTGGAGGATTCATTCCTCGTTTGGTGTTTTGTTCACCTATGCTGGTGTAGGGTGACCAGATTCTCAAAACAAAAAACCGGGACGGTTCATGGACATAGAAGTAGGACTGTAGTTTTCATTAACCGTCGACATAAATGTGGGACTATTTGACAGCTGTCATAGACATAGAAAAAGGACTACAATGACAGCCACATCCACAGACGAAGAATTAGACGACAAATCAGATGTGTGACAGCAATGGATTTTTAAGCTAACAGCATGTGCATTACAGGATGTTGGGTTTTTGCTTTAACGATGCCAAGAACGGCCTCCAAACTAGTAACTTGCAAAAATTGCAAAAAAAACTCGCCCCATGCCAGAAGTTGAGAAGTGGAAGGGGAAGAAGGAAGAGAAAGGGAGACAAAAGGCACTATGATGCGGGTAGGGCTGAAGAGGTAGGCCTGTCTGTGTCGCTGAGATGAGGGGAGGGATGAGAGAAGGCCTGTCTGTGCATCAGAGATGAGGGGAGGGCTGAGAGAAGGCCTGTCTGTGCCTCTGAGGTGTGTGATGGGCTGTGACTATAGGCCTGTCTCTGCCTCTGAGATGAGGGCGGAGGGATGGGGATGGTGGCATTTCTCAGGTACAAGGCGAACTCTAAAATAGATGCAGTATGTTACTGGTGATGTCCGCTCTGTGCACGCTGCTGTCGTACATAAGTGTCTCCTGTTGAGCAGATTTAAAAATACCTCTAGGCACTGTGTATGCATCCATTCTTGGATGTGAAAAAACCCATGACATCAT
Source organism: Calotriton arnoldi (assembly GCA_963921515.1). Taxonomy (NCBI): domain Eukaryota; kingdom Metazoa; phylum Chordata; class Amphibia; order Caudata; family Salamandridae; genus Calotriton; species Calotriton arnoldi. The sequence continues at coordinate 182,955 of CAWUFW010002548.1, read as the reverse complement.
AGTGCTCAAAAACATTTCCTGAGTGCATTTTGGAGAGTGCCTTTCTTCAGGGGGCAGTTACTGTCCAATTACAAGCCAGCATTTCTGGTCGTCTGGTAGAACCGTCTAGCGCCCAGCTTCCTCCCAGGTAGGTGGTCTGAGTAGTGCGGAGAAGGGTACTATACAGCACAGATGTGTTGTAGGTCACAACAAGCAGAGATCGCCTCTGACCCTGTGTATCTCACCCAACCATGTCCCATGAGACAACTGCACCCACAGACGTCTCACCGCTTCTACATCACACAGGGCCTTCAGATGTAGTAGAAATACTACCCGAGCAGGCTTGGAGGCTGCTGTAACTTGACCACATTACCACTCGTGCACGACACCTGATGATTTCCCCTACACTCCCTTCAACCACTCATGCACCCTGTGCCCTCCCAGCGCTCCCAAACAGGGCAGCGCGCTGAAGTCCCATAGAGTGCACTACAAAGACCAGGTGACATGACAGAAGTACCCAGGCTTTAAGTGGGATGAAAAAACTAGGGGGGGTTGTCTATCTCAAAGGGATGTGGCCGATGTAATTAAGGGCTTGGCTTAAAACACATAAGCTAAAAAATCTATGCTTACCATAGAGTCCCGTCCGAAAAAATTGCTGCTTCTGTCATTGTAGTCAGATAAATAATACAACATGTAACATTACACCTACAAGAAGCCAGGACTATTAGCTTTGTCAGTTGCATAATATAAATAAGCAACAACTTTGACTTTGTTGTACATAACATTGAAAATGCTTCAGTTCTGGAATGATGAGACTGTGAAAGAAATATAACGGGTCTCTTTGAAAGCAGTGAAGGGTGGTATTGCTGCAGCGGTAAGATTTATTTTTCATCCTGAGGGCAAAAAAGGAGAGCCCAATAGAGACCTGTGTCAGCACCTCTGCGAAGTAAGCGATTAGAGACAAAGACAGAGATGTGTTTTGGCCACAAAACCGGCCTTGTTCACACAACGGGCGCCATTACAATTTCACATTTTTATGCCCTGCAACAGTGCACGTGGCAAATAGACATAAAAGAGTAATACCTGTGTAGCTGCCCTTCATATGCATGCAAATAAATATACATAACAAACATCATTTGTCATTGTGGCATTAAAGTAAAAATAGAACATCGTGCTAGTGCATATAGAACCAGGGTCTCACTTGTGAAAAATCCAGAAAATGAGGACCTCCGGTAAAATACCAAAGACCAGTGTCGTATCTTCATGTCTGAACCCCTACACAGGCAAAATAACTGGGTAAAAGCCCACATACAATGCTAAATTTTAAAGGCAAAAAAAACCTTTTCGAAAAACGGGCATTGTTTCTTTCAATGGCACTGAAATGGCAGTCCCTCGTAATAGCACATTCTCGTGGCGCTCCGATCCTCTTTAAAAACACTGGCAGAGGGAGGAGAAAAGTATTGCTTTTTGGAAAGTTGCATCCTGCATTCCGCAAAGTTCGCAGAGTTCATTCTTCATGATGCACTTAAACACCTGACCCTTTCAGTGTTTACAAATTCCTCATTGAGCATCTGTTACCCAATATAGTCCTGGTTTTTAAATAGTGTCTTGGTGTTCAAAAAAGTAAGCAGAGAAATGTCCCCCTTTTTTTTTAAGTGCGAGACACTATTTAAAAAACAGGACATTTCTCTGTTTAACCCGGGCACCGCACAAAAACCGGGACATTTCTGTAATTTGGAACAAAGTGTCGGGACACTGCTCTAAAAACCAGGACCGTCCGGGGAAAACCGAGACGTCTGGTCACCCTATGCTGGTGTCACGTAACCAGGGCACAAGTCCTAAACAAGCATTTGCAATGCAATAGGTCTCGCATTTACGCGAGTTTAAGCTATTGGCATTGTAAATGACAATGCCTTTTATTTATGTTTTAAAAACGAAAACAAAAATAAAAGGCATTGTTATTTGCAATGTCAATAGCTCAAACTTGCGTAAATGCGAGACCTATTGCATTGCAAATGCTTGCAAGCTTCTCGCCAAGTATGCTGCTTTTTTCGGGAGGAATGAGCATACTGAGGAATAAACTGAATGAATGAGCGGTTTGCTAGTTGCCCCTGACAACGTGTGCGACACTCCAGACATATACCTTAATCTAGGACACTTGTAAACGGCCGCATGTTTGTCCTGTCATAAGATCACCTGTGTTAAGGCATACATAGTCAGCGGCACAGAAACATTATACAGTCCAAACAGCTGGGCAACCAACGATTCATCAACAAGACTGGCACCAACAAAAGCAAAAAGATATAGAAATGTAGGTAGGTGATCACCATCAGCTATTTTACAGAGTTCATAAAGCGGTCGAAGGAGGCAAAGCCTATCACAACAAAAGCCACTGCTTCAAACCTGTACTTCATTTATAGACTAAAAAGCCAAATAAGTCTAAATGCAAATTTATAAAGTTATTCACAAGTGCATTGTAAAAGGGAATCGCAAACGTTTCTTAACCCAATTGGCACCATTTAGTCCTCAAAATAATGTTCCCAACATACAACATTGCCTTTGCTCCCTAACTAGGCAATACACAACGACGTGTCTATCTGTCAAACCCCGACCAGCACAGAATACAACTGGTGAGAAAACAATTGACAACAGACTGTAACAAGATCTATGTTTGACAGTGTGCATAGGAGAAAAGACAATGGGCCAAAATAATTTGTATCTTGATACCATCCCGTTTTATCATGTACAGCAAACTCAACACTTGAAGACTAATAAACACAAGTGTACAAAATGCAGTACGCACAATATCAAAAATGCACAGGACTTGAAACAGCCATTCTTCTGAGACAACAATGTCCCTTGGGCACATTTCACGCCCCCAGTGCATGAAAAATGCGATGTAATCGGTTCCTTAATGAAAAAAGTAAGAATTCACAAAACAGCGCACCCCGACACAAGGCAGAATGAGTGCAGAAACCATCTGAATTACTAATAACGGGACAGATGAGGGATCTAAAACCTCCAGGCTCCGACAACAACATGGCCTAATTACCCAACTGGAACAGAGCTAAAAGGGAACGACGCCGTCTGCATAAGCACGGAACCTTCGGGATGGTGCGGGTGTACGGCTGCACAGCGCGTGAAATATTGCCTTGCATGGCAGCAGCTCATATTTTATCTGCACTTCGTGTGCGTGCAAACACCTACATATATATCTTTAGCTCTATATCTATAAATATATATATGCGAACATATAAATAGTCCCATGGCCAACATATAAATAGCCCCATGGCTAACACCGCAGCCGAGGCTTTATTTAACAAGGGCTTAAAATTAAAACATAAAAATAAATAATAACCGGCGGCTTGCAGGGGAGCCTGTCCGCGTTCTGCCCGAGCTAGCAGCAGACCCTCCTACGTCACACCAAACAAGCATGGAGTAAACAAATAGAAAAAAAATGTCGGGCCACTCTTTTTTTCTATTTCTTTACTTTTGCAGCAATCGCGGCACCCGTGCTTTACCTTTAACCATGTTAAAGTAAAGCGTGGGTGCCGCGATTGCTGAAAAAGTAAAGAAATAGAAAAAAATCTATTTCTTTACTTTTTCAACAATCGCGGCACCCGCGCTTTAGCTTAACATGGCTAAAGGTAAAGCGCGTGTGCCGCCAACGTGAAAAAAAAGTAAATAATTAGAAAAACAAGCGCGGCCGCTAAAGTGAAAGCGACCGCACTGCAAATAAAAAAAAAAAGTGCTCACCGATTAATTAAAGGAGACAGAATTAATGCCACAAGTAAAAGATCTAGTCCTGATGGGCCGTCCCAAAAGGAGACAGGGCAGTAACAAGGAGGGACTAAGAAGCCTAATTTTCAATCGGAAGCCAGCGTTTACGATAGACGATGACGCCAGCCAATGAAAAATAGGGGCGGGGCTTCCACCCCACTTCTAAAACATACCCTATTACAATATGCCTCGCAGAGCGAGCAGCGCATGCGCGCTGCAACGCTAGGTCTGCAAGACCTAAAAAGAAAGTGGGGGGACTGACCTAGTTTGGCAGTATGCAAGTGACATCACAAGAAGTGACATCAGATCTAAAGCCCTCACATATATGTTTAGCAGGTCTATCATGTGTATGTTTGAGCGCATTGCAAGGACAATAGCACAGTGAACTATGGAAGATGATATGTGACTTCTACACCTTGCAACCCCCAGTTTTATGTAACACATCCTGTACATTCATTTACAAACTTATATAATTTATTGTACATGTAATATGCACGTGTTGATGTAAAGCGCTCTGACACCCTGCATTGGAATGAGTAGGGTTATACAAAAAAAATAGTGGTACTTAAATTATTTCAACGCCTCCTCAGGGAAGTAAGCTCTATATAAATGCAATTTGCTTTGTGTAAATACTGGGAAAGACCAACACATCTGATATTCTTATAGTGCATGCATATCTCCTAAACAGGGACTAAAGAAAGTGAAAAGCTGCCTCTCTTAAGTATGTGTGAAGTGCTAACAAAATGTGAGCCTTTGTTTGCCCGCCGCTTCATTTGCATCGGGTGTGAGGCTCCTGACTGCTCCCAGCCAAGAGACTCGAACAAAAGGAGGCCTGATGACCCCTCAAATTTGGCCTTTGTTATGGGCCCAGCAGGAGTCTTTAATAAGAAAGCCCCATCCCAGCCTGCACGTTGTTGCTTGTTGCAGATGGAAAGCAGACAACGTGCAGGCGCTGCTGAAAGTGTCCCGGTGTTTGGAAATTTCACCGGGACCAGTTCAGCACATTATTCAGTGGGGCTCAAATTCTTGGCAGTGTGGACGGCGTTCACCCTGTGAAAAAAGTGGGTGGACGTCGTCCACCCGCGTGTACCCCCGACTCGTGGTGTGCATGTAACGCTCTTTCAGAGACCCTACTGACTCCTGTTTCATGTTTTTTAAGACACGTGCTGCTCTCTCCAATAGTTTATTACATTCAGGGACGATCCAGTACAGCGCTTTGAGGCAACTTTGTGCCACAGGTTGCCCTTATCTCATTTTACTTCTGTTGGTGATCTTCCTTACAAGTCATAAACCACTTGAAAAATGTCTTCAGGGAGGTGTTTTTTAACAAATTATTTTACTTTCTTTATTCATTAGAGAAACCTATTCCTAGAGGACTTTTAGCGGCATATGGAACCAAACACGATAGGTTAGTTACCCAGCCCGGGGAATCTTCTTCATACACTTGAGTGTAGACACATAAACTCACAGAATGTAACATTATTGTCTTCTTACCACAGATTGGGATTTATTCCCTGCCACTCCTGTGCTGCCCTATGCCTCAGTACCCTCGGAAGCATTTCCATAATCATCCTACCAATTGGGCAGGTTAATTGGCACCCCTAAGAATAAAATGTATAAATTCAGAATTTTTGGTCAATGCAAGCAGACCCACTGACACATGTTTTCTCCTTCATAGGTGCCTCCCAAACCTGCGTCCTGAAGATGACCCTGTCTAAATTGTATGCATAGGGCCGAAACGTGACACAATAATAGTGTACTGTTTTATTTGATTCTGGAGCATTTCACTCTGTGTCAAAGTGTGTACTACCCACTTTTGCATTCTTGATCAGTCACTATTTATGTACATTGATTGTATAGCATCAGCACACTTTACACTGACCTATTTCACTTGCACTGAGCTATTGCATCGTTTGGGATCACCTTTTTACTTTCAATTTGACTTGAATATATAAATGCAATGATTTTTTTCTACTATTGAACAAACTGAACAAAACTATCTTGTTTAGAAATGGAACCAATCTTTTGATGGTCGAAATATTTTTCTCGAAGGAAGTGGAGGTTCCCACTTGAGGGACCACTGTTTCTCTTTATTGCCTTTCATTTGGCTACACATTACAGGAGAACACCTCCTTTACCTTTCAGAGACAGTTCAAGGTTAGTGTTAACCAGTCAGGAACAGGTGTTTTTTAAACAAAAAGTAGGGGAACAGTTGTTGTAAAAGTAAAAAGATTGGGAACATTGTTCCCACTAGATCCTGTCCACTTCGACCAGTGACAGGCAGCGAATCGTTTTTGTTCCTCGCTGTTAAGCGCTGGAATTCCCTCCCTTTCAGTCTTCGAAGTATTATTAGCTTTACTACTTTCAATAAACAACAAAACCTTGGCTGTTCTCACACATTAGCCATCTGAGGGCCCTACTAACACAATGACACCCTTAATAGGGTCACCCTGTGCTCCATAAATGCATGTCCTTCGCTCATTCAAGAAGCACTTTAAAGCTGCTTCAGGAGACAGGATAAACACGAACCCCTTGTAGCCTGTCCACCTCCAAATCCCCACCCCAACGCCTAGATGCAGACTCATTGAGTTGAACTTACAGTTAAATTCTTTCCATTAAGAGCCAACTCCTCACCAGTATTTAGTGCTGGTAAAATATGACCTCAATGAAAAAAGCAAATTAAATTAAGAGGGCGATTTCATCATGTTTACAGATGACAAGATGTCACCATCTGCAGTATACATGGCTGGGCCAGGTCAGCATTTAACCCTTCAGAGGTGTATAAATGAAAAGAAAAAAATGAGAAATTGCAGTATCTGTGATGCACAGATCTTAAAGGAAAGCACAATGTACCATGAAGCGATACATACAATAAAATATTATTATTAATATGCAGATCCCCTGACAGAATGGCGCCATGAGTTGAACGTTTACCACTGAAAATGATGGTGATCATCAGGTCACAATTACAAATCTGAGCAATTATGAATACTTCTGAAGGTCGGTAGATTAAATACCGTTAAATTGGTCATTGAAAACTCCTGATATTTACTGCGTAGAACTAAAAACTATTTATTAGTGGATCTGGACCTATTATCATGACCAGGAATTTCCAGATGACAGCCTGAGGAGGGCAGTGAACACGCTTACCTCCTAGATGGCATTCTGGAAAACTCTACCATTGGTTCCTGTTGGGTAAATTGCCCTCTATAAAATGATAATGTTGCCACATCTCTCATTTTGCTAAATGGCTACTCTCACTTAACTGCAAATTCTCCGCATCCTTAGACATGCTCCAGGCAGAGCTTGTCTGGCACACGGACCATCGCAGAGTTGTGCTCGACAAGTTAGCCTCCCCGCTTGTAAGGGTGTGGTGGGTGCACCAGATTATGAGCTCTACTTCCTCTCTGCAGCTGCCCAGCTCCAGTGTTTGAGTTGTAGGTTTGCAGGACTTTCCCTCGAGGAGACATGTGGAGGGGGATCTCCACTCCAACTCGATGACCTCAATAAGCTCCTGGTTTCGGGCTCTCGGAAGCGGGGTGCCCACCCCATGTAGCCCTGTGGTCCTATGCTTGTGCTCTGCGTCCTATTGGCAAACCCTCCCCTATGCAGCAGTATTGCAAACCCTCTCTATGCACCAGCCATATCCCTTTGCAGTCTCCTGATCTTCGTATCCCATTTGCTTCGGCAGTTTTGCAAAATTGCATAATCCCAGGCTCCTGACTCTAGGTGACTTGCTCGAGGATGGTCGCCTCCTCCCATCTGATGACCTCTCAGACAAGTCTGCCCTGCAGAGGGGACTGCACTACTGTATTAAACACATTCTCCGGCAAACCTGGTTTATTGTCCATGCCAAACCTGAAGCGCACACACTTGTTCAAGCTGCTTATAGCGGGGGATCGGGGAGTAGACCTGTTGCTTGGGTTTACAGAACGCTTCTTCCTCACGCAGCCCACGCACTAGCTTTACTCAGAGACAAATGCAAGGCAGAGGCAGGTGGAGTTTTTCACGAGTGAGAGTGGTTGCGAGACTTGCAGCACACACTGTGGAACTGCCTCTCCCTAGCTGGGCCAAAGTGATTGCCTGGCGCTTGTCTCTCATGGCTAAGACCATCTCTAGGTCCCTCCTGGGTAATGATAGCGCTTGCCATCTATAAGCACCCCAAAACAGACAAGGTGGTGTCCAGTTTCGCTAATCTTGCCCTCCTTCTGGCAAAGGGTACACTCGCCTGGAATTGGAAAGCAACAATCCCTCCCCCAGTGGCGCCTTGGACTGCTGATCTCTTTCAGTGGGCCGTGGTGGAAAGTAAGGCTGTGCAGGGGCCAACTAGACTCAAACTTCGTCGCGGGCTGACACATGGATTAGTGGGGACAGAGACATCATAAGAGCTGCATCAAAATTACTTCTGGGGGGCTCCCTTCTCTTTTCCGATGTAGTATGTAAACCACTGAGTCATTCTTTGAGACTACATGTGGCAAATAGTGCATTTTAAAGCACATAGGGTCAGTAACATTATTCTTGGCATAACATGATTTTGGGGCTCTGAAGGAATTTTAGCACAGTGAATGACAAATGTTCTATTTTAATACACATTGGGCCAGTAAACCAGGTGCAATGCGAAACACCAGATTCTATTTTACATTACAATCTCGGGCAAATTGTACACTCCAAACACTCTGGGCCAGTTGTGTCAACCTAACTAGTCTTAAAAAAATCTTTTACAAGATATTTCACCATCCTTCCACCAAAGGAAGGTTTTGAAAATTGAAGGCAAATAATGCTGTTTGAGCACATTTATTTAGTTACTGCTCTGTTCATGCTTCATTTACCTGCACACAATACTTTTATGTTATTGTCTCAATATGATGTTAGTATAGTAAACAGCTTTGTAGCTGTTTGGGGGAAGCTGCCACATATCCTAGCTCTATAGCACAAAGAATGTTAAATATATTTTATTTGGTATTTTGTGACAACTCCCACCAAATACTTTTGAATTTGAAATGCTTGGGTAGTCATTTAGCAAGAAACACAACCCATGTTTGAAAAGATTTTCTCTAATAAAATACATTAAGGATAGAAACTGAACACACAAGCTTGATTATAGAGGATACCCCACATCACAGATGGGTGTCAATCTCGGATTACCAAGGGTAAGAGATGTTGACCTAGTTTTCCATTTGGCACTCATCACACTGCACTCAGTACCCCTTGACTAAGTGAAAGGATCCGAAAATAAAGAGAGCTTTAAAAGTCTTATGTATTTTTTACATTCCAGTCCCTCTACCTAGCCACTGGGCAGCAAATAAGTGGCTGTTGTGGAGCTAAGCATGGGTAAAGGGATCAACCTTTGAAGACACTACAGCTATTGCTGCCATTTTAGTGAATAAATGCCATGGCAGCTCAGGGCTGACATTCAAACCTGCAACATACCCCTGAACACAAATGGGAGCAGATTATTAAATAGCAATACTATTCGTGAAAATAATTTGTAACAGTGCTCGAAGAATGATAATGTATTTACTGATAACAATGTTTACAGATTTCTATTGAATTTGTGTGTGAAGCAAATGATGTATGAAATAAGACTTCTTAGGGTGGAAGCTTAGTAGCAGTATGACGAAGTAATCCCAGAAAGAACTTTGGAGTCTGTCGTCTAATAAGAATGATGGGGCTAAATTAGAACTATTGCATAACATTTTGGAGTAATCATAGTGTGAGAAAAAGACTGGACTGAAGACAAACTAGTCTCTGCTTTGTTGTGGCAGGTAGGGAATTAAGCACAATTGCTAGGCCCTGCAAACCTAATCCCAACCTCATTTGAGTTAAAATTTTGGCTAATCTGAGCAGTAAGCAATTACTGCAGGGACAGAAAATACCTTTACGAAGTATAATCCATTTTAAGCACTACCCCTCCTGCTAACATAGCCTTCTGCTCTATAAACTATTGCAGAAGACAAGACAACCGTACTGGCCTCTGTCTTCAAAGAACTCATCTTTACCTTCCACATTCCCTTCTACTGTCTCCTCAGCTAAATGTAACTATTATAGTGAGCATCATGAGAGGTCTGCCTTGAGGCCCTATGTAGAAGGTGGGCAGCTCCTGCTTCCAAGGGGCTCTTCTTGGCCTGCACTAGTATCTCTTGCTCTCAAAATACTTGGTCAGATGTTCCTCTTTCAAATCACTTTCCATTACCAACAGGGGAATCCAAACAAAACTTCACTGATACACACAGACTAGAACTCTGGTCTCAAAACTGACATCCCAGCCCTCATAAGCTACACACTCATGGAACTTCCTTCTCTGTCCACAAAGCAACATTTTAAAACTCACTCCCTGCAAGGATAAGAAACATCCAAAACCACCTCAGATTCAGGGATGCAGTAAAGACCTGGCTATTCCTTAAAAGGTGACACCCCTACTGCAAAGCAGCCCCAAATCCTAACAACCCCACAACGTTGAGTCAGTCACCTATGTATTGGTGGTAGGTATTTGCATCTCTCACTCCTCTTGGCTCCATTCCAAGCTTAAGTGTATCTAACAATATTGTATGCATATATCTTTTCCCAAAAACACATTGAAAATTATGCTCATTAGGACTGCACAATTTCGTACTGTAAACTACGTAATTTTACTTAGGCCCTGATTACAAATGCCTTGGAGGAGAGTGTGATATCTATTGCACATGTTAAGTTAGATACTAAGAGGGGGTCTCAATTTATCCGGTGTGATAAATAGCCATCAATTGTGAGTTTTGCCTGAAAATGGGACATAAGATACAGATTTTAGTGTTCTCTGCACCAAAACCTGCATGCTCTGTTATTTACAAGGCACTTATCCCCCAGCAAAGTTTTTCCCAGGTACATTTTGGCAAGGGAAACCTGCTGAAATTCACCTGGGAAAAATGTGTTTGTGGGGCATGCAATGTGGATATGTGCTGTACCAGGAGCTACCCTACATTTCGAAATTCACTAGGCCAAGCATAATCGGTGGCTTTAACCACTTAAGTTCATATAACACAAAGTTTTAAGCATGGTACAAAGGTGGGCACTACAAACTACAACACTTAAAAAATATATCTCAAACGTTTTTGCAAAGCATCATTGATGGTGCTTTTAAAGCTGTAGCTAATTCTGAATGACTAACCATTACTCCACAGCACACAACATAATTAAGATATCTGTAAGTGCTGTGATTTAAAAAAAGCAACATAACTGATACCCTTCTGTACTTTATAGACTTTTATTTATAGGGGTTCTAGTATAAAACACATTGTAAACTTAGCATTGCTTGAAAACTGTTTAAGTTAAATATATAAATTTGTGTTCCACATTACACAGGCTTGAGGATATTTTATAGTTTTGCAGAATTGGGTTAGCTATTTTATCTATCCCAGAAGGATGAAAAGGTAAGATGCCTTTGTTGGAATTTAAATTCAAATCCATGTCCGGCGGGCTTTAGAGTTGGTTGAGTGACTGAAGGTTCCAGCCAGGCTCGAGACAGATGCCTTGCTCTGGTTCACCTTGAGGTCCTCTTAGACCCTTAAGACCAAAAAGAGCCAAGTTTGCTTGAGGTTTTTCCCTGCAACTCACATTCTAACCTCATGCAGCAAGAATTAAAAACAAAGCATTGACCTGTGATGTAAAACAGGAGAAAGTGATAGCCATCTAGTGTCTGAAATTCACAATGAGAAACCAGAAAAACTGAGTTCAATCCCAGCTTCCTTGCTTGACTAAATGGTGTGATCCTAGGCAATATTTAATTTCACCATACCTCCTTCTATTATTGCACATGGCAGCACCTTGAAATACGTGGGCACTGTATAAAAACGTCTTGCATTTGATTGAATAGTCTATAATGCTTCTACATGTATAATAAGAATCTAGGCCACATTTAGGGTGCACATGACAGCTGTCTTGTCTCTTAGTGGCTTATTTATGGGATTTTGGCATAGGGCAACAATACACCTTGCTGTGCTGCCCTATGTCAAAGTGAAAAGGCAGGAATGCATCATATTTTTGCAATATGGTGCATTCCTGTCCTTTCGCCCTGCGCTGGTGCCGTTTCTGTAGCCTAGCGCCAATGCAGGCACCCTTGCACCATGGTGCAAGGGTGCCTCCGTTGCATGCAAGATTGTTTTTGTGCAGGAAGGGGCACCTTCCTACACAAAAACAATGCTAATAGGTGTTTTCCTATGTGTGCTGCATAATGCAGCACAGATAGAAAGAGGAAACAATGAGGAGAAATGAACATATTTCTCCTCGTTACGCGTCATCTTGTGAAGTGTACGAATTTGGCGCTTCCTCAGGTTTACATGACTTTGTAAATCTGGGGCAGCGTCAAATTCCATTGGTGTTGCATGGGAAAACCCACTGCAACGCCCATAGAACGCTTCCGGGGCGCAGAGTAAGGCGACGCAGCGATTTGCGTTGCATCGCCTTAGTCATGATTTATGAGGCCACTCAAAGCCATGCAAGGTGGTTTTGCGTGGCATCTAAACCGAAATGAGAGCTACTCATCCGAAGTATGTACGGCAGGGTATCGGAGGCGTTACATCACACACATATTATATAGAGACACATATTATATAGATACAATGACTCATAAATGTGAATGTCAATGTATAGGAAATGTTACTTAAGACATTGAGGGCTACAAGGTGTAAGAATCATACTGGTAGGCAGTGGTGCAGGTGTGGGCGGGGCCACAGGGGTGGTTGCCCCAGGCGCAATATTCTTAGGGGTGCAAAACCTTAAAAGAAAAAAAAATTGTGGTGGAAGGGACTCGAGTCACGTTGGTGCTGTAATCTGCAAGTGCAGGTTATGTTCTCCTGCCCGTCTTTCCCCACAGAAGGGCTGCACAGAGCTGTGCCCTCATGCATCTCTCAAGGTGGCATGAGAGCAGCGCCGCCCAGTGGCACAACAACGGAACGTCTGTTGTGGCACCTCTGCGCCGCACAAGAAATTCGTTTCTGCTTTTTGGCAGGCAGAAGGAGCATTTCAAGCCCGAGTTCCGCGCTTGCTGCCTGACGTCATGTGTAGGTTTGGGATGGTGAGTTGAGTCACCGGGGGGTGTGGTATCCATTTATTCTTTCATCCATTATTCAGTCTTTCACCATTCATTCTGTCCTTCCATTTGTGTGCCCATCCATATCCAAACCTATTCAACCATTTCCAAACCTATCCATCATCTATCCTCCCATCCATCATTTCACTCATCCATCCCTCCATCCACCCTTTCATTCGTTCATCCATCATCCATCCTTTCACCCATCCATTCACTCATCCATCCAACCATTTACCCTCTCACCCATTCATCCATCCATTCACCCAGTCACTCATCTGTCCATTAGTCCATCCATTCACTGTTTCTCTCATCCATCCGTCCTTTCTTCCAGCTCTTCTTCCTCCCTTTCACTCATCTATGCATTCTTTCACTCATCCATCCTTACATCCTTCTTTTCACTCATTCATACACCCATTCGCCAATCCATCCTGTCAATCATCCATCCATACTTTCAATCATCCATCCATCCTCCCTTTCTCTCTCCATCCCCCTTTTACTTAGCCATCCTTTCACCCATTCATCCACCCAACAATCCATCCACTCACCCACTCATGAATCCATCCATTGACCCTATCATTCATCCATCCTTTCTCTCATCCATCCACCCTTTCACTCATCTATCCATCCTTTTGCCCATCCTCCCTCCCTTTCACTCACTCATCCATCCTTACATCCACCCTCTCGCTCATCCATCCATTCACCCTTTCACTTATCAATTCATCCATCCATCATTTCACTCACCCATCCGCCCATTCACTCACCCATCATCCACCTTTTCACTCATCTATCAATCCTTTCACTCTTCCATCCACCTTTTTTACCCATCCATTCACCCTTTTGCCCATCCATCTACCCTTTTATCCATACATCCACCATTCCACCCATACATCCACCATTCCACCCATACATCCATTTGTTTAACCTTTGTCTCATGCCTCCTTCCACCCACTCACCAATCCATCCTTTCTCTCATTATCCATCCATTCACCCTTTCACTCATCCATTCATCCCTTCACTAATCCATTTAGCCATTCACCCATTCCTTCACTTACTTACTCACCCACCTTTTCACATTAGTTATGATCTGAGGCTTTGTCTGCAGAGGTGCAGACCGAAGAGACCCATCGAGAACTTCACCCTTGATGTAGTTCCTAAAGCAAGAGGTAGGGTGGGGGAGGGTTCACTACACCCCTACACATAGGCAATCTGAAAACTTTGAAGTCATGAGTCTTGCACAGTGCCAGGATGTGAGGTGACTGTGTGTTGTTTCCAGGGCTTTAAGTGGGTTGAAAAAACTTGGGGGTCTCTCCAAAGGGTGTGTCCGATGTAATTAAAGGTGTGGCTTAAAACACATAAGCTTAAAATCTGTGCTTAGCATAGTGTGCTGCCCGGCAGATATTCTGCTACTTCTGTTATTGCATCCAGATATATAAAACAACAAGTAACATACCTACAACAAGACAGAACTATTGGCTTTGCCAATGGTTTTTAGTTGCATAAAATAAAAAAAACAGCAACTATGGCTTCGTTGTATATAATATTGAAGATGCTTCAGTTCTAAAACGATGAGACTGTGAAAGAACTATAACACCTTCTTTTTAACTTCTTTCACTGGCTTCTTTTCATGAACTGTATTCTGTACATTTCTTCCATCTGATGAGGTGGAACATTTTTCTTTATGTACTGTTAAAACAGAATGCCCTGCCCTAGACCGAGGCTGGAGGAGGCCCACCACATGCTTTAACAGCCCAGACTGGCCAAGGTCATTCTGTATGTGACAATCAACCCACATACAGAATGACAATGGGCGGGTGGGGCTGCTCTTGATCTCAGAGGAGGAGTGCGAGGCGGGCCCATCAGGGAGTTGAGGCTTCATGCAGAGGAACAGTGCTGCTCCCTGCAATGCCCAAACAATTAGGCACCAACTCCAGCCAGGGCAGCCTAGCCGATGGCAGCTGATGGGGGGGGGGGGCGGGGGATCAGAGCACTTTTGTGGTCAGTCACTCAGGACACCAAAACGCTTCCCACATAGGATCACAACAAATATCACAGTGACAGCCAAGCACTCCCCCATGGTGCATCATGCTACTCGCCTAAAAGAGCTCTTCAGTGCCCCACACAGCAGGTGGATGTGCTTTCATCCCTAGTGAGTTTTCCCCTCCACAGTTCAAGTAGCCTTGATGGCTAACTTGTAAGTTGACTGATTGAGATAGGAGGGCAAGGAATTTAGGAGGCACGGAAGGAAAATAATGAATACAGATCCTCATCAACTTGCAAATGGCATTTGGAAGCCTGGAAAAAACATTGGAAACATGGCTGACTTTGAGGCCTCAGCTCCAGCTCCATCATCGGCAGTCAGAATTCTGGGTGCCTGTTTCTTTCGAACATGGAATAACTTAGCCTATTGCACACAACAGGGGGTGGTGTGTGGTTTGGCTGAAGCCCTTAGCCCAATGGGTGTTGCATGCCCGAGTATTTGTAACATATGAACTCAGTTTATTGAACTCTACATTTGCTTTAAGGAAAGTGCATTCTGAAAAACTAACATGGATTTATTCTAACCAATGTATATTTGCATACAATATATAATGTATATTGAGCCTAGTAATGTACAATTGCAAGAGCAATACTGGCTTGTCTACCTCTCTTGCATTTCCCCAGTAGGCTGCTAGATAGGGGACTGTTTCAGAGCAGAATGGTCTGGCATGGCTCAAACATGCCCTCATTGTAGTTTTGGTCTTCTGTAAGGTGGGAGGGGTTTGAACATTTTTACCAGGGCTTATTTTGGTCTCCAATCTGGCCTGGCCGTGACAATTGCACTAATGAATGCACATTTAGGCATGTGAATGTACATTCACAGAAAGAAATGTGAATGTACCACAATACCCACAAAACATCACATTTAAAGAACGCAACTAAACATGCATGAAGAGAACGGACCAGGCTCATATTATACATAGGGCACACTGTCCAGGTTTGTGCCACGGTGCACGTTTCGAAAGGTGCACCCGGTGCAGCCTGGGATAATGTGCACTATTACGATGAACGTACTGCCAACAGCACAACTGCAAACTTATGCTGCCATAGGGGCAACACATTCATTGAAATATGGAGTGGAGTGGCTGCTCCCCAGACACTTTGCATTTCTCTGTGTAGGTAGAAACCCACGTACACTTTCAACAGGGCATGAACAACCCCCTGCGGGTGGGTGCAGTGAGAGACTGCACCCACCTGCAGCGGGATGTCTGGAGCATCTATGGGAACACCTTTGCCCCTTCCAGCGGGCTGCCCTCACGTGGTGCACTGATAGTGCGCCATCTTTTTGGTGGCGCACTGTTAGTGCACCTACTAAGGGCATGTTTGCCTCTGCACCCAGGTCCGTAATCCGGTGCGGGCATGGACGCAAAACGAATCCAGATTTGTATTAGCCATGCAAAAGAGAGTACGCCTTCTCACGATAGCGCTACATGTGTGCAAGCCATCAGTATTATATGACTCAATAATAGAATGTCCAAAGTAAAAAAGTTCATGCCTTGAATAGAATTAACAAAGCAAACTTGATAGACACCTCAGAAAAATCCCGGCAGTTAATTACGAATGATTCAATACTAACCGTTTGCAATTTCTCTGAATGGATAAGGACTTCAGTCACTAAATTGGCGGCATGTAAAACTATCAAAAATGATAGAAGTAGGCCTTAAGCTCCTTGGTTTTCTTAAAGTAAAAATGTAGAAGGCAGGAGAAAGTATTGAGGAAAGACTATCTTATCGAAGAAAAGACTAGATATAATCAGTATATTCAGGACTATAAAAACATTACCGAAAAATCTAAATATTTTTCGGAAAAAATTATTAACTAAGAACTTCACAAGAGAACTCATTAAAACACTTCAGCTCCTTTCTGGCCTATCATCAAGTCCTACAGGGCCCTCCGTGTCAACTTTTTAGTGACAAGCTAGCTGATCATTTAAAAAATAAAGTAAAGACTATTCATGGCAAATTAAATCCGGGGAAATGGGCTTCAGCACCAACCGTGGGAGCTTCTGAGGCATCTAATGATAAAAAACATCTTTTGCAAGTTTCCTCCTCTTACAGAAGAAAGAGTAATTGATCCTATTGGTCAAATAAAGTCCGGGGCTCCATCGGATCCCTGTCCTTCAAAAATCATTCAAGATATCACAGAAACGATTGCTCCCCCCTCACAATGCCATTGATACAATTATGGACTCAGGCTCTTTCCCTTCAGAGTTAAAAAAAGGTCTCCATCATTCCCCTATTGGAAAAATCATTGTTAGATCCGAAAGAGGAAAAGAACTATCGGCCCATATCCCGCCTACCCTTTCTAGCAAAAAATAATTGAGAAACATATGAATATTGCTCTTTCCAAATTTTTGGAGGGGAATGAAATCCTAGACTTCGCTCAGTTTGGATTTAAACCAAATCATGGCACCCAATCAGCTCTTTTAGTGGCCACAGAGGAGTTGAGAGCTTTTTTAGACCATAGTAGGAAGGTGGCAATGATCCTGTTGGATCTATTGCCATCCTTAGATACCGTGAATCACACGTTCATGATAGAATGCTTGGCAAATATAGGTATCGCAGGCATTGCCCTTAAATTTTTTCGCTCTTTTCTTACTGATAGAGAGCAATCAGTCACCCTAGGGAACCTAGTTTCTAAGTCCTTTTCACTATCCTGTGGTGTTCCCCATGGTTCATCGTTGAGTCCCACATTGTTTAATGTCTATGTGGCTCCCTTGACAAGACTGATTCATACGTTTGATTTCACTCCAGTAACCTATGTAGACGACACACAACTTGTTGTGTCCATCTCGAATGATGGTGATGAAACTGCATCTTGTTTCAATAACTGCATGGACACAATTGAAGAATAGATAAACAATAACAGCCTTATGCTGAACTCAGACAAAACTGAGGTCCTCCTCTTTGGTAAGGACAAGTTTGTTTGAGATCAAACTTAGTGGCTTCAATCACTTGGTTCACCTCCTAACCCTGTAGCCTCAGTTAGGAACTTAGGAATAATATTGGACTCCAGCCTGGCCTTTGATGCTCGAATCAACAAACTTACTTCTGTGAAAGTGGGTAGGAATGCACTGCTTGCATGTAACTGCGCCATTTCTCCAAAATGCAAAGAGGTAATGGCGCTGAGACGTGTCAGCAGTGTGCCCCTTTCATTATTTAACAAGCATTGGCATAGCCAATAGGTCTCGCTTTTGGGACCTTATAAGTATTTAGTTATGCAGCACAATATGCTTGGTGCAACAACATCAACTGTTGCATGGCTAAACACTTATAAGCTCCCAAAGGCGAGACCTATTGGCTATGCCAATGCTTGTTCTTATTTGGGTCTAACATTTGCTGCTACTGATTCGTGGGCCCTACAAATGGCACACCGCAGGCTAAAACTATCAAAATCTACTGGTACTTTATTTAGCCTACCACAACCCAGGGGTGGAGGTGCCTTCTTCCCAGTATTGCAAATTTATAAAGCCCTATGCTTACCCTTTTTTAATAAAATGTTACACTAATAACTTGAGAGATGCCCTGAACATGTTTTCTCAATTGGCAGATGAGAGTATTCGCTTAGGCGCTTTTTTAAAACAAGGGAAAAATATAGAATGAGAAAGATGGTCACAAAGGCAAATGCAGGGCTGGGGGTTGAGAGGGGACGGCTTCAGTAAGCACTCAACTGAACATCATAGGTCTACTTAGGCCTCGTCAGTAATGCATAACCTGAGTTCTATGGCATAGTTAGCCCTAGAGCCACATCTAGATATTCCTGTCACACTTAGGGCGTTGCAGTGAAGAAATCAAAAAGATCACGAGTGAAATGCTTACATTAATCCCAGCCACTGGCTGATGCCCATCTGTGGTGGACAAAAAAAGATGGACTGGAATGCAGCCTGGAGAAATTCGCACTGGTTGAGATTAACTCAAACATCCTCCCCTATAATTTTTTTTGTTTTCCTCATTGTGATGCCCTAAGCGCGTCCAGTGTGCCCAGACGTGGGTCCCTTGCACCTTGTGCCACACAACTCAAGCTATACCTCGTCGACGAGGCCAAAACTGCTGTGGGGCTGCTTGTGTTTTCATTCCGAGGGGACCAGGCTGGGCAGTTTAGTCTGGACAGTTACTTTTGGAGCAGGACCAAGGCTGAATTTGCATATGGCTGGTTCCTGTCTGAGGTGTCACGGTGGGCAACAATGTGAGAGTAATTACCAGTGGCTGAGATTAATCCAAGCCTTCCATCCATCACCTTCTTATTTTCCTCAGTGCAAGAAGCAGAGAAGTCTCTTACTCAACACTCAGAAACTATGTCAGTTCCTCCACGGTTGCATGAAGGACTGTAGAAATGCTTCAGTCAACACACCTTGATTCTGTTGTGCAACAGAACAGAATAGAGACAGGTGCGAACAAGATGTGAAAAAAATAAAAAAAGATGAACATCTGTGGTGGGGAGGCTGGAGTACTGAACAGAGACAGGACAGTGAGGGGAAACAAGCATACGTGTCGCAGGAGTTATGCGAGACAGAAGTGCAGGGAGACGGGAAACGGGATGATGGGAGACATGAGTTGGAAGAGAAGGAAGGGGTGAGGAGAGACAGGAGGAGTGAAAGAGAAATGAAGGTTGAAAAGAGACAGAAGGCGTGAAAGGGACAGGGAAAGAGACAGGAGGAAGGTGAAGATAAATGGCGGAGAAACGTGAAAAATTGGGAGACAAGGAGGAAAAGAGTCAGGAGGCGAGAGGGGATATAGGTGTCCCGAGAAGAGACATGTGGGGTGAGGATAAGTGGGAATAGACGAGGGGTGCAATGAAGGATCCGGGGAGTGACGAGAGACAAAAGTGAGGAGAGACATAAAGAGTGGCGGAAAAATTGCGGACAGACGTTGAAGGGAGACAGAAAAAAATAGACTGTAGATGTCGGGTATAAAGGTGAGGCGAGACGGGAGAGGTGATAACAGACAGGAGGAAGAACGAAAATAAAGAGGAGGGCGCCGAGTCTAAGGGAAGTAACTGGGAGATTAGGAGGGAGAGGAGAGGGAGGCGGAGGGGCGGTGAAAAATTGGGAGACAAGGAGGAAAAGAGTCAGGAGGCGAGAGGGGATATAGGTGTCCTGAGAAGAGACATGTGGGGTGAGGATAAGTGGGAATAGACGAGGGGTGCAATGAAGGATCCGGGGAGTGACGAGAGACAAAAGTGAGGAGAGACAAAGAGTGGCAGAAAAATTGCGGACAGACGTTGAAGGGAGACTGAAAAAAATAGACTGTAGATGTCGGGGATAAAGGTGAGGCGAGACGGGAGAGGTGATAACAGACAGGAGGAAGAACGAAAATGAAGAGGAGGGCGCCGAGGCTAAGGGAAGTAACTGGGAGATTAGGAGGGAGAGGGGAGGGAGGCGGAGGGGCGGTGCTGCTGCTGGCGGTGAGAGGCGCTCAGACAGGCCGGGGAGGAGAGACAGGAGGCCGGGTAGCACATGCCCCCTGTCCCCGTGAGCACCGGAGCCGCACCACCGGGAGCAGACACTGGAAGGAGTAACTCAGGGAGAGAGAACTGCACGGGAGCAGGAGCGTGGGGATCGGGAGCACCGGCAACGTGAGCACCGGGGACAGGAGCAGGCAAAAGAGAAAGGGCATTCGGCCTAAAAGAGCAAGCAATGAGAAAAATGTGTAGAGAACAAGGAAACAGATTGAGATCTCGAAAACTCCGATCACGGGAACACAAAAGCCAGATAAAAGAAAAGGACTGTCTCTTCAAAGAAAAGAAGTATTGCTACCAATGTGGATAAATATATCTACATATGAAGGCACATGCTAGCAATAGAAAAGCCAGAGAGAATAAACATCAGAAAACAAGCACGCGAGTGGTGCGTGCGTGCGTGCGCGCGTGCCCATGACGAGAGAGGAAATCCAGATGGCGCCTCTGCTCGTAACTGTGCGCGTAACCGCACGCTCTAGGCCACACAAAAAGCTGTGGTCGGCTTTTTAAAGCCACAAATGTCTCGCCAGAGCAGCGCATGCGCTGGCTCAGGTGAGACCTAAAAAAGTAAGAAGCATTCATAAAAAACACATGACATGTAACTGTATATAGGTGCTATTATTGTGCCACCTACAGACTCCTATGTGTAACCTGCAGCAATTTTGAATTGTAGCATGGGTGGGTATCTCATCCTATTTATCAGTCTCAGAGGAACGAGACTATATAATATAAATTTTAATTAAAAAAACTGAAGGGCCTAAACACGAAAATAAATGTAAAAATATGGGTGCAGATTCCTGCTTCCGCTTGAACTTATTTTTACCTTTAGACTCTATTCCCCAGCCTTCTATGTAATAAGACTGTAAAGCTGTAGCAGATGTAGGTTTACAGGCGGGAAAGTTAGGTAACTTTTCCTGTTGCTTCTATTCCCGCTGTGCAGATTTCACCATGGGATAGAAGGCCTCACAGCGAAAATACACATTTTCTTTTTTTTTCTCCATGGGAAATTTTTTTCAACTACACCCCACCAATCTGGGGGTGATCTGTACCCTCTTGCCAACCTAGAAGGGGAGTTATTCAGTAGGAGAGGAGTTTGTGAATGCCCATAAATGAACTTGTTTGCAGGCATTCCCAAATTTGTAAGGCAAGCCATGCCTTTGAGCGCACTTTCAAAGTCTTGAGTGGGATTTACGAGTGGAGACTTGTAAAACCATTTATGCCTCTCAGTAATTCCTTTTTGAATTCCAGGCAGGCCAAAAAAGGTACATTTGGTCATAAACGTACATATAAGATAAAATATACCTTTGTGAATATGCCCAAAAATTTTCAGTTAAGGTTCAAGGGAACTATAAAGCTAAAAAAAAAAACACAAAAGTGCCTAATCACAGCTGTTAAGGTGCTTTTTTTTTTTTTTTTTTAAATGATAATACAAAAGCAGTATAAAATATCTCAACTCTTCCAGAATAATGCCCAGATATATCGTGTTGTGGAGTGATGGTGGCCAGTCAGTATTAGATAATGGCTTTATGTAGCAGTATTGTGTTTTTTATTTAAAAAAATCAATTTAACTGATGTATTTCAGTACCTTTGCAATATATTTTGTGTTGCATTCTATACCGATTATGCCCTTAACATGTCTTAAAAACGTTGTTATTATCTGAATGACCGTGACTATTGTAAAGCGCGCACCCCGGACCTGGTTCGCACTATCTAAAACCTCACAAATAAATGACTATGTGGAATTATGTAGTATACAATACATTGTTGCACTGTCAGAACCTGTATCCAATCCATGTTTGTCTATTAAAGTGCATGTGCATGCAATACTATGTTTTTCTAAATGAGTATGGCTTCTTCTCTGTGGGAGTATTATGCAACATGCCGGGGGGGGGCAACAGGTGTGTTCGCCCACTTTGTGCGCTGCCGGGGCACTTTGGTATTACAGAAGGGGCAGCAGATGATGGTGCTGCCCCTTCTGTAATACTGATTGCGCACATGTAACACAGCGCTATCATGAGAGGGTGTCCCTTCATTTGCATGTGGTGTGACCCATGCAAATGTGGGAATAATTTTGCCTTTGCACCTGCACTGTATTACGATGTGGGCAGTGAGGCAAGCATGTCCATAGGAGGCGCTTTAGCAGTGCACCACTAAACGGTTGTGCACTGTTTTTTGCACCCCATGAGCACAGCACTCAGTGTCGCAGGGCTAAGGTTACAGGATACTAGGGTAAAGAGTACATGGTTGTGGATGTATGGTCCATGTTTATGGCTACAGGACTAAAAATACAGAATTATGGTTACAGGGCTAATGGTTTTGGTTACAGGGTACATGACAAAGGCTACAGGGTTATGGCTACAGGGCTTAATGTACAAGGTTATTGGTTATGGTCACAGGGATAACAATGCTTGACAGAGCATGCAGGGTTATTGGTGCACAGTGCATGGTTATGTATAGCAGACAACGAGAAATAAGCCAAAACTCTTTAATGTAATGAGAAAACCAGTACCAAAAAAAAAAAAATGTATCTCCTTTATATGTAAAAACAAAATTGCAATAGTGTAAGGGCAATGTCACTGAGACACCATTACGAACCCCCTTGAAACAAATTGCCACATGAACCTTTGAGAATGCCTAAAGCGTAGATTATTTGAAAACAGAACTTCAATCCATCTTGGGCGATTTCAATGTTCAATTAGAAAAGATTTCAGATAAAAACACGATGACTTTGACCGATACAATGTCCAACATGTCTATGGAACAGATTGTAAAGCACAACACCCATGTGGCCGGGCACACACTCGACGGGATTTTCACCTCAAGTACAAAAATCGAGATCTTGGAAGTACTGCCTGTTCCTTGGTCAGATCATAAGGTAATAAAATTCACCTTAAAGGTAGAGCAGGCCACAGTAGCCACTGCCTCCCAGCATAGGTGTGTCACCTACAAGGACTGGTCTAAGATTGACACTCAGAAACTACAGGAGCAGCTTTCTATGACCATTCCGGATCTTGAGTTAGATAGTAATTTAGCTGCCGAACAGGTTTTCAGTTGGATGAATTCAGCGGTCGAATTAGCAGTTCCACTGAAAAAGATTTTCTCTAGGAGGAAAAATCCCTCACAACCTTGGTTCAACGAAAAACTAAAGGCACAAAAACTAAATTGCAGAAGGGCGGAAAGGAAATGGAGGGCTGACTATGAACAACGGACGAAAGACGAATATAGAAACTCCCTGGCAACTTACAAAAAATTAATCGTAGAGGAAAAAAGTAACTATTTTATATGAAAAATAAATGAAGCTAAAAACTCCAGTAAGGAATTATTTGCCACGGTAAAAAAACTAACTAATCTCAATGCTAACAAACAGATAGACTGTAGCATGGAACTTTGCAACACTCTAGGTCAGTTCTTCGTTGACAAAGTCAAGTCCGTGTATGAGTCCTTCATTACGACCAACAAACCTGATACCCCACTTCCATTCTTAGAATATAAACAGGGCCTGCCCATGGAAAGCTCCAATACGGGGTTCCATTTTTGGCCTCCATCAGTAGAACAGATCAAACAGGTGGTAATGACAACTAGGTCTGGAGGCCTAACAGACCCCTGCCCACCTAAGGTGATGCACCCATTTCCAGATCTACTGAGCGACCAACTATCCCTAGTGTTTACTAAGATAATTACATCGAGCTGCTTCCCTGATGCCTGGAAAAAGACCGCAGTGCTCCCGTTACTTAAGAAGCCAAATCTTGACCCACAGGATCCCGGGAATTACAGACCCATTTCAAAGATCCCTTTTCCAGCAAAAGTACTGGAAAAACTACTGAACAAACAATTGTCAAAATATCTAAACTCCGTAAATGCCCTAGACCACTCACAGTATGGGTTCCGGGAACCATGGAACCGAAACAGCTCTGATCATGGCAGCGGAAGAACTCAGGAGTGTACTGGATGCTGGAGGGAAGGCTGCCTTGATCCTTTTGGACCTTTCGGAGGCCTTCGACACGGTAAACCATGGTACACTCCTGACCCGACTAGCCGAAGTAGGAGTCCAAGAGACGGCACTTAAGCTTCTATCCTCATATCTAACTGATAGAACTTTCTCAGTTAGATTAGGAGATGCCACTTCCATACCTTTTAATTCACCTTGTGGCGTACCTCAGGGGTCTTCGTTAAGCCCCACCCTTTTTAATGTATATGTTGCCCCATTAGCGGCTATAATAAGGAACTGTGGTTTCCTACCAGTCTCCTATGCGGACGATACTCAAATTGTGGTAGCAGTCTCAAACAACACTGATGAGACAGCAGGCAGATTCAGTAATTGCATGAGTCAGATTACTCACTGGATGCAATATAACTGCCTGAAATTGAATGGTGACAAAACCGAGGTTATGTTGCTTGGGACAGATATGAATTTCTGGTCCCCAAAATGGTGGCCAGACAGCCTAGGCGACTGCCCATTCCCAGTGGACAAAGTTAGAAACTTGGGAGTGCTACTGGACAACAAACTATCTTTGGGCGCCCAGATAAACAAACTATCCTCCTCGGTGTGGTACATCCTCAAACTAATAAAGAAACTAGCACCATTTATCCCCAAGATTCCTGTAAAACATTAGTAACTGCACTGGTCTTATCCAGGTTGGATTACGGGAATGCACTGTATGCAGGGTTACAAATTCAACATTTAACAAAATTACAGCGCCTACAGAACACTGCAGCAAGGCTGGTGCTGGACATTCCCAGATATGAACCAGTCGCCCACAGATTAGGAACACTCCATTGGCTACCTATTGAAAAAAGGATCAAGTTCAAGTCAGTCTGCCTGGCCTACAAAGCCCTTCACGGAATAGGATCCCACTTCTTAAAAACTCATTTGAAACCATATGAGCCATCCAGGAGACTGAGATCAAGCCAGGCAAAATTGATTCAGGTTCCTAAATTTAAGCAAGTCAGGTGGGGAGGGAGAAGCTTCCTCCTACAGGCAGCTAAGACTTGGAACCTTCTCCCTGTTACAATTAAAAACAGCACATCGCTACTTTCATTTAGGAAGGAGGTGAAAACATGGCTGTTTACTTCGTAGTTTGGTATCATTCTCCGGCAGACCAAGGGGCCGATTCCGATCTCGGTCGGAGGCGCACCCAATACCATTCGGTCGGGAAAAAAGCCATGCGAAAGCCTGTTTCCCGACCGAACCGTACGCGGGTCCGGCCGAGCGAGTACGATGCGAGTCGCCGACCGACTCGTCCGGGCGACCCGACCGCTCCGACCGACTCGTACCCGGATCGTACCGCTCCGACCGACTCGCTCGGACCCGATTCGCACCGCGCAATGGAGACGTTTTCCGGCCGGGTAAGTACGATGCGCACCTCGACCGCTCCGACCGACTCGCGCCGTCCGACTCGAACTCGCTGTCGGAGCCGTACTTTGGGGGTCCGTGTCGGACCCCCTGTACGCGTACCCGTGCGAGGCGCACACAGGGGGGACCCATGGGTCCCCCTACCTGTGCGTGTACGCCGCGAGCGCTTCGCGGCGTACTCGCTGTAGGGGCGCCCTTGTCTGCCTCGCACCCATTGAGGCAATGGGAGCCCGCGTACGCGTTGTACGACCGGCTCCCATTGAGTTCAATGGGAGTCCGACCGACTCGTGTCCGATAACATACGGACGCATCGTACTCGTTCGGTCGGACTGCACGGGTCCGATTCGGTCGGAAATCTCTCCGGGTCCGGCTCGGTCGGAGAGATTTCCGGCCCGAATCGGAATCGACCCCCTAGTCTTTTACAATGATTAGCGCCAAGACGCCCTTGGGCATTCGTGCGCTTTACAAATTTGCAAATCAAATCAATCAAATCAAATCAATGCAATTGTTCCCAACCTAAACCAATTGCATAAGATGGCCGCCGGTTTTTCCCTTTGTTTCTAAGGGTAAAAGGCACTTCCACTGATGCTTCGATGCCTAAAGGGCTAAGGGTACAGGGTCATGGACACAGGAATAAGGGTTATGGGTACAGTATGCAGGGTTCTGGATAGAAAGTTATGGACACATGACTGCGGTTACAGTGTGCTGGATGCATGGTTATGGCTAGAGGGCAAAAGATGCACGTGTAAAGGTACAAGGTTATGGATACAGGATTAAAAGTTCAGGGCTAAGTGTGCAGAGTTAAATACACAATGCTAAGGGTTGTAGACTCAGGACTATGGCTAGATAGTGCGTGCTTGTGGTTCCAGGACTTCAGGAGCACATCTAAAGCTACAGTTATGAACACGGGGTTAAGGGTGTAGGGCTAAGTGTACAGGGATATGAGTACAGGGGTAAGGGTTAATATATATTGTAATAATTATATAACACGTCATACCCTGTGACTGGTGCGGATGGGTAGCAGCTACCTCATGGGGTAGTACACGTGTTGTATATATTGTAATCCTATGTGGGAAGCATTGGGTGCTATGCGGGAGGCACTAGAGAGGGTGCTCTTATCTTGGGGGGTGCTCTTATCTTGGGGAGCAGCACATAGCAGTGTGATGAGGGGGGGTGTGACAGATGTGTGTGCTAATCATAATTATAGTTAGAACTACAACGTATAGCTACTCACCACCTGGGTAACCAAAGGGGTAGTGAAATATTGTGTGTATTTATATAAAAAAGAGTGATCAGAGACGGCTGGTGATCCATTTGGCAACATGTGTGGAGTATCCAGTGGTCAGAAGGTAAAGGACGAGAAGGATGGAAGGGAAGAGGATAGAAGAGGTAGAGAAGAAAGGAATGGAGAGAAAAGCAAAGGAAGAGGGAGAAGGGGAGAGAATCAGAGAGATATGGAAGTAGGGGAGGGAAGAGAGGAAGAGAGGGGAGGAGATGATAGGGAAGGGAATGGGAAAGGGAAAGGAAGAGAAGAGAAGAGAAAAGAAGAGGCTAGGAGAGGAGACGAGAGGTAGGAAGGGTATGGAAGGGGAGGAAGGGTATGGAAGTGTAGAGGCGAGGAGAAGAGGGATAGAGACAGTAAGGTAAACCAAGGGAAGTTAAGGTATGGTAAGGGAAGGGAAGAAGAGAGGAAGAGAGAGAGGGAGGGGAGGTGAGAGAAGGGAAGGGGAAATGAGGTGAGAGAAGAGACGGGGAGAGACAGGGAAAGGAAGGGAGGGGAATGGGCAAGGAGGGATTAGAAAGTGTAGGACTGGAAGAGGAAGGGTAAGGAGAGGAGAGATGGGGAAGGGCAATGAATTGAAATGAAGGGAAGGCGAAGATAGGGAAGATGGAGAAGGGGAGTGAATGGAAAGAAGGGGAAAAGAGAGGAGAAACAGGGAAGGAAAGGCAGGGGAGAGGAGAGAGGAGAGGGAATGAAAGTTCTATGGATGAGCAGGTAAGGGGTAGGAAGTGTAGAGAGGACAGGAGATATAGGGATGGAAGAGGAGGGGAGGAGATGTGTGGAAATATAGGTGAAGGGAATGGATGTGGAGAAGACAGGAGATATAAGGGAGGTGAGGGTAGGAGAAGGGAGAGGAGAGAAAGGAAATTGGATGGGGAAAAGGAAAGAGAATAGGAGGGGGAGAAATAAGAAATGGAAATGGAATGGGAAAGGATAGAAGAAGTAGTGTAGGAAGGGAAGGGGAGGAATGGGCAGGGAAAGAAAGAAGAGGTGAGACCAGATATGGAGGGTAAGCGAAGGGAACAGAAGGGAAGGGACATAAAAGAGAGGAGGGGGAGAGGAGAGGGGAAGGGGAATGAGGGTAAAAGAAGAGGGCAGGAGAGATTGGGAGATGGGAAGGGAGGGGAAGAGAGGATAGTTGAGACAGTGTGGGAAGGAAATGTAAGGGAGGGAAAGAGAGGGGAGGGAACGGAATGAAGGATGGAAGCAGAGAGGATAACCAAGTTGGATGAGGAAGGAAGAGAAGGGGAGGGCAGCAGAAAGATAGGGATTGGAGGAAAGGGAAAAGAAAATAGAGAAGATATGAGGAAGAAAGGAAAGTTCACTTTTCGGTTAGTTTATTTACTCACCTTGCCCCCTATGACCAACCCCGGCTCCTTTCGCTTCTAGGGCCTCTTTGCACCTTCGTCCTATCCCTGTCCCCATCTCCCGCCACCAGCAGTGGTCCTCCCCGTCTGTCTGGTGTCCCCGAGTGCAATGCTGCATCTGCCTGGTTACCAGACATTTATACTAAAGACACGTCACAATGGAAACTTCTCAGCATGTCATCATACATCACCCCTTTATGGGTGATGCCATGTGCCTCAGTTTAAGAGGGGGAGCAGGCAAGTGTAATGACGGGATCTGACGATATTGTAGTTGAAGTAGGCTTTATTATAGATTAGTAAAAAGGGAACAGGTGAGAGCCAGGGATACAACCGTCCTCCAGGACAACCGTGGGCGCTCTCTCACCTCTAGAACTCTCACCACATTACATTCTAGCATGCTAAGACTACATTACATACCTACCATTCTAAGGGAACTTAAAGCAATACAACACATCCCCCCCTTACAATAGACAAGGAAGAACAAAACAAACGAGGTGAAAACGGAAAATAAAACAAAGGAAACTTAATGCAATAACCAATACAATAACTGTAAGCGAAGAACTAACAATCACACTACATAATCCTTTAACCATCCCGGAAGAGTCCTCTTCCTTCTTCCAATGACCTCTTCCCCTCCACTGCACAGAGAGGAATCACACTCCTCCAAATCATTGGTGTTGGTACCCTCAGCCGGAATGGTGTCAGCTGAAATGGAATGATGATGCAACTCTCCCTGAGTCACACCTCCCTCATCCAAGGAACTTTGGTTGCTTTCAATACATTCGGTACCCTCACACCCCACAGAAGACATACTAGATTGGACTGTACTCGTTGAAAAGTAATCTTCAACCCAATCTGCATTGAAATCATTACCATAAGGTGAACACTCCCCAACATCTACGTCATGTTCTGGGTTGAGATCAAAAGCGACTCTTTTTAGGTTCCATACCTTACCATCCTTTAATTTCACTGCATTGTTGAACACTTCCACCACCTCCTGAGGTGTCTCAAACTGACTCAAACCCTTGGACACCTTGCCAGGTTTTTTAATCCGGACCCAATCTCCAACCTCCACACTAGTAGCCTTGGTACCCCAGCTCTTGTCATAATACACCTTACTCGCTTCATGGATTTGAACTAATTTCTTTTTCACATCCTCAGGAGACCATTCCTGCACTCCACCTTCTACTAACCATCCTGGACTAAATTTGCATCTGGGTTTCCTACCCCTCATAATAACAAAAGGAGACCACCCTGTGGAAGCATGTGTAGTCACTCTATAAGACCAAACAGCTTTGTTGATTTCCATTTTCCAGTCTAAGCGTTTATTTACAGCAGCTTGTATTACCCCCTTGATAACCCTGTTAAATCGCTCCACAACGCCATTCCCACTTGGGTTATACAGGAAAGTAGTTCTGTGTTTGATCCCACACTTCTCAAAATAAAGTTTAGCCTCCTTAGAAGTAAACTGCACTCCGTTGTCGCTTACAATACAAGCTGGTAATCCTTCTCTTACAAACATTTTATCTAGGAACTTTAAAACAGTGCCAGTATTCACATTTTCCACTATTTTGACAACAGGCCACTTGGAAAATAAATCAATGGCCACCAAACTCCTTTTCCTCACCAACAGGTCCAAAAATATCCACCGCAACTATCTCCCAAGGAAGGCTAGGAATTATGCCCTCGCACATGGGAGGTCTCAGCGTTTTTAAAGATTTATCTGCCGAATTGCAAACAGTACATTCCCTAACGAATCTCTCCACCTCTGAATCAACTTTCGGCCACCAGAAAATTCCCTTAACCACCAGCTTTGTTCTTATTACACCAAAATGTCCTTCATGGCATAGCCACAACATCTTATTCCGTACAGCCTTAGGTGGAATTACTCTATCACCTCTTAAAACCAAATCTCTGTCCACAGACAGCTCCATTCTCACCTCCCAAAACGGTCTCAACTCCTCTGTGATATTATCTTTCCTAGGCCAACCCTTGCATATGTACTCCATCACCATCTGTAATGTATTATCTTTGTTCTGTTCCTCCAACCATTCCATCTTGGAAATGGCAGGGGTACCAGAATCCTGAATGAAAGCAATACTATAATTACCCCAAGGGTCATCTACACAATCCTCTAAAGGAAGAGGAAATCTAGACAAACAGTCAGCAACTACGTTATCCTTCCCTGGCACGTAAACAATCTTGTACACAAATTCTTTCATCCTCATGGAAATTCTAGCCAATCTGGCTGAGGCTCCAATACTACCTTCAGTGGTCAAAATCTTCACCAGGGGACGATGGTCAGTACGAACGACAATCGGCTTACCCCAAACAAAAGCACGAAAATGTTCTAAGGCCCAGGCACAAGCAAGTGCCTCTCTCTCTATAATCGGGTACCTGCTCTCAGTAGGTGACAATGCTCTAGACGCAAAAAGTATTATCTTTTCTGAGCCATTGTAACCTCTTTGTGAGAGAACGGCACCCAATTCTTTATCACTTGCATCCGTGGTTATGTAACATTCCGCATTGGGATCAAAGCTACTCAACGCAGAGACCTTCTGTAATTCACCCTTAATCTCAACAAATTCTGACTCACAATCCTTGGACCATTCAAATTTCACATTCTTTCTGAGCAAGGAACGTATGTTGTGCACCTTACTGGCAAAGTTGGGAATGAACTTGGCACAGTACTCAGCCATACCAAGGAAGGACCTTATTTCCTCTTTGTTGTTAGGGGTACCCGCTCCCATGATGGCATTGATCAATGAGGGTTTGGGTTTCACTCCTTCCTCACAGATGATGTGGCCCAAATAGGTTACACTCCTTTGCGCAAATTTACATTTGCTAAGTTCAACTGTCAACCCCACATCCTGCAAAACACACAAAACATTATTCAAAATATGGTCATGTTCCACTTTGTTCTTGCCAGCAATCAAAATATCATCTTGGAAGAAGCATACACCCAACATTTTGCTAAACAACTTATGCATAATACGTTGAAAAACGGCCGCTGCCGAAGCGAGCCCGAAAGGCATGCGCTTAAATTGGTAGCAGCCGAAGGGTGTAATGAACGCCGTGAATTTCCTCGATTCAGGTGTGAGTACCACCTGGTGGTATGCCGCTGACAAATCAATGGTTGAAAACCGGCTTGCCCCATTAAGAGATGACACCATTTCGTTTATTCTAGGTAATGGAAACTTGTCGATGACTATATGATTATTCAGGTGGCGCAAGTCAATGCATAAACGAATCTTGCCATTGCTCTTCGGGGCTACCACCACCGGAGAAATCCACTCAGAACTTTCCACTTCTTCAATGACCCCTTTTTCCAAAAGACCTTCGATTTCTTTAACAACCTCCTCTCTTATCAGTAACGGAATAGGCCTAGCCTTATGGATTTTGGGTTCCGCCTCCTTCTTAAGAACAATCCTATGCTCAAACCCCTTAAGTGCTCCCATTTTTTTTTTTAAAGACATCAGCAAATTTGCTGGCTAACTCCTCCTCTAATTTACTGGTGTCATCAATAACAAGCACTTTCTCTTCGCCATTGGGATCCAAAATGATATGGAGATTTTTCTGATCCTGCCAACCCAGAACAGAAGGACCAAACTTTGCTACGTATAACTTCCCTCTAGATGTTCTGCCCTTGAATAAAAACTTAAGCCACCTAAACCCTAGCATATTTATCTTTTCACCTGTGAAACTCACAGGGTTGACGTCTGAGGTAAGCAACTCTGGTCCGATTTTTTTTACAAATTTGTCTCTCCATACATTTTCATTGACTATAGTGTATGGCGAGCCTGAGTCAGCAAAAATATTTATACTCACTCCACCTAAAGATATCTCACAAATGGGTTTACCCTCCATTGAGTTATCACTAATATTAATGACAATATTCCCCAGCAAATTTTTTACGCAGTCACTTTCATTACTATTTTCCACATCAGTGTCTCCACTCTCCGCATCCCATACACACTTAATGTTGTTGCCTTTCCTTCTGCACATTTTGCTTAAATGGCCGATAAGGCCGCACACGCTACATTTTTTTTTTAATCGCAGTACAGAATTTACTGAAGGCTAAATGTTCTCTGCTCCCACAACGATAACATTTTATATCTTCCATTTTCTTCTCAGACCAAGAGCTCCTCTTATAATAGTTTTGACCACGTCCATAACTTTGCGGAAAATGTTCTCTGTTGACACTTTGTACTTTGCAGACTGCTCCAGCAACCTTTCCATGCTCTCTGACTTCATTTGCGCACCTTCCTGATAGTTCCGCCTTGCGTAAAATAGCCAAAACATTTTCCAAAGGTGCATCACCACTAACCCACAGACGGTCCTGAATTGTAGCATTGTTACTGTGCTTAACAAGTTGATCACGTATTAAGTCATCGTGTAAGTCACCAAACTTACAATCAATTGCCAACTTCTTGAGATCATCAATCCATTCATCCACAGGTTCACTCTGCTTTTGTTTCCTCTGAAAGAATTTATAACGTATTACCCCCATACACACCTTTGGCGCAAAGTACTTATCAAGGTCTTTTAAAGCTACTTCAAAAACATTGTCATTTTCACTAGGCGTGGTTTTACCCATCCGATAAAACGTTTTTAACCCAATTGGACCCAGTGAATGGAGCAACAATCTTTTCTTTTGATCAGGTTTCATTTTACCCATCTCGTCCACTGCCTATGTAGTTAATAAAATAATCTTTCCATTCCACCCACTTCATGGTGGGCTGAGAGCCTGTTGCCTAAAAAGCATGTGGAGGACTTACAGTAAAGCTTTGTTGTGCCATGACTTGTGTAGATATCCGACACTCTTGATCACCTTGTTCCATACGTTGAATGACAACTTCCCAAGGTTATAAGGGATTTACTCGCATTTATCAAAATTCTAAATTGCACGAAGTAAAAGCTTTCCCTTTTTTTTTTTTTTTTTAAATAATGTAAAAGATGCAGTCGCGCCCCGACCGCCTCACCTGTTCCCCACTTTTAAACGTAAGTCGGTATGAAGCTCAGAGGACTCCCTCTTCAATACATGCTGCAGCGAGTCATTTCCCCGACTACACTGTAAACAAAGTATTTCCTCAAAATGGCCGCTTGCGCAGGGTCACGTTGCGTGACCTTACGTGATGACGCTATGCCCGCACGCTCCCAGCTCCACAATCAGCGCGAGGGAAAGTGCTTGCCGCCGAACGCTGTCACCAATTCAAACCATGCCACGACTAACGGTCTCCAGCCATACCGGGTGAGTCTATTTACCGATTCACTGTTGATCCATCGCCGTTCCGTCCATAGAGTGGTGCTCTTGTGCTTCTTGAGGTCCTTGAATTGCGCACATAAACAGTACACTGAAGTTCCTTTTTTTTTTTCTTCTTAAAGTTTGAAGAAAAAAAAAAAAATATGCTGACAGTCTCTCGAACCTCGCTCCGCGTGTGTTCTCCAATCGTCGCCAATTGTAATGACGGGATCTGACGATATTGTAGTTGAAGTAGGCTTTATTATAGATTAGTAAAAAGGGAACAGGTGAGAGCCAGGGATACAACCGTCCTCCAGGACAACCGTGGGCGCTCTCTCACCTCTAGAACTCTCACCACTTTACATTCTAGCATGCTAAGACTACATTACATACCTACCATTCTAAGGGAACTTAAAGCAATACAACAGCAAGGTACGGGTTTAGTCCAATTTCTAGATAAATTCAAACTATTTAGTCACAAAAAATGATCATGCGATGAACCTGAAAAAAGGTACCGTTTTACCAGACATTCTTCCCCAACAGAGGTCTCTCCTTTTCTCTTTGCTGCGGCGGAGGCCTCCCCTCTGCACTTTCCCTGAACCTCGTGACATCACACTGGCGCGCCTGTCATACCATAAGTGTTCCATTCACGGGATTCTGCTTCTGGTGCTGCTGGGAGGGCACAGACCTTTCACATGAATATGAAATGTGGGTGTTTTCTCTGTCTTCGTTTGAAATAAATGATGTTCTCACCGTATGATTATGCATAGCGCTTAGTGCAACATATTTGTCGTTCGTAGCGCTACTTAAAAAGTGTGATATTATTTTCATCTGCAGGACCTAACCCGTGACGTACAAGTTACACACACATCTCAGCAGCCGGCGCTTAACTCAGCAAATCAAGTTAAAACTTGAAGAGCGCCAGTGACCAGCGCAGGGCACATTTACCAGACCTGGTGGCGG
Source organism: Calotriton arnoldi (assembly GCA_963921515.1). Lineage (NCBI taxonomy): Eukaryota > Metazoa > Chordata > Amphibia > Caudata > Salamandridae > Calotriton > Calotriton arnoldi. The sequence goes on along the minus strand of CAWUFW010002548.1, from coordinate 148,431 downwards.
TGAAGGGGGTACGATATAATATTATCGGTGGTGTGAAGAGGCGGTGCTGTCTCTTTGGGTCTCCAGAAAGAGGCCTAACTGCGCATTGTGTGCTTTGATATTATGTGGAGTGGAGAAACCATTCCGTTAAACTTCTGCCCCAGAAACTAAAAGCCATTTACATGTTGCCCCATAGCACATTAAAAGATAACAAGCATTGGCAATGCCAACAGGTCTCGCGATTGCAAGAGTTAAAGTTATTGGCGTTGTAAATGACAATGTCTTTACCCATGTGTTATGGAGTGGAGTGGATGTATGTGGTGTGGTGCGGAGTGGAATTATGTGGGTTGGATTGGAATTGTTAGTTGTGGAATTGTGTGCCGTGGAATTGTATGGTGTGGAGCGGATGTGTCTAGTGGAATTATGTGGCATGGTGTGCAGTGGAATTATGTGGATAGTAATTATGTGGTTTTGAGTGTACTGGAATTATGTGTAGTGGGATTGTGTGTAATGGAGTGTAATTATATGGAATGGTATTTTATGTTGTGGAATTTAATCATGTGGTGTGTTTGTGAATTTGTGGCATAATGTGAACAATATTACGAGAGTGACAATGAAACCAGCTTTTTTTTTAAGAAACATCGACCCTCTCTGAGAAAATGTCTCAAAGATATATGTGTTGGAACTGGCATTCTGCCAACCTAGCTGAGGAGGAATGAAGCATTTTTTATAGCAATAAGGTGAGGCTATGTTGATTACATTTCTGTTGCCTGCGGACAACTGGCAGCTGCTTTAGAAATCCCTGAATCTTACACACTGCGGGCGTATTTGACAGTAGTCACTGACAACCAGATCTGAACTCCGGCAAGATAACGGAATGATTTATGACATCCTTCCCAGGAGGACATTTCTTGATTACGCTTCTGATTTCAAAATATATTAGTGCATTTTTTAATCTAGTGTTGTACTGTGTGACTTGTGCTTCTGATCACCCTTAATGTGAAAAAGGTCATTAGTGGTCTGGAAGTGACGTGCTGGCACACCCCACTAGGCCTGTGCATTGTGATATTAATTTGAGAGTCAATAACCTCCAATAAGCATTGCCTGGGATATAATTGTATTTTGCCCTGTTCTCGCTTGTTGTGCCTTGATATTCTGGACAATGAGGAGATGAGCGTGCAACAAATCTTTCGAGACAGGAACCTGGACACTTCAGTTTTGCGTACAATACAGTAATTAACTGAGTGTTATTGTCTGCCATGATGCCTCTTGGTGGGTTCTCCACGTTCGTGAAAATGGTCGGCACGTGGTCATGGCCAAAACATCATGAAATTGTGATGATTTCTTGTTTTAAATTTAAGAATTCTGTTTCCTCGTCTGCACTGCAGTGAAGATGCATGTGTCCTTGCAAATGTTACAGTTTTCTGCAGTGAATTGCAGAGCCACCTGCAACAGACGAGAAACCTGGGAGGAGAAGAAGAAAAGGGAGGCCTAGTGGTGGGGAGAAAGCGAACAAGCATTTGCAATGCAATAGGTCTCGCATTCACACGATTTTGAGCTATTGGCATTGTAAATGACAATGCCTTCTATTTATGTTTTGGGTTTTAAAACATAAATACAAGGCATTGTTATTTACAATACTAATAGCTTTAAAAATGCAATGAACCTCACCATCTATACCAACAGAAAGGGCGCTTTAGATATATCAGGTGAAAGAGCAAACACCCCGACTGGCGCAGATGAAAGCACCTCAGAATACTGAACGGATAGCAACTTCACCTGAAAGCAGACATCGTTTGTCACAAAATGAAGGGACCCGTGCACACTTCCTGGTGTCTTGAATGAACATTAGACCCCCAATCTCTAGTTCTGTCTCCCGCAAACACTCTAAACGAGTTACGGTTCGTGTCAAAGTTTATCGCACAACTTTTTCAAACTTCAGCAATATTTTGAATTCTATGTATAGCGAGGAAAGGGATCTCGCCTGAACTCTGCGGTTGTAAATTAGGTAAAGAGGTTACATAGAAGGTAGACCATTTCTCCTTCACGCCTGTACGCACATACTCTGTATGCAAATATGCTGCAACGTGTGTTTGCCTCGACGCCTCACCTGCGTTATCAGAGGCACAGTTATATTAGCTGGTTACAGGAAAATAACCCACGCCCTGAGCTCAAATAAAGCGCTCACTGACGTCACGGAGCGCGAGGCGAGGAACTATCGTCAGGTTGAGATTACTGTAGTAATTAGTGATGATAACACACGTACAGTCACAATCTGTACAGACTCATACATGCACACAGACACATGCAAACACACGCTCAAACACCATGCACCCACATGCCACATAACACACACATTAACTACACGTACATACGGACAATCACAGACACACACCAGGAACAAAAACACACACACCACAAGTAAACACACACGTACCACGCTCAAGAACCCGCACGATGTACACACACACACGCATACTACATAAACACGACACACACACACTCTCACAAAAGTTGTACGACAAATGAACACACCAGGCCCAGCCTTTACTAAACACGCACACATCCCCCTAACATATTACACACACAATGCACACAAACACCATACACACAATTACACAGAGAATACACACCACATATAAACACACACACAATGGCAAACACTTCCGATGAATATTTGGTGATGTCGCTGTCGGCAGTGGAGTTGCTTCAAACATGCACGCGACAGTAGCTATGAAGTAAATAGTCGAAGGGTGTCTAAGTGTGGATCAGGCTTGTAATAGACGGTGCTGGACTGTAATGCACACAACTGTGTTTCAGCTCGTGAACTTACTGGGCTGCATGTAACTGATGTGTGCCTATAGACAGCGTTCCCCTCCGACAGCGTTGCTCTTGACCACCATGTGTGTGCGAGGCAGCCATATATCGACTCAGAAGAATGAATGCCACTGGTTTTGTTTTGTTCAGGGCAGGCCATGTTATACTTTATTTTATGGCGTACAGAATTGTACGGTTTGTAACTAATTACAGTGCATTGTAGCGGCATGCTCCTGCATTACAGTGATGACATCCTCACTGAAGTCGCCCCGGTGCTGTGAGGAGTCTGCTGTGGGCTTCAGAGATCCCTCCCCGACAAGCCCTGAGCCCTCAGAATACCTCCCTCCTCGTGTTTATAAACAATACATTTACAAACAGCCGCGTGTGACCTCAAGTCACTGCGCCCCGCCCGCCGTCAGCTCAGTAAACACACATTTCACAATACAAGGCCTCTAGGCCGTGCGTTCCCCCGTTTGACCTTTCTTTGTACATCTAATGCATCTGCATTGCAGCAAGGCTGCCATTTGTGCACTGCGCAAATGATGCCGCTTTTAATGTTTGTTAGTGGAATGTACTCACAGATTAAATGTGAGTGTGCTTGCTGTTGCACCTGGGGCCACATTTTAATGTTTTCTTTTTATCTCCGGCGTATGTTGCCTTCGGGTGAAGTAAGCGCCTAGAAAAACTTGAAAACAATTAATGTAAATACAGGCAAATATCTAATTTTCACAAGCACGGTCATCAAGCGTGTGTGCGCGTGGCTTCGCGTTTGTGTGTATGCCCCTCCCACCCCCGGAAGTGTTGTGGGTGCCCTTTGGAGAGGTGTGGTGCAGCGGCCAGGGCAGCTGACTTCGGAGCACAGGGCTCCCGGTTCGATCCCCGGCTCCGGCGGCAGCTCAGCTCAGCACCATGTGACTCTGGGCAATAGCTCACTTAATTTCCACAACGGCCCCCAGCGCCTTGAGACCTGTAAGGGTGAGTAGTTCGCGCTTTACAAATACGGATTTTACATTTTTTTTGTTTTTTGTTTTTACTCTGGTGTGCGAGCGCGCCTGTTGGTATAGATTACCGACTCATGGGGTCAGGTTCTGGACAAAGGCCATGACTCACCAATAATTCGCGGAGAAGAATCTTTATTTTTCATCAAAGCACCGCTCGTATAATTTTCTGGAAATGCTGAACTGGTGTAGCGAGCAGCCATCGGAAATTCGGAGTAAGGCGCTGTGTGAGGACACTGGTCCGCAGCCAGCCATTGAGAGCGCCTTGTGTCTTCTCGCATGCTTCCTTGTGCAGACTCCGGTCGTAACAAGACTTCGGAAATATGATCCGTCACTACACGCCTCCTTTAGATAAGAAATACCCTCACGACAGCCGTCAAGCAAACGATCCAGTCCGGATGGGCCGTCCCAAAAGGAGACAGGGCGGTAACAAAGAAGCCTCATTTTCAATCGGAGGCCATCGTTTAGCATAAACGACGACGCCAGCCAATGAAAATAATGGGTGGGGCTTCAAGTCTCCTCTACCACAATATGTCTCGCAGAGCGAGCAGCGCATGCGCGCTGCAACGCTAGGCGAGACCTAAAAACATGGCACAAGAGAGACAGACAGGGGGTGGGGAATAAAGAGGCAGTCATCGAAAAACAAAATATCCGGTTGATTTGGAAGCGAGCACGGTATGACAGCGAGAAAGGGACTGGCGTAGAAATGTGGGCAGGCTTGAGCGTATCGAGGAGGAGGAGAGGGAAAGTTATCGGGTGGAGAAAAATGTGTGAAGAATATGAGGCAAAAAAAAGGATGCTGAGGGAGAAATAAGACGGGTCACAGAGCTAAGATGGACTGGAGAAAAAATATGGAAAGAGGTAGAAAAATAAGATTAGGAAAGGATAGGGTAAGGAAAGGCATGGAGGACAAAAAAGATGGCACGAGTGAGTAGAAGTCGAAGAAAAAAGAAACAAGTCCTCACACGGGAAGGCTCCTGAGGCATGCCATGAGTGTTTGGTGGCAGATTTTGGTCAGTGTTATAGTCTAGTGTGACCAGAACCATTGTATTCAGAGCTGTAACACAGCATCTTGACTAAGCTTCGATGCTCCTGCATTCACTACAGGCGTCCAGCATGCTGGACTCTCCCAAGCAGCAACAGAAGGGGGCTTTTTTTTGGGGGGGGGGTGAGTTTCATCGGTGATGAAAGGGAAGACGTACAAGAAGGAGTGGGCAAGAGACTGATTCCAAAGGCAAACAGCAAACAGAGCATGCGCATAAAGCGGCGACTATTAAAAATCAGTCCAGACTTCTTAAACAATTCAGTGTATGTTGGAAAAATATAAATCAAAAAGATCCTATCCCAGCACAACAAACGAAGAAACTCTGAATTGGCCTTCCAAAAGTGCTCTGAGGCCTTATTAGGGGTTACAGTGTGCTACACACGTGCTACAATACTAAAAGAAATCAATGATAATATTTGCTGAATTATTCTATTTACAACCCAGTGCATGCTGGGATTTGTAGTCTTACTGTAGCTCAACTGCAGTGCTAATTACAAAAGACTGTTCAATTAAAGCCTGTGAATGAAACATAGTATCCCAAGACACTTGGAGCTATCTAGCTTCATTAAAGTTGTTCTGCCTGCTCCCCTCACCTTCCTTCCGACCAAAGTTTCTCTTTCCTTGCTGCTGGTTTCCACAATGTTGCTCCAAAGATTCAGTCTGCACAGCTTGTAAAGGGGGTTTAAGACCTGGACACAGTGGTGTTTTTTTTTCAGCAGAATAACCTAAGAAGGGATTGATCCCAGCTGAATACAATAAGGTGATCCCAATTCCGGAGAAGCGGGCACAGGAAATGTCTAGTTTGGAATCCATTACGTTAATTACAGAGGAGTGAGCATGTAAATGCCTGTGATTTTATCTACAACGTAAAGTAAATTTAATAAAAATAATTTCCTGTATTATAAAGTGCCTTACCCTTCTCGCATCAATCTGAGAATTAAAAAGTCCAACAGTCTGGCTTTTAAACTCCGCGACAGGCGAATGGACTCAATGTGGCACAGGTCCACCTAAGTGTAGTCCAGGTTGCAATCACCGGTAGAACTACAGGAAAACCGAGCATCACAAATGAAGTAGTACTACGAGATAGCCCACTACTGGTGTCGCACTAGTAGAATAGTAAGTAAAACTTTTTTTTTTCTCAACTCTTGTTAGGGCCTCGTTTCTGGCTCAGATACGTCAATCGTCACCTTCCACAAAGCCCTATTTTAATCACAAGTCGTTGGTAACAAACTTGACAAGTGCACAAGCTGTCCCATTGACCTTTAACGGAAAAAGGTCACGTTAGTCAAATACATACAGTAAATAACTACATTTATTCCACTTGTCTTCATCCGCCTTCTCCTCTCCCGTCACTCACCGGTTCCTGGGCGTGAGGAAAAAAGGGCAAAAAACAGGTTAGTGGCCCCTCTGGGGCCCCCTGGTGCAGGGCAGGGGGACCCCTTGGGTCCTTAGCTGTTGTCGTTGTCTTCTGTGCCTGAGCCTTCCAGGGCCCCCTGTGTGAGGGTACAAGGGTACCCATTTGGGTCCTCAAGATTCGTCGTCGCTGTCTTCATCTGATCCGTCCAGTGCTGTGTAGTCGAGCAGGAGGCTGTGGATCATCTTATGGCACGCCAGGGTCGATGTCTCCTTCTTACCTACTACCAGGCGGTTTCTGGAAAACAGAAGAACATCTTTAAAACAGCACAGGAGCCTCCAGCAGTTCTGGAGGTCACTCAGTGCGTGTGTCCCTAGGAACAAACCATACATCAGAGTCCGCAGTGATGCAGGGTGTAGGTATCCAGGCCCTAAGCTCCGTGCCTAGGGCCTTCAGCAGGTCCTGTGTGTACGCGCACTCCCAGAAGAGATGATATGTCGTCTCGTCCGCGATGCACCCTCTTGGGCAGGACTTATATCGGTTGAGTCCTCTTGCGTGCATGCCGGGTCAGTTCTAACAGCACAGAGTAGATGACGGTGAAGAAACAGCAGGGAAAGGCCTGTCAGTCCAGAGAATACCACTGCATAGTGAAGTTACCGGCCTCGGGCAGACACATGCATTGCTGCAGAGTAAAGAAGAGAAAATACCAGCTTCCATTCCTACTCCATGACTCTCTTATGCCTCTTAGATTGGTGCTTAAAGAGTAAATTCCAGTCCCCTCACTGTTGGACTGTGCAGGGACGCACTAGCATGGTATGACCATGCTTCACAAAACCACTGAAGTACCACTGAAGTAAATTTAAAAAAAAAATCATGTGTGTTTATAAAGTAAAAATGTCACCAGATGGGGGCGCTAGAGGGTGCAAGACGGCTGCACTCGCGTGAGGCTCTTGTGGCTCAGGACTAATAAACATAAGAATCCTGTCCAAATGCCAGAAAATTAATGAAAAAGACGGGGGGCGGCAAGCGGAATACTGACGGCAGCCCGAGAGTGAAATAGGAGTGGCCATACAAGTCGTGGGACAGCTGAATGCGGCCCGAGACGCGGAGCTCTGGACCGATCTGAAAATCGCGACTGCGTTGTGAGCCTGGCCGCACCCACTGCTGCAGCGAGAGAGGAAGTGCTGCCGAAAGGAGAAACACCATCTATTCGGGGGCGGCCTGCGGAGAGCACTGCGGAAGAGAAGAAAGAGCTGCCTGAAACGGACAAGGAGATTCGGAGGCCGCGACGACATGGACGCTGAGATTCACCGCCTTTGAGAATGGCAGAACCATGAGTAGGGGGCCGCGTGTGGAGGCCGCGGAGGCCGACCTGAGCGGCCGGCGCTGTTCTCTGCTTGTGCTGCTAACGCACAAGTTACTAACTTGTGTAACGATATATCTGTAAGAGACAGTAGTTAGTGACAGATTCCTTACCTTAGAATATCCCCAGGCATCAGGCTGGATCCGGAAAGTTTTTTGCGTAGCAGTACCCTTGCGCGTCGGTAGGCGGCGTCGTGCGGCTCCGCGTCCGTCGTCGGCGTCGTGATCGCCGGGATGACGTCGCGGGCAGTACTTAGGCGCCGCCCCTGCGCGCTGACGTCAGTTCTGTACACGACTTTCCACGCAGAGCCATGCAAGAAGCTGACATAGGTGTCTGAAAAATACTAGGGCCCTGAAAGGGATGTCCTTAACCCTAGAAATCAGTTCGCAGAACGGGGTGGATGGGTGGGCGGTAAGGAATCTGTCACTAACTACTGTCTCTTACAGATATATCGTTACACAAGTTAGTAACTTGTGCATCTGAAAGAGACACGTTAGTGACAGATTCCTTACCTTAGAATAGATACCCCAGCAATACCAACCCCGGTGGTGGGTCTGCGAACAAAGATCAGACAAGGAAGTCCTGGAGGACAGAACGGCCAAAGAAGCCGTCCCTCCGGACCCGACTGTCAAGGCAGTAATGCTTTGTAAACGTGTGCAGCGAGGCCCACGTAGCTGCCTGACAGATAACCGGCAGCGGAACACCGCGGCCCAAGGCCGTGGTAGCAGCCGTTGCCCTGGTGGAATGGGCACGCAGCCCAACAGGAGGCTCCTTCTTAGCCAAAGAATAGCAGGTCTTGATGCACAAGGTAACCCAGCGGGAGATGGTCCTCTTGTGCACCGCCCGACCTTTTTGGCGCCCACGTAGCCAACAAAGAGCTGGTCATCCACCCGGAAGTGTTTTGTGCGGTCAATATAGAAGGAGAGCGCACGTTTTGGGTCCAGACGGTGGCGCCTCTCTTCCTCTCTGGAAGGATGCGGAGGCGGAAAGAAGGTGGGCAAAGTGATGGTCTGCCCAATGTGGAAAGCAGTAACCACCTTTGGCAAGAAGGACGGACGCGTCCGAAGAACAACCTTGTCTGGATGAACAGACAGAAAGGGAGGTTTGCAAGATAGAGCCTGGAGCTCACTCACCCGCCGAGCGGAGGTGATGGCCACCAGAAAGGCTGTTTTCAGAGTCAGAAGATGAAGAGGACAGTTATTTAGAGGCTCAAAGGGAGCGCACATTAAAAAGGTAAGAACCAAGTTCAAGTCCCACTGAGGCATCACAAACGGAACAGGAGGGAAGAGGTGAGTAATGCCTTTTAAGAACCTGTTAACAACAGGGGACTTGAAAAGGGAGGGCTGATCAGGGAGCCTGAGGAAGGCCGAGATAGCACAAAGATAACCCTTGATGGTACCCAGGGCAGAACCCTGTTGGGCCAGAGAGAAGGAACAGAAGGACCTCAGAAAGAGGGGCAGAAAGGGGATTCACAGCCTTTGCTGTGCACCATGCCACAAATTTGTTCCACCTGCAGGCGTATACCACCTTAGTGGAGGGACGCCTGGCTGCCAGAATCACATCACAAACTTCGGGAGGCAAGTCGAAAGGAATCAACTGCCGCCGCTCAATCTCCACGCAAGCAGGTGTAGACTGGACAGGTTCGGGTGGAGGACCGTCCCCTGCTGCTGCGACAGAAGATCCTCCCGAAGAGGCAGACGGATCGGGGGATCTACGCTCATATTGAGTAGCTCGGGATACCAAACTCTTCGAGCCCAGTCCGGAGCCACAAGAATGACTTGGGCCCGGTCGTGCCGAATCTTCTTCAACACTCTGGGTAGAAGTGGTATAGGCGGAAAGGCGTACAATAGACCGCAACTCCACTCGTGACGAAAAGCGTCGCCGAGCGAGTGCCACCTTGGAAATTCCAACGCGCAGAACTGATGACATTGCGCGTTCTCTTCGATGGCGAATAGATCTAACCAAGGCTCTCCCCACTGTAGAAAGAGTCCTTGCGCCACTTCCGAGTGAAGACGCCATTCGTGATCCATCATGCACCTGCGGCTGAGTTCGTCCGCCCTGGCGTTCAGGGAACCTGCCAGGTGTTGAACCATCAGGAACATGCCCTGATGTTCCAGCCATGTCCAGAGGCGCAGAGCCTCCTGACAAAGGGTCCACGACCCTACCCCGCCTTGTTTGTTGCAGTACCACATGGCGGTGGTGTTGTCTGTGAACACCTGCACTACCTTCCCTTTGACAGAGGGAAGGAATGCCTTGAGTGCAAGTCGGATCGCCCGGAGCTCCAGAATGTTGATATGGAGCCGGGACTCCGCCGGAGACCAGAGGCCTCTGATCTCCGCCTCTCCCATGTGACCGCCCCATCCCAGAAGGGACGCGTCCGTCACAACTGTGTGCTCTGGCTGGGGAAGGGAGAGGGATCTGCCCATGACCCATTGCCGGTTCGAGAGCCACCACTGCAACTGTTTTGCAGTCCCCTCCGAGATCTGGACGTGATCGGACAGGTTGCCCTGGTGCTGCGCCCACTGGAACTTCAGGTCCCACTGCAGAGCCCGCATATGCCATCTGGCATGATTGACCAGCAGGATGCAGGAGGCCATGAGGCCCAGCAGCCTCAGGGTCATCCGTACCGAAACCCAGGATAAAGGCTGAAAGATCGGAATCATAGCCTGAATATCCCGGACTCGCCGTTCGGGAGGATAGGCCCGAAACTGCGTCGTGTCCAGAACTGCTCCGATGAAAAGGAGCTGTGGAGAAGGAATCAGATGCGACTTCGGCACATTGATGGAGAACCCCAGCGAGTGCAGGAGTTCGGCCGTAGTCTGGAGGTGGGAGACGACTGCCTGGGACGAGCCCGCCTTCAGCAGCCAGTCGTCGAGGTAGGGGAAGACTGAAACCCCTGCCCGGCGCAGATGAGCTGCGACCACCGCCAACACTTTCGTGAACACCCGAGGGGCACTGGTAAGGCCAAAGGGGAGCACAGTGAACTGAAAATGCTCGGGGCCTACCGTGAACCGAAGGTAACGCCGGTGGGCCGGCAGGACGGAGATGTGGAAATATGCGTCCTGCAAGTCCAACGCTACCAACCAGTCTCCAGGGTCGAGGGCAGTCAAGACCTGAGCTAGGGTGAGCATCTTGAACTTCTCCTTCCGGAGGAAGCGATTGACGTTCCGGAGGTCCAAGATAGGACGCATGTCCTCCTTGTCCTTTTGGGCACCAGGAAGTAGTGGGAGTAGCAACCACGCCCTACTTCTGGGGTCGGAACATGCTCGATGGCCAAGAGGGCCGTGACTTCCTTCTGCAGAAGTACCAAGTGATCCCCTGACATGCGGTGGAATTGAGGTGGCATGGCTGGGGGGGTGGACTCGAAGGGGAGGGAGTAGCCCCTTCGGACAATGTCCAAGACCCACCTGTCCGAGGTGATGGTACGCCAGTGGGGAAGGCGATGGCGGACCCTGCCCCCTACTGGCGTGCTGTGCACCTGAAAGGAGGGACTAGGAGGGTTTGGAGGCCGCGGACGGGTTGGAGGTGGTGGCCTGACCCGCACGCTGGTTGCCCGATCCGCCACGGCGGAATCCACGTCCTCGGCCACGCGAAGACGCCTGCTGCGTGGGCCGGTGGCTGGGCTGCTGACGTGAAGGGGCGCCCCTACCGTGGCCACGATAGGGGCGAAAAGCAGAAGATAGCGGAGGGCGTGTAGCAGAAAGGCCCAGGGACTTGGCAGTAGCCCGTGAGTCCTTAAAGCGCTCCAACGCATGGTCTGCTTTGGACCCAAAAAGACCGACTCCATCAAAGGGCATGTCCATGAGAGTATTCTGGACATCCCCTGAAAAACCAGTGGTTCTCAGCCCAGCGAGTCGGCGGTATCAAGGCCACATCGTATCGTGTATTTGGCCGCATCCCTTCCTTCCGCAATGGCGCGGGAAAGCAGTGTCTGGACCTCCTCAGAACACTGGGGCAAAACATTCGCCACCGAATCCCACAAGGAGTGGGTATATCGGCCCAAAAGACAAGCGGTGTTGATGGACCGCAAGCCAGCACTGGAGGAAGAAAAACCTTTCTTCCCAAATTGATCCAGGCGTTTGGATTCCCTATCCGGAGGGGCGGTAGGGAAGGCGGTTTGGGAAGCGGAGGCTTGGACAACCAAGCTCTCAGGAGTGGGGTGGACAGAGAGAAACAGGGTGTCGCCCGGAGCTGGGCGATGGCGTCGGGACACGTTCCTATCCACAGGAGCCCCTGTGTTGGGCTTGGACCAGGCGCCCAAAAGAACGTCAGTGAGGGCGTCGTTAAACGGCAGCACAGTCTCCGTAGAGGAGGCTGCCGGCTGAAGCACCTCTGTCAAGAGATTAGTCTTGACCGCCACAGTAGGGAGTTGGAGATGTAAGGCTCCAGCCGCCCTACGCAACACCGTTGCAAAATTGGCTCCCTCCTCCGTAGCCACGGGAGGAGACAGCATGCCAGTGTCAGGGGAAGTATCTAGACCACTGGCATCCCCTAGACCCTCTGTCCAGTCCTCATCGTACTGACACTGTAGTGCCAGAGGGTCATCAGACCCCTCCCAGTCCTCCTGGTCCTCCTCTGGTTCAAAATAAGGGGGAGGAGGGACATTTGGGACCCAAGGTCTCATCGGGCGCCGGAACCGGCGTCGAGCGACGTCGGTCCGGGTCCATGTCCGGAGCCGGAAGGAACTGGGGGACGACGCCGCCCGGAGCCCCAGGCGGCGTCGAGAACGGCACCGGAGACATCGGCGCCGGCGGAGGTGTCGTTAGGTCGACCGGCGTCGATGGGGGTTGCGGAGCCGGGATCGAGGCCGGGGCCAAAGCCGGAGCCGGGATCGAGGCTGGAGGCACGGGCGACGCCGGGGCCGGAGCCGTCGGCGACGCCGGAGCAACCCTATCAGGGCCCGCCGGGCCCGAAGGCGCACCGGAGGGGCCTGGAGGCCCGAAGAGGCGGGCCATGGCCGACAGGAATTCCTGTACTTGGGCCGGATCCGCCCCGAACGCGGGAAGGACGGGTATTGCGGGGGCGACTCCACAGGCATGTCCGGGGCCGCGGGGACGGTGCCGGGAGGGGCCTCAGCCAAGTCGCGAGACCGGCGAGGCGAAGTCCTAGAGCGACAATGCTTTTTGGACTTTTTGTGTTTGGACTTACCGGACGAAGAAGACTTCGATGCCGACGACCGGTGTGAACTCTGCGATCGACCCCTGGACCTCTCACGCGACCGGGGCTTGCGCGGAGCCGAATGCCGGGCCTCCAGGAGCTTTCGAGACCGCTCTCGCAAAGCTTTCGGGTTGAGGGCCCGGCAGTCGGAACAAGACTCCGTGTCGTGGCCTCGGCCGAGGCAGAAGAGACACTCCCGATGCGGGTCTGCGATGGACATCATCCGAGCACAGGCGCCGCAACGTTTAAACCCGGGCATCCCTACGACACCTTGAAGTCGATGAAAGAAAAACAGTGAAAAATTCACCAAAAAAGATTGGTCAAAAAATGACCAGGGCACTGCTCTTCCCGGATCTGACGTCAGCGCGCAGGGGCGGCGCCTAAGTACTGCCCGCGACGTCATCCCGGCGATCACGACGCCGACGACGGACGCGGAGCCGCACGACGCCGCCTACCGACGCGCAAGGGTACTGCTACGCAAAAAACTTTCCGGATCCAGCCTGACGCCTGGGGATATTCTAAGGTAAGGAATCTGTCACTAACGTGTCTCTTTCAGATTGAGGGTCTAGAGAGCGGACACTGCGCGAAGACGCGAAGGGCTGAGGGACATTGAAAATACACAGCCGTGAGCGTGCAGTCCCATCCCCTGCTGGTGCGGCAGCTTGAAAGCACAGAGTGCACGGGCACATCATTAATAGGCCACATCATTAATAGGCCGGAGAGCGCGGCGGCACCGGGCCTAAACATTGAGGAAAGAAAATGGCGGCCGGCACATAGCGGAGGAAAATCGAGACCGATGTAACAGGCCCTGCACACAGAACACTGGGCGTGGGGAAAAGACTTTAACCTAGCGAAAAGAGAAATCACACTGTAGTCCATTGAGGAGAGGACAACAAGCCAGCGTTTAAGCAAACATACGAGCAGGCAAGAGAGCAGAGCAGATGCCTCGGTAACCTAACTCCAGAGCCACAATCATTGTAAAAAGAAGGGGACAAAATAGAAATTGGTGTGAGAAGCACACCTATAAGACCCAAGCAAATACCCCTATCAGATCATAGTGCGGAAGTATAGGCTGAGGAGCGCTGAGAGAGCAGCATGGACAAAGCAGATGGTAAACAAACCAAAGTATCATTCGACGCCCGTAAATCCTCTCGAGCGCACGGAGATCCTGGACAAACAATGGCGGAAGGGCCAAGCTCAGGCACTCAAACCTCAACAGAGGACCTTCAAGATCTCCTACTCCCCATGAAAAATAGTCTCACCTCAATAGAAACTTATATGGACGCTATGTGCACACGCATGGATAATATAACGCATAAAATTGATCAGCACGATGAGCGTATTAAAGAGACGGAACAATGTATCTCTGATTTAGAGGACACGTCTGAGGGGCGCAAGGGACAACTACTTGACATGGAGCGCCTCCTAAAGGTTATAGCTGCCAAAAATGAGGACCTAGAATCGAGATCACTTCGAAACAACATACGTATTTTGGGAATACCGGAGTCCACGAACACCGGCAGAATGGAGGACTATGTGGAACTCCTACTCACGACAGTGTTTAAGAAGAGCGCCTTCTCTGCGATGTTTATAGTAGAAAGAGTGCACCGATCGCTGGCTAATCGACCACCGCCTGTTGTCCCTCCGAGACTGATCATTGCCAGATTGCTAAATTATAGAGACCGGGACACTGCCCTGCGCCTAGCACGGGAAAGGCAGAAACTTTCCTTCAAAGGCACTGAAATGGCGATATACCCAGAGCTCACTATGGCGGTCCATGAGCCTCGCAAAAATTCATGCCAGTCAAGAAGAAGCTACAACACGCAAATATTGCCTACGCCATGCTTTTCCCAGCACGTCTCTGGATCACGCACCAGGGCAAGCAGCATTTTTTCACAAACCCTCAGCACGTAGCGGATTTTCTGAAAACCGCAGTCAAGCGATCACCCCGACACGAAACAGCTTCTAGCCCATCCAGATCAACCCGGCTGCCCTAACACACATAGAATAATGTGGGAGGGAAAACACTACTCCTTCGCCTAAATAATGACAGGAAAAAGAAGACAAAGCTGCGAATAGGGAATGCAGCAGCACACATAATCCACTGAGACAGATGACGCTGATCCCTGGATAGAAAACAAAACCCTGGTCATGAACGAGATACTAGAACAAATTTCCGCCGGGCTACCCCCAGATACACAACTGGAATGATCGGACACATGAGACACTAAATTCTGTCCTGAGCGCCCTCATATACACGAGGGAGAACTGATGGGCCCTCCTGCGTATCCCCAGAAGGACATCCCTAACAAGATTTGGGTTAATCTTTTCACTGTTCTATTAATCCAGGTCCCCGTTTGGGACACACCTATTATAGGGAGGGGAGGGGGAAGGGGCAATACAACACGGCAGGATTGGGCTGCTGATGTGGGAGGTGGGAGGGGAGGGGGGGAATGTTAACGACACATATGATTGCCATGAATATAGGACCGGTTATATGTTACTGTGATGCCCTGACATGCTATACTGAGATCACTCTGGCTACACACCTTGAAGTATACACACCAAATGAGTCACTTAGATCCCCCTAGTTATAATTTTGCCACATGAACGTACGTGGCCTAGGCAACCCCCGGAAACGGCATCATGTCCCGGCATACTTGGACAGACACAATATACACTGTGCCATGTTACAGGAAACACACCATGGCCCTTCTGCCCCGTCCACTTTTGCGGCCCGATGGGCTGCGCATCGTAGTTTCTCTGCATACTCAACATATGCCCAAGGCACGGTTATCCTTATAAAGAACAACGTACCATATGTAAACATTGGCTGAACCACAGACACCCCCAAGGTCGCTACTGTCTCATGTGGGGGGAAACTTGCATCCCAATCCATAACGTTTGTCTGCTGCTATGGCCCCGAATTTTTTAACATACTATGGGGGAAAATATTAGATACAGGCACCACCCATACAGTGTGGGGAGGAGACTTTAATGTCACCCTGAACCCGACAATGTACCGCTCGCACCCACAGGCCTACCACTACACTAATGCTTAACGCCAGCTGAGAGAAGTAGTATCTGAGCACGGACTGTTAGATGCCTGGCGGGACTTACACCCAGCTAAGAAGGAGGGCACATGTTACTCTACAGTACACTCATCGTGGTCGCGTATAGATGGCTGGCTATTATCTCGAAGATTAAAAACATGGCTAGCGAGAGCGAGCCACTTACCACGCACATATTCGGACTACTCACTTGTATTGATGACACTTACTCC
The DNA here is from genome assembly GCA_963921515.1 of Calotriton arnoldi. Classification (NCBI taxonomy): domain Eukaryota; kingdom Metazoa; phylum Chordata; class Amphibia; order Caudata; family Salamandridae; genus Calotriton; species Calotriton arnoldi. The sequence continues at coordinate 132,435 of CAWUFW010002548.1, read as the reverse complement.
CCCTTGCACAATGATGCCGTACCAGTCCTGGAGGCTGCCAACGCATGCTCTGCTGGACATTTCCTTTCGGACGGAACTAGAGCAAGAAATCACAGAGTTCTTCCCTCGCAATGCTAACACAGTGCCTCTGTTCTCCACAGTTTGGGAGGCTTTCAAATTCACCATTCGGAGGATATGTATAGCAAAAGGGGGAGGGATCCTAAGGGATATTCACAATACACTCCAGGAGCTAGAGTCTGACCTTAAACGATTAGAAGCCCAATTACAATCCAACCCCACTGCAGACCTACAACGGAGACTTAGAGAAACGCTGTCGGAATATCAAGAGACAGCAAATAGAGAGTGCCTATTTCGAGGGAAATATCATCGAGCCCAGCGTTATGGGGAGGGGGAGAGACCAGGGAAAGCCCTGGCGGAACTGACCCGTAAACCAAGATTCTCAAATACTGTCCTAGAAGACACCGACACAGACGGGACAATAAACAGGGACGCCCCAGACATACTGAAAACCTTTCACACATTTTACAAAAATCTTTACACAACACAAAGAACGATGCCGGTCGAGTTCGAATCATACTTTGAGGATATAGCACTGGGGTGGCTAGGGGATACCCAGAGAGAATTTCTCTTGGCCGACTTTGAGGATGATGAAATACGCACTGCAATTATGCAGCTTCGCTCTGGACGGGCCCGGGCGGGCTTACTGTAGAATTGTTTTTAAACGTTCAGCGATTCCCTCATACCGATCCTTAAAAATGTTTACGAGGAGGCACAGGAGAACGATGTCCTCCCCCAAACAATGCGCAAAGTAATTATTATATCCATACTTAAATCTGGGAAACCTAGCGACAAATGCGACTCATACAGACCGTTGTCACTTATAACTTGCGATGCTAAAATCCTGGCAAAGATAATCACGAACCGAATCAGTCTCCTTATGAGTGCCTTGGTGCTGCCCGACCAGTCAGGGTTTGTACCAGGGAGGGCGACCTCACATAATTTACGCACCCTCTTTACCCTCATGCAAGATATCGATCCAGAGCTAGCCGCAGTGGCGGTCGTCCTAGATGCCACCAAGGCATTTGATTCCCTGGAATGGGATTATCAAGCCAGAGTCTTGCGATGCATGGGCTTCCCTCTTCCCTTTTTATCCTGGATTCAATTGCTATATACAAAGCCACAGGCCAAAGTATTAATCAACGGGGTGTGTTCCCCCAGCTTCCAGATTACAAGAGGGACACGGCAGGGATGTCCATTATCTCCTCTCCTGTTTGCGCTGGCCATGGAGCCATTGGCAGCTAAGCTCCAGCAACACCACCGGGAATACGCCCTCCAATACCCTGAAAGGCAGATCTTAATATCATTATACGCAGATGATATCACATTATACCTACGGGATCCAGAAATCAGTCTTAACCCAATATTACGCGAACTACAACTTGGTATGTATTCGGGGGTCAATATTAATTGGGGAAAATCCCAAATTTTCCCCCTTACCGACTCAGCCAAACGGTACGACCCTGACTACCTCTTGACCTGGTGCGATACTGAAATTAAATATTTGGGGATAGTGATAACTAGAGACAAGGCAGAACTTATGAGAGCCAATTATGGTTGGGCGCTTGAAACACTGACAGATTCCATTACTAGATGGATCGATATGCCTCTCTCACTGGCAGGACGGGTGTCACTAATCAAAATGGTGATACTTCCTAAGTTACTCTACCTCTTCATTAATATTCCCTATGCACCCAGTAAACACTTTTTCAAAACCCTCAAATCTCAACTTATCCATCTGACCTGGGGAGGGGGGGCAAACATCTTAGATTAAAATGGGAAAACCTGGCTCAGCCATTTATTAAGGGAGGATTTGAAGTACCAGAAATGGAACTGTATTTTTGGTGCGCTCAGGCACACTTCGCAGCATACTGGATACATCCATCACCATATATGCCGCATTTGGCCGTGGAGCATGGATATATGGCACCAATCCCCTATACAGCCTACCTAAGTTCACCGGTTAATTCTAGAAGTAAAGACACGACTACTGTCGAATGCACAAATAGAGCATGGCGTGACATAGCTAAACGTTTGCAAACAGGTACGCTCTACTCCCCCCTGCTGACACTGCAGGGCCGCCTAGATCTCCCGGTCACACAGGAAGTGAGATGTCGACAGATGCTTCGAAAATTTGAAGCACTGACCTGGGGGGACTTGTATGAGAAAGGGAAATTCCCCACTCGAGAGGCATTCTTCAAAGACTGTCAACCCACCCCAATGGAACGTTTCATGTACGTTAGGCCCCGTCAAGATGTCAAGACTGCTACTCCTGCATTTCCAGATGAGCCCCCCGTTCTGTCCCAATTGCATGCCTTACTCCAAAGGTCTACTCCTGCACATGTGGTCTCTATGTTATATCGGACCACCCAAGAGGATAGTCCACACATTTCTCAAACAGCGCGCAGGGAGGAGGACCTGGGAAATCCCCTTGGCGACGATCAATGGACGTTTTGTTGTCAACAAACTGGACGTGTATCAGCCAGCAGTAGATTGCGCATAATACACTTCAAATACCTACACCGCCTTTATTACACTCCTGCGAAGCTGCTTCGCTTTCAGCTCAGGGAAAATGATAACTGTGACAGATGTGGGAGTCGACTTTTTACACCTGGCATGGGAATGCGACTCCATCCAGACCTACTGGGGCACAGTACTTGAAGCATTGGACCAGATGACTGGATCCACCATACCTCATACTCCACTTACCACACTATTAGGATACACAAAAGACCTTGAGGCCTCAATCAGAAAGTACGTATCGCTGAGCCTACTCCTAGCTATACGCAGAGTGGCCTACAGATGGGGCAGGGGGCGAGCACACAAATTTAAGGAATGGCTAAATGACCTTATATTTTGCCAAGAGCAATTATCTACATATGCCAAGTCAATGCCGCCTACGTCCCGGCCAAAAGACATTTGGGAAACCCTACAAACATACTTGCTTGAACGAACCACCACAGGTGAGACAGAGGGTGAGAACACTAGAGACTCAGAGACGACACAGGCATGAACACAAATAGGTGTGGGGGAGGTCGTGGGAGTATCGAGATAGAAATATTGCGGGTGATCAAGAATGCACAAACTACTTATTTTGTTTAAACTAATGCGACCTGTTGCTAGGTCTATGAAAGTGCAAATGTACACAGTGATTTATGAAACTTTGCGGCTATCATGGCCATTTCAGATATCGTCATAATGTGTCGTGTTGTTAAGTTACATTGAACCTGTTTATGTGGTTTACAAATGTAAAATCAATAAAAAGATTTTTTTTGAAATGTCACCAGATAACTGCTTTATAGTTGGAAATTCTAAAATAACTACAATCCTAAAAATGAAGCCAGGGTACGAAATCGAAAGTGCTATAAAACTCTTGTGTTCAGGCTAAGCGCATATTTTTAAAAGACCACTTTAACCGTAAACACACAAACTAAAATGTAAAAAGTCAAAACATTTACACAATGAAACAAAAATGTACAAAGTCAAAACATTTACAAAAAAAATATGGATTTTTCATAGTTTTAATCTTCAGCGTTAAGGACATGAAAATATAATTTTGTAATGTGTGCGCTACTGTTGCCTTTTTAAAATGATTAACAACATGGCTTCAAGCTACTAAGAGATGCTTTGCCAAGAGTGCATTCATAACAGTGGCTCTGTGGGTTGTGCGTTTGCAGTGTAGGTGTTAGAAATGGGGGTCTCTAGTTGGCAATGGCTTGCCACTGTCCAAGTAGGGACCCTTCTTCCTAAGTCAGAGTGAGAGGGCTACACCCTTTGATAACCCCTGCTCAACCCTGTGGTAACGTAGCACGAGCAGCTAGGCTTATCTCAGAGGCAGTGTGTGAAGCATTTACGACCATACACAGTAACACAGTGAAGAACACTACAAAGGGACACCACGCAAGTAGTTATCAAAAATAAGTATCTTTATATATGGACGTAACACAAGACCAATAACGATCAAGAAGCCACAATACGGTAAAAATAGGGTTACTCTTGAAATGCTGCAAAAATAGGTCAAAGTGCGCCAAGAGGAGTTCAGTTCAAAGCAGTGGTCTCTGCGACCTTTTTACTTGCAAAGTACCTGGATTTCGTAGCAAAATCAACAAATGGTCGCAAAAAGCTGTGGCGATGACTGCCTGCACGCGAGGCCGGTGATGCGATGACTCCTTGCCGCGAGGGAGGATGATGCGCCGATCTGCTGATGCGTGCGGAGGCGATGCGACCAACTTCTGCACGTTAGGCCGGTGATGCGATGACTCCTTGCCGCGAGGGAGGAGGCAATGCGGCGACCCTGTTTCGTGTGCGATCAGGTTGTGATGCGAAGAAGTGGCACTCCGCGAGGGAGCGACGGTCCTGATGCGATGCGGGGGAAATGGCTGATGCCCGGCGTCCGCGCTGCGATGTCGTGAAGCGATGATCTTGGTGCGATGATCTTTGGTTGCAAGCACTTGGAAGCCCGCAAACGTGCGGTGCGATGATCTTTGGTTGCGAGCGCTCAGCGGCAGCAGCAATGAATTTCTGGGCGCTTTCGGCTGCAGCGGCTCGCAAACGGGCGTTAGCGACGATTTCAGCGCTCTCTTCTCTGTCGTAGAACTAGAGGCCCTCAAACTCACAGGAGCTTCACCTGCAGATAGAAATCCTCGCTGGGAGGATTCAGGAGGCTGGTGGTGAAGTCTGATGTGCCTGAGACTTCGACAGGAGGCTAGCTCTCTCCTAGCCCTTGGGTGATTGCTTTAGCAAGATGAATAAAAGTTCTCTCAAAAGTCCTTTTCCCTCTCTTTCAAAGTCCAATGGTAACCACTGCAGGCCAATCCAAGAAACAGGACGCAAGAACAAGGATAGTCACCTCCTGCAGATTCCTACAGTTACACGGACAGAGGTTCGTCTTGATGTCCAGGAGCAATACAATTTGTAGGGGTTTCAGCACAGATATTTATACCCCAAAAGTCTTTGTTCTCAAAAGCTACAAGTCACTGAGCCTAGCCAGAACCAGTTCTGTTCAGTCCTGGAGCACTTTGTTTACCAGGCTGCATCCTTCCTTTCAGGAAGAGGGGGTCTGCTATCAGACGCACAGTAGGAGGTGGAGCCATCATTCACCTTGCCAGGCACAGCCCTATTCAAGTCAAGGAGCTACCCCTCCCCATACTCCAAACGCAGATCTCTCTATTCAACCCAGGTCTGGCTCAGCCTGCCCTGTCCCTCCAAAACCAGACAGCCAATACACATAACAGCAGAGCACACTGGAAGGCTTAGGCAAGAAAATACCTACTTTCTAAAAGTGGTATTTTCAAACACAGAATATAAAAATAAACTTTACTAAAAGATGTATTTTAATATTCTGAGCTCAGGCATACTAACTTCGTTTTTCTACCATGTTCCTGGGGTCAGTTAGGACTATAGGATGTAATAGCCACACTGCCCATCCTGGCCTATGGGGAACAGGTAGCCTTGCAGTAGTGAAAAACGAAATTGGGTGTAATTCACTACCAGGACATGCTATACACACCAAGGCATGTCCTACCTTACACATACAAAGCACCCTGCCATACGGGTGACTTACATGATGCCAAGGGAAGGTTCAGGGGCTGGGAAGTGGGTGCACTTCACAGCCAAGATGGCAGTTCTGGACTGCACACAGACTCTGCAGTGGCAGGTCTGAGACACACTTTACAAGCTGCTTCTGTGGGTGGCGCAAACCAGTGCTGCAGGCCCACCGGCAGCATTCGGTTTACCAGCCCTGGGCACTCACAGGCCACGCTACTAGGGACTAACAGGTAAACCAAATAAGCCAATTAGGGATATACCAATTCACATGTCATATTTACACAGGGAGCATCTGCGCTGTGGCACTGAAGGGCAGTGGCACAGCGCCCAGAGCATCTAACACCAGGAAAACGGAGGAGACAACAGCGAAAAATGGAAGGGAGACCCGCGACAATGGTGCCAGGTCTAACACGTGTCCCCTCCAGCTGAAATGTGGGGAGAACTACCCATCCCCTTGGGAGTTCTCATCACTAAGGCGGAAAAATCTGGACAGACCATCAGCATTGGCGTGTTCTGTACCAGGGCGGTGTTCCACCGTGAAGTCCATACCCTGTAGGGAAATGGACAACCTCAATAACTTGGGATTCTCACCCCTCATCTGCATTAACCATCTGAGGGGCCTGTGGTCTGTCTGAACCCGGAAGTGAGTCCCAAACAGGTATGGTCTCAGCTTCTTCAGTGCCCAGACCACAGCAAATGCCTCACGCTCAATTGCACTCCACCTCTGTTCCCGGGGAAGTAACCTCCTACTGATGAAGGCTACAGGTTGGTCTAGGCCCTCCTCATTTATCTGTGACAGGACGGCCCCCACCCCATGCTCTGAAGCGTCTGTCTGGACAATAAATTCCTTAGCAAAATTGGGCGCCTGGAGTACAGGTGCTGTACACATGGCAGTCTTGAGGGAATCAAAAGCTTTCTGACAGGTGTCAGTCCAGTTCACAATCTTTGGCTGCTTCTTGGAAGTCAACTCAGTCAAGGGTGCAACAATGTTGCCATACCCCTTGACAAACCTCCTGTAGTAACCCGTGAGTCCTAAGAAGGCCCTCGTCTGGGTCCTTGGGGGCTCCCAAGCCAGGATGGTTTCAATCTTGGGCTGCAGGGGCGCCACTTGGCCACTCCCCACCTGGTGTCCCAAGTACACCACAGAACCCTGCCCAATCTGGCACTTACTGGCCTTGATTGTGAGGCCTGCTCTGCGCAGCGCCATCAACACTTCCCAGAGGTGGCGCAAGTGGAACTGAACACCGCAATGTCATCCAGGTATCCGGCACTGAAATCCTCCAGCCCAACCAACACCTGGTTTACCAACCTCTGGAAGGTGGCAGGGGCATTCTTCATCCCAAAGGGCATCACACGGAACTGGTAGTGCCCATCTGGTGTGGAGAATGCTGACCTCTCTTTTGCCCCCTCAGTTAAGGCGATCTGCCAGTACCCAGACGTCAGATCAAACGTGCTGAGGTACCGGGCAGCCCCTAACCGATCTATGAGCTCATCAGCTCTGGGGATGGGGTGCGCGTCGGTCTTCGTGACCGAATTGAGACCTCGGTAGTCCACACAGAACCTAAGTTCAGGGGTGGCACCAGGCGTTGCAGCTTTTGGTACCAAAACCACGGGGCTGGACCAAGGGCTGCTAGAGGACTCAATCACCCCTAGGGCAAACATTTTGGAGACCTCCTCCTTAATGTAAGCCCTGACCCTGTCAGTCACTCTGTAAGCCTTGTGCTTGACAGGAGGACTGTCCCCGGTGTCCACCTCATGGACGCACCAATCAGTGACACCAGGCACCAGGGAGAACAAATCAGAAAATTGCCCCAACAGTTGGCGGCAATCTGTCTGCTGCTCAGGGGTCAGTGTGGTGGAGAGGACCACACCCTCCATGGACCCATCCTTTTCTCCTGCACGCAGGAGGTCAGGAAGAGGCTCACTCTCCTCCTCCATCCCAGCATCTGTGGCAAGAAGCATGCCCACTTCAGACCTCTCAAAGTGGGGCTTCAGGCGCTTCACATGCAGGACCCGCAAGGGGTTCCTGGGAGATTGAAAGTCCACCAAGTAGGTAACTGGACTTTTGCGCTCCACCACCTCAAATGGACCGGTCCACTTATCTTGGAGCGCACAAGGGTCCACTGGGGCCAGTACCCAAACCTTCTGACCAGGTTGAAATTCGACCAGAGTGGCATTCTGGTTGTGCCAACGTTTCATTTCCTCCTGGCTGGCTTCCAGATTTGCCTCAGCAATTTTTCTGAAATGCCGAGTCTGGTTCCTGAAGGCAAACATGTAGCTAAATACATCTTGGGGAGGTTTCCTGGGAGATTGCTCCCAGCCTTCCTTGACCAGACTCAGATGCCTTCTTACCGGATGGCCATAGAGAAGTTCAAAGGGACTGAACCCTAAGGACTTCTGTGGCACCTCACGGTAGGCAAACAACAGGCATGGCAAGAGGACGTCCCACTTACACCTCAGGGGCTCTTCTAGGCCCATGATCATGCCCTTCAAGGTTCGGTTGAACCTTTCAACCAGACCATTACCTTGGGGGTGGTAAGGAGTGGTGAACTTATAAGTTACCCCACACTCCTTCCACAGAGACTTCATGTACTGGGAGATGAAGTTGGTACCCCTGTCAGACACCACCTCTCTGGGGAACCCCACACGGGAGAAAATCCCCATCAGTGCACGTCCCACCACGGGGGCCGTCACTGTCCTGAGCAGGATGGCTTCAGGGTACCGGGTGGCATGGTCCACCAAGACCAGGATGAACCTGTTGCCCATGGCTGTCTTGGGGTCCAGAGGCCCCACAATGTCAATGCCCACTCGCTCGAATGGGGTACTAACAACTGGAAAGGGCTGGAGTGGGGCCTTGATCTTCCCCCCACTCTTCCCACTTGCCTGGCAAGTCTCGCATGTTCTGCAATAAGTGTCTGAGCTCTTGCGCATCTGGGGCCAAAAAGTGGGTGGCCAGCCTCTCAAAGGTCTTGGTCTGCCCCAGATGTCCTGCCAATGGAATGTCATGAGCCAACCCCAGTAGGAAGGCTCTGAAGCACTCGGGTACCACCAGCACACGGGCTGACCCCGGCTGAGCAGCCTTAGGCTCGCTATACAGGAGACTGTTCTCCCAATAAATCAGATGTGAACCAGACAGGTCACCTGCTGCCTGGGCTGCAGCCTGACGCCGCATACCCTCAAGAGAAGGGCAAACTCTTTGCTGCTCACAAAATTCCTCCCTGGTGGGTCCCCCTTCCTGCTGCCAATGGGTCAGCTCAGACAGGTCCCCCAGTTCGGTGATCTGTTCCCCGGTAGGCTCCAGGGCATCCCCCTCAGGGTCTGCTCCCTCCTGGGCCGTGGGAACCAAGGGGGCCGGCTCCCCGTGCCCCCTGCCCCTCCTCTCAAAGGCAGGGATCTGGGCCATACTCTCAGGCTCCAGGTCCTTCTCAGCACCCTCCTTGGCTGCCATGGACCGAGTGGTAGCACACGTTCACTCAGGCAGACCCAACATCTCCAAGTGAGATCTCCTCTCCACCGTAGCCCACGGGGAGTTCTCTAAATCATTGCCCAACAGACAGTCTACAGGCATGGCGGGCCTCACAGCCACCTGAAGAGTTCCTGAGACCCCCCCACTCAAAGGGAACCTGAGCCACCTCACATTGGCTCTCTGAGTTGTCTGCGGACACTACTGGGTAGAATGCATGGGGGACAACCTGCTCTTTGGACACCAACCGGGAGCTGACAGCAGTTATACTGGCTCCTGTGTCTCTTAGAGCCTCCACCCTATGGCCATTGATGGTCACCCACTGCCTGTACTTTTTAGTGTTATCAGGCAGTGTAGGTTTAGGGAACATCTCAAAGTCTCCTAATGAGACAAGGGTCAACTCTACGGGATCCCACCCCTCCTGGGCACCCATCTCCTCCCCCCCCCAGGGCTACACTCGCAAGCTGGCGGGGTGGTGCACGGGGTAGTGCACTAGTATCCCTCTGAGGACACTGGGGATCATAGTATCTGTGGCCCACTTGACCACACTTATAACAAGTAAGGGGCCCCCTCTGAACAGGCCTACCTGTCGGAGGCACTGGCTTCTTCTCTTGGGGAGGTTGGGACACCACTGCTTGGTTCCCTTGGGAATTACTTTGGGGCCCTCTTTGGAACTCCCTCGGTTTACCCCTGTCCCCCCCACTTCTCTGCTGGGGACCCTACCCACCTTTGGCGAAGTCTCCCACTGGACCCTTGCGAACCCGGGTGCTCACCCAGCGGTCCGCCTCCTCAGCAAGCTTCCTAGGGTTAGTCAGCTTGCAATCAATCAGATGCTGGCGTAGCTCAGGAAAACAGTTACTAGATAAATGCTCCCATGCAATCAAATCATAAAGCTGCTCAAAAGTTTCTACTTTGCTACCTTTACCCAGCGTTTCATTGCTCTGCAAAAAAAAGACACATATTCAACCCACGTGGTACCCTCTAGCTTCTTGCAGGTCCTAAACCTCTGCCTATACATCTAGGGGTCAAACCATAGCGGGTCATGAAAGCTTCCTTCATGTGGCCATAAACCATTCGACTTTCTGGGGGCAGGTCCAACAAGGTATCCCTCCCTCACTCACAAAGCGTCCCCACAACCCCGCTCCCCAATCCTTCTCAGGGACCCGGTGGGACACCATGGCTAATTCATAAGCTGCAAACCATTGCCCAATATCTTCACTTTTGTGGAAATCCTTAATAACCTCCTTGGGTATATACACTCTATTCTCAGTATGCACTACAGGTATGCTGCCACCAGAGGGGAGATCTCTACACTCTTTGCTTTAATCTCCAACTCCCTCAATATTCTCTCATGCTCAAGTTTCATTTTCATAATCTCAAATTCTAACTTCTTGTTCTCTAGGTCCCTGTGACCATCCATTTTAAGCCTAGCCATCTCCATATTATGCCGCCTATCTCTCTCCCTGTCCTCCATCTCTTCTGGGGACAGACCCCTGGCGGACACACTAGTGCCCGGGCTGGAAATTGCTTTATCTCCCACCAAATCTACTACTTCACCCTGCGGCTCTCCTGCATTCTCTTCCCCCTCCACAGGCTCTTCCATATTCTTAGGGGCATCCCTGGCTTCTAGCCAGGCCTTCAGCGCCTTGTAATACTCCTCCCTTTTAGTGAGACTTGTGATAGGGACTGTGAAGCGTTTGCAAAAATATTTGAGCTGCTTGGCATTGTAGGTTTCTAATTTCTCTTCTTCCCAGGAGAGATCCTCCGAGGCATTGGATCTGGGCTTGCCCATTGTGGCAATAACTGGCAATATTAATCAAAAATAGAATCAGAAAAACCTCAAAACGTATGTGGTTGCGTTATGGTCTGCACTCACTAGTAGTGTACACTGTAATTACTGTATGCGATCATAAATGCAAGTCCAGATCCTCACCGCTGCCCACCAATGTTAGAAATGGGGGTCTCTAGTTGGCAATGGCTGGCCACTGTCCAAGTAGGGACCCTTCTTCCTAAGTCAGAGTGAGAGGGCTACACCCTTTGATAACCCCTGCTCAACCCTGTGGTAACGTAGCACGAGCAGCTATGCTTATCTCAGAGGCAGTGTGTGAAGCATTTACGACCATACACAGTAACACAGTGAAGAACACTACAAAGGGACACCATGCAAGTAGTTATCAAAAATAAGTATCTTTATATATAGACGTAACACAAGACCAATAACGATCAAGAAGCCACAATACGGTAAAAATAGGGTTACTCTTGAAATGCTGCAAAAATAGGTCAAAGTGTGCCAAGAGGAGTTCAGTTCAAAGCACTGGTCTCTGCGACCTTTTTACTTACAAAGTACCTGGATTTCGTAGCAAAATCAACAAATGGTCGCAAGAAGCTGTGGCGATGACTGCCTGCACGCGAGGCCGGCGATGCGATGAATCCTTGCCGCGAGGGAGGATGATGCGCTGATCTGCTGATGCGTGCGGAGGCGATGCGACCAACTTCTGCACGTTAGGCCGGTGATGCGATGACTCCTTGCCGCAAGGGAGGAGGCAATGCGGCGACCCCGTTGCGTGTGCGATCAGGTTGTGATGCGAAGAAGTGGCACTCCGCGAGGGAGCGACGGTCCTGATGCGATGCGGGGGAAATGGCGGACGCCCGGCATCCGCGCTGCGATGTCGTGAAGCGATGATCTTGGTGCGATGATCTTTGTTTGCGAGCACTTGGAAGCCCGCAAACGTGCGGTGCGATGATCTTTGGTTGCGAGCGCTCAGCGGCAGCAGCGCGATGAATTTCTGGGCACTTTCGGCTGCAGCGGCTCGCAAACGGGCGTTAGCGACGATTTCAGCGCTCTCTTCTCTGTAGTAGAACTAGAGGCCCTGGAACTCACAGGAGCCTCACCTGCAGATAGAAATCCTCGCTGGGAGGATTCAGGAGGCTGGTGGTGAAGTCTGATGTGCCTGAGACTTCAACAGGAGGCTAGCTCTCTCCTAGCCCTTGGGTGATTGCTTTAGCAAGATGAATAAAAGTTCTCTCAAAAGTCCTTTTCCCTCTCTTTCAAAGTCCAATGGTAACCACTGCAGGCCAATCCAAGAAACAGCATGCAAGCACAAGGATAGTCACCTCCTGCAGATTCCTTCAGTTACACGGACAGAGGTTCGTCTTGATGTCCAGGAGCAATACAATTTGTAGGGGTTTCAGCACAGATATTTATACCCCAAAAGTCTTTGTTCTCAAAAGCTACAAGTCACTGAGCCTAGCCAGAACCAGTTCTGTTCAGTCCTGGAGCACTTTGTTTACCAGTCTGCATCCTTCCTTTCAGGAAGAGGGGGTCTGCTATCAGACGCACAATAGGAGGTGGAGCCATCATTCATCTTGCCAGGCACAGCCCTATTCAAGTCAAGGAGCTACCCCTCCCCATACTCCAAATGTCTAGTTTGGAATCCATTACGTTAATTACAGAGGAGTGAGCATGTAAATGCCTGTGATTTTATCTACAACGTAAAGTAAATTTAATAAAAATAATTTCCTGTATTATAAAGTGCCTTACCCTTCTCGCATCAATCTGAGAATTAAAAAGTCCAACAGTCTGGCTTTTAAACTCCGCGACAGGCGAATGGACTCAATGTGGCACAGGTCCACCTAAGTGTAGTCCAGGTTGCAATCACCGGTAGAACTACAGGAAAACCGAGCGTCACAAATGAAGTAGTACTACGAGATAGCCCACTACTGGTGTCGCACTAGTAGAATAGTAAGTAAAACTTTTTTTTCTCAACTCTTGTTAGGGCCTCGTTTCTGGCTCAGATACATCAATCGTCACCTTCCACAAAGCCCTATTTTAATCACAAGTCGTTGGTAACAAACTTGACAAGTGCACAAGCTGTCCCATTGACCTTTAACGGAAAAAGGTCACGTTAGTCAAATACATACAGTAAATAACTACATTTATTCCACTTGTCTTCATCCGCCTTCTCCTCTCCCGTCACTCACCGGTTCCTGGGCGTGAGGAAAAAAGGGCAAAAAACAGGTTAGTGGCCCCTCTGGGGCCCCCCCTGGTAAGGGCAGGGGGACCCCTTGGGTCCTTAGCTGTTGTCGTTGTCTTCTGTGCCTGAGCCTTCCAGGGCCCCCTGTGTGAGGGTACAAGGGTACCCCTTTGGGTCCTCAAGATTCGTTGTCCCTGTCTTCATCTGATCCGTCCAGTGCTGTGTAGTCAAGCAGGAGGCTGTGGATCATCTTATGGCACGCCAGGGTCGATGTCTCCTTCTTACCTACTACCAGGCGGTTTCTGGAAAACAGAAGAACATCTTTAAAACAGCACAGGAGCCTCCAGCAGTTCTGGAGGTCACTCAGTGCGTGTGTCCCTAGGAACAAACCATACATCAGAGTCCGCAATGATGCAGGGTGTAGGTATCCAGGCCCTAAGCTCCGTGCCTAGGGCCTTCAGCAGGTCCTGTGTGTACGCGCACTCCCAGAAGAGATGATATGTCGTCTCGTCCGCGATGCACCCTCTTGGGCAGGACTTATATCGGTTGAGTCCTCTTGCGTGCATGCCGGGTCAGTTCTAACAGCACAGAGTAGATGACGGTGAAGAAACAGCAGGGAAAGGCCTGTCAGTCCAGAGAATACCACTGCATAGTGAAGTTACCGGCCTCGGGCAGACACATGCATTGCTGCAGAGTAAAGAAGAGAAAATACCAGCTTCCATTCCTACTCCATGACTCTCTTATGCCTCTTAGATTGGTGCTTAAAGAGTAAATTCCAGTCCCCTCACTGTTGGACTGTGCAGGACGCACTAGCATGGTATGACCGTGCTTCACAAAACCACTGAAGTACCACTGAAGTAAATTTAAAAAAAAAATCATGTGTGTTTATAAAGTAAAAATGTCACCAGATGGGGCGCTAGAGGGCGCAAGAGCAAGATGGCCGCACTCGCGTGAGGCTCTTGTGGCTCAGGACTAATAAACATAAGAATCCTGTCCAAATGCCAGAAAATTAATGAAAAAGACGGGGGCGGCAAGCGGAATACTGACGGCAGCCCGAGAGTGAAATAGGAGTGGCCATACAAGTCGTGGGACAGCTGAATGCGGCCCGAGACGCGGAGCTCTGGACCGAGCTGAAAATCGCGACTGCGTTGTGAGCCCGGCCGCACCCACTGCTGCAGCGAGAGAGGAAGTGCTGCCGAAAGGAGAAACACCGTCTATTCGGGGGCGGCCTGCGGAGAGCACTGCGGAAGAGAAGAAAGAGCTGCCTGAAACGGACAAGGAGATTCGGAGGCCGCGACGACATGGACGCGGAGATTCACCGCCTTTGAGAATGGCAGAACCATGAGTAGGGGGCCGCCTGTGGAGGCCGCGGAGGCCGACCTGAGCGGCCGGCGCTGTTCTCTGCTTGTGCTGTGTCACGGATCCCCTAACGAGTGGGCCCCACCAACCTCGTCTGACATTGACGCTTTGCTCCTCCTCCGTGAACAGGAATGGCCTGACCCCTTTAAGCCAGCCTGGGGCCTGCGGGAGGACATCCCTGAGAGCCTGACGTCGGAATCAGTCGCCCAATCAGGAAGCCGTGACACGTTGAAGAGGGAGGAGACGGAGCGAGGAGGCGGACAAGCCGGGGAACCGAAAGAAGGAGAGAAACACGACGGAAGCACGGAGAGACCGCTACAGCATCCAGCATCGTCCGGTATCCCGGAGGGCCTCGAGACGCAACCGAAGGAGGACCCGACGCCTGGAGGCCAACGACCCCTCGCAGCGCCCCGCCACCCTCCAGGAGGAGAGTGGCTGGAGCAGGTACGCCGACGTATACGGGGACTTGTGTTCTCACAGGGAGGGAAGGGATAATTCAAAGAGGGTGGACACCGATCTTTTTGCTTTTGGCTGCACCGGTGTTGGGTCATTCTGGTGGTCCCCTCGCACAACCCTGCCCTTGTCAAAATGGCTCACTAGAGCATTTCACTGATCTAGGTTTATTTCTTTGTTTTCTTTATTGAACGCCGGGATGTCCATCTGCCGGAGCTGATTCAGCGCTGAACGTCGCCGAAGCTACCTGGACTCTGGGTCTTCCCCCCCTTTCGGAGCCTAAAGACAGTGTTGTTTTCTCCTTTATACTCGGCCACGAGACAGTGACTGAACGTAACTTTTGTGTTGACCCTATACATTAAAGACCCTGTTTAAGAAACGATCTCGGGACATCTCCTTATTCCTCCCGGGGACTCCGTCTCCCCTTGCATGGTAGAAGCCACGGACGGCCCATGACATGCTGCTAACTGAGGGTCTAGAGAGCGGACACTGCGCGAAGACGCGAAGGGCTGAGGGACATTGAAAATACACAGCCGTGAGCGTGCAGTCCCATCCCCTGCTGGTGCGGCAGCTTGAAAGCACAGAGTGCACGGGCACATCATTAATAGGCCGGAGAGCGCGGTGGCACCGGGCCTGAACATTGAGGAAAGAAAATTGCGGCCGGCACATAGCGGAGGAAAATCGAGACCGATGTAACAGGCACTGCACACAGAACACTGGGCGTGGGGAAAAGACTTTAACCTAGCGAAAAGAGAAATCACACTGTAGTCCATTGAGGAGAGGACAACAAGCCAGCGTTTAAGCAAACATACGAGCAGGCAAGAGAGCAGAGCAGACGCCTCGGTAACCTAACTCCAGAGCCACAATCATTGTAAAAAGAAGGGGACAAAAGAGAAATTGGTGTGAGAAGCACACCTATAAGACCCAAGCAAATGCCCCTATCAGATCATAGTGCGGAAGTATAGGCTGAGGAGCGCTGAGAGAGCAGCATGGACAAAGCAGATGGTAAACAAACCAAAGTATCATTCGACGCCCGTAAATCCACTCGAGCGCACAGAGATCCTGGACAAACAATGGCGGAAGGGCCAAGCTCAGGCACTCAAACCTCAACAGAGGACCTTCAAGATCTCCTACTCCCCATGAAAAATAGTCTCACCTCAATAGAAACTTATATGGACGCTATAATATAACGCATAAAATTGATCAGCACGATGAGCGTATTAAAGAGACGGAACAATGCATCTCTGATTTAGAGGACACGTCTGAGGGGCGCAAGGGACAACTACTTGACATGGAGCGCCTCCTAAAGGTTATAGCTGCCAAAAATGAGGACCTAGAATCGAGATCACGTCGAAACAACATACGTATTTTGGGAATACCGGAGTCCACGAACACCGGCAGAATGGAGGACTATGTGGAACTGGAACTATGTGGAACTCCTACTCACGACAGTGTTTAAGAAGAGCGCCTTCTCTGCGATGTTTATAGTAGAAAGAGTGCACCGATCGCTGGCTAATCGACCACCGCCTGTTGTCCCTCCGAGACTGATCATTGCCAGATTGCTAAATTATAGAGACCGGGACACTGCCCTGCGCCTAGCACGGGAAAGGCAGAAACTTTCCTTCAAAGGCACTGAAATGGCGATATACCCAGAGCTCACTATGGCGGTCCATGAGCCTCGCAAAAAATTCATGCCAGTCAAGAAGAAGCTACAACACGCAAATATTGCCTACGCCATGCTTTTCCCAGCACGTCTCTGGATCACGCACCAGGGCAAGCAGCATTTTTTCACAAACCCTCAGCACGTAGCGGATTTTCTGAAAACCGCAGTCAAGCGATCACCCCGACTCGAAACAGCTTCTAGCCCATCCAGATCCACGGCTGCCCTAACACACACAGAATAATGTGGGAGGGAAAACACTACTCCTTCGCCTAAATAATGACAGGAAAAAGAAGACAAAGCTGCGAATAGGGAATGCAGCAGCGCACACAATCCACTGAGACAGATGACGCTGATCCCTGGATAGAAAACAAAACCCTGGTCATGAACGAGATACTAGAACAAATATCCGCCTGCGCTACCCCCAGATACACAACTGGAATGATCGGACACATGAGACACTAAATTCTGTCCTGAACGCCCTCATATACACGAGGGAGAACTGATGGGCCCTCCTGCCTATCCCCAGAAGGACATCCCTAACAAGATTTGGGTTAATCTTTTCACTGTTCTATTAATCCAGGTCCCCGTTTGGGACACACCTATTATAGGGAGGGGAGGGGGAAGGGGCAATACAACACAGCAGGATTGGGCTGCTGATGTGGGAGGTGGGAGGGGGGAATGTTAACGACACATAAGATTGCCATGAATATAGGACCTGTTATATGTTACTGTGATGCCCTGACATGCTATACTGAGATCACTCTGGCTACACACCTTGAAGTATACACACCAAATGAGTCACTTAGATCCCCCTAGTTATAATTTTGCCACATGGAACGTACGTGGCCTAGGCAACCCCCGGAAACGGCATCATGTCCCGGCATACTTGGACAGACACAATATACACTGTGCCATGTTACAGGAAACACACCATGGCCCTTCTGCCCCGTCCACTTTTGCGGCCCGATGGGCTGCGCATCGTAGTTTCTCTGCATACTCAACATACGCCCAAGGCACGGTTATCCTTATAAAGAACAACGTACCATATGTAAACATTGGCTGAACCACAGACCCCCAAGGTCGCTACTGTCTCATGTGGGGGGAAACTGGCATCCCAATCCATAACATTTGTCTGCTGCTATGGCCCCGAATTTTTTAACATACTATGGGGGAAAATATTAGATACAGGCACCACCCATACAGTGTGGGGAGGAGACTTTAATGTCACCCTGAACCCGACAATGTACCGCTCGCACCCACAGGCCTACCACTACACTAATGCTTAACGCCAGCTGAGAGAAGTAGTATCTGAGCACGGACTGTTAGATGCCTGGCGGGACTTACACCCAGCTAAGAAGGAGGGCACATGTTACTCTACAGTACACTCATCGTGGTCGCGTATAGATGGCTGGCTATTATCTCGAGGATTAAAAACATGGCTAGCGAGAGCGAGCCACTTACCACGCACATATTCGGACTACTCACTTGTATTGATGACACTTACTCCCCCTTGCACAATGATGCCGTACCAGTCCTGGAGGCTGCCAACGCATGCTCTGCTGGACATTTCCTTCCGGACGGAACTAGAGCAAGAAATCACAGAGTTCTTCCCTCGCAATGCTAACACAGTGCCTCTGTTCTCCACAGTTTGGGAGGCTTTCAAATTCACCATTCGGAGGATATGTATAGCAAAAGGGGGAGGGATCCTAAGGGATATTCACAATACACTCCAGGAGCTAGAGTCTGACCTTAAACGATTAGAAGCCCAATTACAATCCAACCCCACTGCAGACCTACAACGGAGGCTTAGAGAAACGCTGTCGGAATATCAAGAGACAGCAAATAGAGAGTGCCTATTTCGAGGGAAATATCATCAAGCCCGGCGTTATGGGGAGGGGGAGAGACCAGGGAAAGCCCTGGCGGAACTGACCCGTAAACCAAGATTCTCAAATACTGTCCTAGAAGACACCGACACAGACGGGACAATAAACAGGGATGCCCCAGACATACTGAAAACCTTTCACACATTTTACAAAAATCTTTACACAACACAAAGAACGATGCCGGTCGAGTTCGAATCATACTTTGAGGATATAGCACTGGGGTGGCTAGGGGATACCCAGAGAGAATTTCTCTTGGCCGACTTTGAGGATGATGAAATACACACTGCAATTATGCAGCTTCGCTCTGGACGGGCCCGGGCGGGCTTACTGTAGAATTGTTTTTAAACGTTCAGCCATTCCCTCATACCGATCCTTAAAAATATTTACGAGGAGGCACAGGAGAACGATGTCCTCCCCCAAACAATGCGCAAAGTACTTATTATATCCATACTTAAATCTGGGAAACCTAGCGACAAATGCGACTCATACAGACCGTTGTCACTTATAACTTGCAATGCTAAAATCCTGGCAAAGATAATCACGAACCGAATCAGTCTCCTTATGAGTGCCTTGGTGCTGCCCGACCAGTCAGGGTTTGTACCAGGGAGGGCGACCTCACATAATTTACGCACCCTCTTTACCCTCATGCAAGATATCGATCCAGAGCTAGCCGCAGTGGCGGTCTTCCTAGATGCCACCAAGGCATTTGATTCCCTGGAATGGGATTATCTAGCCAGCGTCTTGCGATGCATGGGCTTCCCTCTTCCCTTTTTATCCTGGATTCAATTGCTATATACAAAGCCACAGGCCAAAGTATTAATCAACGGGGTGTGTTCCCCAGCTTCCAGATTACAAGAGGGACACGGCAGGGATGTCCATTATCTCCTCTCCTGTTTGCGCTGGCCATGGAGCCATTGGCAGCTAAGCTCCAGCAACACCACCGGGAATACGCCCTCCAAATCCCTGAAAGGCAGATCTTAATATCATTATACGCAGATGATATCACATTATACCTACGGGACCCAGAAATCAGTCTTAACCCAATATTACGCGAACTACAACTTGGTATGTATTCGGGGGTCAATATTAATTGGGGAAAATCCCAAATTTTCCCCCTTACCGACTCAGCCAAACGGTACGACCCTGACTACCTCTTGACCTGGTGCGATACTGAAATTAAATATTTGGGGATAGTGATAACTAGAGACAAGGCAGAACTTATGAGAGCCAATTATGGTTGGGCGCTTGAAACACTGACAGATTCCATTACTAGATGGATCGCTATGCCTCTCTCACTGGCAGGACGGGTGTCACTAATCAAAATGGTGATACTTCCTAAGTTACTCTACCTCTTCATTAATATTCCCTATGCACCCAGTAAACACTTTTTCAAAACCCTCAAATCTCAACTTATCCGTCTGACCTGGGGGGGGGGGGGGCGGCAAACAACTTAGATTAAAATGGGAAAACCTGGCTCAGCCATTTATTAAGGGAGGATTTGAAGTACCAGAAATGGAACTGTATTTTTGGTGCGCTTAGGCACACTTTGCAGCATACTGGATACATCCATCACCATATATGCCGCATTTGGCCGTGGAGCATGGATATATGGCACCAATCCCCTATACAGCCTACCTAAGTTCACCGGTTAATCCTAGAAGTAAAGACCCGACTACTGTCGAATGCACAAATAGAGCATGGCGTGACATAGCTAAACGTTTGCAAACAAGTACGCTCTACTCCCCCCTGCTGACACTGCAGGGCCGCCTAGATCTCCCGGTCACACAGGAAGTGAGATGTCGACAGATGCTTTGAAAATTTGAAGCACTGACCTGGGGGGACTTGTATGAGAAAGGGAAATTCCCCACTAGAGAGGCATTCTTCAAAGACTGTCAACCCACCCCAATGGAACGTTTCATGTACGTTAGGCCCTGTCAAGATGTCAAGACTGCTACTCCTGCATTTCCAGATGAGCCCCCGTTCTGTCCCAATTGCATGCCTTACTCCAAAGGTCTACTCCTGCACATGTGGTCTCTATGTTATATCGGACCACCCAAGAGGATAGTCCACACATTTCTCAAACAGCGCGCAGGGAGGAGGACCTGGGAAATCCCCTTGGCGACGATCAATGGACGTTTTGTTGTCAACAAACTGGACGTGTATCAGCCAGCAGTAGATTGCGCATAATACACTTCAAATACCTACACCGCCTTTATTACACTCCTGCGAAGCTGCTTCGCTTTCAGCTCAGGGAAAATGATAACTGTGACAGATGTGGGAGAGCGGGAGTCGACTTTTACACCTGGCATGGGAATGCGACTCCATCCAGACCTACTGGGGCACAGTACTTGAAGCATTGGACCAGATGACTGGATCCACCATACCTCATACTCCACTTACCACACTATTAGGATACACAAAAGACCTTGAGGCCTCAATCAGAAAGTACGTATCGCTGAGCCTACTCCTAGCTATACGCAGAGTGGCCTACAGATGGGGCAGGGGGCGAGCACACAAATTTAAGGAATGGCTAAATGACCTTATATTTTGCCAAGAGCAATTATCTACATATGCCAAGTCAATGCCGCCTACGTCCCGGCCAAAAGACATTTGGGAAACCCTACAAACATACTTGCTTGAACGAACCACCACAGGTGAGACAGAGGGTGAGAACACTAGAGACTCAGAGACGACACAGGCATGAACACAAATAGGTGTGGGGGAGGTCGTGGGAGTATCGAGATAGAAATATTGCGGGTGATCAAGAATGCACGAACTACTTATTTTGTTTAAACTAATGCGACCTGTTGCTAGGTCTATGAAAGTGCAAATGTACACAGTGATTTATGAAACTTTGCGGCTATCATGGCCATTTCAGATATCTTCATAATGTGTTGTGTTGTTAAGTTACATTGAACCTGTTTATGTGGTTTACAAATGTAAAATCAATAAAAAGATTTTTTTTTAAATGTCACCAGATAACTGCTTTATAGTTGGAAATTCTAAAATAACTACAATCCTAAAAATTAAGCCCGGGTACGAAATCGAAAGTGCTATAAAACTCTTGTGTTCAGGCTAAGCGCATATTTTTAAAAGACCACTTTAACCGTAAACACACAAACTAAAATGTAAAAAGTCAAAACATTTACACAATGAAACAAAAATGTACAAAGTCAAAACATTTACAAAAAAATATGGATTTTTCATAGTTTTAATCTTCAGCGTTAAGGACATGAAAATATAATTTTGTAATGTGTGCGCTACTGTTGCCTTTTAAAATGATTAACAACATGGCTTCAAGCTACTAAGAGATGCTTTGCCAAGAGTGCATTCATAACAGTGGCTCTGTGGGTTGTGCGTTTGCAGTGTAGGTGTTAGAAATGGGGGTCTCTAGTTGGCAATGGCTGGCCACTGTCCAAGTAGGGACCCTTCTTCCTAAGTCAGAGTGAGAGGGCTACACCCTTTGATAACCCCTGCTCAACCCTGTGGTAACGTAGCACGAGCAGCTAGGCTTATCTCAGAGGCAGTGTGTGAAGCATTTACGACCATACACAGTAACACAGTGAAGAACACTACAAAGGGACACCACGCAAGTAGTTATCAAAAATAAGTATCTTTATATATAGACGTAACACAAGACCAATAACGATCAAGAAGCCACAATACGGTAAAAATAGGGTTACTCTTGAAATGCTGCAAAAATAGGTCAAAGTGCGCCAAGAGGAGTTCAGTTCAAAGCAGTGGTCTCTGCGACCTTTTTACTTGCAAAGTACCTGGATTTCGTAGCAAAATCAACAAATGGTCGCAAAAAGCTGTGGCGATGACTGCCTGCACGCGAGGCCGGTGATGCGATGAATCCTTGCCGCGAGGGAGGATGATGCGCCGATCTGCTGATGCGTGCGGAGGCGCTGCGACCAACTTCTGCACGTTAGGCCGGTGATGCGATGACTCTTTGCCGCGAGGGAGGAGGCAATGCGGCGACCCTGTTGCATGTGCGATCAGGTTGTGATGCGAAGAAGTGGCACTCCGCGAGGGAGCGACGGTCCTGATGCGATGCGGGGGAAATGGCGGACGCCCGGCGTCCGCGCTGCGATGTCGTGAAGCGATGATCTTTGTGCGATGATCTTTGGTTGCGAGCACTTGGAAGCCCGCAAACGTGCGGTGCGATGATCTTTGGTTGCGAGTGCTCAGCGGCCACAGCGCGATGAATTTCTGGCCGCTTTCGGCTGCAGCGGCTCGCAAACGGGCGTTAGCGACGATTTCAGCGCTCTCTTCTCTGTAGTAGAACTAGAGGCCCTGGAACTCACAGGAGCCTCACCTGCAGATAGAAATCCTCGCTGGGAGGATTCAGGAGGCTGGTGGTGAAGTCTGATGTGCCTGAGACTTCGACAGGAGGCTAGCTCTCTCCTAGCCCTTGGGTGATTGCTTTAGCAAGATGAATAAAAGTTCTCTCAAAAGTCCTTTTCCCTCTCTTTCAAAGTCCAATGGTAACCACTGCAGGCCAATCCAAGAAACAGGACGCAAGCACAAGAATAGTCACCTCCTGCAGATTCCTACAGTTACACGGACAGAGGTTCGTCTTGATGTCCAGGAGCAATACAATTTGTAGGGGTTTCAGCACAGATATTTATACCCCAAAAGTCTTTGTTCTCAAAAGCTACAAGTCACTGAGCCTAGCCAGAACCAGTTCTGTTCAGTCCTGGAGCACTTTGTTTACCAGGCTGCATCCTTCCTTTCAGGAAGAGGGGGTCTGCTATCAGACGCACAGTAGGAGGTGGAGCCATCATTCACCTTGCCAGGCACAGCCCTATTCAAGTCAAGGAGCTACCCCTCCCCATACTCCAAACGCAGATCTCTCTATTCAACCCAGGTCTGGCTCAGCCTGCCCTGTCCCTCCAAAACCAGACAGCCAATACACATAACAGCAGAGCACACTGGAAGGCTTAGGCAAGAAAATACCTACTTTCTAAAAGTGGTATTTTCAAACACAGAATATAAAAATAAACTTTACTAAAAGATGTATTTTAATATTCTGAGCTCAGGCATACTAACTTCGTTTTTCTACCATGTTCCTGGGGTCAGTTAGGACTATAGGATGTAATAGCCACACTGCCCATCCTGGCCTATGGGGAACAGGTAGCCTTACAGTAGTGAAAAACGAAATTGGGTGTAATTCACTACCAGGACATGCTATACACACCAAGGCATGTCCTACCTTACACATACAAAGCACCCTGCCATAGGGGTGACTTACATGATGCCAAGGGAAGGTTCAGGGGCTGGGAAGTGGGTGCACTTCACAGCCAAGATGGCAGTTCTGGACTGCACACAGACTCTGCAGTGGCAGGTCTGAGACACACATTACAAGCTGCTTCTGTGGGTGGCGCAAACCAGTGCTGCAGGTCCACCGGCAGCATTCGGTTTACCAGCCCTGGGCACTCACAGGCCACGCTACTAGGGACTAACAGGTAAACCAAATAAGCCAATCAGGGATATACCAATTCACATGTCATATTTACACAGGGAGCATCTGCGCTGTGGCACTGAAGGGCAGTGGCACAGCGCCCAGAGCATCTAACACCAGCAAAACGGAGGAGACAACAGCGAAAAATGGAAGGGAGACCCACGCCAATGGTGCCAGGTCTAACACGTGTCCCCTCCAGCTGAAATGTGGGGAGAACTATCCATCCCCTTGGGAGTTCTCATCACTAAGGCGGAAAAATCTGGACAGACCATCAGTATTGGCGTGTTCTGTACCAGGGCGGTGTTCCACCGTGAAGTCCATACCCTGTAGGGAAATGGACCACCTCAATAACTTGGGATTCTCACCCCTCATCTGCATTAACCATCTGAGGGTCCTGTGGTCTGTCTGAACCCGGAAGTGAGTCCCAAACAGGTATGGTCTCAGCTTCTTCAGTGCCCAGACCACAGCAAATGCCTCACGCTCAATTGCACTCCACCTCTGTTCCCGGGGAAGAAACCTCCTACTGATGAAGGCTACAGGTTGGTCTAGGCCCTCCTCATTTATCTGTGACAGGACGGCCCCCACCCCATGCTCTGAAGCGTCTGTCTGGACAATAAATTCCTTAGCAAAATTGGGCGCCTGGAGTACAGGTGCTGTACACATGGCAGTCTTGAGGGAATCAAAAGCTTTCTGACAGGTGTCAGTCCAGTTCACAATCTTTGGCTGCTTCTTGGAAGTCAGCTCAGTCAAGGGTGCAACAATGTTGCCATACCCCTTGACAAACCTCCTGTAGTAACCCGTGAGTCCTAAGAAGGCCCTCGTCTGGGTCCTTGGGGGCTCCCAAGCCAGGATGGTTTCAATCTTGGGCTGCAGGGGCGCCACTTGGCCACTCCCCACCTGGTGTCCCAAGTACACCACAGAACCCTGCCCAATCTGGCACTTACTGGCCTTGATTGTGAGGCCTGCTCTGCGCAGCGCCATCAACACTTCCCAGAGGTGGCGCAAGTGGAACTGAACACCGCAATGTCATCCAGGTATCCGGCACTGAAATCCTCCAGCCCAACCAACACCTGGTTTACCAACCTCTGGAAGGTGGCAGGGGCATTCTTCATCCCAAAGGGCATCACACGGAACTGGTAGTGCCCATCTGGTGTGGAGAATGCTGATCTCTCTTTTGCCCCCTCAGTTAAGGCGATCTGCCAGTACCCAGACGTCAGATCAAACGTGCTGAGGTACCGGGCAGCCCCTAACCGATCTATGAGCTCATCAGCTCTGGGGATGGGGTGCGCGTCGGTCTTCGTGACCGAATTGAGACCTCGGTAGTCCACACAGAACCTAAGTTCAGGGGTGGCACCAGGCGTTGCAGCTTTTGGTACCAAAACCACGGGGCTGGACCAAGGGCTGCTAGAGGACTCAATCACCCCTAGGGCAAACATTTTGGAGACCTCCTCCTTAATGTAAGCCCTGACCCTGTCAGTCACTCTGTAAGCCTTGTGCTTGACAGGAGGACTGTCCCCGGTGTCCACCTCATGGACGCACCAATCAGTGACACCAGGCACCAGGGAGAACAAATCAGAAAATTGCCCCAACAGTTGGCGGCAATCTGTCTGCTGCTCAGGGGTCAGTGTGGTGGAGAGGACCACACCCTCCACGGACCCATCCTTTTCTCCTGCACGCAGGAGGTCAGGAAGAGGCTCACTCTCCTCCTCCATCCCAGCATCTGTGGCAAGAAGCATGCCCACTTCAGACCTCTCAAAGTGGGGCTTCAGGCGCTTCACATGCAGGACCCGCAAGGGGTTCCTGGGAGATTGAAAGTCCACCAAGTAGGTAACTGGACTTTTGCGCTCCACCACCTCAAATGGACCGGTCCACTTATCTTGGAGCACACAAGGCTCCACTGGGGCCAGTACCCAAACCTTCTGACCAGGTTGAAATTC
Source organism: Calotriton arnoldi (assembly GCA_963921515.1). Lineage (NCBI taxonomy): Eukaryota > Metazoa > Chordata > Amphibia > Caudata > Salamandridae > Calotriton > Calotriton arnoldi. Next base: position 106,635 of record CAWUFW010002548.1, on the reverse strand, counting down.
GACCAGAGTGGCATTCTGGTTGTGCCAACGTTTCATTTCCTCCTGGCTGGCTTCCAGATTTGCCTCAGCAATTTTTCTGAAATGCCGAGTCTGGTTCCTGAAGGCCAACATGTAGCTAAATACATCTTGGGGAGGTTTCCTGGGAGATTGCTCCCAGCCTTCCTTGACCAGACTCAGAGGCCCTCTTACCGGATGGCCATAGAGAAGTTCAAAGGGACTGAACCCTAAGGACTTCTGTGGCACCTCACGGTAGGCAAACAACAGGCATGGCAAGAGGACGTCCCACTTACACCTCAGGGGCTCTTCTAGGCCCATGATCATGCCCTTCAAGGTCCGGTTGAACCTTTCAACCAGACCATTACCTTGGGGTGGTAAGGAGTGGTGAACTTATAAGTTACCCCACACTCCTTCCACAGAGACTTCATGTACTGGGAGATGAAGTTGGTACCCCTGTCAGACACCACCTCTCTGGGGAACCCCACACGGGAGAAAATCCCCATCAGTGCACGTCCCACCACGGGGGCCGTCACTGTCCTGAGCGGGATGGCTTCAGGGTACCGGGTGGCATGGTCCACCAAGACCAGGATGAACCTGTTGCCCATGGCTGTCTTGGGGTCCAGAGGCCCCACAATGTCAATGCCCACTCGCTCGAATGGGGTACTAACAACTGGAAAGGGCTGGAGTGGGGTCTTGATCTTCCCCCCACTCTTCCCACTTGCCTGGCAAGTCTCGCATGTTCTGCAATAAGTGTCTGAGCTCTTGCGCATCTGGGGCCAAAAAAAGTGGGTGGCCAGCCTCTCAAAGGTCTTGGTCTGCCCCAGATGTCCTGCCAATGGAATGTCATGAGCCAACCCCAGTAGGAAGGCTCTGAAGCACTCGGGTACCACCAGCACACAGGCTGACCCCGGCTGAGCAGCCTTAGGCTCGCTATACAGGAGACTGTTCTCCCAATAAATCAGATGTGAACCAGACAGGTCACCTGCTGCCTGGGCTGCAGCCTGACGCCGCATACCCTCAAGAGAAGGGCAAACTCTTTGCTGCTCACAAAAATCCTCCCTGGTGGGTCCCCCTTCCTGCTGCCAATGGGTCAGCTCAGGCAGGTCCCCCAGTTCGGTGATCTGTTCCCCGGTAGGCTCCAGGGCATCCCCCTCAGGGTCTGCTCCCTCCTGGGCCGTGGGAACCAAGGGGGCCGGCTCCCCGTGCCCCCTACCCCTCCTCTCAAAGGCAGGGATCTGGGCCATACTCTCAGGCTCCAGGTCCTTCTCAGCACCCTCCTTGGCTGCCATGGACCGAGTGGTAGCACACGCCCACTCAGGCAGACCCAACATCTCCAAGTGAGATCTCCTCTCCACCGTAGCCCACGGGGAGTTCTCTAACTCATTGCCCAACAGACAGTCTACAGGCATGGCGGGCCTCACAGCCACCTGAAGAGTTCCTGAGACCCCCCCCCCACTCAAAGGGAATCTGAGCCACCTCACATTGGCTCTCTGAGTTGTCTGCGGACACTACTGGGTAGAATGCATGGGGGACAACCTGCTCTTTGGACACCAACCGGGAGCTGACAGCAGTTATACTGGCTCCTGTGTCTCTTAGAGCCTCCACCCTATGGCCATTGATGGTCACCCACTGCCTGTACTTTTTAGTGTCATCAGGCAGTGTAGGTTTAGGGAACATCTCAAAGTCTCCTAATGAGACAAGGGTCAACTCTACGGGATCCCACCCCTCCTGGGCACCCATCTCCTCCCCCCCCCAGGGCTACACTCGCAAGCTGGCGGGGTGGTGCACGGGGTAGTGCACTAGTATCCCTCTGAGGACACTGGGGATCATAGTATCTGTGGCCCACTTGACCACACTTATAACAAGTAAGGGGCCCCCTCTGAACAGGCCTACCTGTCGGAGGCACTGGCTTCTTCTCTTGGGGAGGTTGGGACACCAATGCTTGGTTCCCTTGGGAATTACTTTGGGGCCCTCTTTGGAACTCCCTCGGTTTACCCCTGTCCCCCCCACTTCTCTGCTGGGGAGCCTACCCACCTTTGGCGAAGTCTCCCACTGGACCCTTGCGAACCCGGGTGCTCACCCAGCGGTCCGCCTCCTCAGCAAGCTTCCTAGGGTTAGTCAGCTTGCAATCAATCAGATGCTGGCGTAGCTCAGGAAAACAGTTACTAGATAAATGCTCCCATGCAATCAAATCATAAAGCTGCTCAAAAGTTTCTACTTTGCTACCTTTTACCCAGCGTTCTATTGCTCTGCAAAAAAAAGACACATATTCAACCCACGTGGGACCCTCTAGCTTCTTGCAGGTCCTAAACCTCTGCCTATACATCTAGGGGTCAAACCATAGCGGGTCATGAAAGCTTCCTTCATGTGGCCATAAACCATTCGACCTTCTGGGGGCAGGTCCAACAAGGTATCCCTCCCTCACTCACAAAGCGTCCCCACAACCCCGCTCCCCAATCCTTCTCAGGGACCCGGTGGGACACCATGGCTAATTCATAAGCTGCAAACCATTGCCCAATATCTTCACTTTTGTGGAAATCCTTAATAACCTCCTTGGGTATATACACTCTATTCTCAGTATGCACTACAGGTATGCTGCCACAAGAGGGGAGATCTCTACACTCTTTGCTTTAATCTCCAACTCCCTCAATATTCTCTCATGCTCAAGTTTCATTTTCATAATCTCAAATTCTAACTTCTTGTTCTCTAGGTCCCTGTGACCATCCATTTTAAGCCTAGCCATCTCCATATTATGCCGCCTATCTCTCTCCCTGTCCTCCATCTCTTCTGGGGACAGACCCCTGGCGGACACACTAGTGCCCGGGCTGGAAATTGCTTTATCTCCCACCAAATCTACTACTTCACCCTGCGGCTCTCCTGCATTCTCTTCCCCCTCCACAGGCTCTTCCATATTTTTAGGGGCATCCCTGGCTTCTAGCCAGGCCTTCAGCGCCTTGTAATACTCCTCCCTTTTAGTGAGACCTGTGATAGGGACTGTGAAGCGTTTGCAAAAATATTTGAGCTGCTTGGCATTGTAGGTTTCTAATTTCTCTTCTTCCCAGGAGAGATCCTCCGAGGCATTGGATCTGGGCTTGCCCATTGTGGCAATAACTGGCAATATTAATCAAAAATAGAATCAGAAAAACCTCAAAACGTATGTGGTTGCGTTATGGTCTGCACTCACTAGTAGTGTACACTGTAATTACTGTATGCGATCATAAATGCAAGTCCAGATCCTCACCGCTGCCCACCAATGTTAGAAATGGGGGTCTCTAGTTGGCAATGGCTGGCCACTGTCCAAGTAGGGACCCTTCTTCCTAAGTCAGAGTGAGAGGGCTACACCCTTTGATAACCCCTGCTCAACCCTGTGGTAACGTAGCACGAGCAGCTATGCTTATCTCAGAGGCAGTGTGTGAAGCATTTACGACCATACACAGTAACACAGTGAAGAACACTACAAAGGGACACCATGCAAGTAGTTATCAAAAATAAGTATCTTTATATATAGACGTAACACAAGACCAATAACGATCAAGAAGCCACAATACGGTAAAAATAGGGTTACTCTTGAAATGCTGCAAAAATAGGTCAAAGTGCGCCAAGAGGAGTTCAGTTCAAAGCACTGGTCTCTGCGACCTTTTTACTTACAAAGTACCTGGATTTCGTAGCAAAATCAACAAATGGTCGCAAGAAGCTGTGGCGATGACTGCCTGCACGCGAGGCCGGCGATGCGATGAATCCTTGCCGCGAGGGAGGATGATGCGCCGATCTGCTGATGCGTGCGGAGGCGATGCGACCAACTTCTGCACGTTAGGCCGGTGATGCGATGACTCCTTGCCGCAAGGGAGGAGACAATGCGGCGACCCTGTTGCGTGTGCGATCAGGTTGTGATGCGAAGAAGTGGCACTCCGCGCGGGAGCGACCGTCCTGATGCGATGCGGGGGAAATGGCGGACGCCCGGCGTCCGCGCTGCGATGTCGTGAAGCGATGATCTTGGTGCGATGATCTTTGTTTGCGAGCACTTGGAAGCCCGCAAACGTGCGGTGCGATGATCTTTGGTTGCGAGCGCTCAGCGGCAGCAGCGCGATGAATTTCTGGGCGCTTTCGGCTGCAGCGGCTCGCAAACGGGCGTTAGCGACGATTTCAGCGCTCTCTTCTCTGTAGTAGAACTAGAGGCCCTGGAACTCACAGGAGCCTCACCTGCAGATAGAAATCCTCGCTGGGAGGATTCAGGAGGCTGGTGGTGAAGTCTGATGTGCCTGAGACTTCGACAGGAGGCTAGCTCTCTCCTAGCCCTTGGGTGATTACTTTAGCAAGATGAATAAAAGTTCTCTCAAAAGTCCTTTTCCCTCTCTTTCAAAGTCCAATGGTAACCACTGCAGGCCAATCCAAGAAACAGCACGCAAGCACAAGGATAGTCACCTCCTGCAGATTCCTTCAGTTACACGGACAGAGGTTCGTCTTGATGTCCAGGAGCAATACAATTTGTAGGGGTTTCAGCACAGATATTTATACCCCAAAAGTCTTTGTTCTCAAAAGCTACAAGTCACTGAGCCTAGCCAGAACCAGTTCTGTTCAGTCCTGGAGCACTTTGTTTACCAGTCTGCATCCTTCCTTTCAGGAAGAGGGGGTCTGCTATCAGACGCACAGTAGGAGGTGGAGCCATCATTCACCTTGCCAGGCACAGCCCTATTCAAGTCAAGGAGCTACCCCTCCCCATACTCCAAATGTCTACTTTGGAATCCATTACGTTAATTACAGAGGAGTGAGCATGTAAATGCCTGTGATTTTATCTACAACGTAAAGTAAATTTAATAAAAATAATTTCCTGTATTATAAAGTGCCTTACCCTTCTCGCATCAATCTGAGAATTAAAAAGTCCAACAGTCTGGCTTTTAAACTCTGCGACAGGCGAATGGACTCAATGTGGCACAGGTCCACCTAAGTGTAGTCCAGGTTGCAATCACCGGTAGAACTACAGGAAAACCGAGCGTCACAAATGAAGTAGTACTACGAGATAGCCCACTACTGGTGTCGCACTAGTAGAATAGTAAGTAAAACTTTTTTTTTTCTCAACTCTTGTTAGGGCCTTGTTTCTGGCTCAGATACGTCAATCGTCACCTTCCACAAAGCCCTATTTTAATCATAAGTCGTTGGTAACAAACTGGACAAGTGCACAAGCTGTCCCATTGACCTTTAACGGAAAAAGGTCACGTTAGTCAAATACATACAGTAAATAACTACATTTACTCCACTTGTCTTCATCCGCCTTCTCCTCTCCCGTCACTCACCGGTTCCTGGGCGTGAGGAAAAAAGGGCAAAAAACAGGTTAGCGGCCCCTCTGGGGCCCCCCCCCCCCAAGGTAAGGGCAGGGGGACCCCTTGGGTCCTTAGCTGTTGTCGTTGTCTTCTGTGCCTGAGCCTTCCAGGGCCCCCTGTGTGAGGGTACAAGGGTACCCCTTTGGGTCCTCAAGATTCGTCGTCGCTGTCTTCATCTGATCCGTCCAGTGCTGTGTAGTCGAGCAGGAGGCTGTGGATCATCTTATGGCACGCCAGGGTCGATGTCTCCTTCTTACCTACTACCAGGCGGTTTCTGGAAAACAGAAGAACATCTTTAAAACAGCACAGGAGCCTCCAGCAGTTCTGGAGGTCACTCAGTGCGTGTGTCCCTAGGAACAAACCATACATCAGAGTCCGCAGTGATGCAGGGTGTAGGTATCCAGGCCCTAAGCTCCGTGCCTAGGGCCTTCAGCAGGTCCTGTGTGTACGCGCACTCCCAGAAGAGATGATATGTCATCTCGTCCGCGATGCACCCTCTTGGGCAGGACTTATATCGGTTGAGTCCTCTTGCGTGCATGCCGGGTCAGTTCTAACAGCACAGAGTAGATGACGGTGAAGAAACAGCAGGGAAAGGCCTGTCAGTCCAGAGAAAACCACTGCATAGTGAAGTTACCGGCCACGGGCAGACACATGCATTGCTGCAGAGTAAAGAAGAGAAAATACCAGCTTCCATTCCTACTCCATGACTCTTATGCCTCTTAGATTGGTGCTTAAAGAGTAAATTCCAGTCCCCTCACTGTTGGACTGTGCAGGACGCACTAGCATGGTATGACCGTGCTTCACAAAACCACTGAAGTAAATTTTAAAAAAAAATCATGTGTGTTTATAAAGTAAAAATGTCACCAGATGGGGGCGCTAGAGGGCGCAAGAGCAAGATGGCCGCACTCGCGTGAGGCTCTTGTGGCTCAGGACTAATAAACATAAGAATCCTGTCCAAATGCCAGAAAATTAATGAAAAAGACGGGGGGCGGCAAGCGGAATACTGACGGCAGCCCGAGAGTGAAATAGGAGTGACCATACAAGTCGTGGGACAGCTGAATGCGGCCCGAGACGCGGAGCTCTGGACCGATCTGAAAATCGCGACTGCGTTGTGAGCCCGGCCGCACCCACTGCTGCAGCAAGAGAGGAAGTGCTGCCGAAAGGAGAAACACCGTCTATTCGGGGGCGGCCTGCGGAGAGCACTGCGGAAGAGAAGAAAGAGCTGCCTGAAACGGACAAGGAGATTCGGAGGCCGCGACGACATGGACGCTGGGATTCACCGCCTTTGAGAATGGCAGAACCATGAGTAGGGGGCGGCGTGTGGAGGCCGCGGAGGCCGACCTGAGCGGCCGGCGCGGTTCTCTGCTTGTGCTGTGTCACGGATCCCCTAACGAGTGGGCCCCACCAACCTCGTCTGACATTGACGCTTTGCTCCTCCTCCGTGAACAGGAATGGCCTGACCCCTTTAAGCCAGCCTGGGGCCTGCGGGAGGACATCCCTGAGAGCCTGACGTCGGAATCAGTCGCCCAATCAGGAAGCCGTGACACGTTGAAGAGGAAGGAGACGGAGCGAGGAGGCGGACAAGCCGGGGAACCGAAAGAAGGAGAGAAACACGACGGAAGCACGGAGAGACCGCTACAGTATCCAGCATCGTCCGGTATCCCGGAGGGCCTCGAGACGCAACCGAAGGAGGACCCGACACCTGGAGGCCAACGACCCCTCGCAGCGCCCCGCCACCCTCCAGGAGGAGAGTGGCTGGAGCAGGTACGCCGACGTATACGGGGACTTGTGTTCTCACAGGGAGGGAAGGGATAATTCAAAGAGGGTGGACACCGATCTTTTTGCTTTTAGCTGCACCGGTGTTGGGTCATTCTGGTGGTCCCCTCGCACAACCCTGCCCTTGTTAAAATGGCTCACTAGAGCATTTCACTGATCTAGGTTTATTTCTTTGTTTTCTTTATTGAACGCCGGGATGTCCATCTGCCGGAGCTGATTCAGCGCTGAACGTCGCCGAAGCTACCTGGACTCTGGGTCTTCACCCCCCCCCACTTTCGGAGCCTAAAGACAGTGTTGTTTTCTCCTTTATACTCGGCCACGAGACAGTGACTGAACGTAACTTTTGTGTTGACCCTATACATTAAAGACCCTGTTTAAGAAACGATCTCGGGACATCTCCTTATTCCTCCCGGGGACTCCGTCTCCCCTTGCATGGTAGAAGCCACGGACGGCCCGTGACAACTTGGTGTCAGAAGTGGGATACCTCCTCCGATACAGGATGGAGAACCTCATCGCACAAATGAAAGAAGGCCAGAGCAAACTAGAGTTTGCCATGGAGAAGACCGCCGGGCAGGCAGAAATGGACAGGACTCTCTTTACATCGGCGATACAGACCCAGGCTGACCACATTACCAAACTGGCTGAGGGACAGACACAGCTACTGGCTGCCTTGGGACAAGGGAAAGCCTTCACCCAGCCTGGTACCGTGGTCCCCTTGCAGAAATACGTACCCGGAGACGATCCGGTTTCCTTCTTTCTAAATTTTGAAAGAGCAGCTAGGGCCAGTGCATGGTCTGGGGATCGGTGGCCCTTCTATTTGGCCCCATTGCTTACAGGTGAGGCACAAGCGGCGTACCAGATGGCAAATCGAGACGGTACAGCCGCCTATGGCCACGTGAAGCAGTTTATTCTGGACAGGCTCGGAGTGGATGAAGAGGCCCATCGGCTGAGGTTCAGACAGGAAAGGGGTAATCCCGGTGACACCCCGAAAGTACTGTTCTATAAGTTAAAAGACGCCGCCGACCGCTGGTTGAAACCGCTAGAGTCCACTCCCGAGGAGATCATGGACAGGATCTACCTAGAGCAGTTCCTGGAGGCTCTACCATATGGTACCCAACGTTGGTTGCGGCAACACGCAGGGTTAACTTTGGCACACGCCATAGAGATGGCCACGTCTTATGCTAGGGCACAAAACAGAATACCGACAAGAGAGCCAGAGAGAAATACTAAGACCCCCTCAAGCACGGAGAAGAAACCCCTAAGGCCAGTACATGAGTTTCCTAGGATAAGACCCCCGAAGACGGATGTCCCCCCCCCTCAGGTCCCCAGTGTTTCGAGTGTGGGGAGTGGGGGCATATCGCAAGGTACTGTAGAAAGAAAAGGGAGAAAACGGAGGACGAACCCATGGATGTGAGCTATCTCCCCCCGGTCCATCCTCTACGCTCAGGAAATGGGTCCTACTTTCTATGTAAGTGTTTCCATGAACGGCCAACCTGTAACCGCCCTGTTAGACTCGGGATGTAAACAGTCAGTAATTAGAAATGATCTCCTGTCCTCCCTCGCCCTGCTAGATAACAAGACAGTCAGTATAAGGTGTGTACACGGCGATGTCAAAGACTATCCGTTAGCCCGGGTTAACCTCAAAACCAAGAAGGGAGGTGGGTTCCCGATAGATGTGGGGGTGTTGCCCTCTCTCCCTGAGTCTTTTATAGTGGGGATAGACAACCCCTGTTTTCCGGCTCTCCTGCAAGAGGCCTTGACAAAACAGAACAGAACCGACAGACTCTACGACGACCTCTTAGCCTCCGAACCCTGGGCCATTGACACACATTTTAGGACGGCCCAACTCAATGACGCTACGCTCAGCAACGCTTGGCAGAGCGCTAAGGAAACACAACAAGCACTGCGACGGGTTTATCCCTGTTTTATCGAACAGAACGGGCTTCTCTATAGGGTAGCCGCAGACACTGAAGAGCCCCAGTTGTTAGTACCAACCGGGTTTAGGGATCAGGTCTTGTTTTTCGCTCATGCCCATCTTCTCGCAGGGCATTGTGGAGCCGAAAAAACGACCCAGTCTATACTTCGTAGTTTCTTTTGGCCGGGCGTTTACGCACAGGTCCGGCGATACTGCCAAGAGTGCCAGATATGCCAAAAGAAAAATCCCTACATCCCCACTCCCGTCCCATTGCATCCGCTTCCTATCATTAGCAAACCCTTTGATAGAATCGGTATGGACCTTATCGGCCCCCTACCCAAGTCCAGCAGGGGTTACATATACGTTCTTGTCATTGTGGACTATGCCACAAGATATCCGGAAGCCCTTCCTTTGAGGTCCGCCACAACCACCACGATAGCCCAGAGGCTGGTAGAAGTGTTCTCAAGAATGGGGTTTCCCCGTGAAGTCGTCACCGACCAGGGGACTCCTTTTATGTCAAAACTAATGAGACAGGTCTGTAAAGAGCTGAATATTCGGCATATCAAGACGTCAGTCTATCATCCCCAGACGGATGGGCTTGTAGAACGCTACAACGGCAATCATAAGCTCACCCTGAAGAAAATGCTCACTGGGGATGGAAAAAACTGGGACCAACTACTGCCGTTGGCTTTGTTTGTATTAAGAAGTCAGAACCAGAGCAGTCTTGGTATGTCCCCGTTTGAGCTGCTCTTTGGTAGAAAGCCCCGAACCCTCCTAGAGATCACAAAGGAGAGCTGGGAAAAAGAGGGGGTTCAGGAAGCTCAATCATTGTTGAATTACGCAAACCAGATTAAATCCCGTTTGTATAAACTGAGAACCCTAGCCCACGTATCACTAGATAAGGCCCAACAAAAACAAAAGCACTTTTATGATAAAGGGAGGAAGTGGCGTGAGCTAGGGGTGGGTGACTGGGCTCTGATCCTTCTTCCCTCGTCCTCCCATAAGTTGCGGAAAGAGTGGCAGGGACCTTTCCCAATCACCAGAAAAATAGGAAAAACGACTTATATACTGCGTCTCTCCCCGAGAAAAACGCAGATGTATCACATAAACCTCCTCAAGAAGTGGCTGGGCCCTCCTCCTAAACAGGCTTCTGCTGTGTCCATTGTGGAACCCCTGACCCATACAGTACAGGATACCATAATCAACACAGAACTAACTACCACAGAAGGGGAAGAAATTATGGACCTCCTCCTTCACCATAAAAAGATCTTCTCCGACCAGCCGGGCAGGACACCGCTGGCCGAACATTCCATCCTGACTCAAGAAGGAGTCGTGATCCGACAGAAACCCTATAGGGTCCCTGAGGCTCGACGGCTTGCTCTCCAGAACGAAGTCACTCAAATGCTCAAAACAGGGATCATAGTCCGCTCCAAGAGTAATTGGTGTTCCCCAGTGGTCCTTGTTCCAAAACCGGATGGCAGCATTCGGTTTTGTATTGACTTTCGTGCGGTTAACCGCATCTCGAAGCAGGATGGGTACCCGCTTCCCAGAGTGGATGAGCTGATAGAGCGCCTTGGTGAGGCTCGGTACATCAACAATAGACCTTACCAAGGGCTATTGGCAAATTCCCCTCAACCCGGCTGACCAAGAAAATACGGCTTTTTCCACACCTGATGGCCTGTACCACTTTACCGTCCTTCCGTTCGGGTTGCATGGGGCCCCTGCTAGTTTTCAACGACTAATGGATACAGTGTTGGCACCTCACCTATCCTACGCCTCTGCATATCTTGATGATATTGTGGTATATAGCAAATCTTGGCAGGAACACCTACAACACCTCCAGGCCATCCTTACCGAGCTGGGACTAGCTCATCTACATATCAATGCGAAAAAGTCCCGGTTCGCATTTCAAAAAGTTAAATATCTGGGGTACGTTCTGGGGAAGGGTCTAATAGAACCCCAAACAGAGAAGGTAAAAGCCATTCAAAACACTCCGTTTCCGGTGACTAAACGCGACCTTAGGGCTTTTCTCGGATTAGTGGGGTACTATAGGCGCTTCATTCCCAATTTTTCAGAGCTCGCTGCCCCCCTTACAGACTTTTTACAAAAGTCTGTACCTGCCTCACACTTGCACACCCCTTCGGTCTCTGAAAACCGGGCTTTTCTACTTAAGACAACCTTGACGACCTCCCCGGTGCTCATGACGCCGGACTACCTGAAACCCTTTATCCTCCAAACGGACGCCTCCGGGGTGGGTATCGTTGCAGTGTTATCCCAGCTCGACAGTGAGGGGGCTGAGAGGCCTATCATTTATATCAGCCGAAAGTTGTTTCCCAGGGAGAAAATCTATCCTACAATTGAGAAGGAGTGCCTGGCTGTGCGGTGGGGTGTCGAAAAGCTGCGCTATTACCTTGAAGGTAGACCATTCATTTTATATACCGACCATGCCCCCCTAACATGGCTCCAGGTGAACAAAGGTTGCAACGACCGTGTCCTCCGGTGGTTCCTGGCCCTACAGCCTTTCAGCTTTGAGGTACGCCACCGTAAGGGAACGGACCAGGGGAACGCGGACTTTCTTTCCCGCTATCCTCTTTCCCCCGAGCGGGGAAATGTAGGGGGGAAGTTGTGTCACGGATTCCCCTAACGAGTGGGCCCCACCAACCTCGTCTGACATTGACGCTTTGCTCCTCCTCCGTGAACAGGAATGGCCTGACCCCTTTAAGCCAGCCTGGGGCCTGCGGGAGGACATCCCTGAGAGCCTGACGTCGGAATCAGTCGCCCAATCAGGAAGCCGTGACACGTTGAAGAGGGAGGAGACGGAGCGAGGAGGCGGACAAGCCGGGGAACCGAAAGAAGGAGAGAAATACGACGGAAGCACGGAGAGACCGCTACAGCATCCAGCATCGTCCGGTATCCCGGAGGGCCTCGAGACGCAACCGTAGGAGGACCCGACGCCTGGAGGCCAATGACCCCTCGCAGCGCCCCGCCACCCTCCAGGAGGAGAGTGGCTGGAGCAGGTACGCCGACGTATACGGGGACTTGTGTTCTCACAGGGAGGGAAGGGATAATTCAAAGAGGGTGGACACCGATCTTTTTGCTTTTGGCTGCACCGGTGTTGGGTCGTTCTGGTGGTCCCCTCGCACAACCCTGCCCTTGTCAAAATGGCTCACTAGAGCATTTCACTGATCTAGGTTTATTTCTTTGTTTTCTTTATTGAACGCCGGGATGTCCATCTGCCGGAGCTGATTCAGCGCTGAACGTCGCCGAAACTACCTGGACTCTGGGTCTTCCCCCCCCCCCCCCTTTCAGAGCCTAAAGACAGTGTTGTTTTCTCCTTTATACTCGGCCACGAGACAGTGACTGAACGTAACTTTTGTGTTGACCCTATACATTAAAGACCTTGTTTAAGAAACGATCTCGGGACATCTCCTTATTCCTCCCGGGGACTCCGTCTCCCCTTGCATGGTAGAAGCCACGGACGGCCCATGACATGCTGCTAACTGAGGGTCTAGAGAGCGGACACTGCGCGAAGACGCGAAGGGCTGAGGGACATTGAAAATACACAGCCGTGAGCGTGCAGTCCCATCCCCTGCTGGTGCGGCAGCTTGAAAGCACAGAGTGCACGGGCACATCATTAATAGGCCGGAGAGTGCGGCGGCACTGGGCCTGAACATTGAGGAAAGAAAATGGCGGCCGGCACATAGCGGAGGAAAATCGAGACCGATGTAACAGGCCCTGCACACAGAACACTGGGCGTGGGGAAAAAGACTTTAACCTAGCGAAAAGAGAAATCACACTGTAGTCCATTGAGGAGAGGACAACAAGCCAGCGTTTAAGCAAACATACGAGCAGGCAAGAGAGCAGAGCAGACGCCTCGGTAACCTAGCTCCAGAGCCACAATCATTGTAAAAAGAAGGGGACAAAAGAGAAATTGGTGTGAGAAGCACACCTATAAGACCCAAGCAAATACCCCTATCAGATCATAGTGCGGAAGTATAGGCTGAGGAGCACTGAGAGAGCAGCATGGACAAAGCAGATGGTAAACAAACCAAAGTATCATTCGACGCCCGTAAATCCACTCGAGTGCACGGAGATCCTGGACAAACAATGGCGGAAGGGCCAAGCTCAGGCACTCAAACCTCAACAGAGGACCTTCAAGATCTCCTACTCCCCATGAAAAATAGTCTCACCTCAATAGAAACTTATATGGACGCTATAATATAACGCATAAAATTGATCAGCACGATGAGCGTATTAAAGAGACGGAACAATGTATCTCTGATTTAGAGGACACGTCTGAGGGGCGCAAGGGACAACTACTTGACATGGAGCGCCTCCTAAAGGTTATAGCTGCCAAAAATGAGGACCTAGAATCGAGATCACGTCGAAACAACATACGTATTTTGGGAATACCGGAGTCCACAAACACCGGCAGAATGGAGGACTATGTGGAACTGGAACTATGTGGAACTCCTACTCACGACAGTGTTTAAGAAGAGCGCCTTCTCTGCGATGTTTATAGTAGAAAGAGTGCACCGATCGCTGGCTAATCGACCACCGCCTGTTGTCCCTCCGAGACTGATCATTGCCAGATTGCTAAATTATAGAGACCGGGACACTGCCCTGCGCCTAGCACGGGAAAGGCAGAAACTTTCCTTCAAAGGCACTGAAATGGCGATATACCCAGAGCTCACTATGGCGGTCCATGAGCCTCGCAAAAAATTCATGCCAGTCAAGAAGAAGCTACAACACGCAAATATTGCCTACGCCATGCTTTTCCCAGCACGTCTCTGGATCACGCACCAGGGCAAGCAGCATTTTTTCACAAACCCTCAGCACGTAGCGGATTTTCTGAAAACCGCAGTCAAGCGATCACCCCGACACGAAACAGCTTCTAGCCCATCAAGATCCACGGCTGCCCTAACACACATAGAATAATGTGGGAGGGAAAACACTACTCCTTTGCCTAAATAATGACAGGAAAAAGAAGACAAAGCTGCGAATAGGGAATGCAGCAGCACACATAATCCACTGAGACAGATGACGCTGATCCCTGGATAGAAAACAAAACCCTGGTCATGAACGAGATACTAGAACAAATTTCCGCCGGCGCTACCCCCAGATACACAACTGGAATGATCGGACACATGAGACACTAAATTCTGTCCTGAGCGCCCTCATATACACGAGGGAGAACTGATGGGCCCTCCTGCCTATCCCCAGAAGGACATCCCTAACAAGATTTGGGTTAATCTTTTCACTGTTCTATTAATCCAGGTCCCCGTTTGGGACACACCTATTATGTTGAAGGGAGGGGAGGGGGAAGGGGCAATACAACACGGCAGGATTGGGCTGCTGATGTGGGAGGTGGGAGGGGAGGGGGGAATGTTAACGACACATAAGATTGCCATGAATATAGGACCTGTTATATGTTACTGTGATGCCCTGACATGCTATACTGAGATCACTCTGGCTACACACCTTGAAGTATACACACCAAATGAGTCACTTAGATCCCCCTAGTTATAATTTTGCCACATGGAACGTACGTGGCCTAGGCAACCCCCGGAAACGGCATCATATCCCGGCATACTTGGACAGACACAATATACACTGTGCCATGTTACAGGAAAAACACCATGGCCCTTCTGCCCCGTCCACTTTTGCGGCCCGATGGGCTGCGCATCGTAGTTTCTCTGCATACTCAACATACGCCCAAGGCACGGTTATCCTTATAAAGAACAACGTACCATATGTAAACATTGGCTGAACCACAGACCCCCAAGGTCGCTACTGTCTCATGTGGGGGAAACTGGCATCCCAATCCATAACGTTTGTCTGCTGCTATGGCCCCGAATTTTTTAACATACTATGGGGGAAAATATTAATTACAGGCACCACCCATACAGTGTGGGGAGGAGACTTTAATGTCACCCTGAACCCGACAATGTACCGCTCGCACCCACAGGCCTACCACTACACTAATGCTTAACGCCAGCTGAGAGAAGTAGTATCTGAGCACGGACTGTTAGATGCCTGGCGGGACTTACACCCAGCTAAGAAGGAGGGCACATGTTACTCTACAGTACACTCATCGTGGTCGCGTATAGATGGCTGGCTATTATCTCGAGGATTAAAAACATGGCTAGCGAGAGCGAGCCACTTACCACGCACATATTCGGACAACTCACTTGTATTGATGACACTTACTCCCCTTGCACAATGATGCCGTACCAGTCCTGGAGGCTGCCAACGCATGCTCTGCTGGACATTTCCTTCCGGACGGAACTAGAGCAAGAAATCACAGAGTTCTTCCCTCGCAATGCTAACACAGTGCCTCTGTTCTCCACAGTTTGGGAGGCTTTCAAATTCACCATTCGGAGGATATGTATAGCAAAAGGGGGAGGGATCCTAAGGGATATTCACAATACACTCCAGGAGCTAGAGTCTGACCTTAAACGATTAGAAGCCCAATTACAATCCAACCCCACTGCAGACCTACAACGGAGACTTAGAGAAACGCTGTCGGAATATCAAGAGACAGCAAATAGAGAGTGCCTATTTCGAGGGAAATATCATCGAGCCCGGCGTTATGGGGAGGGGGAGAGACCAGGGAAACCCTGGCGGAACTGACCCGTAAACCAAGATTCTCAAATACTGTCCTAGAAGACACCGACACAGACGGGACAATAAACAGGGACGCCCCAGACATACTGAAAACCTTTCACACATTTTACAAAAATCTTTACACAACACAAAGAACGATGCCGGTCGAGTTCGAATCATACTTTGAGGATATAGCACTGGGGTGGCTAGGGGATACCCAGAGAGAATTTCTCTTGGCCGACTTTGAGGATGATGAAATACACACTGCAATTATGCAGCTTCGCTCTGGACGGGCCCGGGCGGGCTTACTGTAGAATTGTTTTTAAACGTTCAGCGATTCCCTCATACCGATCCTTAAAAATGTTTACGAGGAGGCACAGGAGAACGATGTCCTCCCCCAAACAATGCGCAAAGTACTTATTATATCCATACTTAAATCTGGGAAACCTAGCGACAAATGCGACTCATACAGACCGTTGTCACTTATAACTTGCAATGCTAAAATCCTGGCAAAGATAATCACGAACCGAATCAGTCTCCTTATGAGTGCCTTGGTGCTGCCCGACCAGTCAGGGTTTGTACCAGGGAGGGCGACCTCACATAATTTACGCACCCTCTTTACCCTCATGCAAGATATCGATCCAGAGCTAGCCGCAGTGGCGGTCTTCCTAGATGCCACCAAGGCATTTGATTCCCTGGAATGGGATTATCTACCCAGCGTCTTGCGATGCATGGGCTTCCCTCTTCCCTTTTTATCCTGGATTCAATTGCTATATACAAAGCCACAGGCCAAAGTATTAATCAACGGGGTGTGTTCCCCCAGCTTCCAGATTACAAGAGGGACACGGCAGGGATGTCCATTATCTCCTCTCCTGTTTGCGCTGGCCATGGAGCCATTGGCAGCTAAGCTCCAGCAACACCACCGGGAATACGCCCTCCAATACCCTGAAAGGCAGATCTTAATATCATTATACGCAGATGATATCACATTATACCTACGGGACCCAGAAATCAGTCTTAACCCAATATTACGCGAACTACAACTTGGTATGTATTCGGGGGTCAATATTAATTGGGGAAAATCCCAAATTTTCCCCCTTACCGACTCAGCCAAACGGTACGACCCTGACTACCTCTTGACCTGGTGCGATACTGAAATTAAATATTTGGGGTTAGTGATAACTAGAGACAAGGCAGAACTTATGAGAGCCAATTATGGTTGGGCACTTGAAACACTGACAGATTCCATTACTAGATGGATCGCTATGCCTCTCTCACTGGCAGGACGGGTGTCACTAATCAAAATGGTGATACTTCCTAAGTTACTCTACCTCTTCATTAATATTCCCTATGCACCCAGTAAACACTTTTTCAAAACCCTCAAATCTCAACTTATCCGTCTGACCTGGGGGCGGGGGCGGCAAACAACTTAGATTAAAATGGGAAAACCTGGCTCAGCCATTTATTAAGGGAGGATTTGAAGTACCAGAAATGGAACTGTATTTTTGGTGCGCTCAGGCACACTTCGCAGCATACTGGATACATCCATCACCATATATGCCGCATTTGGCCGTGGAGCATGGATATATGGCACCAATCCCCTATACAGCCTACCTAAGTTCACCGGTTAATCCTAGAAGTAAAGACCCGACTACTGTCGAATGCACAAATAGAGCATGGCGTGACATAGCTAAACGTTTGCAAACAAGTACGCTCTACTCCCCCCTGCTGACACTGCAGGGCCGCCTAGATCTCCCGGTCACACAGGAAGTGAGATGTCGACAGATGCTTTGAAAATTTGAAGCACTGACCTGGGGGGGACTTGTATGAGAAAGGGAAATTCCCCACTCGAGAGGCATTCTTCAAAAACTGTCAATCCACCCCAATGGAACGTTTCATGTACGTTAGGCCCCGTCAAGATGTCAAGACTGCTACTCCTGCATTTCCAGATGAGCCCCCCGTTCTGTCCCAATTGCATGCCTTACTCCAAAGGTCTACTCCTGCACATGTGGTCTCTATGTTATATCGGACCACCCAAGAGGATAGTCCACACATTTCTCACACAGCGCGCAGGGAGGAGGACCTGGGAAATCCCCTTGGCGACGATCAATGGACGTTTTGTTGTCAACAAACTGGACGTGTATCAGCCAGCAGTAGATTGCGCATAATACACTTCAAATACCTACACCGCCTTTATTACACTCCTGCGAAGCTGCTTCGCTTTCAGCTCAGGGAAAATGATAACTGTGACAGATGTGGGAGAGCGGGAGTCGACTTTTTACACCTGGCATGGGAATGCGACTCCATCCAGACCTACTGGGGCACAGTACTTGAAGCATTGGACCAGATGACTGGATCCACCATACCTCATACTCCACTTACCACACTATTAGGATACACAAAAGACCTTGCGGCCTCAATCAGAAAGTACGTATCGCTGAGCCTACTCCTAGCTATACGCAGAGTGGCCTACAGATGGGGCAGGGGGCGAGCACACAAATTTAAGGAATGGCTAAATGACCTTATATTTTGCCAAGAGCAATTATCTACATATGCCAAGTCAATGCCGCCTACGTCCCGGCCAAAAGACATTTGGGAAACCCTACAAACATACTTGCTTGAACGAACCACCACAGGTGAGACAGAGGGTGAGAACACTAGAGACTCAGACGACACAGGCATGAACACAAATAGGTGTGGGGGAGGTCGTGGGAGTATCGAGATAGAAATATTGCGGGTGATCAAGAATGCACGAACTACTTATTTTGTTTAAACTAATGCGACCTGTTGCTAGGTCTATGAAAGTGCAAATGTACACAGTGATTTATGAAACTTTGCGGCTATCATGGCCATTTCAGATATCTTCATAATGTGTCGTGTTGTTAAGTTACATTGAACCTGTTTATGTGGTTTACAAATGTAAAGTCAATAAAAAGATTTTTTTTTAAATGTCACCAGATAACTGCTTTATAGTTGGAAATTCTAAAATAACTACAATCCTAAAAATTAAGCGAGGGTACGAAATCGAAAGTGCTATAAAACTCTTGTGTTCAGGCTAAGCGCATATTTTTAAAAGACCACTTTAACCGTAAACACACAAACTAAAATGTAAAAAGTCAAAACATTTACACAATGAAACAAAAATGTACAAAGTCAAAACATTTACAAAAAAAATATGGATTTTTCATAGTTTTAATCTTCAGCGTTAAGGACATGAAAATATAATTTTGTAATGTGTGCGCTACTGTTGCCTTTTTAAAATGATTAACAACATGGCTTCAAGCTACTAAAAGATGCTTTGCCAAGAGTGCATTCATAACAGTGGCTCTGTGGGTTGTGCGTTTGCAGTGTAGGTGTTAGAAATGGGGGTCTCTAGTTGGCAATGGCTTGCCACTGTCCAAGTAGGGACCCTTCTTCCTAAGTCAGAGTGAGAGGGCTACACCCTTTGATAACCCCTGCTCAAACCTGTGGTAACGTAGCACGAGCAGCTGTGTGAAGCATTTACGACCATACACAGTAACACAGTGAAGAACACTACAAAGGGACACCACGCAAGTAGTTATCAAAAATAAGTATCTTTATATATAGATGTAACACAAGACCAATAACGATCAAGAAGCCACAATACGGTAAAAATAGGGTTACTCTTGAAATGCTGCAAAAATAGGTCAAAGTGCGCCAAGAGGAGTTCAGTTCAAAGCAGTGGTCTCTGCGACCTTTTTACTTGCAAAGTACCTGGATTTCGTAGCAAAATCAACAAATGGTCGCAAAAAGCTGTGGCGATGACTGCCTGCACGCGAGGCCGGTGATGCGATGAATCCTTGCCGCGAGGGAGGATGATGCGCCGATCTGCTGATGCGTGCGGAGGCGATGCGACCAACTTCTGCACGTTAGGCCGGTGATGCGATGACTCCTTGCCGCGAGGGAGGAGGCAATGCGGCGACCCTGTTGCGAGTGCGATCAGGTTGTGATGCGAAGAAGTGGCACTCTGCGAGGGAGCGACGGTCCTGATGCGATGCGGGGGAAATGGCGGACGCCCGGCGTCCGCGCTGCGATGTCGTGAAGCGATGATCTTGGTGCGATGATCTTTGGTTGCGAGCACTTGGAAGCCCGCAAACGTGCGGTGCGATGATCTTTGGTTGCGAGCGCTCAGCGGCAGCAGCGCGATGAATTTCTGGGCGCTTTCGGCTGCAGCGGCTCGCAAACGGGCGTTAGCGACGATTTCAGCGCTCTCTTCTCTGTAGTAGAACTAGAGGCCCTGGAACTCACAGGAGCCTCACCTGCAGCTAGAAATCCTCGCTGGGAGGATTCAGGAGGCTGGTGGTGAAGTCTGATGTGCCTGAGACTTCGACAGGAGGCTAGCTCTCTCCTAGCCCTTGGGTGATTGCTTTAGCAAGATGAATAAAAGTTCTCTCAAAAGTCCTTTTCCCTCTCTTTCAAAGTCCAATGGTAACCACTGCAGGCCAATCCAAGAAACAGGACGCAAGCACAAGGATAGTCACCTCCTGCAGATTCCTACAGTTACACGGACAGAGGTTCGTCTTGATGTCCAGGAGCAATACAATTTGTAGGGGTTTCAGCACAGATATTTATACCCCAAAAGTCTTTGTTCTCAAAAGCTACAAGTCACTGAGCCTAGCCAGAACCAGTTCTGTTCAGTCCTGGAGCACTTTGTTTACCAGGCTGCATCCTTCCTTTCAGGAAGAGGGGGTCTGCTATCAGACGCACAGTAGGAGGTGGAGCCTTCATTCACCTTGCCAGGCACAGCCCTATTCAAGTCAAGGAGCTACCCCTCCCCATACTCCAAACGCAGATCTCTCTATTTAACCCAGGTCTGGCTCAGCCTGCCCTGTCCCTCCAAAACCAGACAGCCAATACACATAACAGCAGAGCACACTGGAAGGCTTAGGCAAGAAAATACCTACTTTCTAAAAGTGGTATTTTCAAACACAGAATATAAAAATAAACTTTACTAAAAGATGTATTTTAATATTCTGAGCTCAGGCATACTAACTTCGTTTTTCTACCATGTTCCTGGGGTCAGTTAGGACTATAGGATGTAATAGCCACACTGCCCATCCTGGCCTATGGGGAACAGGTAGCCTTACAGTAGTGAAAAACGAAATTGGGTGTAATTCACTACCAGGACATGCTATACACACCAAGGCATGTCCTACCTTACACATACAAAGCACCCTGCCATAGGGGTGACTTACATGATGCCAAGGGAAGGTTCAGGGGCTGGGAAGTGGGTGCACTTCACAGCCAAGATGGCAGTTCTGGACTGCACACAGACTCTGCAGTGGCAGGTCTGAGACACACATTACAAGCTGCTTCTGTGGGTGGCGCAAACCAGTGCTGCAGGCCCACCGGCAGCATTCGGTTTACCAGCCCTGGGCACTCACAGGCCACGCTACTAGGGACTAACAGGTAAACCAAATAAGCCAATCAGGGATATACCAATTCACATGTCATATTTACACAGGGAGCATCTGCGCTGTGGCACTGAAGGGCAGTGGCACAGCGCCCAGAGCATCTAACACCAGCAAAACGGAGGAGACAACAGCGAAAAATGGAAGGGAGACCCACGCCAATGGTGCCAGGTCTAACACGTATCCCCTCCAGCTGAAATGTGGGGAGAACTACCCATCCCCTTGGGAGTTCTCATCACTAAGGCGGAAAAATCTGGACAGACCATCAGCATTGGCGTGTTCTGTACCAGGGCGGTGTTCCACCGTGAAGTCCATACCCTGTAGGGAAATGGACCACCTCAATAACTTGGGATTCTCACCCCTCATCTGCATTAACCATCTGAGGGGCCTGTGGTCTGTCTGAACCCGGAAGTGAGTCCCAAACAGGTATGGTCTCAGCTTCTTCAGTGCCCAGACCACAGCAAATGCCTCACGCTCAATTGCACTCCACCTCTGTTCCCGGGGAAGTAAACTCCTACTGATTAAGGCTACAGGTTGGTCTAGGCCCTCCTCATTTATCTGTGACAGGACGGCCCCCACCCCATGCTCTGAAGCGTCTGTCTGGACAATAAAGTCCTTAGCAAAATTGGGCGCCTTGAGTACAGGTGCTGTACACATGGCAGTCTTGAGGAAATCAAAAGCTTTCTGACAGGTGTCAGTCCAGTTCACAATCTTTGGCTGCTTCTTGGAAGTCAGCTCAGTCAAGGGTGCAACAATGTTGCCATACCCCTTGACAAACCTCCTGTAGTAACCCGAGAGTCCCAAGAAGGCCCTCACCTGGGTCTGGGTCCTTGGGGGCTCCCAAGCCAAGATGGTTTCAATCTTGGGCTGCAGGGGCGCCACTTGGCCACTCCCCACCTGGTGTCCCAAGTACACCACAGAACCCTGCCCAATCTGGCACTTACTGGCCTTGATTGTGAGGCCTGCTCTGCGCAGCGCCATCAACACTTCCCAGAGGTGGCGCAAGTGGAACTGAACACCGCAATGTCATCCAGGTATCCGGCACTGAAATCCTCCAGCCCAACCAACACCTGGTTTACCAACCTCTGGAAGGTGGCAGGGGCATTCTTCATCCCAAAGGGCATCACACGGAACTGGTAGTGCCCATCTGGTGTGGAGAATGCTGACCTCTCTTTGCCCCCTCAGTTAAGGCGATCTGCCAGTACCCAGACGTCAGATCAAACGTGCTGAGGTACCGGGCAGCCCCTAACCGATCTATGAGCTCATCAGCTCTGGGGATGGGGTGCGCGTCGGTCTTCGTGACCGAGTTGAGACCTCGGTAGTCCACACAGAACCTAAGTTCAGGGGTGGCACCAGGCGTTGCAGCTTTTGGTACCAAAACCACGGGGCTGGACCAAGGGCTGCTAGAGGACTCAATCACCCCTAGGGCAAACATTTTGGAGACCTCCTCCTTAATGTAAGCCCTGACCCTGTCAGTCATTCTGTAAGCCTTGTGCTTGACAAGAGGACTGTCCCCGGTGTCCACCTCATGGACGCACCAATCAGTGACACCAGGCACCAGGGAGAACAAATCAGAAAATTGCCCCAACAGTTGGCGGCAATCTGTCTGCTGCTCAGGGGTCAGTGTGGTGGAGAGGACCACACCCTCCACTGACCCATCCTTTTCTCCTGCACGCAGGAGGTCAGGAAGAGGCTCACTCTCCTCCTCCATCCCAGCATCTGTGGCAAGAAGCATGCCCACTTCAGACCTCTCAAAGTGGGGCTTCAGGCGGTTCACATGCAGGACCCGCAAGGGGTTCCTGGGAGATTGAAAGTCCACCAAGTAGGTAACTGGACTTTTGCGCTCCACCACCTCAAATGGACCGGTCCACTTATCTTGGAGCGCACAAGGCTCCACTGGGGCCAGTACCCAAACCTTCTGACCAGGTTGAAATTCGACCAGAGTGGCATTCTGGTCGTGCCAACGTTTCATTTCCTCCTGGCTGGCTTCCAGATTTGCCTCTGCAATTTTTCTGAAATGCCGAGTCTGGTTCCTGAAGGCCAACATGTAGCTAAATACATCTTGGGGAGGTTTCCTGGGAGATTGCTCCCAGCCTTCCTTGACCAGACTCAGAGGCCCTCTTACCGGATGGCCATAGAGAAGTTCAAAGGGACTGAACCCTAAGGACTTCTGTGGCACCTCACGGTAGGCAAACAACAGGCATGGCAAGAGGACGTCCCACTTACACCTCAGGGGCTCTTCTAGGCCCATGATCATGCCCTTCAAGGTCCGGTTGAACCTTTCAACCAGACCATTACCTTGGGGGTGGTAAGGAGTGGTGAACTTATAAGTTACCCCACACTCCTTCCACAGAGACTTCATGTACTGGGAGATGAAGTTGGTACCCCTGTCAGACACCACCTCTCTGGGGAACCCCACACGGGAGAAAATCCCCATCAGTGCACGTCCCACCACGGGGGCCGTCACTGTCCTGAGCGGGATGGCTTCAGGGTACCGGGTGGCATGGTCCACCAAGACCAGGATGAACCTGTTGCCCATGGCTGTCTTGGGGTCCAGAGGCCCCACAATGTCAAGGCCCACTCACTCGAATGGGGTACTAACAACTGGAAAGGGCTGGAGTGGGGCCTTGATCTTCCCCCCACTCTTCCCACTTGCCTGGCAAGTCTTGCATGTTCTGCAATAAGTGTCTGAGCTCTAGCGCATCTGGGGCCAAAAAAAGTGGGTGGCCAGCCTCTCAAAGGTCTTGGTCTGCCCCAGATGTCCTGCCAATGGAATGTCATGAGCCAACCCCAGTAGGAAGGCTCTGAAGCACTCAGGTACCACCAGCACACGGGCTGACCCCGGCTGAGCAGCCTTAGGCTCGCTATACAGGAGACTGTTCTCCCAATAAATCAGATGTGAACCAGACAGGTCACCTGCTGCCTGGGCTGCAGCCTGACGCTGCATACCCTCAAGAGAAGGGCAAACTCTTTGCTGCTCACAAAATTCCTCCCTGGTGGGTCCCCCTTCCTGCTGCCAATGGGTCAGCTCAGGCAGGTCCCCCAGTTCGGTGATCTGTTCCCCGGTAGGCTCCAGGGCATCCCCCTCAGGGTCTGCTCCCTCCTGGACCGTGGGAACCAAGGTGGCCGGCTCCCCGTGCCCCCTGCCCCTCCTCTCAAAGGCAGGGATCTGGGCCATACTCTCAGGCTCCAGGTCCTTCTCAGCACCCTCCTTGGCTGCCATGGACCGAGTGGTAGCACACGCCCACTCAGGCAGACCCAACATCTCCAAGTGAGATCTCCTCTCCACCGTAGCCCACGGGGAGTTCTCTAAATCATTGCCCAACAGACAGTCTACAGGCATGGCGGGTCTCACAGCCACCTGAAGAGTTCCTGAGATCCCCCCCACTCAAAGGGAACCTGAGCCACCTCACATTGGCTCTCTGAGTTGTCTGCGGACACTACTGGGTAGAATGCATGGGGGACAACCTGCTCTTTGGACACCAACCGGGAGCTGACAGCAGTTATACTGGCTCCTGTGTCTCTTAGAGCCTCCACCCTATGGCCATTGATGGTCACCCACTGCCTGTACTTTTTAGTGTTATCAGGCAGTGTAGGTTTAGGGAACATCTCAAAGTCTCCTAATGAGACAAGGGTCAACTCTACGGGATCCCACCCCTCCAGGGCACCCATCTCCTCCCCCCCAAGGGCTACACTCGCAAGCTGGCGGGGTGGTGCACGGGGTAGTGCACTAGTATCCCTCTGAGGACACTGGGGATCATAGTATCTGTGGCCCACTTGACCACACTTATAACAAGTAAGGGGCCCCCTCTGAACAGGCCTACCTGTCGGAGGCACTGGCTTCTTCTCTTGGGGAGGCTGGGACACCACTGCTTGGTTCCCTTGGGAATTACTTTGGGGCCCTCTTTGGAACTCCTCGGTTTACCCCTGTCCCCCCACTTCTCTGCTGGGGACCCTACTCACCTTTGGCGAAGTCTCCCACTGGACCCTTGCGAACCCGGGTGCTCACCCAGCGGTCCGCCTCCTCAGCAAGCTTCCTAGGGTTAGTCAGCTTGCAATCAATCAGATGCTGGCGTAGCTCAGGAAAACAGTTACTAGATAAATGCTCCCATGCAATCAAATCATAAAGCTGCTCAAAAGTTTCTACTTTGCTACCTTTTACCCAGCGTTTCATTGCTCTGCAAAAAAAAGACACATATTCAACCCACGTGGTACCCTCTAGCTTCTTGCAGGTCCTAAACCTCTGCCTATACATCTAGGGGTCAAACCATAGCGGGTCATGAAAGCTTCCTTCATGTGGCCATAAACCATTCGACTTTCTGGGGGCAGGTCCAACAAGGTATCCCTCCCTCACTCACAAAGCGTCCCCACAACCCCGCTCCCCAATCCTTCTCAGGGACCCGGTGGGACACCATGGCTAATTCATAAGCTGCAAACCATTGCCCAATATCTTCACTTTTGTGGAAATCCTTAATAACCTCCTTGGGTATATACACTCTATTCTCAGTATGCACTACAGGTATGCTGCCACCAGAGGGGGAGATCTCTACACTCTTTGCTTTAATCTCCAACTCCCTCAATATTCTCTCATGCTCAAGTTTCATTTTCATAATCTCAAATTCTAACTTCTTGTTCTCTAGGTCCCTGTGACCATCCATTTTAAGCCTAGCCATCTCCATATTATGCCGCCTATCTCTCTCCCTGTCCTCCATCTCTTCTGGGGACAGACTCCTGGCGGACACACTAGTGCCCGGGCTGGAAATTGCTTTATCTCCCACCAAATCTACTACTTCACCCTGCGGCTCTCCTGCATTCTCTTCCCCCTCCACAGGCTCTTCCATATTCTTAGGGGCATCCCTGGCTTCTAGCCAGGCCTTCAGCGCCTTGTAATACTCCTCCCTTTTAGTGAGACCTGTGATAGGGACTGTGAAGCGTTTGCAAAAATATTTGAGCTGCTTGGCATTGTAGGTTTCTAATTTCTCTTCTTCCCAGGAGAGATCCTCCGAGGCATTGGATCTGGGCTTGCCCATTGTGGCAATAACTGGCAATATTAATCTAAAATAGAATCAGAAAAACCTCAAAACGTATGTGGTTGCGTTATGGTCTGCACTCACTAGTAGTGTACACTGTAATTACTGTATGCGATCATAAATACAAGTCCAGATCCTCACCGCTGCCCACCAATGTTAGAAATGGGGGTCTCTAGTTGGCAATGGCTGGCCACTGTCCAAGTAGGGACCCTTCTTCTTAAGTCAGAGTGAGAGGGCTACACCCTTTGATAACCCCTGCTCAACCCTGTGGTAACGTAGCACGAGCAGCTATGCTCATCTCAGAGGCAGTGTGTGAAGCATTTACGACCATACACAGTAACACAGTGAAGAACACTACAAAGGGACACCATGCAAGTAGTTATCAAAAATAAGTATCTTTATATATAGACGTAACACAAGACCAATAACGATCAAGAAGCCACAATACGGTAAAAATAGGGTTACTCTTGAAATGCTGCAAAAATAGGTCAAAGTGCGCCAAGAGGAGTTCAGTTCAAAGCACTGGTCTCTGCGACCTTTTTACTTACAAAGTACCTGGATTTCGTAGCAAAATCAACAAATGGTCGCAAGAAGCTGTGGCGATGACTGCCTGCACGCGAGGCCGGCGATGCGATGAATCCTTGCCGCGAGGGAGGATGATGCGCCGATGTGCTGATGCGTGCGGAGGCGATGCGACCAACTTCTGCACGTTAGGCCGGTGATGCGATGACTCCTTGCCGCGAGGGAGGAGGCAATGCGGCGACCCTGTTGCGTGTGCGATCAGGTTGTGATGCGAAGAAGTGGCACTCCGCGAGGGAGCGACGGTCCTGATGCGATGCGGGGGAAATGGCGGACGCCCGGCGTCCGCGCTGCGATGTCGTGAAGCGATGATCTTGGTGCGATGATCTTTGGTTGCGAGCACTTGGAAGCCCGCAAACGTGTGGTGCGATGATCTTTGGTTGCGAGCGCTCAGCGGCAGCAGCGCGATGAATTTCTGGGCGCTTTCGGCTGCAGCGGCTCGCAAACGGGCGTTAGCGACGATTTCAGCGCTCTCTTCTCTGTAGTAGAACTAGAGGCCCTGGAACTCACAGGAGCCTCACCTGCAGATAGAAATCCTCGCTGGGAGGATTCAGGAGGCTGGTGGTGAAGTCTGATGTGCCTGAGACTTCGACAGGAGGCTAGCTCTCTCCTAGCCCTTGGGTGATTGCTTTAGCAAGATGAATAAAAGTTCTCTCAAAAGTCCTTTTCCCTCTCTTTCAAAGTCCAATGGTAACCACTGATGGCCAATCCAAGAAACAGCACGCAAGCACAAGGATAGTCACCTCCTGCAGATTCCTTCAGTTACACGGACAGAGGTTCGTCTTGATGTCCAGGAGCAATACAATTTGTAGGGGTTTCAGCACAGATATTTATACCCCAAAAGTCTTTGTTCTCAAAAGCTACAAGTCACTGAGCCTAGCCAGAACCAGTTCTGTTCAGTCCTGGAGCACTTTGTTTACCAGTCTGCATCCTTCCTTTCAGGAAGAGGGGGTCTGCTATCAGACGCACAGTAGGAGGTGGAGCCATCATTCACCTTGCCAGGCACAGCCCTATTCAAGTCAAGGAGCTACCCCTCCCCATACTCCAAACGCAGATCTCTCATTCAACCCAGGTCTGGCTCAGCCTGCCCTGTCCCTCCAAAACCAGACAGCCAATACACATAACAGCAGAGCACACTGGAAGGCTTAGGCAAGAAAATACCTACTTTCTAAAAGTGGTATTTTCAAACACAGAATATAAAAATAAACTTTACTAAAAGATGTATTTTAATATTCTGAGCTCAGGCATACTAACTTCGTTTTTTAGGTCTCGCCTGAGCCAGCGCATGCGCTGGTCTGGCGAGACATTTAGTAGTGGCTTTCAGAAATGCGACCACTTTTTTTTGTCCTGGCCTAGAGCATGCGAGAACGCGCACAGTAATGCGCGCATTCCTCGCATGCTCCAGGCCATCTGGCTTTAATTTCCAACCCTCCTCCCCCTCCCCCACCACAGAGCGCGTCTAGCAGCTGCGCGGCCGTGTCACTTTCACGGCCGCGCGTCACTTGCTCTCCCGCTCCTCCCCCTCCCCCACCACAGTGCGCGGCCAATGCTTGTTAGCGTTAGTTGTATTTGGTTCTTGTTTTGGTAACTTATGCCAGTTGCTTATGAAGCCGATATGTAGTTAAATTTCCAGACAGTTGGCTTTATTTTTACTCGTGGAATTAAATTTTTAACCTCACTTTTCTGCTTTTTAAAATCGAGATGTTAAATAGGTTCCTGTAAACAGATATACAGAGGGATGCACGTGCCTACTCATTGTAATGTGTTCAGGTTTGCAGTTAATCCACAAGCTTGGTTGATGGGCGCTTCGTTTTGGTTTAGTTTACTTTAAACGCTCGTCCTTGGATGTTTCTGCGCATGCGTATTTATAATTTCACAGTATTCACGCTGGAGTACACTGCAGTCTGGATGTGAGTAGTAAAAGAAACGAGCCGTTTCCCACTGGTCTTCTGATCCAGCTTGGGTTGAAATGTGTTACGTATGCTATGAGCTAGGGCTTCCTCCTGTTGGGGCGCCTTTTCCACATTCAAAGCAAGCATTATCTGGTCATGGTGTGATATTGGTGATGGGCACTCCGCCACGCGGGTTCCTGCTGCGTACATTGCCTATTGTCGAGAGCAGGCGTAAAAAGCCGCGGTGCATCTAATGTTACTTTGTTTATTCACCCTTTCTTTTTAACATAATTTGTTTAAACCTGTTTTTAAAAAAACAAAAACATTTTTATTGTGGAACTTAAGTTATTCCAGTCTTTTCTTTTCTAAAGTGTAACTTGTTGCACACAATGTTGGATGACAAAACGCTGTGGCAAATTTGGCGAGCAGTCCGAACCTGAATACATTAATTTTGTTGGCTGTTTTGAGCTTCCTGTAGAACCTGCGCCAAGAACAAAGCTTCTGTACGCACAACTTTACCCCGGGTTCTTGTCATTTCGTAGGTTCATATGAACTTATCTGTGTACTAGTCCTTTTAATGCCAACAGTCCTTTGGTATTCACGGATTCAGTATTTATTAATGACTTGAGCCTACTCGCTTAACTGCTTTAAGACTTTTTTTTTGCATCCTTGGATTTTACACAGCCCTCAATCACATGCAACTAACTCCTTTGATGGCTCCTTTTTGGGCGTTTATCTGACAACCAAACGGTTTAACTGACATCTAACGAGTACTCGTATATGTTTATATATTTTTCTCAGTTTGTTTATAAGTTAGTCAAAAGTTCTGGATGCAGCCGGACAGTGCTCAGACATTTTGCACCGGGTTAAACAGTATGAATGTGAATCTAGGAAATCCTTCCCAGGTACTGCTGTGCGCTCTTGGGCTGACTGGCTCAATTATGTTTTACGTGTCCCTTGAAATAAGAATGGCTCTTGTAAGCGTTAGTGGTGAAAAGTGTTTCGTTTTGTTGATGCACATAGTCTCTGACGCATTTCATGTAATGATTTTAGAATTTGTATTGTTGAATGAAGTCTGAATTGCCCACGTACCCATCGACTGCTTCTATCACGAGTATTTATGCAAACATCGGTGACAAAGCTTATGTAGCATCTATATAACACACACTTTAAAGCAAGCATTATGAAACACACACCCACACCCACAACCACACACACACAACCAGACACACAAAACCACACAACCACACAACCACACACAACCAGACACACAAAACCACACAACCACACAACCACACACAACCAGACACACACAACCACACAACCACACACACAACCACACACACAACCACACAACCACACACACACAACCACACAAAACCACAACCACACCCACACAACCACACCCACACAACCAGACACACACAACCAGACACACACAACCAGACACACACAACCAGACACAACCAGACACAATCACACCCACACAATCACACCCACACACACCCACACACAACCACAAAACCACACACACAACCAAACACACCCAACCACACACATAACCACACAACCACCCACACAACCACACAACCACCCACACAAAACCACCCACACAACCACCCACACAACCACCCACACAACCACCCACACAACCCCACCCACACAACCCCACACACAACCCCACACACAACCCCACACACACACAACCCCACACACACACAACCCCACACAACCCCACACACACACAACCCCACACACACACAACCCCACACACACACAACCCCACACACACACACAACCCCACACACACACAACCCCACACACACAACCCCACACACACACACAACCCCACACACACACAACCCCACACACACACAACCCCACACACACACAACCCCACACACACACACAACCCCACACACACACAACCCCACACACACACAACCCCACCCCACACACAAACACACACACAACCACACACACAACCACACACACAACCACACACACAACCACACCACACACACACGCAACCACACACCACACGCAACCACACACCACCACACACACCACACACACAACACCACACACAACACCGCACACACACACCACACACAACACCACACACAACACCACACACACACAACCACACACACACAACCACACACACAACCACACACAAGTTTGTTTGAAGATGTTACTCTCTCCTGCGCACCCCACTCCTGTACTAAGGTTACGAGTGACCTGGCACCCGCCTTTCAGAGGTTATTGCATCCATCCAAGTCTGACCTGGCACTGGTGCGTCCCAGTCTTGCACACACCGGGTGATGATCTCCGCACCTCCTTCTAGACCCCAGCTCACTACTGTTTGCAGTCTGTCACTCACCCCTCACCTCCCTGGCACTCACCCTTCACCCCTCAGGCCTGCCAGTCACTCCTCGCACCTGGCACTCACCCTTCTCCCTCTCTGGCACTCAGCATTGACTCTCCGTGACACTCAACTGTCACCTCCGTGACACTCACCCTCGACCCGCCTGGTACTCATACTTCCTCTCCCTGACACTCACCCATGTCCCTCCTGGCATTCACTACTCGCCCCCTTGGCACTCACCCTTCACCTCCATGGCACTAGCCCTTCATCTCCATGGCACTAGCCCTTCATCCCCCTGGCCTGGCAGCTAACCTTCACCCCTTGCACTCACCCTTCCCCTCCCTGGCACTCACCCTTGACCCTCCTGACTCTTACTTCTCATCTCCATGGCACTCAACCTTCATCTCCCTGGCACTCACCCTTCATCCCCCTGACCTGGCACTCAACCTTCACCTCCGTGGCACTAGCCCTTCACCCCCCTGGCCTGGCAGCTACCCCTCACCCCTGGCACTCATACTTCCCCTTTTCGGCACTCACCCTTCCCCTCCCTGGCACTCACCCTTGACCCTCCTGACTCTTACGTCTCATCTCCCTGGCACTCACTCCTCACCTCTCTGGCACTCACCCTTCACCCCCATGGCCTGACAGTCACCCATGTCCCTCCTGGCATTCACTCCTCACCTCCCTGCCACTCACCCTTGACCCTCCTGGCACTAGCCCAGTTTCCCCCAAGAACAAAAAATAACAAGCACTGACATAGCCAATAGGTCTCGCCTTTGGGACCTTATAAGTGTTTATTCACGCAACAGTTAATGTTGTTGCACCAAGGATATTGTGCTGCATAACTAAATACTTAGAAGGTCCCAAAAGCGAGACCTATTGGCTATGCCAATGCTTGTCTACCATGTTCCTGGGGTCAGTTAGTACAGTAGTGAAAAACGAAATTGGGTGTAATTCACTACCAGGACATGCTATACACACCAAGGCATGTCCTACCTTACACATACAAAGCACCCTGCCATAGGGGTGACTTACATGATGCCAAGGGAAGGTTCAGGGGCTGGGAAGTGGGTGCACTTCACAGCCAAGATGGCAGTTCTAGACTGCACACAGACTCTGCAGTGGCAGGTCTGAGACACACTTTACAAGCTGCTTCTGTGGGTGGCGCAAACCAGCGCTGCAGGCCCACCGGCAGCATTCGGTTTACCAGCCCTGGGCACTCACAGGCCACGCTACTAGGGACTAACAGGTAAACCAAATAAGCCAATCAGGGATATACCAATTCACATGTCATATTTACACAGGGAGCATCCGCGCTGTGGCACTGAAGGGCAGTGGCACAGCGCCCAGAGCATCTAACACCAGCAAAACGGAGGAGACAACAGCGAAAAATGGAAGGGAGACCCACGCCAATGGTGCGAGGTCTAACAGTAGGTGAATATGTAATATGAACTGAACTTCAAGCTACTAGGAGCTGCTTTACCAAGAGGGCATCCACTAATACGGCGATCGTAGTTCAATCTCCGATATATAAGACTACTGACACTACTAGCATCTCCTGCCCACTATTCCTGTGGACAACCCATTTAGTGATCTAGACGGACTGTAGTAGTCCTTATGCTAAGAACAGATGATGTTTTAAAAATGCGGTGTTGGCTTGTGAACTTAATTCAAACAGCAACAAACCAAGGTGTGGGGGTGGCAAAGGTCCAGATTACCTTGTATCAGGAAATAACCTCCTTAAAGGAAGTCCACAAAAACTATTCTGTGGGGGAACAACCACACGCTGCTCTCCGTGAAAGACCAACAGCACTCACATGACTGCGTCGAGAGACCCACTAACATTTGTTGCATGCTTATAATACCAAATGTTTTCAGGAGTGGGCTTGTCCACTCTCCCACTTATTTGTTGGCTGAACTAGCTCTCTCAGCCATTCTTCTGATCCTCTGCATGCCGGGGTCAGTTCTCACAGCACAGAGGGTCTGGCGGCAAAAGAACAGCTGGGAAAGGCCTGCCAGCCCAGAGAATACCACTGCATAGTGAAGTTACTGGCCTCGGGCAGACACATGCATTGCTTCAGAGTAAGGAAGAGAAAAATACTGGCTTCCATTCCTACTCGTGTTGTACTCGGAAAGCCCAAAATAAATACAGTCCTATAATTTAAGACAAAGAACAAAAACTGAAGAAAAATACCATCTGTGTTTTTAACGTAAAGATGCCACCAGATAAGCATGTTGCAGTCTGGAAGTCCAAAATAAATACAGTCTTGAAACACAAAATAAATACAGCCTTAAAACACAAGCAGAGGAACAAAAACAAAACACATTTATTTTGTGTTTATACAGTGCATATGCCACAAGATAAGCGTGTTTTAGGTGGAAAGCCCAAAATAACTAAATTTAAAAAATGAGCAAAGGCAAAAAATGATAACAAAAAACATTTACCGGACATGTTTAAGAAAACAAAACAAACATACTGTGTGTGTTTCTAAAAGAAAGATGCCACCAGATAAGTGCGGTGTAGTCAGAAAGCCCAAAATAAATACAGTCCTTAAACACGAGCCAAGGAACGAAAACGAAAGAAACAAAACGTGTTTATAAAGCACAAATGCCACCAGATAAGCGTGTTTAAGTCGGAAAGCCCAAAATAAATACAATCTAAAAACACGAGCAGAGGCAAACAAAAAACGAAATAGCGCGCACAAGTAACATAAAAAACAAAAAGAGTAACATCACATGTAACGGGAAGGCTCCTGGGAGGGTCCGAAACACCAAAAGGCAGGGCTAATTAAGCATATTCACCAAACAAAAGCAGTCATTTTTGAAGGGCACTAACAGGAACGAATGGATAAGATGGGAGGTGCTTAAAGCCCACATCGTAGATACAGCATGTCTCGAAGAGACAGCGAATGCGCTGCCTAGACGAGACCTAAAAATGGGTGAGTCCTCTTTTTTTATTTTTTTATTTTAATTTTATTGATTTTTTCTGTTAAACAATGAACAAACAGAGTTATACATCTATCATATACGAAGCATAGATCGTTGCACACATTGATTGTATCAAAGACGTTGACGTTCTCTCCTGCGAGCCAGTCCACAGTGTATGTGTAATTCCCATTTATTTATAGAACATATTAACCGTCATTTACATCATTTAATGCATAGCATCAGGGTACTGAGCAATGAATAGTGATATGGACCACAGTAACCAATCGTGTTACAGCAGATAAGTTGGTGGGAGTATTGCAAGGTTCGGTGCTGTAACCCCGTTATAGTGTCCGTGAACAGCTATGCGTCACACATGGCATATAATGTGTAGATGATAATTAGTGAGGGTTTGCTTCTGCGGAGTGGGGATCTGAGACATCGTTCGGAAAGGAGAGGAGGTAATTCCTGAGAGGGTCCCATATGTCTTTTGGCCGGGACGTTGGGGGGAACAATTCTGCATAGGTGCTGAGTTGGTCTTGGCAGTATGTTAAATCAGTAAGCCAGTCCTTAAATTTAGGTGCACGCCCTCTTCCCCATCGGCAAGTAATTCGTCTTTTGGCCATCAACAGGGCTATGGCCGTGTATCTGCGATAAGGTTTGGCGATGTGTGCGGTGTACCCTAGTAGGGCAATTAGTGGGGTGCGTTCAAGTGTTGTCATGGTCATTAAGTCTAGTGCGATGAAAACCTGATCCCAGTATGTTCGCACCCCAGGGCAGTCCCAGGCCAGGTGTAGAAAGTCTGCTGCGGATGCGCCGCATCTATTGCAACAGTCAGTGTCTTGTAGTTTATATCTCTTCATTTTGGCTGGGGTGTAATATAGCCTATGCAGAAATTTGAAGTGGATGATGCGTAGCCGAGAGCTGGCTGAAATGGCTTCTGTTTGGAGGCAGCAGTATGTCCATTGTTCATCTGTGAGGTCGTATCCTAGCTCCGCATTCCAGCGTGCACGGGCGAGGCAGGGTGGCCTCTCTATCATCGTGTATATGGTATGGTACAGTGTGGAGACCATGTGCCGCGGGGAAGTTGCTTGGAGCAATTGTTGTAAGGGTGCTAACGGGGGAGGCTCTTGGGGAAAGTCCGGTGTGACGGAGCGAATGCCCTGTCGGAGTCTGATGTAGAGGAATACTTCCAGTGTTGTTGGTTGAGTGTCGTGAAATAATTGGTCTAATGCCCGAAACCGCCCATCACGATACAGGTCGCCCCATGTTTTGACTTGCGTGCGCTCTGTAAACTTGTGAAAGCCCCCCTCCTGGAGCAGCTGCATACTCGGGTGGTATGATAGTGGAAGCAGTGGAGAATAAAGCATAGGGCAATGCAATAAAGTCTGGATGCGGGTCCATGCTTTAATTGTGCATGTCACCGTTGTTGGTGTCTTATCCCTTGGTGAGGGGCTGCCATGAATCACGCCGTTTAGGGGTATTGGGTCAGCCAGCCAATGTTCCGCTGCTATTTGTGGCATGTAGCGGGGGGGATGGAACCAATAATAGGCATAGTGCGCTTGAGCGCAGGTATAGTAGAGCTCGAAGTCCGGACATCAAACCCTCCCTGGGAGTATGGGCTGGTGAGAGTGTTCCATTGCAGCCGTGGCTGCTTTCCTCCCCACAGTAGCCGAATCATTTCAGTTCGTAATGTTGTGAAAAAAGGTTTCCCCGGGTAGTAAGGAATGTTAAGGTATAGATATAGAAGCCGCGGCAGGATTACCATTTTTATCAAGGAGGCTCGGCCTGCCAGGGAGAGCGGTAAGGCTATCCATCGGGAGACACATTCGGTGATGTGGGCCATAGCAACGCCATAGTTAGATCTCATGAGTTCCTCCCGGTCTGTGGTTATGCGAATGCCAAGGTATTTCACGTCTAATTGGCACCATTCCAGTGGGAAGTCCAAAGGGTGTGGCTGGGCCGCGGCAGTAAGGGGGAGGATCTGTGACTTACTCCAGTTAACATGGATCCCAGAAAGCTTTCCAAATACCAGGAATTCCCTTAAGAGCGGGTTTATGTTTACTTGCGGGTCTCTAATATAAAGGGTGATATTGTTCGCATAGAGCGAAATCAATATCTGGCGTAAGTTGCAGCGCAGTGCTTTATCTTGGTGATGTTGGCGTATTTTTGCTGCCAATGGCTCTATAGCCAAGGCAAAAAGGAGGGGGGAGAGGGGGCATCCTTGATGTGTGCCCCTAGTGATGGGGAACGCTGTAGATAGGTGGCCGTTAATGAGGACTCTAGTTGTGGGGAGCCGATAGAGCAGCTGGATCCAGGAGAGGAACGTGGGAGGGAAACCCATCCGGCATAGTACTCCCAGCAGGTAATCTTACTCGACCGAATCAAACGCCTTAGTGGCGTCCAGGAAGACCGCCGCCAGCGGCAGGTCCGGGTCTACATTATGTAGGACAGAGAAAAAAGTGCGGAGGTTGTGTGTGGTAGCTCGTCCAGGGATAAAACCCGCCTGATCGGGAAGGACCAGCAGCTCCATGAGCAGGTTTAATCGATTGGCTATGATTTTGGCTAGTATTTTTGTATCGCAGTTTATAAGAGATAGCGGTCTATAGGAGTCACAATGGAGCGCAGATTTTCCCGGCTTGAGTAGGGAAGTTATGAGTGCCTCCCTCATGGATGCGGGTAGCGTGCCGGCCTCAAGGGAAGCTTCGTACACCTCTCGCAGGATGGGTGCTAATAAGTCTATATAGGTTTTATAGAATTCAATAGGGATTCCGTCGAGGCCAGGGGCCCTGCCCGATTTCGTATGCATAATGGCTTCTCGCACCTCGTCCAGTTCGAATGGGGCACATAGGAATTCCTGTTGCGAGTCGTTCAGCCATGCCAGGGCCACGTCGTTTAAATAATTATCCAGGTCTAGGGTATCCCTTCTGTGGGACGTGTATAATGTGGAGTAGTGCGTGGAGAACGCCTGGAGTATGTCGGGCGTATCTCTGTGCCTAATTGATTCCGGATCTTCTATCTCCAGGATATATCCGGAGAAGCGAGGTTTTCTTATAATTTCAGCCAGAGCCCTCCCAGGGCGGTCCCCCCCTCCGTATCTGCGAGCTACCCAGTATTTTCCTCTATACTTCGCCTCTCGGTCTGCGGTGGTTGTGTACTCCGTGAGCTTGTCTCTAAACTCGCGGCGCGCCTGTCCATCCGAGTCATTGGGGAGTCTGGACTCTAGCGCCCTGAGCTCGACCTCTAATCTTTGTAGTGTCCCCTGTAGGGCTCGTAGGACACCTGCGCTTTTTGATATGCAAAAGCCCCGCATCGTGACTTTGAAAGCTTCCCAGACCGTTTCGACATTATCGACCGAGCCTTTGTTTCTCTGTAGGAAGTCTTGTATTTCTTCCCGTAGCTCTTCCTGAAAAACCACGTCAGTCAGTGTAAGAGGAGGGAGCCTCCACTGTCTGCGCGGAACGCCAAAGCCCGGGGGTTTGAGTGCAATCCTGACAGGAGCATGATCAGAATAAGTTCTCGCCAGGTGCCGAGCCTCACTCACTGATGGGCCCAATCCTCGTGTAACCAGGAGATAATCTAGACGGGCCCAGGATGCACATTGTGTGGTGAAATGAGTGCCTTCAGTGTCGTGCTGGTGTAGTTGGCGCCAAGTGTCTATTAGCTCGTGGGCAGTCAATATTCCCCGCAGTGCATGGTATGATCTATTGTAATGGTGTGATGAGGGGTTTGACCTGTCGACGGCGGGGTTTAATGCAACATTGAAATCTCCACCCCAGATTATGTGAGTAGATCCCTTAGTCAGGGTCCTTCCCCAAAGCGCAGTGAAGAACTCGGGAGAGTCAATGTTAGGCCCGTAGCAACTGGTAAGAGTGACAGACTCTGTGCCTAGTGTACCCCATGCAATACAGTATCGTCCCTGTGGATCGTGTTCAGTCCCAGCTATGGCAAAGGGGGTGTGTTTTTTTACGAGGATGGCCGTGCCTCGGGAGTACGAGGAGTAGGAAGAGAATACGCGATGATCGGCCCATTTAATCGCAAAGGTGTTTGCAGTTTGGGGGTTGATGTGGGTTTCTTGGAGCATCGCAATGTGGATTTGATGCCTGTCTAAGTATGCTAATATTTGTCGACGTTTTCGTGGGTCTCCTAGTCCCCTGACGTTCCAAGTAAGTATGTGTAGATTGAGGGTAGACGTTATATTAGCCATGAGCTACGACTGGCCATGGGTGTTACACACATGAGTAATCTGGAATAACATGGCAGATAGAGAAATGTACAACGTTGCGTCTATTTGTTGCGTATGTTGTGTGCTTTATGTGCGAATTTCGGTAACAACTCCCGTCCCTCCCTCCTACCAGTACTATGTCCCTCCCTCCTCCCAGTTTACCCGCAACTTCAAGAAAACAATCTGCGTGCTAGTCCGCAGTACAGTTTAAAAAGGGGGGGGGCCCGCTGGGGGGGGATCTCCTAGGTGGGAGCACGCTCACACCTTGCCCTCAGAGAGCTATTGGGATGTAGTGACCAGGCTCAGGGAGGGCGTAGGTGCTCGGTGTTGAGCATCTCAATGTCCCATTTAGTCACTTATCTGGTGTGTATTGTTGGTGACCTTCACAGGTGGATGTAATCTTCTGGTCGTGCCGTGAACATCGTCGCGAGGTGGCCTTGGAGTTAATACGATATGTTCATGATGTGGCTGCAAGAGTTGGCTATTCTGCATCTGGGGATCTCGACCTTGGTGATGCATGTGAAGCGACTGACGCATTGCCGGCACGTTTGAGGTTTTTCAGAAACTCGTCTACTTGATGTGGCTTTGTGAAGAAACTTTGTCTGCCTTGGTGCGTGACCCTAAGACGTGCTGGGTATAAGAGGGCGTAGTCTATTTGGGCCGTACGTAGCTTTTGTTTTGCCGGTAGGAACTTGCACCTCTCCTCCTGGACGGTGGCCGTAAAGTCAGGGTAGATGGCGAAGTTGTTCCCTTCATAGTTCAGCTGGCGTTTCTCTCGGGCTGCTTTAAGGGCGACATCTCTATCTCGATAATTGAGAAGTCGGGCAATAATAGGCCGTGGTGTACCTCCCGGGGGCGGACGAGGTCCCAGGGTCCTATGTGCCCGCTCAACAATGAATTGGGGTGAGAACTTCTCGGCGCCCAGCGTGCTGCTCAGTAGCTTCTCTACGTACTCCTCCATCTTCCCGGTATTTGTGCTTTCGGGAATGCCAAGAATTCGGATGTTGTTTCTTCGGCTGCGCGCTTCCAAATCTTCATTTTTGGAGGCAATGATTTTCAACAGCTTGTCCATTTGTGATACAGTGGTTTGGAGTTGAGCCGTGCAGTCTTCGGTACTTGAGATGCGTTGTTCTGCGTCCGTGAGGCGTTCCTCATGCCCCTCCAGTTTGTTAACTATAGTATCTAGGCGGCTGTGCATGGTGTCCATTTTGTCAGTCAGGGAGGTGAGGCTTTGGCGCATCTCTAGCAACAGGGTTTTCACGTCATCATCTGAATTGGGAGGCGCATCTCTAGCAACAGGGTTTTCACGTCATCATCTGAATTGGGAGGTGGCCCGTTCACATGGTCGCCACCTGCTGCGCTCGCCTCATCCTGTTGTACACGGGTAGCCCTCTTGTTTTCAAAAGTCAGCCGTGGCTGCCGTATATCCGTTTCCCCCATATTTTGAGCAGGTAAGATCTCCTAGAATGTTAATCACTGGTTTAGGGGTAGTGACAGTCGTGGCTGGTGTCCTGAGGTGAGTACGCCCGTCCCCCACCGGTTCCTGTCACCTGGTAGGGATGATGTAGGGTGATATACTTTCTGGTGCCTCTTCCACCACGCAGCGCACCCGTGGATGGTTCGCGTGGGTAGCGCTCCGCTACGACAGGTCGGCAGGGTACTCACAGCTTCAGTAGTGCCTTGGAGAGTTAGGGTGTTGTGAACCCTTATTTGTGTGCACTAGCGCCTTTGTCCGGTCGTAGCTCCAGGCTTGATGTGCACCGGTGAAGAATGTAGTGGCAACGACTCGGTGTTACTCTTATGGCTGCATGTCGGCGAAGCAATGCCGTTTCGGTGCTTACGCTCTGGTGGTGTTGAGCGTGGACAAGGGGGGAGGCAAGTGTCCTCACTGTGATCTGCAGCAGGGCCAGCCGTGGCAATCAGTCCGGCGGTATTGTAGTGAATATCGGCGTGAGGGAGATCGTCAGCGCTGCAGAGTCAGCGGTCTAGTTGTTTTTGGCCTAGCCGCTTCGTGGCACCGCGGCTCTCGTAATATTCCGCCCACTGGGCGATGCAAGCAGGTCCGTAGCCCTCTCCCCAGGCAGTGTGTTGAGTTCATACACTCCAGCGCCAGGCTCCTATCCGTGGCAGCTTTTCATCGGAAGGGCAGGATATTTAATACGCTTAGATGCCGCCCAGGCCCAGCGGTGGAGCGGCTGGTAAGTGTTGGCAGCCAGGGGGGTTGGAGTGTCCCGCACTGTGATTGTGTTGCGTCTGTGGGGTTAGCTTTTTCTTTTTCTTTTTCTTCCCCTCCCCTCGGTGATAATGGGTGTAGATGTGGAGGGGGGGCCAGCGCACTCACCGCGATCAGTATTAGGGCCAGGGGCCGCAGCCCGGCTCGGCGTGCGGCCCGGTCACCTCGTGGGCGCTGCGGTTCTTGCGTAGGCCACCCTGCCGGGCAGCAGTCTCCAGCCAGTTAGTCCTCTGCCCTGCCGCTTACACCGCAAGGCTGTATCAGCGGTTTGCGACGCACAGCGTGCTTCAAGCTTATTCCATCGATGCCGTAGGACTTAGCCACCAAGATCCTATGCTTTGTGGGCGAGTGTGACCATTAGGGCAGGATCTGTGAGCGGATCAATGCACCGAGCTGCGGGAGCCTCACTCCAGTGCGGCCATCTTGCCCGTGCGCCACCTAGCGCCCCCCATGGGTGAGTCCTCTTTGAAATTCAATCTACAAGTTAGGTTTTTATGAGGGTCAAAAGAAGAAACTAAAAATCAGGAGTGCTGCTCCTAGAGGCCAGTTGCTAAACACACCAGGTGCTTCAAGGAGAGGAGGGAGTCATCAGCACCCCTCCTTCCAGTTTCTGCTGTACGTTCAACTGGCACCAGTGCTTTCAGTGGGCAGTTACTCTCCGGTACTGAGTACCTGCACTTCTCAGCAATCTTACAATACAGTTAATGTGAGAGTACCTGCACTTCACAGGAGAACACAGGTACTCTGCACAGTGAGTGCCATCACTCCCATATTTCCATATAAAGCAATGAGTGGCAGGAATTTGCAGCACCAGGCATTATTTATCTTGTTTCTAACCACTTCCAATCTGGGAAGCTATCAAGTGATTGGTCCAGGAACCCACAAAGTGTTCAGGGAAGAAGTTGGTATTTGAAACCATGTGTTATTGCTGTGCAGTAAAGGCAGGGGCGTAACTTCCTTGGGCGGTTGTGGGGTGTTTGGGGTGCTACACCCCACACATAAATGTATTTTCTAGTAAATAGTTGGGTACAGGTGTTTCAGTCGGGTATGGTGAGGTATCTGTCGAATTCCACCAGGAATTTTTGTATACTCACAGACAAAAACACACACACTCTCTCCCTCTCTGTTTTGAAAGTCTTCAGTAATGTTAGTTATTTTACAAAATATTGTGTTTTGTCTCACTTAGTACGTGTACCAATCTGCATTCATCCCCCTTGCCACTGCCCCTTCAGCCCCCCTCATGCACCCTGCTAGTTGTATAATGCATTTCTTTTCATAACAAATTTTATTGGGTTTTGGCAATATAGCAAGGCCAGGACAGCCCACATATATACATGAGAAATTGTAGGGTGAATACCCATGAACAAAAGTGATACAAAAAACTGGCACAGTCATTCCCCAGCCACCTCCCAAACCCAACATGCCCCCGATAGAGCCTTCATGCAAGTACATTCTTGTATCCCTCCCTGTTCCCTCATGTTGTATCTTCATTCGTTTGTATTTCAATATCTAGCTGGGCTCGATAGTATGCATTGGGGCCAGAACTATTCCTCTATAATCGTCCCAGCGCCGCCATATCTTCTAGTGTTTTTGTGGACAGCCCCTAGCCTGAAACACCACAATCTCTAGACCCATACAGTGGTCCATCCCTCTCTTTCATGCCCCTATTGATGGTGGAGAGTTCCCTTTCTACATTCTGGCTATGGCCCTCTTTGCCACTGTGAACCTCAGAAATAACAGGTGTTTTTTTGTAACGGTTCCCTCCCATTCCCTCTGTACTATGGAGGAGAATCACTTTAGGGTCTAGTGGGATCTCCCAGGAGAGGACCTCTGCAAGACGCCACCCCCTGCCAGAAGCTCTTCAATTTCAAGCAACTCCACGCTGTGTGTAGGAGGGTGCCCTCTTCTATCCCGCATCGAAGACAAATGGTGGATTTAATTACACCCATGCGCCACAAACGGTGTCTGGTATAGTAAACTCTGTGCAAATATTTAAATTGAATCAAGCGGAGACGTGAGGAAATAGCTGCTCCGCAGGGTGCCCTTAGGACTTCTGTTCAGACCTCTTCATCATCATCATCTATGTCACCCTGCCATGCCGCCCGAAGGGCAGGTAATGCAGTGGAACTATTTGTGATCAATGACTGGTAGATTTATATTGTGAGTACCTAAGTCGCCCATTAACAGTTTGCCCTCTAGCGGGCTAAAGTCTGGTGGCTCCTGAAGGTCTCCTGAAATGATTTTAAAACGGTGCCCCTCATGACATCGCCCAGCGTGGATATCCCTAAGTCGTCCCATCTTTGGAACCCTTTCAATGAGGCCACTTGTCGAAGGATGGCCCGCCAAAAGGGAGTCCCTTGTGTCAATCTTCCCCGCCACCCCATCCGCCAGAGGGAGCGCCTCCATACAGATATGTGGCATAATGGATTTTAACATTGTATGCCAGCGTGATTGCATACAATGTTACTGACCAGGCTACGCCCCTGAGTAAATGATGTCACCAAGGGCACAACTAGACCTGAACTTGGGGGTGGGTAGGAGGGGGCGAACAGGTCAACCAATCGAGATTGGGCTTACACTTCAAGACATGGGACCAAACTCCCTTTAGAACTAATGCAAGAAAATAGACTGATAAATGATGCATTTTAGACATTGTCCTATCAACTAAAACTTGTTTGCTGTAATCATAAAGGGTTTGACCAATGTTTACATGCTACTTATGGATCTTATGAAAAAGGGAATCAATCCAAAACACCTTAGAAACAGATTTTGCAAAGTTATTTCAAGCTGAGAACCCTTTTTGCCAATTCTCGAAGAATTCCTTCTGTGAAATGACAATGAGCTCATAAAATGTTTTTAATTCCATCTTCAGAACGACACTACAGTCTGTTGCCCAAACTGACTATTTCAGTCTGTTCATTGGGACGTTGCAACATAAGCTTCTTTGAGGCCACACACATGTTCTGGTCTAATAAAATTGAGCTTAGTGGGTTAACGCGCCTGATTTTGTGATGTGTGACTGGCAAGTCACAGGTTCTATTCCTAATGCATCTTCCATTCCTCCTGAGATTAAATAAGTCAGTGCCGATCAGTTAATTGCTGTTAATTACTCTCAGTGGCGGCTCCTCCGTTAAGGCGGAGGAGCGTCGCCCCCACTGCTTTTCTGAGCTGCTTTTCAGTGTAAAGAAAGGAAAAATAAAATGATAACAACTCAATGTTATTAACATTTGATTTGTTCCTGCTGCGGCAGCTTTGCGGGCAGGGCGGGCTGTTCTGCTGACAGAGGAGCAGGGGGAGGAGTGGTGCGCACTCTGTAAGTGCATATGAATGTTTGGCCTGCCATCTTGGGCCAGCCAAACAGACATGCGCAATGTACGTGTTCTCCACCTAGGCTGCAGAACTGAGAACATGCCCAGGCTCCCACTCCATGTCTGAGCGCCGAACCACGGTGCTCAGACAAATCAATGCTGCATTGCAGCGTTGTGATTGGCTTAGGGGAGCTTGGGTGCTTCCTGTTCCGGCCGTAGCGTAGGGA
The DNA here is from genome assembly GCA_963921515.1 of Calotriton arnoldi. Classification (NCBI taxonomy): domain Eukaryota; kingdom Metazoa; phylum Chordata; class Amphibia; order Caudata; family Salamandridae; genus Calotriton; species Calotriton arnoldi. The sequence continues at coordinate 62,804 of CAWUFW010002548.1, read as the reverse complement.
TGACCAGGAGAGGTGTGGCGAGGAGGTAAGTGTACCTCCCCCCCCCCCCCCCTTCCCCGATCCGTGCCAGACGCCACTGATTACTCTGCCAGGAATCTGCACTATTCAAAATCAAAATAGTTTTTGCTGGATTTACACCTCCAACAAATTGCCCTGGGTAAGTACAGGAGGTCAGGTGGGGGGAGGAGCATTTATAGTGGGTTGATATAGAAACAGAAACGAGCTGCAATCAGCGCAGATCAGTATTCACGAGCGTGTTAAAAACCTGTCAAAGGCGGAGCCGCCTCAGTGTTAAGGATTGGGACGAAGAGGTCTCTCAACCAGGGTTATTAGATTACCGATAAGCATCAATTCACTGAGTCATTTTACTGAGCTAGATAGATAGATATTTTGACCCTCGGCTCCCACAAATTGATTAATTTGTTTATGGCAGTCCTTGCTTCAACACTGCACCATATACATGTGTAAGAAACTGCGAATAAACTTGAAAATCTAGTGAAAAATCAACATTAATCAAGTAGGAACCTAATCATCTATCCTAACACCAATTAACCCATTTGCTCCCGGATGCCCTTCTTAGGAAGTCTCTGGTTGCAAATCGGCTGGCCCTGATGACTGGGGATCTTGTCCTATGTCATTGTTCTTGCTCAGGGCAGAATTAGGAGTTAGGACCCCCCTCTCAAGGTCCTGGGTACCACCACTTCTCTTGCAACTCTTCGAATCAGTAACGTGGTTCTCTAATCAATGTCTGGCTCACCGGGCTCTCTTTAATGATATACCCCTCTTATCACTCCTCGTTTTCAATCTTGTAGCTTCTGCCTGAAATGAAATGAAAAAGAAACTTATATAGCGCTCTTAACCCTCAAGTATCAAGGCGCTACATTTGGGCCTTATTTTCTAGCCTTTCTTGGTCTAGCCACTCTACCCTTTGACCATGGCGTCATAATTATCTCCCCTGCCTCACGATCTTAGACCAGGCTTCCACATCTGTGCGCATCTGGCAAAGTATGACTTAATTACCTGCTTTGACTCCCTCCACTCACTTATACATTCTCTTGCTTGAGGCGCCTATCAGTTATCATGTGTTGTGTATTCCAATTTCCTTTTGACACATGCACAGGTATTGCTTTACCTTAACTGTAGTAACTTGCACCTTAATTGTAAAGTCTTCACTGTCATTGGGCCTCGCCTGCGCTTTGATAAAACTCGAAAATTAATGAAAATAAAATCGGTATGAAGCACTGCCTCCAGCCTTGAGGCTGGCGTGAGCCTAAAGCAGAAAATACCTGACATTGCAGAAGGTTTTTGGCAACACCCTGGAACAGAACAGTGGAAGGTGCCAGGACCAGTTCAGCCAGGGACATCGGCCCCTGGTGGTACATGCCACGTGGCAGATTCACTGGCACAGCCCCAAGTACTAAAGCACGTACATTGATCTGAGGCAGATGCCAGTGGCCTCCAAGGCAGGAACGAAAAAGCAGCAGTTGCTACCTCAGTTATGGCCAGCAGAGGGCTCCACAGCGCCCGTTGCCCCAAATCTTGCACAAAGTCCCGACATGTGCCGCGGTCTCCATGTCCGAGTGTCCTCCTCATGGCAGCATTAATAAACTCGGGAAATGGAATTCAGCCTACATTCTCTGCATGACACTAGGGTTTTCCCTATAGCAGCAGGGGGCGTGGCTATCAAAGGTGCAGCAGGTGCAGTGGCACCGGCGCCCAGGGATAAGTGGTGATTGTTGGTATTGTTTTTTTACTACCATACCAAGGCACTGGACGCAATTTCCTTGCTTGCATTAGGGCCCTTGGCGCTCTTGCCAGGCCACTGTTTTAGCAGCAGCCATCGCAATTGTGGTGAGATGCAAAATTACAACATTTCAACCCCGTTTTGTGTTATTTGGGAAATCTTTTACTTTCCACAATATATTCCTGGACACGAGCTTGAAGTAGCAAATACGCCTACTGAACTATTTTGGGTAAAGTTGAAACTTTGCCCAAAATCTCTAGGACTGGAGTTATATTAGTAAATTAACTGTCCCAGCCTCCGCAAAACCTCTGTTCTGAGGGCGCAACTAAGAGCAAGAAAAGCAGCGACAGGTCCATAGCTCCATATATTTAGAGTTGCTGTATGTTCATCCCCTCGGCCTCGACTGGAGAAGTGTGGATTTGGGATAATGTAGTAGTCTGAGAACAGGTTTTAGCTTAATTTTCACTACTCAACCAGAATCCTGCCATGTGTCTGCAGCCGGGGTTCCCTGTCTGAGGATTCCTTGGCAGCATATGCAGAGTAGCTTTCTCAAAGCAGGCCACAACCAGAGGTTAAAGTTATGAACAGTTTCCAGTGCAGAGCACTGTACCAACAACGATCCCAAGTCAAACAAGCATTGGAAATGGCAATCGGTCTCGCATTTGTGAGAGTTAGAGCTATTGGCGCTGTAAATGACAATGTCTTTTACCCATGTGTTTTGGTTTGGAGTGGAATTATGTGGGTTGGATTGGATTTGTTGGTTGTGGAATTGTGTGGGGTGGAATTGTGTGGTGTGGAGGGGTTTTGTGTAGTGGAATTATGTGGCATGGTGGATAGATATGGGTTGGGGATTGTAAAGGTTAATTAAGAAGAAAAACGCAGGAGCTGAAGCAACAGCGGTTAGGGGAACAACAGAGGAGCTGTGTGGGATGTCTCTGCCTAAAACTAAACATTGGCGTTGAAAATAACAATGTCTTTTACCCAATATCTTTTACCCATGTGTTATGCAGTGGAGTGGATGTATGTGGTATGGAGTGGAATTATGTGGTTTGGATTGGAATTGTTAGTTGTGGAATTGTGTGGGAAGGAATTGTGTGGTGTGGAGGGGTTTTGTGTAGTGGAATTATGTGGCATGGTGGATAGGTAGGGGTTGGGGATTGTAAAGTTTAATTAAGAAGAAAAACGCAGGAGCTGAAGCAGCAACAGCGGTTAGAGGAACAACAGAGGAGCTGTGTGGGATGTGGGCTGTCTCTGCCTAAAACTAAACATTGGCGTTGAAAATAACAATGTCTTTTACCCAATGTCTTTTACCCATGTGTTATGGAGTGGAGTGGATGTATGTGGTACGGAGTGGAATTATGTGGTTTGGAATTGTTAGTTGTGGAATTGTGCAGTGTGGAATAGTGTGGTGTGGAGTGGATTTGTATAGTGGAATTATGTGGCATGGTGTGCAGTGGAATTATGTGGATAGTAATTATGTGGTAGTGAGTGTGAAGTGGAATTATGTGGTTGGTATTTTGTGTTGTGGAGTGGTATGTAGTGTAGTTTAATTATGTGGTGTGCTGTTGAATTTTGTGGCATGGTGTGGAATTCTGTGGTGTTTGAATGTATATGGTGTGTTGTGTAATTGTTTTGTTGAGGAGAAATATATGGTTTGATGTCAAATTATGTGGTGTGGAATGGAAATGTGTGGTTCGAAATTGCGTGATGTGGAACTGGGTGGCGAGTGAAGTTATGCATATTGCAATTATGTGGCATGGTGTGCAGTGAATTTTTGTGGATTGTTGCTATGTGGCATAGAGTGCTTTATGTGGGGTGTATTTATCTGGTATTGAGGTGAGTGTAATTATGTGGAGTTGAATCATGTGGCACTGAGTGGTATTATGTGGAGTGTAATTATATTGGGGGGTGTAATTGCCAGGGATGGAACACTGCTGCTGCGCTTTTGTTACAAGGGGCTGATTTTGCAGCACTGCTGCAAAACCGGCCCCCAGCAACAAAAACAGCCACCACTGGTACAAAACCGGCCCCCACTCTTCCGGCCTACCGGGGAAACGCACAGTGCTCGCTATGGCCAGTCTGGCTCTGCGCAGATTCAATGGTTCCCAGCACCAACACCGGCTTTTACCTGCATATCGTGACATACCAGGAAATGTGATTGAGGATTAACAGAACCCGTCCGAGCCACCAGTTGCCGCATCGGGGACTTCAATCCCCAGGGTCCTTTGCGCCAGGAGGCGACTTCGCCAGAGATCGCGCCCCAAGGCGCACAAGAGTGCTCGGGGCTCCCGCAGCGCGGGACGCGCGCGGACATGCCCGGGCAAAGCCCGGGCCAAGGGCTGGCCCATCTGCGCCCATCCGCGGCCGGTTGAGGCCGGGCAGGGCCCACTCTCTTGGCCTGTGGGATGGTGTAGAAACCCAGAATCTGACTGTACCATCATTCCTGCTCCAATGAGAAGCCTAGCCCAAGTGGACACTGACTGACTTTACAATCATAAGGTACTTTGTTTGGTTGAACTTAAATCACTTGGGGGTTAACACATCATTATGGGGAAACGGAAAGCTGCAGAGGGTGGGCAGGGTGTGGTTCATAAAAAGAAATAAAAAAAAGAACACTGCGAGGGTAGCCCAGTTGGCAAAAAGGAGTATATGAGCGCATAGATAGTCTAATATCAGACTGTGAGGTCCTACTTGACCCAGCTGGCTCGAGCAACTCATCAGCATCTAATGATCGGCCTGACACTTATAATCATGCTGAGACCAGGTGAATTCCTACTATGTTTAAGAAAGCCTTAAGTACAAATCCAGGTATACAGCAGACAACTCTAACTTTGCCTCCTTCCAACTTAACTCCCTGTGATAATATTGCCCTGTCGCTCTCAAAAGACTTTCCATGTAGCAATAGGTTCACGGTGTTACAGGCCCAGATTCACCCTATTGCAGATGTCCCTCTCAATAGTCTGGTCGGTTGTGTAACCGACGAAAGTAGGGAGACTGACCTATCTATTGAGAATTTAGTGCAAAGCTTGGGTTTAGATCCTCCACCCATTGCGCCAGTGGTCCCCCTAGATCAAGATAGGTCTTCCAGCCAAAGATTGGTGTCGTACCTGGTGTGGATTCCTCCTGCACGCCCCTCAAGCTCCAGATAATGGACCTGGCCCAGGTAGTTAAAGACTTAAAAACCCTTGTTAGCAGTCTCTCTGACTCTTTGACTATGGCCCTCTTTGAGATTCATCTCATGAAACAACAAATGAGCATTCCCCTCGCTAGTCCAGCAGTAGACCATGGGGGAGTAAACTGTGTGAGATTAGCTGGTGTGCCGATGGAAGGGCAGTCAGAGGAGGCCCCTAGACCTGGCAGGGAGGGAGGGGGAGACCCCATTCAGTACCACGAAACCAAAGTGGGCCGTCAAAACCTACACACGAGAGGTCCAGTGAATAGGGGAGCTAGCCTACGACATCGCCCTAATTTTGACATCGCCATCCCACCCCCTAATTGGCCTCCGTACTCCTCTGGTTAAAACACCTAACCCTACACAAATTACTGCTATGGCCACTAAAAAGGCAAAGGTGGTTTATCTAACAGGTGTCCCCAAACTTTCACCTAACTCTGGGAGAGAAGATGAGGCCTCCCTAATTAATAAGAGTATTCAATGGATTTGGCATGTAAGAGGTTGTCGGTCGATCATTAGGGAGGATATTAAAGGGGCAAATAGATGTTTGATAAGGGGAGCCTCTAGGGATGCTATAGCGCTTACATTCTATCGCCAAGAATTAGTTGAAAATTTGGTGGCATTCAATCTACGTACCCACCATCTTACTAAATCTAACATTCGTATTAAACATTCACTCCCCGAGGCAGTTCCATCAGTCAGTCCTTCCCCCGCCTATCCTACTGATATTAGGTCATCTCCTCTACGGGAAATTGACTGACTACCACACTCCTCCTCTTGAGTAGCGAAGCAAGCCCATCCACTGGCCCAGAAACTGAACCATATTTCCCAATCAGCAAGCATAACCTTTGACCTTGAACATACATCCAATCCATCAGCTCATAGCCCTAGGAGACATCTAGTGGAGAGACCCCTAATGGGGAAGCCAATCAATGGGGTTGGCATCCAACGCGTATCTTCATCTGTATTACACCTAACATCTTTTATGTCATGGAACATCGCAGGGCTTAGGCCTAAGACTGTTTCTGGGAACTGGAATAACTTCATAGAGCAGCATGACATTTGCCTATTCCAGGAAACATGGTCAGTTGCTCCGGTTTTTTGTCCAGGATATCTTAATTTTTACGCCCCTGCCATTACTGGAACCAAGGGGCGCCCTTCAGGGGGGCTAACGATCTGGATTCGCCAAGGTATTGGCCTCTCGGTTCGGGAGCTCCCTTCAGGAAACCCTGATATCCTTGCTATTCGATTGTAGAGCAGTCCCTCTAGCATCTTTGACATCTATAACATATACGCGAGAGGGGTTAGAGGCGGGAGGAAATTGGATACTGTAGAGGCTTTGGACGAGCTCCTGGGTGCAAGATCAGGTGAATCCTCAGTTATAATAGCAGGTGATTTTAACACCACCTTTGAGCCGCTGGATAGCAATGATAGTGACTTTTCAGCGGACGAAGATGCCGCTTGGGATATCCCCAAATTGGAGTTAGCCCGAATAAAACGATGGACAGAAGCAGGAATACAACTGAAGGCATTTTGTTTAGAAAGAGGCTTCAGGGCGACTAATGGCAGAACTATTTCGGACAGTAAAGGGACCAATACATTCAATAACGGGCACCATTCTAGCCGCATCGACTACCTCCTCATTGACCTAAACCTATGGCACACTTTAACTGATATGGCCCTTATATGGGCTTGGGAGGAGCCAGCCCCATCATGGCCGCTCGGAGCTGTTGCTCCGTAGTGAACCCTCTCTCCAACCTCCTGAACAGCGCTCCGCTGCATTATTTTTCTTAGTAAAGCGACGATTTCGCCACCGGAATACAAGCGGATCTCCTGGAAATAAATTTGACCCTTATCTGTTCGAGCATTGCGGAGCTATCCGAGCAAATGGCAAAATCGGCACCGCCGGGCTCGTCTGTCCCGAGAAAGCGGAGCAGTTGAAGAACAGCACCTTCGGTCACCATGAGAGCAGCGATCCTCCAGGAGTGACACGGCTGAGGCGCAGTGTGAAGCCCGCCGGTACGGAGGGGGCGCTCACAACGCTGGGAGGAGATAACACCGATCCCAGAAGGATCCCACCCGCCATTGCAGACACTCACCGCAAGACGAAATACGGTGAGCGGGGGCATTGTTGACATCACCGGAAGTACAGGGAGTCCCGATGGTAAGCCCGGGAGGCTGGGGGCTCCCGTCACTGTCCTCCTTAGACTCTTAGGGCATTGAAATCAATACTATCCGAGAGCCTTTTTTTGTGAAACGCGCCTGACCCCAAAATGGCGCCTGCAGAAAATCGTCGCCAGGGGTCAAAAGCAATCACCCTAAGGGAGGCCCCTTTTGCATCTACAGTGTTGAGGCCGCATAATTGATTAAAATAGCAGCAACAGCTCAGGCCTCAAGGGAAGACCTCGTTTAGCGTCACAAGCAACCGAGAGGGATACTGGAGGCGCCCCGCCTGATCCTATTATGGTGGCCGTCTCCCCCCTGGCAGCTATAACGCAGAAATACTCTCCTTTCGGGAGGCAAGCGGACACTGGCTCCGGCCTCAAGCTGCTCCATTGCACAACAAACACCCCCCCCCGAGCGAAAGACAAAAATGGGAACGGATGATTTTAACTCCAAGGTCAGAATCCCTTGCCTGACCCCAAGATGGCTGCCACAGTGGTCCCTACCACGTTCGTGCCACTACTCTGAGAAAAAAACGGACATCGACCAGACCACAAACCCATCCCCCATCCGGCCTACCCATCAGGATACGGAATCTGTGAACTTACCTCTGACCGTGGAGACCTAGCTTTTTGGCCGATGCCCGGTGGAGCTACCTGATAGCTATAGAGGAGATGGGCTGTGGACTACCCCCTCGGCCGTCACCTACCCAGCCGGACTTTGGGCAGACCTTACTTCGTCTCTCCGTCGTATTCTCCCTCCTACCCCTTTACTCCACCCCCTTTCTCCTCTACGCTCCATTTATCACGTCCTCTATGCTCTTTAAATGTTTTCCCGTTGAGACCTAGCTATTTGGCTTACGCCCGGTGGAGCTACCTGATAGCTATAGAGGAGATGGGCTGTGGACTTCCCCCTCGGCCGTCACCTACCCAGCCGGACTTTGGGCAGACTCTCCTTCGTCTCTCCATCCCATCTCCCTCCTACCCCTTTACCCCACCCCCTCAACCTTCTAAGCTTCATTTATCTCCTCTTCTACGCTCTTGAATGTTTTTCTAATAACTGATGTAACTTGTAACTGATGTAACTTGTAACTGATGTAACTTGTAACTGATGTAACTTGTAACTGATGTAACTTGTAACTGATGTAATTTTGTGGAACCTTATGTAAAGCGCTCTGATACCTCCGGGTCTAGCCAGCGCTATATAAAACTCAAATAAATAAATTATAGATCAAGACGAGAGTGATCACAATCCACTCTCCTCAACTCTCTGCCTCTCGTTATCGGAAGTACCTGCCCACTTTGCTGATTTAACATCTACCAGAGATTTATTGGTCAGTAATGACATGAGGAGGCTTAAATGGTCCAAAATAATTAGTGATCGGAGGCACTGTCCAACATCAGCAGGGATGTCTATGAGGCGGTTGCTGAGCTGGAGGCCCTTCGCGCTAGTGCTCAATCAGTAGGCCTCTACCATTCACATTTCTCTGTTTGATAAAGTACGGTCTCACTTTCTGAAACCTTGCAGTAGTAAAGACCCTTCTAATTTTAATCAAAGTCGACAGAACTGGTATAATATACAATGCAGCCTAGCTCGTAAATCCCTCGGGGTAGCCATCAGAACACAGAATCCGAACTCTATAAGGGAAGCTAGGAAGGCTTACAAAACTGCGCAGGGCAAAGCTAAAATAGAGTGGGATGAGGGAAGGTGGCAGGAATTGAAGACAGCATGTGCAAGGAGTAACCTGCAACACTTCTGGGCTCTTGTAAACGACTCTGGGATTCAAGTTACATCTTGAATCTGATATTTCATCCACACAGCAAGATGGGCCAGGGGTGGGTAACGGTTAGGGTTGGGCGTTGGATGATGCCAGACTGGGATGGCTACTGAAAAACTATTGACAATCCACCGGAATGTGATAAGACCTTGACCAGGGAGAAAGAATGTACGTGACAATGTGTATATGTGTACTGCGTATATACTGGGGGATGGCTTTGAATATAGATGTAACCTGTGAAGTTTAAGTTGTTGGTTAAATACATATAGTGATCTACGAATTATACTCGAGGAAATGTAATGGCATAATGGTAAATGGTGTAAAGAACAGAGGACATTGTAGACTTGATGCAATGGGGGAAGGCGAATTAGATCGTTTATTCACACCTTATACGCTAATCTTTTTCTGTTTTGGATGTACTAATCTATGGACCGTGTCGCTGAAGTTGAATACAGTTGAATGTAACATCGTCAATTTTTGAGTATATAGTATTCACCAAATTTGTTATAAAATCATATATTAATTCAGAAATACATGAGTTTCTGTTTCTTGGGCTTTATTTTGATTTCTCTCATTGAATGTTAGTCTCATCCGAGGAGAGGGACAAATAGAATAAGTACGTTGGACGCTTTCTATAAGCTGATAGGTGGCAGAACCACTGTTCGCTTAATGTACGAATCCCCAGGTTCTGCACATAACTGGGTCACCCCATTGCTTTATACTGACTTATTCCAAGCCTGGGCTTAATATACAGAACCTTCATACTGCACCCAAAGAAGAAGATATAAACTGAGGTCGGCGAGTCAACAAATCAACAGGGAGAGCAAAGCCAGACCCTAGCCAGGGGCCTAGCTTGGTGAAAATATTTGGCAAGTATACCATGCAGCACACATCATGAAAAAATGGGAAAATGCCTTTTTAAAATAAAGAAAATGCATTTCTGTAACATGCTGAATCGTTTACTCTTGTACATCAGATAATATCACTGCATTGAGAGCTTTCAAAAGTGATCATTTTTAAACATGAAATTAGAAACATCTCTGCTATCCTGCCCTGACGACAATGCCACTAGTGAACTAAGAGGAAAGTCAATTTGCAAGCGTACCCAGCATGTGGATTGGATTCTTTCCATACATGGAGCAACATTTTAGGCTATTAAATCAAACAAAGGAGAGGAGTTTGTACAACACACATCCTAAATTAATGTATTTAAAGGTGCTCTTATATATGACAATGAAGATAAAGGAAGCATGGTAAAATAAATAATTTGCCTAAGATCACACAGTTCAGTTAAGCAGGAAAGGTGGGAATCACCCCAGGCCCTCTAGATCATCCGGAGCCAGTCATCTGGCTCGAGCTTTTAGTGGCCTCTACACCTCTAGTCATAAATAATGGATGTTTTTCGAGTCGCACACAAAAAAAATTCATATGATACATTTTCTGTGGGCTCTTAAGCAGAAAAATACTTTCCCCTCTCCAGTGAGGATTCTTGGTGGGGAACAGGAGCACAGACCTCTTTACAGTATTTTAACCTTGCAAGAGAAAAGGGCCTGAATTTACTGATCAGCACCAACCGCAAAACCCCTCACTGCTTACCAGGTCATAAGTGAAGTGCAGAGAAGAACTGGTCAACAATGAAGCAAAAGATCTCTGTTCTCAAGCTATGTTACGCACTTGTAGAGTGCAACTTCATAAAATGGGATAGAAATGATTCACGCACAGGCAGGGAGCAATGTAGTGTGGGTATTTCAGTTTGGAAGTAATTGTTGATCCAATAAACATCTTTGAGCATCATTTGCTTACGGTGCAATGTTTTTTGTTATTAACTTGGTACATCCTCAATGTTAAGGACTGGGATGAGGAGGACTAGGATTGGAGGGTACTGTCTCAATTGCTGTTAGAAATGGGGGTCTCTAGTTGGCAGAGGTAGGAACCTTTGTCCAAGTAGGGACACTTCTTCCTAGTCAGGATAAGGGAGTTACACTCCTAAAATAACCCCTGCTCAACCCCTTGGTAGCTTGGCACGAGCAGTCAGGCTTACCTCAGAGGCAGTGTGTAAAGCATTTCACCTAACCAACAGTAATACAGTGAAAACACTACAAAAGAACACCACACCAGTTTAGAAAACTATCCAATATTTTTATATATCCAAAACAAGACCAAAACGATAAGAATCCAACATACAGCACTTGAAAATATATACTTTGCAAGATATCCATAAAATTGCAGAAATATCTCAAAAACACAGTTCCTACGAGTCGGTAGCTCCATCCGGGGCGACCGCGATGCTGAAAACAACAGAGTCTTACAGTTCCAGCCGACCGCGTCGGTACAGGCCAGCGAAAGCGTGGACAGACTCGTGAACAGTACCTTTCTCGTTGCGGCTAGCATGTTGGTGCAAGCCGGTCGTGGCAACCATCGCGGGTGGGTTGCAAAATGGAAGCGGTGCAGGGTGTGGTGCCCTCACGATGCGGTGCAGGCAGCGGCTCGGTGACGATCGTCCAGACGGCGTCGGTGAGACCAAGGCTTACGGTGCAGGGTGAGGCGGTGCTGGCAGGTTGCGGTGCAAGTGACAGAGCCGGTTAGCGGGAGCTGACGTCGGTCGGCCCAGACGGCTGTGTGGGACGAGGCGGTGCGTCGTGAAACTTATGAGCGGTGCCCCCAGCCACGATGCGGTCACGGGTGTTGAAGTCAACAGGCAGTGACGGCGTCAGTGAGACCAGGGCGGCGAAGTGAAGCGAGGCGGTGCGGAGTGCGGTGCCCATAGGTCACGGTGCAAGCAGCGGCTCGGTGGCGGTGTGCCAGTCGTTGCCGTCGGTGAGACCAGGGTTGCGGTGCGAGATGCGGACGCTGCCTTCTGCTGTGCCATCAGGACACAGAGCCAGCGACGGAGTCGGTGAGGGAGTCGGTTGAGTTTCCCTTCTCTGTGGCAACTGAAACAGCTGTTCCAGAAGCGGTACCCAGAGGTTGGTGAAGTCTTTGCAGTCCCTGAGACTTCAGAACAGGAGGCAAGCTCTACTTCAAGCCCTTGGAGATACTCATCACAAGTAAAGAAAGTTCAGTCCAGTCCTTTCACTGCCCAAGGCAGAAGCAGCAACTGCAGGCCAACCCAACAAAGCAACAACACAGCAAAGGGGCAGTACTCCTCCTGGCAGCTCTTCCAGCTCTTCTTATTGGCAGGTTCCTTGATTCCAAGGAGTTCTAAAGTTCTGGGGTCTGGGCCCCAATATTTATACTCAAAATTCCTTTGTCCTTTCAGGCAGAGAGTGTATGTGCTTAGTCCAAACCAGTTCTGTCCTCTCTGGCCCAGCTTCCTGGCAGGAGGTGGAGATAGCATTATTTAAGGCAGACAGGGCCTATTCAGGTGCAAGGGGAATCTCCTCCCACCACTCTAAATGCAGACCGGGCCTATTCAGGTGCTAGTGAAACCTCCTCCCACTACTCTGAATTCAGCCCAGGTCTATTCAGCCCAGCCCTGACTCATTCAGGAAAGGCAGGACACACATCACCTCCCCTCCCCCCGCGGTGGCCGTCTGAGAGAATGCACCTCAGTGCACTTTACTAGGGACTTACCAGTAAATCAAATATGCCAATCTTGGAAACACCAACCCATAACACAATATACACAGAGAGCTTATGCACTTTAGCACTGATCAGCAGTGGTAAAGTGCCCTAAAACCAACAAAGACAGGTCAGGAAAAAATAGGAGGAAGAAGCAAAAAGTTTGGGGATACCCCTGCAAAAAGGGCCATTTCAAACACAACCCCCTTCCAGCCTAAAGCCAGGGTAGACCAATCCATACCTCAATGCGCTTCCCTGCTTGGGGCGATAGAACATGGGACCTGGCCCGCAATAGCAGGGGTCTATTCCTGTTCTACGCCTCCCTGAACCCAGTTGGTTCCCTCTATCCATACTCTCAGGGCCCACTAAGCTAACCCATGGGGAGCCCTTCTCCTCACCTGTGGACACCGTCTGTGCAGCACCTAACCATAGCTTGCTCACTGGTGGGTCCCAGAAGGTAGACAGTACCACCACGGCCAACATAGTGGTGTGGCCCAGTCCACCGCGGGGTGTGACTCCAGTCCCCCCCCAGGGGCCACTCTGTCCACCAGGACAGTGAGCCACAGTGGCTACTGACAGTTGTCAGTGATGAGACTCAGGCCTTATGCCTCTCAGGGCTCTCGAACCTCTGTGGCATCAGAGAGTGGGGGGCGGTAGCCCCAGGTGCCTGGCACCCTTTGTCCACTGTCCCTCTCATCAGATCAGGGATGACATCCTAACACTGACCCACCAGCCCAGGGTCTGTACCCGGCAGCTGGACAGGAGACTGAGGTGGGGTTTCCCAACCCCGGTCCTCCTCTCTGGGGCTCTGTACCCTCCCACCTGGTGCGGCATCCCCTTCCAGAATTGTCAGGGCACCGGTGGCAGGTGTCCTGCACAATTCACCCACCAGTTCAGGGGTGCTATCCTGCAACTGGTACACCAGCCGAGGGTCTGTACCCTGAGGCTGAACAAGGGCCGGGGTGGGCTCTCCCACACCCTGTCCTCCTCCCTGGGGCTCTGCACCCTCCCACCTGGAGCGGTGCCCCCAGAAGACAAACTGGTAGGGGTACTGTTAGCAGTCTCCCCTTCCTCCAGGTCAGTGGGGACACCCTGAACCTCTCCCTCCAACCCAGGGTCTTTACCCTTAGGCTGACCTGTGCCTGGCAACCCAGGATCTCTGGGGGAGTACACCAAACCCCCTCAAGGGAAACACACTCCACTGGAGTTGTGCAAGAGTCTGCCTGGTGCAGGTTTCCAGCCTCCTGTCCACCTGACAGAGCATGAAGACCCCCCAGGCCAGAAGTGGCCTCACCAGGGTCAGTCCTGGGGTGCTCTGACCTCAGAGCTGGCAACCCCTGACCCCTTGGACCTTCCACTGGGGACTGCGTCCCCCCCTCACATCTCTCTCTCTGGACTCATGCACCCTCCCTACTGGAGCAGTGCTGCCAGACACCAGAACTGGTGGGACGCTGGTTACAGATGCCCCCCAGCTCACCTGACACCTTGGGATCCCCCTCAGGGAATGGCCTCTTGTTACAGACTAGGCCCCCTCCTGGTATTCCCTCATGGAACCAACCAAGCTCTGGGATGGGGTCTCGGGCACCTTGGGACTCAGCCCACCCCCACTCCCTCTCCTCAGAGACCGGACATTGGACCCCTCACCCGTTCCACTACACTGGGACCTATCTGGGTCACTACCGACCTCCCCTTCCTCACCTGGTGGGGGATAACCTGAGCCACCTCTTTCAGGATCCCCAAAGGCTTCTCCAGACCCTCTGGAATCCACCAAAAGGTCTGCCTCCAGTGTGAGCTCCCTGGAGTCAGAGAACTCACACTCCACCGGAACTGGCAAAGCTCTGGAAAACAGGGACTGAACATATGCTCTCTAGCATCCAAATTACACAGCCCCTTACATGTGTCGACCAAACTATCCTTTACCCAACCATCGAGTGCCTCAGAAAGGTACCCCACATCATTCTCGCAAGACTGGTGAGACAGTGTCTGACTGTTGCTGTCTCTCAACACATACTCTTCTAGCTGGTCTCCATACTCACCAGGGCTTCTGCCATGGGGAAACCCCTCTCCCTGTGCCTCATCTAGAGTCAGTAGAGTGTCCCTCCCACCGCCAGGAATAGGATCCCCTGTGCCAGTTCTCCAACTCACCTCAGGGACCCTGCGCACCACCAGAGTTACCTCACAATCCTGAACCCCCTAGTGTATGTCAACCCCCTCCTTGAAGCAGGGCACCAAGTCTGTGTGTGTGTGTACCTCACCCTCAGTACTGGACCTAACACTTTTGCTGCCACCATCTGGGCTGGACCTAGCACTCCTGGTTTCCCAGTCCAGCTCTCTCACTTTAAGCTCAAAAGCTAAAATCATTTCCCTTTCAGTCAGCTCCATTTGTCTTTTTACCTGCTCCAACTCAATCCTCCTGGCTCTCCTCCTAATCTCCAGCTCCTCTGGAGATAGACCTGGAGAGGGACTACTGCTGCCTGACCCAGAGGGTACTTCCCCTCCTAACAGCTCCTGAGCCCTCAGCACATCTTCCCTTTGAATTGGCTCCCTGGTCTCCACACTAGGATCCTCAGGATGCCCACTGGCATTCCTGACTGCTACCCAGGCCCTCAGCGCCTTTCGTAGCTCCTCCTTTTTGGTGATACCTCTGGGTGGTACTTTGAGGTTTTTGCAAACTGCCTTCAGTTCCTTTACGGTGTAGGTTTCCAACCTATCCTCCACAAAAACCAATTCTAGGAATGTAACTGACGATGCTCTTGACTGAGACATGATGCAGTAGGAAGTTCAAGTTCAAAAATAGCGAAAGACAAAAATAGATCAAAAAGGAAAAACCCAGTATGTGGTACGTAATGGTCTCCGATATGGTAGTAGTGCACACCAATCACTGTAAGTCAAGTGCAAACACAAGTCCTATTCTCACCGCTGACAACCGGTGTTAGAAATGGGGGTCTCTAGTTGGCACAGGTAGGTACCTTTGTCCAAGTAGGGACCCTTCTTCCTAGTAAGGATAAGGGAGTTACACTCCTAAAATAACCCCTGCTTACCCCCTTGGTAGCTTAGCACGAGCAGTCAGGATTATCTCATAGGCAGTGTGTAAAGCATTTGCACCTAACCAACAGTAATACAGTGAAAATACTACAAAAGGATACCACACAAGTTTAGAAAAATATCCAATATTTTTATATATCCAAAACAAGACCATAACAATAAGAATCCAACATACAGTACTTGAAAATATATACTTTGCAAGATATCTTTAAAATTGCAGAAGTAGCTCAAAAACACAGTTCCTACGAGTCGGTAGCTCCGTCCGGGGCTACCGCGATGCTGAAAACAACAGAGTCTAACAGTTCCAGCCGACTGCGTCGGTATGGGCCAGCGAAAGCGTGGACAGACTCGTGAACAGTACCTTTCTCGTTGCGGCTGGCACGTTGGTGCGAGCCGGTCGTGGCAACAGTCGCGGTTGCGTTCCAAAATGGAAGCGGTGCAGGGCCCTCACAATGCGGTGCAGGCAGCGGCTCGGTGACGATCGTCCAGACGGCGTCGGTGAGACCAAGGGTTACGGTGCAGGGCGAGGCGGTGCTCGATGCGGTGCTGGCAGGTTGCGGTGCAAGCGACAGAGCCGGTTAGCGGGAGCTGGCGTCGGTCGGCCCAGAGGGTTGTGTGGGACGAGGCAGTGCGTCATGAAACTTATGAGCAGTGCCTCCAGCCACGATGCGGTCACGGGTGTCGAAGTCAGCAGGCAGCGACGCGTCAGTGAGACCAGGGAGGCGAAGTGAAGCGAGGCGCTGTAGAGTGCAGTGCCCACAGGTCACGGTGCAAGCAGCGGTTCGGTATCGGCGGCGGCAGTCGTCATCATCGGTGAGACCAGGGTTGCGGTGCGAGATGCGGATGGCGCCTTCTGCGGTGCCGTCAGGACACAGAGCCAGCGACGGAGTCGCTGACGGAGTCAGTTGCGTTTCCCTTGTCTGTGGCAACTGAAACAGCGGTTCCAGAAGCGGTACCCAGAGGTTGGTGAAGTCTTTGCAGTCCCTGAGACTTCAGAACAGGAGGCAAGCTCTACTTCAAGCCCTTGGAGATACTCAGTACAAGTAAAGAGAGTTCAGTCCAGTCCTTTCACTGCCCAAGGCAGAGGCAGCAACTGTAGGCCAACCCAACAAAGCAACAACACAGCAAAGGGGCAGTAGTTCTCCTGACAGCTCTTCCAGCTCTTCTTCTTGGCAGGTTCCTTGATTCCAGCGAGTTCTAAAGTTCTGGGCTCCAATATTTATACTCAAAATTCCTTTGTCCTCTCAGGCAGAGAGTGTCTGTGCTTAGTCCAAACCATTTCTGTCCTCTCTGGCCCAGCTTCCTGCACAGCATTGTCCAAGGCAGGCAGGGCCTATTCAGGTGCAAGGGAAATCTCCTCCCACCACTCTAAATGCAGACTGGGCTTATTCAGGTGCTAGTGAAAACTTCTCCCACTACTCTGAATGCAGCCCAGGTCTATTCAGCCCAGCCCTGACTCATCCAGGAAAGGCAGGACACACATCAACCCCCCTCCCCCTCCTGCCCGGTGGCCATCTGAGAGAATGCACCTCCCCAACCCCTGTCACTCCAAAGCCAGACAGTCAATACACAAACCAAGCAGAGGCACATAGGATGGCTAAGCAAGAAAATACATACTTTCTAAAAGTGGTATTTTCAAACACAGAAACGTAAAAATCATCTTTACTAAAAGATGCATTTTTACATTCTGAGTTCAGGAATACTAAACTTTACCTTCCTATCTTGTCCCAATGGAAAGTTATATTTATAAGATAAAATAAACTCCCATTCTACCCTATAGGACAGATAGCCTTTCCATAGTGAAAAACAAAATGCACTGTAATTCACAACCAGGACATGTCACACACACCAATACATGTCCTACCTTTAACATACACAGCACCCTGCCCACAGGGATACCTTGGGCCTACCTTAGGGGTGACTTATATGTATGAAAAGGGAAGATGAGGGCCTGTCAAGTGGGTGCACTTGCCAAGTCAACATGGCAGTTACAAACTGCACGCAGACTCTGCAGTGGCAGGTCTGAGTTACCTTTACTGGGCTACTTCTGGCGGTGGCACAATCAGTGCTACAAACCCACTAGTGGCATTTGATTTACAGGCCCTGGAACTCCCAGTGCATTATACTAGGGACTTACCAGTAAATCAAACATACCAATCATGGAAACACCAATCCATAATACAATTTACACAGAGAGCATATGCACTTTAGCACTTATCAGCAGTGGTAAAGTGCCCAGAGTCCTAGAACCAACATAGACAGGCCAGGAAAAAATAGGAGGAAAAAGCAAAAAGTTTGGGGATACCCCTGCAAAAAAGGGCCATTTCCAACAATTACTTACTGGCAACCTTCATTAGCTTGATTCAAAGTCCTCCTCGTCCCAGTCCACCACCGTCCCTCCCATGTGCATCCCACCAAATTACATTTGGTAAATACAGGAGGTCGAGCAGGGGGGAGGAGCATTTAGAGTGGGTTGATAGAAATAGAAAAGATCAACAATCAACGCAGATCAGTATTCACAAGTGTGTTAAACTCTGTCAAAGGGAGAGCCGCCTCAATGTTAAGGACTGGGGTGAGGAGGACTATAAATCAGTATCCATAGGTTAATATTGTAGATAGAGCCCATGTTAAGGTCCCTCCAGAATGCAGAAATAGTTTTATTCACATGTTTACTAGTTTTGTCTATCTGTGGACAGAATTCAGATGATCACTTCCATCTCTGCCTCTGGCATATGATAGAAAACACCAAGGCAGTGTGAGGTAAAAGTGTAATTAGTTTTTCAAAGGTATCCTTCATTAGGATTTCCAATCCTACCCCAGTAAGAGTGCCCAGGCCATTGCCACCACAGTGCACAATCATGAGGTCTGGATGTTCGCAATCCATAATGCTTTCAACCAATGGAAGCAACTAATCCTACTTTAAACCTCTCTGGTCAATCCAAGTAATATCCACATTAGACAAACCCAGTTCGCTGTCCATATTACTCTTTCTTGCACACTCTCTGTCCCAAAACACATAGGAATGGCCCACAATCCACACTCTAACCCTTTTCAAAGGAAGGTGCAGTAGCACACAGGAGAAGGCTGCAGCAAAATAAGACAGATTTGAAAAAGTAGTCAGTTAAGGACATGTCTCGATACTAAAATGTGAAAGAGGTAATTTTATTGGCTGGTATAAATAGGATAGTGGTAAAAACTAGGTTGTTTAATTGAGAAAAATGTAAGGAGATGTGTGATTGTATGTGATATGTCTGTACGTCCAAACACTCAACCGTACCTAGTACAGTTGGTATAGGAGTTAGCATGCTGGCCTAAAAAGTGTACTGAACTTGTGGCCTACTGTTGGCAGAATATGTTACAATATTGGTCACCATAGCAACAGTCCAACAGGAGCTTGGGGAGAAGAGTCAGAAAAAACAACAATATATAGGTGAACGGATAGTGGTAATAGGAGAAGTAGGAAAAGAGATGTATTGGGACACAAATTGAGGCATGAATCCAAAGTCTTGACAAAGAGAAACTGTTTTGTCTTATTTTTTTGAAAGATTATGTTTTCCCACGTGAATCCACGGATCCACCGTGAAGTTACACGTGGGCCAAGCTGAGCGCCGCAGTGGATCGGCGGATCCGCACAAAAGTACTACCAAATTGGGCTTTGCTTAAAGAAAGGTAAGAAAGGGATAATAATCCTGACCAGTGGTTCCCAAACTTTTGACTTCTGGGGACCTCCACTTAATCATTACTGGAATCCGTGGACCCCACTGAATCATTACTGGAATCAGGGACCCCCCCCCCCCCACCACCCCACGAGCCATTATTGGAATCCGGGGACCCAGTCTAAGCATTGTTGATTTGATTTCAACCGCAAAACAATACAGAAAAAATACAGAAAAAGTATTCATCAAACAAATACACAAATTGACACATTTTATTTAATTTGCAAACACATAAATGCAATTTTAAAAATTCAATTTTTGATAGAAAGGTTGGAGCTTTTCTAAATTCAATTCAGGTCACTTATCGTCCATACTATATTCTCTTTGCTGCACCTGCACTGCTCCCACGAATCAATCTGAGATACTAATTTAATTCTTAACCTCCAAATTCAAATTCCTTAACAAGTACAGTACGTTTTAAAATTTTCAATTGTACACTTATCTTCTTTATTTATATACACTTTATTAATCTGTTAATATTATGTAATTATCTAAGTAGTTGCGGACCCCCTGAGGAGGCTTCTCGGACCCCCAGGGGTCCCCGGACCTCAGTTTGGGAACCACTAATCCTGACCATTTAGAAGACCAGAATTATTTTAAAAATATGAAAGGCATGTTCTTATTTGTTCACAGAGTGTGTAACCTTGAAAGTAAAGTTGAAAAGGTTGCCATTAGTGGTTCCCTTGTATGAGAGTGGTGTACCATTCTTGTGCTTGGTTTTTGTGAAGTTTATGCATACAGAAATCAAACTCATACTGAGGAAGAGAAAAAGAGAGGAAACACCATATTTAACAGGCATGTGAATTAAACTGTAGCGCAAACAAATATTAGGAGGAGAGTGAGTGAGTACATATAAAGTGGGTGGAAGTGAGTAGGATGTTTAGAAAAACTAATAGACTGCAAAAACAGAGATTTTATTGAGCAAATAAAAAAGCATTGCAATTAGAACATTACAATGAAAATATCTCAACTTCAGTAAAATGCAGAGTATCAGCTATATACGCAATGGCACAAGCTAAGAAACACTTAGATAGTTATGTACTGGGAAACTGGGCCGATCTACTCATCCATCCACACAAGGTGGGCTTTAGGTAACACAGCCAGTAAGGGATATATGGTGACCCTTCCATGCAGATTTACATATTCATAGAGTAACTAACTGAGGCAGGCTTGTACCAATATGCTTACTTCCATATACAATAACACAGCCTTATAGGCACTCAGGGGCCGATTCCGATCTCGGTCGGAGGCGCACCCAATACCATTCGGTCGGGAAAAAAGCCATGCGAAAGCCTGTTTCCCGACCGAACCGTACTGCGAGTCCGGCCGAGCGAGTACGATGCGGGTCGCCGACCGACTCGTCCGGGCGACCCGACCGCTCCGACCGACTCGTACCCGGATCGTACCGCTCCGACCGACTCGCTCGGACCCGATTCGCACCGCGCAATGGAGACGTTTTCCGGCCGGGTAAGTACGATGCGCACCTCGACCGCTCCGACCGACTCGCGCCGTCCGACTCGAACTCGCTGTCGGAGCCGTACTTTGGGGGTCCGTGTCGGACCCCCTGTCACGCGTACCCGTGCGAGGCGCACACAGGGGGACCCATGGGTCCCCCTACCTGTGCGTGTACGCCGCGAGCGCTCCGCGGCGTACTCGCTGTAGAGAGCGCCCTTGTCCGCCTCGCACCCATTGAGGCAATGGGAGCCCGCGTACGCGTTGTACGACCGGCTCCCATTGAGTTCAATGGGAGTCCGACCGACTCGTGTCCGATAACATACGGACGCATCGTACTCGTTCGGTCGGACTGCACGGGTCCGATTCGGTCGGAAATCTCTCCGGGTCCGGCTCGGTCGGAGAAATTTCCGGCCCGAATCGGAATCGACCCCTGAGAGTCAGTTACGTGTGTCCTGGGAAACTGGCACTAAGCAGTAATCCATGCAGACAAGTAAACCTTGAAAGATGTTTCAGGCCCGCTACATTAGAGCATGTATATGCAGTTGTCCTAGTAGGCTCAGTTCAAAATCATGTTCTACAACATATAAGTCACTCCTGAGATAGTCTGTACGTAGGGTATGAGGTTGGTAGCTATAAGCTTAAAACATCAGATGCTTCCTAAGTTTCATTCAGTTATATGCACACTACTAGAGCTATATTTTCAGTAATAGATCAAATCTCCAAGCTATACTGCTATTGACATATCTACAAATAAAAGGAAAGAGCCACTAAAACAACTAGTGACACACTTGCAGAGACACTTAAACATGCACTGTTACACACATACAGCTCTTATGTATCCAGTAGTATGGGAGGCAGTTGCACACACAGTTAAATACCCCAAAAGTAGATAACACAGCCAGCAAGGGATCCATACAGCTGGTTACATACACATTTAGAGATCCATAGAGTAAGTAAGAAAGGAAGGCATGTGCCAGCATACTTACTTGCATACCCAATAACACATCCTCATAGGCACTGACACACTGAGTTAGATACGAACTGGGGAACTGGCACAAATAACTCATCTAACCAGGCAAGTAGGTGTTTCAACATGTCTCAGGTCTGCTCCAGTGGAGCATGTATATGCACTTGTGCTGATATGGTGAGGTCAGAATCAAAACATGTTGCTAAGCCCTTCAAATCCTCTTCTACTACATATATGTTATTCTTGAGATAGGCTCTATGTAGGCTATAAGACAGGGAGCTATGAGCTTAAACAGTAGATGCTCGCCAAGTTTGATCCTGTTATATGCACAGTACCAGACCCATATCAGGATCTATAAATGCAGTCTCCTATCTACTGGATCTCACATACCTACATATAAAAAGGAAAGAGCCACTAATACACGTACCAACAAACTGTTAGGGAAACTTAAACATGAACTCACCCACCCACACACATACAGATCTTATGCATCCAGCAGTATGGGAGGCAGTTTCACACACAGTTAAATACCCCAGAAGTAGAGAACACAGCCAGCAAGGGATCCATACAGCTGGTTACATACAGATTTAGAGATCCATAGAGTAACTAAGAAAGGCAGCCATGTACCTACATACTGACTTACATACCCAATAACACATCCTCATAGGCACTGACACACTGAGTTAGGTATGAACTGGGGAACTGGCACAAATAAATCATATAACTATGCAAGTAGGCATTTCAATATGTCTCAGGCCTGCTCCAGTGGAGCATGTATATGCACTTGTGCTGGTAGGGTGAGGTCAGAATCAAAATATGTTGCTAAGCCTTCAAGTCCTTTTCTACTACGTATAAGTTACTCCTGAGATAGGCTGCATGTAGGCTATAAGACAGATTGCTATTAGCTTAAAAGATAGATGTTCCCCAAGTTTGATTCCGTTATATGCACAGTAGCAGACCCTTATCTCCACTTATAGATACTGTCTCCTGTCTATACTGGAACTCACATACCTTCATATAAAAGGATAGAGCCCCTAATACGCCTACGCACACACTTTTTAGAGACACTTAAACATGCACTCACTCACACACGCATACAGCTCTTATGCATCCACCCGCATGGGAGGCAGTTGCACACACAGTTGAATACCCCAGAAGTAAACAACAGTCAGTATTAGATCTATAGAGCCCCTTCCATACACATTTACAGATTCATAGAGTAACTAACTGAGGCAAGCATGTACCAACATGCTTACTTACATATACCATAACAGACCCTCATAGGCACTGCGATAGTCAGTTAAGTGTGCCCTGGGAAACTGGCACGAAGACTTCATCCATGCAGACAAGTAAACCTTGAAAGATGTTTCAGGCCTGCTGCAGTAGAGCATGTATATGCAGCTGTTCTGGTAGGCTGCGTTAAAAATCAGAACATTTTGGTAAGCATTCAAGTTCTGTTCTACTACATATGGCACTCCTGAGATAGGCTGTACATAGGGTATGAGGCTGGGGGCTATGAGCTGAAAACATCAGAGATGCTTCTTAAGTTTCATTCAGTTTTATGCATACCAGAGCTATATTTTCAGTTATAGATCCAATCTCTAACCTATACTTCTATTGACATACCTACATATAGAGGGCAAGAGCCACTAAAACACCTACTGACACACTGGCAGAGACTCTTAAACATGCACTGTCACATACATACTGCTCTTATGTATCCAGTAGTATGGGAGGCAGTTGCACACACAGGTAAATACCCCAGCACTAACTAACACAGCCAGCAAGGGAGCCATGCAGCTAGTTACATATTTACTTACATACCCAATAACACATTTTTTTTTTTTTTAACATCCTCATAGGCACTGACACATTGAGTTAGGTATGAACTGGGGAATTGTTACAAATACCTCATCCATCTAGGGAACTAGGTCTATGAACATATTTCAGCACTGCTCCAGTAGAGGGTATATATGCACTTGGAAACTAAAATCCCCACTTATGTACTTACTGGTAAACAGTCAGAATATCGAGTAGGAAATGTCGACTTGCACTAATATTGAGTGCAAAATATCGTGATACAGAAATATCGACTGCCAGAATATCGTGGTCAAGAATATCGAGTTTAAGGTAAGAAATATCGTTTTCCAAAATATCGAAGTTATTAATATCGTTTGCAAAAATATAGGGGCCCATTACGATACCCGGCGTAAAAATATCCGCCAGGCATGGAATCGGCAAAATACCGCCCGCATACACCGTCTGAACACCGACCACGCCATTACGATAACACAAACCGAAAACCGCCATCGGCGGAAAAATCACACAAAATACCGCCCGCCATCGTCCGAGTCGGAGTCAAACCGCCCGCCACGGACGGAAACACGCCCGACAACACAAAACCGCCCGCCCTCACGGCCGACACACCGCACGTGAAATTACGATCGCACCGCCATGAGCGCGGGAAAACCACAAATATACCGCCCGCCAGCGCAAACAACGCCGATGCCAATCGACACGGCAGAAACCATGGCGCCCACGTCCCTGCACAGAAACCATCCGCTCACAAAACCAATAGCACACAACATGGCCAATAACTCCACACAGCAAGGCACGCACAAATACACAAGCACAGTACACATCCCGAAAACACCCCCCGGACAAACAAAAAATACAAAGGCCAGAACCCCAGACACAACACACCTGAAAACAACAGACCATGAGGACACACCCACATAGGTAAGTACAAAAGCAGAACTCCCACAGACCACAACCCCTTGCAACATTGCAAACCAGAGAGGAGAGGAGAGGACACAGTGACACAGCAAGGACAGCAGCACACCACAGAAACGCACACATCACAACCACCACCATCACCAAACACCGGCACCACAAACCCCCTGCACATTACACAACACACACCGCACCAGCACCACAAACACCATGGCACCACAAAGAATGCCCAAGTTCACGCCCATGGAGCTGACGGTCATGGTCGACGAGATCATCAAGGTGCACCCACAAATCTATGGGAACATGGTCCAGCACACACCACTAGCCACCAGAAACAGAATGTGGAACCGGATCGTAGACCAGGTCAATGCAGTCGGGACCCTGCCCAGGAACAGAGTCGAAATAAACAAACGGTGGAATGACGTCAAGAGCCTGGTCAAGAAGAAGGAGGGCAAAAACAGAGAGCTGGCTGCAGTCACTGGCGGAGGGAATCCCGCGCTCTTCAAGACCTTCAAAGCGTGGGAGGAGAAGGTGCGAGTCATCATACATCCCGAGATCCTCGCCGGATTAGCAGGGGGAGTGGAGGCTGGTAAGTACAAACTAATGTATACCAGCACACCGCTATGTACTCACATGCACTACCACCATGCCACAGCTCCCAGGGACAAACACCCCCATGTCCAGCACACAATACACAACACATCACACACACATACAACAGACACCACCACACACAGCCCAAACCGAACAACTGTAAGATGCGTGGGGACATGTGTACACTCAGCCAGCCACGTAACCACCAACAGGTCCACAAATATGCCAGAAGCGCCACAACGAGCACCCACCACACCCATGTGTCCGCCATAGCTGCACTAACCGACAAGTAACAGTTAAGTGGCAGGAACACAAAGTGCAGTGGGTGGGAGGGTGGACAGCCCAAGTACAACACACACCAGGCCCCTAGTCCCACAGTACAGCAAGGAGGAGCATCCCCCACACCCCACAGCCACGTGTCAGCCACCGCAGTGCACAACGACAGCCGAAAGGTAGACATCACGGTCCACAGCAATCGGTGTCAGTGGGTGTCCAGCCACCACTACGACCCACAACACCCCCCACCCCCACAGACCTGCAACATGGAGCACCCCCGCTTAGAGCCATGTGGCATCCAGTACAGTGCACGCACGAACAACTTGCAGGTGGGAAACTGGACAGGGCTGGATTACTGGAGGCATGAGGACCGGAACACGACCAACACATGGGACATGTCACGTAGCAGACGAACACGCAGCACCGCCCACCGTCACGAACAAGTGAACAATGTGCACACGGATATGAACCACAGAGTCACACCCCACATGACCCATCACAAACACAGCAACACCCAAGGAGCCACGTCTGCATGCACAAGCCACACTGAACATAGTACCACACGGCAGCCACTGTGCAACCCATCACACACAACCGAAACACCATTGAAGTCCTGTCCATGTAGCCCCCACTGCCTGTCAACCCCACACCCCACAACTACGCCTATGTAAGACAAACAACACTAGACGCAACAGAGCGGAACAACAGAAATGCACACGAACACCACTGAACCCATCAAACTCACAGACACACCATGCACATACAACATACCATCCATCCCATCCGTCAGCCCCAGTCTCATGAAAGGCATGTCATCCGCACAGCTGCCACACATACAGCAGTCACGCTAAGACACATGCCCATGACCAACCATGTGCCAGAAGTCAATTAAGCGCACGCCACACTGTGAGCAACAACACACAACATGGGCCACACCCCCCGAGCACTGCAGTGATGCACATGGCACAGGGCAGCACGCACACCAAGGAGATGGGACAACTGCAATACGTTGGCTGGCACACAACTATCACTCACTCATAACGATGCGTCCAATGCCATGTCCAGTAACCACAACAGACAGCAAATATGCAGGGCATGTCAGGCATGCACACACCTCAGACCATGCACTGTCATGCTGCCACAACACATGTCACGTTCGGCACCCATGGCTCACAGCATGTACCCCTAAAGCATATCCCCTCCCAAATGCGAATCTGGGGCATGGCCCCCATGTTGCCATATGCGTTCCTAAGCGTTCCATATGAACTCCAAAAGCAAAGTAAAAACCAGACCCAGGATGGGCCAGGAGCCCGCATACACCAGAGTCACAATGAGTAGGGGCAAAGCAACACACCCATCGGCATGGCCAATCCGTCCCATGCCACATGTGCACAGCACACAGTCCCATTGCCTAGCACACACAACTACAGATGCCACAGCCACACACTCGCCTCCGGGAAACCCATGTACGAGATTGCACGAACTGCCAATGTCAGACGACTAATACATACTTCGCCAGGTGCAACACAATAACAAATCTCATTCTCTCCACAGGTGACGAACTGCTGGACGCTGGGGATGGAGACAGCAGCCAGCACAGCCAGCCTACAAGCCCCCAACGAGGACACACGGATCTGGAGGATCTGTCCACCTCTTCGGACACGGACCACCAAGCTGGCCCATCTGGCGTGGCAGGGCCCAGCCGCTCCCCAGGACCCCTCCTACCCACCAACCCATCATCCAGGGATGCTGAACAGTCCCAGTCCCCTGCTGCCACTGTCGTTGCGGCCACTCCCACGGTCATTGCGGCCACACCCACGGTCATTGCGGCCACTACCACTGCCGCAACCGCCACCATCGCCGCACCGACCACCACCGCCACCACCACCACCACGTCTTCGCTGGCACCAGCCCCAGCGCAGGTGGTGGCCCGGCCGACTGGATCCACCCTGGGAGCCACAGCGAGGACCGTGGTGAGCAATGTGGCTAGTGGGCGGGCCGGTGGCAGCAGGACTGGTAGGAGGAGCAGGGTCAGGGAAACGCCATCCTCCCCTGGGAGCCATGCCCTGCCTCAAATGGCCAGAGTCCTTGGGGCCTATGAGGAGGCCCAAGAACAATGGGTCAGGTCTGCCACAGACACGCGGGAGGTGCTGGGGGTGCTGAGGTCCATGGACGCCCATATGGGCCAAATCGTGTCCCGTATGGACCAACTCGTGGACCTCATGGGCCAGCTGGTGGTGGCGGTGGGGTCACAGGCAAAGCCAGCAACACCACCTCCGCCACCACCTGCTAGGGCGCAGGGTCGGCCAGCAGTGTCCACATCCCCTGCGACCACAGCCAGTGAGCACACCTCACCCACCACCAGCAGGTCGCCACCACACACCCCCTCCCAAACGTGGAAGGGGCCGTCCGAAGAGGAAACAGGTCTCCCGGGAGGACTTCGCACGCACCAGTCGCAAGTGAGGCAGCCAGCCAGCCTTCCGCCAGCCTGCCTTGACCAGCCACTGCATTGACTTGCTCTACGATCCCACTCCACACAGCCAGCTGGATGGCATGTGTGTGTTGGACTATGGACATAGAACCAGTGGGTACACCCTGAGCTTCACGCAGCCATGACCGACAGCTCATTGTCACTGCACGCACCACTTTTGTCATCACCTTACACACAATCACATGTCACAGTTTGGAATAAATGCACCTTTTTCACTAACTGCTGTTTGTGCCCTGTGTTTTATTTGTACGGAATACAACGGCCACCTTGGGCGGAAAGGCACCTGATGCGTGGCATGGCAATGGAATCCGGAGGGCCTGTAGGGACCTAGGGGTGGGAGACAGAACAGGAGCACATTCAATGAGTGTGTCACACACCCATCACACAGTACATGTCAACAACTACAAGCAATGTACACACATCGCACAGAGCAATAGGGCACAATGCCACAGTCACCAACAGTGGCATACTACCCTGGCCATGGAGCGTTGACACACTGCACGCAGTGAACATACGGCCACCCTGACACAGCACACACACACCTGCACAGATACAGACACATCATCCGTCGTACATGGACACTCACCGTCAAGTGAAGTAGCGGGCGATGAGCTGCTGGCGCACATTCCCAGCTTCCTCCTCTCCGCTGTCCACCTCACTCGAGCTGTCCTGGTCTGCGGGCTGGGGCCCTGGTTGATCTCCGTCATCCACAATGAGGGGGATCTGCTTCCGAATGGCCAGATTGTGCAGCATGCAGCACGCCACCACTATCTGGCACACCTTCTGTGGGGAGTACGCCAGTGCACCCCGGTGCGGTCCAGGCACCTGAACCTGGACTTGAGGAGGCCAAAGGTACGCTCGACCACACGTCTGGTCCTCCCATGTGCCTCATTGTAGCGATCGTCTGCTGGGGTGCGAGGATTCCTCAATGGACTGAGCAGCCATGCCCCATTCGGATACGCAGAGTCACCTGGGTGTGAGGGACACAGAGAACCGTTGCTATTCCAACTGGACAGGGGACAGCATCGCACAACCAGCACGCTACACCACTCCACATACTCACCGACATTACAGCCACGATCCTGTTGCAGATTGGCCATCAGTCGTGGCAAGATGCTGTTGCGCATTATGTGTGCGTCATGTGCCGAGCCTGGAAACTTGGCACACACGTGGGTGATCACCATGTCCGCAAGGCACACCACTTGCACATTCAGGGAGTGCGTGTGCTTCCTGTTGCGGTACAGGTGCTCAGTGGCCTGTGGTGGAACAAGGCCAACATGTGTGCAGTCAATGGCTCCCACGACGTGTGGGATTCTGCCAAGGGCATAGAATGCACCCTTCACTGCCGCCAATTCACGAGCCCTGGGGAATCTGATGTACCTGTTCCGGTACAGCATCATGGCTGCCAGTACATCCCTCAGCACCTTGCTGAACATGGGCTGGGACATCCCTCCTCCACTGCCCACTGTGTGCTGGAATGACCCAGTGGCGAAGAAATGCATGGCGGCCATCACCTTAGCCGTGGGGGTGACAGCAGTCGGATACACCCTGCGGGGACGGAGATGGGGCTCTAACATGGCACACAGTCGATGCAGGGTTGGCCTGTCCAGCCGAAACTTCCTGATCACCTCTGTATCGTCCATGTCCGCCAGCAATTGGTATGGGCGGTCAATGTTCGGTCTCCGCCTGGGGTAAATGGCAGAGGACACATGTCAAAGCAACACGGCACATAGCAATTTCGCATACACATCACTGACATGACTGAGCAAGCACATGAGCCACAGCCCAGCTGTCAAGCTGGGACGGCACGGCCACAATACACTTACACAGGTCTCCCAACAATGGCAATGGCAAGTGAGACATACCACTGCCATGTGCATGCACATGGGGATCTAGGCCCCAATGACTTGCGGGGCGTGCTGATGGGGACTGACTGCATATTCGTCAAGCGGCAACGCCACGGCAACATGAGTGTCTGCTGAGCATGGAACTGCTTCCGAGGCTGGATGAGTATGGCACACGACGACGACGATGTGGGCACGGGCTGAGCGGCCAATACAAGTGGGACCTGTGGCACGAGGGGATATGAGACAGTAGTAGGTGTCAGCACTGCACCCTATGTACAGCACTGTACGGATCACAGCTCCCGAAACATTGACTGGTGTCCACATTGACAGCCCCATGCCAAGACGGCTGTGTGCTTGCAGTCACACGTCACAGGTGAGAGGTTACATTGCACGTGCCAGGTGGCAGACGTACATAGTGGGAGCTGGCATGTGTGTGCATGTGTCTCCTGTTCAGGATCCACCAGATGGGCGCTGACTCTGTACTGACCATTGGACACAGCATGTTCCGTGGAAGGCTTGTGTGTGTGGGATGGTGGCACTGGATGTGCCTCCGTTGGGTGGGGGGCCATGCACAGGGCGGGTACGTCGATGATTGCGCATTGTTGGTCACGGTGGGTGCACCAACTAAGATGTGTTGCCCTGTGTTCAATTCCTATGTCCGCATGATGATGGACTGTGGATGTGGGCAGACTACACATTGGTCGATGTGCTGTCTATATGCATGTGCCTTCACACCAGGCACAGCTGCCCCTGCACATGTGACCCCTGCTGGACTCGCTGCTGGGTCTGTGGAGCTGATGCACCTTCTGCGCGTGGGGCGGACAGCTCTCCTCACTTCCCTCATTGCGCATGTCATGTCTTTGCCGCAGGTGACATGGATCATGGAGGGCCCACATGTACGCGTGGGTAGGCTACACATGATTGTTCACTGGTCGCCACCCCCAGTCAGTGTTTCGAATGGGAAGGTTGTCGTGCTGGTGGTATGTTCGATGTGGCGGATGGGCGGGCCTAGGTGCGGGCTTACATTCCGGACATGGGGGTAGTTGGATTGGCGACTAGTTGCAGTACACACGGGACACGTCTCTTCCTTTCCACATCTGGGTCATCCCTTGTACTAACTGACAGTGATACAGTCATCTTCGCCCCAGCCCTCATGTCCTCCCCTCGCCCCCCAATATGCATGCTCACCTGCGAGGCTAGCGCTTGCACAGGCAGCCCCAAGCTCGCACCAGAGAGGGCAAGGAGTGTATGTGTGGGTCCAGTTGCACGAGTGGGCTGTCTCAGGGTATGATGTGTGGCGGGACGCCGTCCACCTGCGTGGTGCCCCAAATGGAGACCCGGCCTGCATGGACTATGCATCACAGTCTTCGCCTTCCGGATCCGCCACCTGCGACACCCAGTGGCTGTGGCTGCCCTTGCGGCCAGGCCGCGTCCGTCTGTGGCTGATGGCCCACACATTCACTCTTTGGCCTCTCTGGGGAGGGCTCGGGGGTGGTGGCGCACGCGCTTGCACTTAGTCGCAATGGCATGTGTCGTGGTTGGTATGATGGGCAATGGATGGGATGGTGCGAGCCACCTCCCGTGACGTCAGTGCTGCTCGTGCTGTGGTGCGTCCCCCTACACTTCCATTTGACTTGTGCCATGCTAGACGTTGAGGTTCTATTGCCTGCGTGACATGACCAGGAGGAGCGCGAGGAGACCTCTCACACACCATGCTCCACTGCCATCCCGTGCCCTGTATCGCCTGTGCGGATTGACTATGTTGGGGTTACACCTGGTCGACTGGGGCTGTGTGTGCCTTGTCAAGGGGCATGGCGGGCGCACAACAGGATCCAGCTTGTCCACAGAGGGTGGGCTGAGGTGCGCCTGGTACCGCCTTGTACGTGTGCCCGGCTGCTGTGCACACACGTGTTCACTCCCCCCGACAGGTGTCCTCTCACAATGCCCAGGGAAGCGGTGGTGTACTGTTCATGACCCCTCCCAACACGGCGTGCTCCAACTTGGCATGTGCGCATCTACCCGTCACACCCACCCACCTGAGCACTGCGTCCATACGACTTCACACGACACATGTGTGTCTTCCACAGTAGTGCTACTCATTTGCGTTGACATCCAATACCAGTGGACTACATGGTCATGTCACGACTGCCGTGTACTTCACATACTCTCATCCTCTCTCATTCGTACTTGTGAAATGAGTCAGCGGAGACAGTTTTGGTTTCAAACATTATATTGAGTCTTCTGTCCTCTGTGATGCAGTATAGTGGACACTACTGGCAGCGGAATACATGTTGAGGATATACTGAGCATGATTACAAATGGGATAGGGTGTGGGGTTACATCTGCTTGGCCAAGGCTGTGCTAATGTACATTTACGTATAGCTGCGGAGCTGCGGACTTTGACACAGACGGTATACATGTAGCCTACCAGACCGCTCGGCATCATGGGCACAGTCCATCTCAGTTCCATGTGACAGGTTTGCTGCGGTTGTTCCTCATGCACGCGTGCATGTGAGATGACATCAGGGCATGTGCTTGCGTGCATGCAGCGGCGTGCCACTTGTTGTTGCAATGTGGTGGTTACTGGACATGTCACAGTCACTGGGGTCGTGTTGTTGTTGTATGCACTTGTCGTCCATGCAAAGGTCCTGGTATGGGATTCCCGGGGCGGGGGTGGGAGGGGTGCAGCACCCACAGACTCCAGGCGACCTATTCATGTCCACTGAGCGGTGTGTGTGTCCATGTGCGCTGGATCCATGTCGTGTCCTGGTTGTTCGTGCAGTTCCGTCCATGTGGGTGCGATGCACAGAGCCCATGCCACTGCCTCCCACGATGCATGCAGTGTTCCTGGATGTGATGGGGAACAGTGTGCATGTCCCGGTCATATCCGATGTCATGGCGATGTCGTTGATGGTGTGGTTACAGTTGCCGGTCGTTTGGTATGGCTGTTGTGGTGGTGACTGGCCAGTCCGTGCGGAAGCTGAGCATGGGTGCGGGGTTGGACTTCATAGGTCACTCGGGGAACCTGCGTTGTGGTCCGACGTATTTACAGGTTGTCAGGTATGCGATGCCGTCCAGCAGGGCTTCCATGTCATTGGTGGTGTACATGTTTGCCAGCCAATGAAGCGGATGGTGGCTGTCAAGGTGTTGTTCGTAGGTTGTCCCTTGGAGGACCATGATGGGGCATGCTGGGTGACATTCGATGTAGCTGTTCTCGATGATCCGTCGTGTGGAGGCACAGTGGTTCCATTTCAGTGCGCGTGCGATGTTGGCCACATACGCCATGCCCCCATAGGCAGAGCAGGCCCTGTCGTGTGCGTCCAGAGGGAGGAGTAGTGGTAGCAGGTCCGCCTTCAGACATGCCGGGTTGGAGAGGCATATCTCGACGGGATGCTGGTAGGGACACCTCCGACAGTAGAAGACGGGCATGACGCAGCTGAACAATGTGATGCGGTAAGTCAGTCGGTAACTTACGTTCAGCAGGGACAGGAGATCGCATCCCAATGTATGTATCGTGTTGGTTTGGTACAGCTTGAGCTGTTCGGCGTAGGTGGGTAGGTGTGTTGCGGTTGCCATTTCGCAGCGGTTCGTAGAGGTGGCGTGCTCCGGCTGTGTGTGCAGTCTGCAATGTGCACGCTCCGGGGTTGCTGTGAGCTCTGTGTAGTCGTGGGGAGACAGGACTTGTGTTCTGTCTCCCCACTGTTCTGGTCTGTTGGCTTGTTTGGAGGACACGGGCCCTCTTCCCACATGCTTCTCAGACAGTTCAAGGTCAGTGCTGTGTGACTCCTTCCAATTAACTTGCATGTGGCCGACATGGGGGAGTGTTTTCTTCTTTCTTCCCCGTCCGTTGTGTGCTTCTGTGATATGCGCTATCTGCCGTGTGGTCGGTCTCCTCGGCATGCCTGTGTTGGTCTATTCTTGGACAATGGCTGTATTCACCGGCTTCTGTCGTAGGGCTGTGGTTTCGGTGTTGGAATGGAAGGTCATTCAGTGCTGTCTGCTCTCCCTTGTGTGGGCGGCAGGCTGCCTTTCCGCTCTGCGTTGGGCCTTGTGTGTGGATGTAATTCTTGGGCCACCTGTTGTCGGTCCCCGGGCTCTTTGGTGTTCCGTTTCATGTGTCTTGTTCATATGTGCAGGGTGGTATGGGTTTTTCAGTGTGGTACTGGCGTTCCTCTTCCCGAAGGGGCCCTGCTTCTCCTAGTTGGTGTTGCCGCCGCTGTGTGCTTCGCCATGTTTGTTACACTGGGGTGTGTCCTGCTGTTGCGTGACTTCACTGACATGTGTGCGTCGGTTGTGTGGCGTTGGGTGTTGTCCGTGAATTGGGCGTTGGGGACATGTCTGTGGCCGGCCTGTCACGTGTCATGTGCGTTCGGGGTGGGGCTGATGTGTGTGCTGCTTGGTTGTGTCCCTGTGTCTGTGTGCGACGCATGCATGGCGCTGCGGTTGGCCTCTGCGTTGTGCGCATGTGTGGCGGCGTCATCGGCGCTTTGGGGCCGTGACGGGGTGGTTGGTTCCTAGTCCCAGGTGGTGTGTACACATGTGTTCTGCGATGTTAGGATTTGGCCTGTGTGTCATATGTGGATGCAATGGTGGATGTGTAGTGTGCACGCGCTGGTGGGGGTTGTCCGCTTTTCCGCCCTTGCACTGTGTGCGCTGTTTGCGTGCACTTGTTGTGTGTGTGCCTACCTGCGTCTCCGCGGTGCGTTGCGTCCTTGGTGGTGCATCAGCAGAAGCATGGGAAGGGCCTGCAGTGCTGGATTCATGCTCGGGATGCCGCTTCTTCGTTTTCCGTGCTCTGCGTCCGTGTTACCGCCTCTCTTTCACGTGCGGTGTCTCTTAGCCGTGGGAGCCGTTTGTTTGCGGCATCGTAATTTATACGCCGGGCGGGACGTGTTTCGTCGGACGGTGTGTGTCAGTTGTGCTGCGCCGCTACGTGTACGGGCGCACTTTGATGGCGGACGGTGTTGCTGGCTTGCCGGCGGTGTTTGGCCTACTTTACGCATCGTAATTGGACGGGCGTGTGGACTGCTGCGTGCCGGCGGTAACTGGTGGTTTTTGCATCCGCCAGCACGGCGGTTGTGCTTCCGCCCGCCATCGTAATGAGCCCCTTAGTATGTATTTTAAATGTATGTGCTATATTTTTTTGTCTAAGTATTGCATTTTTTTTTAATGTATGTGTTAAATTTTTAGAAGTTATAAATTTTATTTTACTAAAATTTTGCATTTTAGTTCCGTAGCGGGTTATGGGTTTATAGGGGAATAGGGTGGGAAGTAATTTAATTATAATAAATTGAATATTAATTTTCTTTTAATTAAATTTTGCGTTTTAGTTCCGTAGCTGGTTGGGGGTTTATAGGGGAATAGGGTGGGAAGTAATTTAATTATAATAAATTGAATAGTTTTTATTTATTAGTATTTATTTAATTTTGAATTTATAATGTTAATTATGGTAATTAATGTATTAATTAATTAATAATTGGCTGTTCATTTTTATTGATTAATAATTGGTAAATATGTTAATTGTGTCATTTGTTTAGGAGCCGGTTGTGGGTTTATAGGGGAATAGGGTGGGAAGTAATTTAATTATAATCAAATTATTAATATTGTTTCATAATTAATATTTATTTAATATTTTATATTGTTAATTGTGTGAAATAATATATTATTAATTATTTATTAATTTGTTATTAATTATTAATTAATTGGTAATTATGTTAAATGTGTGATTTATTTAGGAGTGGGTTGATAGGGGAGTAGGGTGGGAAGTAATTTAATTTTAATAAATGTAATGTTTTTTATATAATATTTATTAATTATTATTTTCGTAGAGTTAATTGTGTGAATTAATTTATTAATAATTATTTATATTTTGATTGTTATTAATTAATTAATTGTTAATTAATTATGTTAATTGTATAATTTTTTACGAAATTGTTGGTGGCATTTATAGGGTAATATGGTGGGAGGTAATTTATTTTTAATTAATTAATTCTTTGTTAATTAATGCTAATTAATTACATTTTAATTTTGTCATTTGTGTAATAATTTTGATGTGTGTGTTGTGGTGTTTATAGTGGTAAATGGTGGGAAGTAAATTTTTTAAACTTAAGTACTTATTTGTTGTTCATTGATATGAATTTATTAATGTAAAATTAGTTATGGAAATTGTGTAAATATTTTTAGGTGTGTGTTATGGTGTTTATTGGGGTAGATGGAGGAAAGTAATTTAGTTTACATTAATTAATCATTACTTGATCATTAATATTTATTTATTAATTGTTAAATATTTTTGGTAATTGTTTTTTTTTTTGTTTGGGGATTTATGTTGTATAGCTGTAATGTTTGGTTACTACAATAATTTTGAACTTTTTAAATATGTTTTTTAATTATTAATAATTTTTAAATTGATAATTAATTGTGTTAATTATGGAGGTACACTTTTTATTTAATTTAGATGTGTGTTGTAAATTGTGTGGTGTTATAGGGTAGGAAACAAAATATTACATTTATGTAATAATTATTTTTTAGATTACAATTAGTTTCTATTACAAAATATTTATTTGTTTGATAATTTCTTGTTAAAATTTAAAAAATAATCTTTATGTATATTTTATATTTTTTCTACATTATTATATGTTTCTATGTTTTGTAAAAATTTATAATAGATATGTTTTGTTTTTGGGTGTTTTATTATATGTTGTATAGTAGTTGATATTTTGTTTGTTTTTAAATTTGAATTTTCTTAAGTGTGAATAGTAATTTTTACCCCTTTGCTATCCAACACTTTCCCTACTGCTGCATTCGCAGGAGTGGGAATAGGAATTTATACCCCTACACTATCCAACAGTTTCCCTACTGTTGTACTAGCTGGAGTGGGAATAGTAATTTTTACCCCTGCGCTATCCAACACTTTCCCAACTGTTGCACTCGCTGGAGTGGGAATAGTAATTTTTACCCCTATGCTATCCAACACTTTCCCTACTGTTGCACTCGCTGGAGTGGGAATAGTAATTTTTACCCCTACGCTATCCAACACTTTCCCTACTGTTGCACTCGCTGGAGTGGGAATAGGAATTTTTACCCTACGCTATCCAACATTTTCCCTACTGTTGCACTCGCTGGAGTGGGAATAGTAAATTTTACCCCTACGCTTTCCAACACTTTCCCTACTGTTGCACTCATTGGAGTGGGAATAGTAAATTATTCCCCTCCGCTATACAAAACTTTCCCTACTGTTGCACTCATTGGAGTGGGAATAGTAAATTATTCCCATCCGCTATCCAACACTTTCCCTACTGTTGCACTCGCTGGAGTGGGAATGGTAATTTTTACCCCTTTGCTATCCAACACTTTCCCTACTGTTGTATTTGCTGGAGTGGGAATAGTAATTGTTTCCCCTGCGCTATCCAACATTTTCCCTACTGTTGCACTTGCTGGAGTGGGAATAGTAATTTTTACCCCTACGCTATCCAACACTTTCCCTACTGTTGCACTCTTTGGAGTGGGAATAGTAATTTTATCCCCTCCGCTATCCAACACTTTCCCTACTGTTGCACTCATTGGAGTGGGAATTATAAATTATTCCCCTCCGCTATCCAACACTTTCCCTACTGTTGCACTTGCTGGAGTGGGAATAGTAAATTATTCCCCTCCGCTATCCAACACTTTCCCTACTGTTGCACTTGCTGGAGTGGGAATAGTAAATTATTCCCCTCCGCTATCCAACACTTTCCCTACTGTTGCACTCGCTGGAGTGGGAATAGTAATTTTTACCCCTATGCTATCCAACACTTTCCCTACTGTTGCACTCGCTGGAGTGGGAATAGTAAATTATTCCCCTCCGCTATCTGACACTTTCCCTACTGTTGCACTTGCTGGAGTGGGAATAGTAATTTTTATTACTACGCTATCCAACACTTTCCCTACTGTTGCACTCGCTGGAGTGGGAATAGTAAATTATTCCCCTCCGCTATCCAACACTTTCCCTACTGTTGCACTCGCTGGAGTGGGAATAGTAATTTTTACCCCTATGCTATCCAACACTTTCCCTACTGTTGCACTCGCTGGAGTGGGAATAGTAAATTATTCCCTTCCGCTATCTGACACTTTCCCTACTGTTGCACTTGCTGGAGTGGGAATAGTAATTTTTATTACTACGCTATCCAACACTTTCCCTACTGTTGCAGTTATTGGAGTGGGAATAGTAAATTATTCCCCTCCGCTATCCAACACTTTCCCTACTGTTGCACTCGCTGGAGTGGGAATAGTAATTTTTTCTCCTCCGCTATCCAACACTTTCCCTACTGTTGCAGTCAATGTAGTGTAAAATGTACGTTTAAAACATATTACATATTTTAATTTATAATATAATTTTTTTAATTTTTATGTTACAGGTGTATGTATATATATATATATATATATATATATTTATTTATAAATTTTAATATATTTCTAACATTTCATAATTATTAAAATTATTATTTATTTATTATTTTTAAGTAAATATATATATATATTACATTTTAAATATGTATGTTTAATTTATTTTTACATTACATTTATTGCTTATAATTGTTAAAATATACAAATAAATCTAAATATTTTTTTAAAGTTAAATGTATTATTTAATTTATTTTACATTATTTTTATACATATAAAAAAACGATATTTTCTATTTCGATATTTTTAACAACAATATTTTTTTCTCGATATTTTTGTACTTACCATTATGAAGATAGGTCGATATTTTTGACAACGATATTTTTGTCACAATATTTCTGTAGTTCAATATTTCTGTTGTCGATATTCTGTCAGTGATCCGTACTTACTAGTTTGCTTCAAATTAATTAATTTAATATTCTGTACAAGTAAATGTATTTTTTTTGCTTTCTAGAAATCCACTTCTATTTTAAAAAGAAGCTTTACAATGCCTGACAAGCATCGAACAAGAAACAAACAGAAAAAACACAACTCCCAACTTCAAACTCAGAAATAAGGTGGACCATGTGCAGAACAAGAAAAGAGAAGCTGGTAAGCATACTAAGGAGTTCTTGAAAAGAATAATCCAGAAAATGCTAAATGAGAATAAATGCTATGTAGAAATTGAAATTTATCTGGGGGAAAAAAGAAAAGTACAAGTTTCTCACAGTAGGAAACATCCTAAGAAAAGAGAGAGTTTATCTAGAAGACAGAAACAGTTTAAGGAGTTATGAGCTAAAATGTTTCGGACTAGAGTAATAGAATTTGCTAAAAAGGATGAAGAAATATGAGGACTAGTGCTGCACTTAAGCAAAAGCAATATATTGAGAGCATTGTTGAGAAAGCATTTGTTTTGAAGAGGAAACTATCCTAATATTGAATAGAATGAAGACACTAGACAAAACAATAGTGTGTATGAAGAAACAAAAACCAAAAAAGGCTTATTAACAGAAGTCATTCTGAAGATGTGGAATGCAAATATGGATCTGCAATTTGTTGCAGACAACTCCATCGTTGTAGCTTGGTACGTGACATCATATATAACAAAGTCAGAGAAGACAGAGATTAAAGAGATGTAGGGGGGAGATTTCTGCAGAAAAGAGTCTTACGAAAAAAATGTACAGGTTCAGTTTGAAAATGCCTTCCCACAGAGAAATAGGTTCTTATGAATGCTTGGACAGTTTGAGCTTGGCTAGTTTGTTCTCCAAGTCCAGAGGAATTCTATGGGTAAGCCTAGGCCTTGCAAGCAGCCAAAATAGAGTATTAAAGTCTTACCCAGAAATACAGTACCTAGTATAATTTGATCCATAAAGTAGAGACATTTTGAAAAATAATATGTTGGATACATTCTAACCAAGAAGGAGTCCCCATCTTCAAAACATTTGTCTGTATGAAGTACTTCAGCATCATACATATAGAAGTAATGTAACTGAAAACACAGAAGAAGGAGGATATGGAGTTCTTGGATGTGATGGTTGTTTGGTGAGACAAAACAAAGGAAATCTAATTAACCACTGAAAACTAACTTGCCAAACCCCAGAGAGAAGAGAGTTTTTCTACCTGCCACTTTTGCAGTTGTTCAAGACATGGCATACTGAATCAGAATTACTTGGACACTGTGACTGTTACGAAGACACTTTCAATGCTGTGAAAGACAGAATTGAGTGCTCAGTCTTTCCAACCTACCTGCAAAGATGAGATTGAACAGTAAGAAACCATTGCTGCTGAGATAGATAGCCAAGGAGAGTTCACAAAGCAGCCAAAGTTCTGCACCAGCAAGTCAATATCCTCGGGGAGAACCAATTATTCAAAATGAAGCAGCTAAAGCTATAATTGAGGTGGAGACTGCAATGCAGCAAGCAAGAGAGGAAACTGTGGATTTCAAACACTTAGGGGCCGATTCCGATCCCGCTCGGAAGGCCGCCGAATCGGATTTGGCTTTACCGGATCCGATTCCTAGCCCTTGTTTACGACCGAATCGTACACAGGTCCGAACAACAAAGTACGATGCGAAGATCGCGTACGCGCCGACCGAATCGTTTCCGGACCCGAACCGCTCCATACGTCTCGTTTGTAGACGACTCGTGCCGTGCAATGGAGCAAATTTCCGACCGAGCGAGTACGATGCACGATTCGGACAGCCACTTCGCGTCGGTCTCAGCGAGACGAAACGGCTGTCGGAAGCGTACTTCGGGGGGCCGTACCAGGCCCCCCTTCACCCGGGGCCCTCCGAATCTATCACATCTATCCAAGCATGCATAGTGTGGCGGGCACCATGGGGTTCCCGCCACAGGGTGTACGCTTTTCCACACCCACCCCTTTTCTGCTATGGGAGCCTGTGTACGCGTCTGTACACAGGCTCCTATTGAGTTCAATGGGAGTCCGAGCGAACCGAGTCCGTCAGCATATGGCTGCATCGTACTCGCTCGTTCGGACTCCCGGAGCACATCTCGCTCGGAAAGCCCTCCGGATCCGAGTCGTACAGAATGCTTTCTGAGCGAGATCGAGATCCGCCCCTTAGTAGAACAACTCAACAATGAACAAAAACAAATTTAAAACAAAGCTAAAGATAAAATACAGTGGTGGCTCCTCCGCTAAGGCAGAGGAGTGTCGCCCCACTGCTCTCAGAGCAGTTCAACAATGAAAAATAAAATGATAATAGCACAATGTTATCATTTTATTTTTCTGTACTGGCTCTAGGGTGGGGCTGGGCTGTCCAGACCAGAGGTAGGAGTGGTGGCCACTCTCTAAGTGCGCATGATGCTTTTGCAGGCCGCCTTGGGCTGGCCAAACAGTCTTGCACACTTAGCCTGGTCTCCACCTGGCTGTATTGCACAGCCTGGGTGGAGAACATGCGCAGGCTCCCACTCCCTGTCTGAGCACCAAACCACGGCGCTCAGACCAATCACAATGCTGCTGTCATGCTGAAGACAGCAGTGTCGTGTTTGGCTAGGGGAGTCTGGGAGCCTGTGTGCTTCCTGCTGTAAGAAGGAGGACTAAGGAGCAGTGGCTGCAGTACCCAAGTAAGTGCAATTTTTGTGTTCACTCTCCCCCACCCCCAACCCCCACCCCAATTCGGTAGCAGCCACCACTGATAAAATGGAGCATGGATTTCTCCATGAGAGGAAACAGTGTGATTGTTCTTCATACAAACCCATATTACTATACATCAGTGGTCAAGCTGGTACTGGAAAAAGCTTCCTAATTATAGTTCTCACTGGTTATCTACAGAAGACTACATAATCAAATTTGTCATGTGTAGTAACAGCATCTGCAGGATTACCTGCACACAACATTCAAGGGATTACTTTACATCGCCTACTAATGCTACCTGTTCAACATGACAAGAAACTGCAATACCAGAAACTATCTGTTGAAGCTTGCCATGAGGTGTCAAGAGTATGGAAGAAACTGAACCTTTTAATAATTGATAAGGACAGCATGGTATCCAACTTAATGCTTGCATTCATACACTTAAGAATGCAGCAGATTTTGAGAACAATCTAATATGTGCTCTTTGGTGGAAAACATTTGATTGTATTTGGTGACCTACGTTAACTGACTCCTATAAAAGGAGAACCTGTTTCCAAAACACTTCTGCATAATGAAACAAGAAATTATCTCTGAAGTATTGACAATGTGAATATTTGGTTACATTTTGAATTCAAAGAAATAGTAAAAAATATTTGCCAAACATCTGATATGGAATATAGAGATAATCTGGAGGACATTAGAGTGGGGGTGCTGACAAAAGAGGTAAAACTTGCTTTGGAAAGCCGCCTTATCTAGAGTCTATTCCCATCTAAGATTACAGCAGCAGAACTAATGTGCAAATTCATTAAATAACAGAAATGTATAGTTTGCTTAATGCCAACACTTGAAGAGTGCTCCAACTTTAATTAAGTATTACTACAAGTAGAGAAAGAAGATATTTTGGAAATTACAGCTATTGATAAAATGGAACATCAGGGAGTCATAATACTGTTGACAGATAAACTGCAAGCAAAGTTGGATTCTTTGGAGAAGTCTGTAATCAAAACTGCAGGATTTTGAGAAGCATTTACACATAAGCAAATACTGTCAGAAAATGTTGTGTTGTAATTTAAATGTTTAACAAGGGTTAGTAAATGATGCAATGGGTAAAGTTATTGATTTCATTAATTTTCCAAATAGAGATGAGGTTGAATACTTGGCCATAAAATTTGATCAGATTGATGGGTTGAATCCGATTAGCCGATGTATTGTATGTTTTTTCTGGTGAAAGACTTAGATGTGCGATGGTAACAGTTTCCACTCTCTCTAACGTATAATATACCTGTCCATAAGTCACAAGGTTTAAGTATAGATGCAGTTCTTGCTAATTCTGGAAGTACTGTATTTAAAGAAGGAATGTCATATGTAGCATTGTCGTGAGTTAGAGCATTGTCCGGTTTGTTCTTGATTGATTTTGATGATAAGAAAATGAGTGTGGCTGGAAGATGTGTAAGAGAGTACAATCGGTTAAGAAGTGTATACGCTCTTCATTTAGGCCAATACCCTGTTTATGAGACACAGATAATCTGTCCAAAGCAGAAGATTACAAAAGAGTGTACACATGCTGAAGAAAAGAAGGGACACAAGCACAAACTAGAATCTGTTAAGAAGAGAAACTAGGAAAATGACGGAGATATTGCAGGTTACCAGTTGGTAAAATGTTCAGGTGTCAACTGCTATGCAAATGTTGTTCTGAATCTACTGTACCATTTACCACATCTTGTAAATCAAATTGAACAAAATACAGATAACAGGTTGTTCTGCACCGTTTCAGTTGCGCCAACATTTACTAAGTGACAGAACTGTAATTCATTCTGCTTCAGGAATTAGAGACGTTTTAGATATTTGTAGTGGATTGGTAATATTTACTCTCAACAGTCAACGAGACGCACAAGAATTTATAATGGTCATCCTTGGGGGTTTTAGAAGAAGGAGAAGTAAATATTTATGATTTATTTGGGCAGAGTTACAAATGGAATCATGACTGTGAAGACTGCTCTTTCACATCAACTACTTGAAATGCATTCTGACCAGTTTCTCTACTTAACATTACCACATTCTAAAAGTGTGTCTTTTGACAGACTAATCAAAAAGGCTAGGCAAAATATGAGCTGCCCAATATTGTTGATCAGATTGTATGTCTACATTGCACTTACAGAGAACTGGCAAATACATTATACTAATGCTACAAAGATGCAGATCAGATGGATCTAAATTGGAAACTGAAATCACAAACTTTAAAGCAGGACAAATTTCAATTTCTGGAAGAACGTACACTACAGTGGCTATCATTTTTCATGAAGGACTTCGTATAACTTCAGGATACTACACTGTGTATTTAAAACGTGTAAGTGGATGAATGGAATGCAATCACAGCAAACTTACATTGACTCTAAAAATGCCTTTCAAACTTCCAAATTAATACTTTTTCTTTCGTCAACCAAAGATGTGGCGCACCCGCCAGAGGTGCCGACTCGGAAGCTGGGGAACCGGGTTTGAGTCTCGGCATAGGCGATACATCCAGTGATTCTTATTCTCCCCGTGTTTATGGACAGTGCCTGGATCCCCTCACGGGTGATAAGTCACGCTATATAAGTCTACAAACTTTAATTTTATATTCTAAGAAGGATTGCTGTTTAATATGTGTTATGGAATGTTTGTTCTTCATGGATCATCAGTGTCTAAGCCATCATTCGGCCTACAAGGGGTGATGTCTTCAGAACGGACTGCAAAATTCCAATGTGCTTTACATATATTTTGAGGAATGGACTACTTCCAATATGATAACATTTTATTTTTTTCTGATATATTTCTTTAAATTAGTTCAGTAGCTATAGTTCAAATAATGTACTAATTATTTGTAGTGAGTGCAATGCATAGTATCACTGAATTAGAGTGTGATACTGTGCAGTTCTGGATTTTTTTTAACAATCTAAATGATTTTTTTTCACACTGTTCTAGGATGAAGCTTCATGCAGTAGATTGTTTACAGAGTACAAGTATGAGAGCAGAGAACAGCAAAAAAGGGAAAATGA
The DNA here is from genome assembly GCA_963921515.1 of Calotriton arnoldi. Lineage (NCBI taxonomy): Eukaryota > Metazoa > Chordata > Amphibia > Caudata > Salamandridae > Calotriton > Calotriton arnoldi. Next base: position 18,717 of record CAWUFW010002548.1, on the reverse strand, counting down.
CATTTAAATGTAATGTATAATTGCATTACAATGTTTTCACTGTGAAATGTTTCATAATTAACAAGATTTAAAGAAAGAGAGTCACCCCAATGTCACGCAAAGGGACGGGGTACAACTACGGCAATGACGATACCTTGTTGTGATATAGAAATTCATTTGTTGACCTTAAACAATCGAATCGGGGAATAGCGGCCTCCCTGCTCCAACGGACTTCCGGAATCAGGATAAAGGTATAGATTGATAACTGTTTTTCAGCCAGACAATTGTCTTCTTTAGTGAATAGTTTCATTTATACTATATAGGCATACATCAAAATAGACACTTGGTCCAGGGTGAGGAAATTGTTCTCTTTTCAGAATATAGGGACACTTGTGTTTTTGTCATAATTAACAAGAACATTTCTATTGCAGAAATTAAATAATTTTTAACAAATTTCTAACATGTAGCAATATCTTATATTTATGTTTCTCTCTTTTACTACAGATCAATGGAACCATTTATGGGAGCAATGTAGGTGACTAATTAAATTTTGCCCTTTTACAATGCATTGAACAGGTGAGGATGGCAGACATTGTTGCATTCAATCACAAACTCAAGCACACACATTTATTTATTTATAAAGTTTTACATTGCGCGAACATGAACCTTGCGAGTACCAGAACGCTTTACAGTGGTCAAGGTGACATGTATAAAAACAACTTCATCAACAACGGAATATGGTATGGGAGAATCCCCCAGAGAGAACACCTCAGGTCCCAGGCGGACAACTACGCAAAAATAAGAACATAGGCTGCGAGAAATAAGCATGTGTGCAGACTAAGCTATAAACCTTGTCCTGGAATATAGTCCATGCATTCTGCAGCATAAATGTTTTCATCAGTATCCTTTTAACTTCTTTCTTGAATTAAGCAGTTGAGGGATTCATAATGATTTCAGGGGGTAGCGCATTTGAGATTTTCTGGGCAATACCTGAGAAGGCTCAGTTATATATTTTCTTTTTATAACATTTCAGTGATTTTAGAAGTAGGGAACTAGTGCCTGTAGATGATCTAATGCCACCAGATAGCTCTAGTTTTTGTGCAAGGTATCTCAGAGTATTGAAGTGTAGGGCTTTATGGGCCATGCAGGCAATTTTCAAATGAATCCTTGCCTCATATGGGAGCCAGTTTAGAGATTTCAGATCAGGAGTTATGTGATTGTTTCTTTTCGATCCTGTAATGAGCCTAGCAGCAGAGTTAAGAGGGGGCCTTAGTGATGCCACCTTAGCTCTTATTTTTCTTAAGATGTTCATGTTGAAATTCGCTCCTTTGGTGGCAGAGCTGATGTGCTCCTACATGTTCAGATTCTTGTCAGGCGTTATCCCCAGAGATCTCGTTGACTCTATAATGTGTTGTACGCAGTTCAGAGCTGTTAGTTGTTTCATCCATTCTGCGATGTCCAGTAAATGTTTGGGTGAGCACTTAGAAGGAAATGCCATTTTGAGAGCGTTTAGTTTGAGGTGGTTATGGATTTCTTTTCCATTTTGATCCATTTTAATAATGATGTGCTCGAGTAGAGATTCAAAATACTATAGCCATCATACTCACCACACTGATACAGATACAGACACATGCATGCACACACTGAAGGTATATATTGATATAGTGAACCTCACGCTTATGTATAAACTGACACATCCACACAGTGTGAAACATAGACTTGCATATCCAGTAACACAATTATGCATACCCTTGCACACCCAGGTATACGCTAATTCATACACTAAGACACCAAGGCACACACTGATGCATAGAGTAACACATCTGGGCACACACTGCTGCATATAGTCATACATCCAGGTAGACACGGTTGTATACACTGAAACACCCAGGCATACAGCCATACACCCTACCACACACTCATACAAATATTGACACACATATACACAAACTTGTACAGTTACTGAGTCACTTGCACACTCTGTGATATTTACAGCCAGACACCCAGGACACACTGATACATATAGTAAGAAAGCCAAACAAATATACTGATGAATTCACTATCTCAGTAAGACACTCACTGACACATACACTGAAGCATCCTGAAACATTGTCATATGTATACAGACTCACCCAAATACACACTAACACATTCACGGATATACTCAGACACTCACTGATACGTACACTCAGACACCCTGGGTTACAATCATGCATATATTGACACACCTACATACACACTGATACATGCAGTGACATGCTCAGACACTCAGTGATACATACACTAAAATACCCCTGAACACACATACATGTACTGATACAGCCAAGTAAATACACTAATGCATTCACTGTATCACTCAGACACTCACAAATACATACACTCAGATACCCTGGGACACACCCATACATATACTAAGACACCCAAACAGACATTGATGCATTTAACTAACATACTCACTCACTCATACAGACTCTGACAAACACGAGGATTCACTAATACATACATGGACACACCCATGGACACACTGATGCATTAACTGACATCCTCACTCACTCACTCACTCATATATTTTCTGACACACCCTAGAACTCACTAATACATACACTGATGGACACACCAATCCATTCACTAATGAATTGACACACTCATTCATACACACCCTAAAACACTGTAGGACTCACTGCTACATACACTGACACACCCTTGCACACACTAATGGATTCACTTGCACACTTACTCATGCACACCTTGAGACACCCTAGGACTCCCTAATACATACACTGGCACACCCATGGGCACACTCATGCATTCACTGACAAAATCACCCACTCACTCATACACACACTGAGACACTCAAACTCACTCATACATACTCTGACACACCCATGGCCACACCAATCTATTCACTAACACATTCACACACTCACACACACACCCTAAGATGCTGTTGGACTCACTGATACATACACTCATGGACACACTGATTTATTTATAAAGTTTTATATAGCGCGAACATGACCCTTGCGGTATCGGACCGCTTTACAATAATCAAGGCGACATGTATAAAAAAACAACCTCATCAAGGAGGGATAGGGTATGGGAGAAACCTCTAGAGAGAAAACAACAGGTTCCAGGCAGACAACAACCTGTAGAACAGCATAAGACAATAGACTGAGAGAAATAAGCATGCATGCAGGCTACAGGATAAATCATGTCCTGGAGTATAGTTCATGCAGTCTATGACATAAATGTGTACATCAGCATCCTTCTAACTTCTCTCTTGAATGAAGCAGTTGAAGAATTCACTCTGATTTCAGGGGGAAGGATGTTCCAGATTCTCGGGGCCATGCCTGAGAAGGCTTGGTTATACGTTTTCTGTTGATAAAATGTTGGTGGTTTCCGCAGAAGTAAGCTAGTGCCTCCACATGCTCTGCCGCTACTAGACAGCTCTAGTTTTTGTGCAAAGTATCTTGGAGTGTTGAAATGGAGGCTTTATGGGTCATGCAGGCAATTTTCAAATGAATCCTTGCCTCATAAAGAAGCCAGTTAAGAGATTTCAGGTCAGGAGTAACCTGTAATGAGCCTAGCAGGAGAGTTAAGAGAGGTCCTTAGTGGCGCCAGCTTAGCTCCAGGTAGGCCGCATAGGGTTGCACTCCCATAGTCCAACCTGGGAATCACTAGAGCTTGAACAGCAGACTTGAGGTCATCCGGGGGAAGGAGGGGTTTTATTTTTCTTAAGGTGCTAATGTGGAAGTTCGCTCCTTTGGTGGCAGAGCTGATGTACTCCTGCATGTTCGGATTCTTGTCCAGCATTATTCCCAGAGATGTCGTTGACTCTTATTATGTCAGGAACACAATTCCGCGCTGTTAGTTGTTTCAACCATTTTGCGATGTCCAGTGAATGTTTGGCTGGGGCAATTAGGAGGAATTCTGTTCTGAGAGCGTTTCGTTTTAGGTGGTTACCAGTCAGCCAGTTTCATGTTTTTTTTAAGGGTTGAGTTTAGAGACCTAATATCTTCAGGACAAGAGGTTTTTAAGTACAGTTGGGTGTCATCTGTGTACATGTGATAGTGGATGTTAGATAAATTCAACAATTCTGTTAGGGGTTCCATGAATAAGTTAAAGAGCTTGAGTGAGAGAGAAGACCCCTGAGGGGCCACTAATATGACCTGTGTTGAGTTGGATAGGGACATATTGACCTTGATTCTTTGAGTTCTGGAGAAAAGAGGGAAACCAAATAAGGACCGTCCTCGATATCCCCATCCTACATTTAAGTAGGTTTAAGAGGCTGTCATGTTTGATAGTATCGAAGGCTGACAAGAGGTCATGAAGGATAAGAAGGCAGGCTTCATTACTGTCCAACATTTTTAGTGCATCATCAACAATTTGTGTTAGCACTCATTCAGTGCTGTGGCCTTGGCAGAAGCCAGATTGGAATTGGTCTAAGAGACTGAATTAATCAATGTGGTTGCACAGTTGAACATGAACACATTTCTCAAGGAGCTTTGCTAGTGTCTGAATCGTAGAGATGGGCGTAAATTGTTTAGGTCAGAGAGGTCCGCCGTCGTTTTTTTAAAAATGGGGGTAACCTGCCCTGCTTTGAGGGCACTCAGGGATCGATCCTTAAAGTAATGAGGCATTGACTAGTTTAGTCCAGCGGGGGAGTAAGGACATTTTGATCTCACTAAAGATGTTCGTTGGTAGAGCGTTGCTGAAGTGGTTTGAGAGTTCTAGTGTTGTAAGGATTTTGAGAATGTCACTTTCATCCAAAGTTTTGAATATGCTCCACACAGCATTGTTTTTGGCGGTGTGAGCTGGGATACCCGTTGTCTCAGCAAGCAAGGGTGTGGGGGTGCTACAATGAGGTGTGAAAGGAAGGTGCTCTGAAGGAGACTGCAGATCGTTTTTGATCTTTCTTGTCTTTTCAGTGAAGAAGGAGGCAAAATCCTCGCAATTTGGCTGTGGCTTGGAACGTGAGGGGGAGAGTTAATATGCTTATTGGATTGCAACTTGACCAGTTCGAACAGTTTTTTTGGAAGATTTCTAGCATTGTCTAATTGGCTTCTAAAGAAGTTGGCTTTGGAGCTCCAAATTTGTTTGTTGTAGATGCTCCTAAGGGATCTCAGGAGTTTAAGGTTTTCGAGGGATGGTGAGGGTCTCCATGTTTGTCCAGCTAGTCTAAACTTACGCCTTTCTGTGTTAAGGCTGCCATTGAACCAAGGTTTGGAGTCTTTGTTAGACATTCTTTTTGGCTACAGGGGTGCTATTGAGTCTAGAATGTTCAACATGGAGTTGTTGTAATGGTTTGTGAGGTCATGGACATCTGTCATATCTGTCATATCAGTGAGGGTGTTGTTGCTGAGGGATGTCAGATCATTCCAGTTGATACTCTGCATGCTCCTTTTTCATTGTTTGGGTTTCTTTGGTTGACCCTTTCTTGTCTTCGCTGATTCTGTGAGGAGGAAGGTGATGCAGTGATAATCAGTCCAGTCACAAGGGATGATAGATTCCAGTTGGATGATGTTATTCTTGGCACTGATACGGTCCAGGGTCGCACTCAAGTTATGTGTAGGACTGTCATAGAATTGGGTAAGGTTGAGATCAGCTTGGAAGGTTTTCAGGCTGTTGACTGCTTGGTCATTAGGGTCATTCCAATGGAGGTTGAAATCTCTGAGAAAGATGTGGGTGCCTTGTTGTCCTGCGCTGGTTGAGAGGACTTCCATCATTTGTTCTATATAAGTGATGCTGTCACCTGGTGGGTGATAGATTATGTGCAGTCTGCACACTGGACTGTTGTTGCTCAAAATGTTAATGCATAGGTATTCGCATGAGGATATGTCTATTATATGTGATTGTTTCAATGAGATATTGTTTCTGTGTATGCAGGTGATACCTCTGCCGGGTCTGCTTGGTCTCTCTAATCTAATGATGTCATGATTAGGTGGTACAAGTAGGTCAAGGGAAGGTGAGGAGGCATCATTTAGCCGTGTTTCAGTCAAGATTAGAATGTATAGCTCATGTGCAAGGATGAGGCCTGCAATGTCCGCTGCATGGTTCACTGCCGATCTGCAATTGAGTAACATGCATTTCAGGTGTGATTCAGTGTCAGCGGAGGATGGCTGAGAAATGGGCACGTGTTTAAGGTTTGATTTGTTTACATCTCTTGGACTGTGCCTAGTATCTCTGTGTGGATTTGTAGGACTGTTTCATTTGTATTTTTTTAGCCCTGCAGGGTCCCTGTGGGACTCACCCACCCCCTCCCCCCCCAAAGAGGCCTAGGGGGTCAGGGGGTTTCTACCTTGCCCCCTTTTCTTTTCTTAACCTTTTTTCTGTGACTCGGTTCAAGTCGAGTCACAAGATGGCTGCTGACACTTCCTGGTTTGAAGTGTTGGCAGCCAATCAGATCTTAGCATAAGATTGGAAGCGGTTGCAGATCCTCCATGTCCCTAGATATAAAACTGGAAGTTTCTTAAAATTTCTCTGCAACTTCTGAACGTATTTACACCAATTTATAAAAAGGTTGCTTTCTGGACCAACAGCTACCTTTCTGCCAAACTTGGTGCAATTCCTTTCAGCAGTTCGGGCTGTAGCCGTGTCTAAAGTTCCTATGTAAATTAACATGCGGAAAACGCGTTTTCGGACACCCCTTTTTTTCGGACCCTGCTTGACGGATCACTCCAAACTTTCAAGACAACAACTGAAGTGAGCGTCCAACTAGTTTTGAAAATTTCACAAGGATTCGTCAAACGACGCCAAAGTTATTGGCAAATGAAACAAATCCTCTTCCTATGGAAACTAAATTCTGGGAATCGAAGAACACCCCGAGACCCACTGGAGGGTTTTAAAATAAATCGTGAATCCAACTGCAAAGCCACAGTTTCCACTGAAGGAAATCATTGTACAATGTGTACTACTAGCCCCATAATGCGTTGATATTAGTACTGTAGTATCCTCTGGTCATGTTAATATGTTCCCTTTCATCCTATACCTAGCTGCTCAGCCAGTGTGAGTGTTCCGCGTAGAATGTTAGTGTGAGTGGAATGCTTGGGTGCCTGGGTGTGTGTGAGACAGTTGGGAAGATGGGCTGAGCAGCTAGGAGGCTGCTCCTGGTGGGGCTTGTTCTAGCTTATTGTAACTACTTCTAAGAACTGAATAAACTACATCAACTACTACTCGGCTACTTCTACTTTGTCTGCTGTACACGTGGGCCAGACCACTACATATTTATGGCGACGATCTACATGGGATTTTTCTGCAACTCAACGTGCAAAGTAACAAGAGTAAAGTTAAAGCAGATGGGACAAAGAAGAAAAAGACTTTGAAATAAGTATCATTAAATTCAAGGAAAAGAAAACCAACCTTTCAAGTAAGAAACCAATCAAAAACGCCTCGCAGCCCCACCAGTGTCAACTACAACGGACAGCAGAGGAGAGGAGTGCTGTGTCCTTTTTAATACGTTTGCAACATTTTGTTAAAGATCCTTCGTTTCTACATATGGCCTCAGCGCCACATCAAATGTCTACAATGCCACAACGAGAGTATACAACGCCACTACAGTGCCTCTTCGGTAAGGTAATTTGTGACTGCATGTTTTTGGCTACAGTGAAGCTGACTGCACAGTGAGTCTTACGCCTACAGTGAAGGTCTACTTATTGAAAATGTCCTGCTACGCGAGTACATACTACTTGTATGCAAGTGTCACGACTTGCGGGGACAGCTGGTCTGCATGTGGTCTGTCTTCTGCTTCTAGGATGTGCGTTTTGCTTCGGAGGAGTTTGGTGCAACACGTGTGCAGGGATCACTGTGCTTTGTCTAGCATGACGACGGAGTCTTTTCTAGGCATTTAGACGGTTGTGGTTGTTGGCGCACACGGAGCAGAACTTTGAACATTTGCAAAGATGACATTTCATGTGAAGCATTCGGGGTGTACATTGCTTGTTCGGGCTTGGACTTGTGTGGTAAGTTTATGTCTATTTAGTTTTGGGCCCCAGCCTTCACCTCCGCTTTCGGCAGTTCAACCGCCAACATCACATTTAAAATTCACTAGGCACGAGCCCTTACCTGCATCTTGTTGGTGTGCTGCTCCCTTTGTGACGAACTGACTGGTACTGCAGAAGGACGATTTGCTGTACAAACCTGCCTTGAGCCACCCGGCACAAACGTCAAGGAACGTGCTGCCATTTTGGCATTTGGTGTCACATCAAGGCCTGTGCCTGCTTTACCTATCACGTTGTTCAGCATCAGTCAAGTTTATTTTTTTTATTTTAGTGGCAGCGTCGCAGTGTGTGGAACAGCGTAAATGGCTCTTCTCCTGCTTTCCTGATTTTTCGGAGCTGTCTCCTGAACACCAGTTGCTCCAGGTACTTTTAATTTCTTTCTCCTCGTCAACGCCGGAGTCTTTGTGCTCTCTTGGTTTCTGTATGCTCTTTGAAGTATCGACGAATCGAATGCCTTTTAGGCAACTGCAACATGAAGAAATTTCTTTTTATAATGGGAAATTCACACATGGAAATCTTATTGGAGCACAAATGACTTTAAATAAAACATCGGAGGCTCGTTTTTATTTTTAGAACTGGCATTGAAGGTGTTTTTTCTTTTCACGTGTGCAGTGTAGTATTGCTCCAATTTGTGAAATCTTATTTTCATTCATTTCAGTATTCTCTGTTTTGTGCAATGCTGCCATCCAGTGACATTTTTATTATTTTGGAGAATGTTATACTTACAAAACATAATTGAGTGTTTAAGAACTTACTTTTAGCATATTAAATGTATGTTTTTAGCTTTCAGCACATACAAAGTGAAAAAGTTTACACACATTCAAAAAAATGTATAGTGTGTTTTTCTAATGTCATATATGTGTGTTGTTTCAGATATATATTATATCCCTGTTTAGGGGATGGGAGTGGGTCTTAGTCCCATGTTCCCATGTTTCAGACAGTGTTATCCCTGCCTAAGAGATAGGAGTGGGTTTTTGTCCCTTTTCCTCTTGTTTCAGATATTTTATCCCTGTCTAGGGATGGGAGTGGGTTTTAGTCTCATGACCCCACGTTCACAGTTACTTACATTTGGGATGGGTTTCAGCCCCATTTCCTGGTTATTAGTCTCCACACCTTCGTGGTCAACCCGCTTGTTGTGGGGTTATGGGGTGTTTTCCCATTTACGCAGTTTATAGGGGGTTATTGTCCCACCTATGTCAGTAGTAATGGGTGGTAGTCCTATTTACTTAGTTTAAAGGGGGTGTTAGTCCCACCTTTGTTATTTTGGTGTTGGGTGTCAGTCCCTTCACTTCCTTGTACGTTGTCATGTGTGTGGGTAGTCCTCTTTTGATGCCACACTGTGCTGCATCTGTTTTTCATGCTGCACAAGTCCTTGGGTGTTAGTCCCATTTGACTTATTCTGTAGAATTGGGTGTTAGTCCCAAACATCGTTTTTTCACTTGGGTTTTTGTCCCACAGTGTCCCTCACATAAGGGGTGGCGTATTGTGTTTTCGCCACAGTCTTCTCACGTGAGGAGTACTTCCTTGGGTGTCGTTCCACCCATTGTATTCTAGTCTGGGTTAAGTTTACCCTTCTCTTCTGTCTTGTGTGTTATTCTCACTTGGTGTATGTGAGTTTTTCTTGGTCTTCTTACATTCATTTTTCTTTGTTCACTATTAAGGGAGGAGGATGGTGTTAGTGTGTTTTTCTATTCCTATCATCCGTCTTTCCTCCTCAGTGTGTCTGTTTTCCCTCTCGTGTTGTATTTCACCATGCATCCCTGGGTTTATGGATTGTTTTCATCTTTTGTACATTTCTGTGTATAGTTGTTTTCACTTTAGTTTGGGTCTTATTGATTTTCAGTGTAAAAGGGAGAGGATGTGTAGTATCCTCTGGTCATGTTAATATGTTCCCTTTCATCCTATACCTAGCTGCTCAGCCAGTGTGAGTGTTCCGCGTAGAATGTTAGTGTGAGTGGAATGCTTGGGTGCCTGGGTGTGTGTGAGACAGTGGGAAGATGGGCTGAGCAGCTAGGAGGCTGCTCCTGGTGGGGCTTGTTCTAGCTTATTGTAACTACTTCTAAGAACTGAATAAACTACATCAACTACTACTCGGCTACGTCTACTTTGTCTGCTGTACACGTGGGCCAGACCACTACAAGTACTCACCTGAGAGCTCCACTAGAGGGGAAAACGTCATCACACATGCAGCTGAAAACGGGGGCTAGTATCACTGTGACTGAGCAGCACGGCCTATGAGGAAGGGAAGAGATGTCCCCAAACACGTCAGGCGGATTTTAACTTGGTGTGTTCATGCTGATTCTTCTAAATGAAAGATTTGGATTAATCACTCAGCGTGGAGTGCGTCCTCAATTTCAGGGCAAAGTTGGTAAGACATAATTCGCGGCTGTCTGGCTGCGGAGGATTGCACCGCCCCGGAAGGAATGGGGGGCCGCTGAGCTTGGAATAATGCTGAGTTGGAACAGCGGCATGTTGGGATTGCTATTGGGAATCGAAGAACACCCCGAGACCCACTGGAGGGTTTTAAAATAAATCGTGAATCCAACTGCAAAGCCACAGTTTCCACTGAAGGAAATCATTGTACAATGTGTACTACTAGCCCCATAATGCTTTGATATTAGTACTCACCTGAGAGCTCCACTAGAGGGGAAAACGTCATCACACATGCAGCTGAAAACGGGGGCTAGTATCACTGTGACTGAGCAGCACGGCCTTTGAGGAAGGGAAGAGATGTCCCGAATATATATATATATATATATACGGGGTCTCTAGTTGGCAGAGGTATGCACCCTGAAAAAGTAGGTACTACCACTCTAGTCGTAGTAAGTCAGATACACACCCTAAATTAACCTGTGCTCACCATCTGGTAGCTTGGCACAGAGCAGTCAGCCTTAACTTAAGAGGCAATGTGTAAAGTATTCGTGCAACACTTAATACAGTAAAACTGTGAAAAACACTAAACAAAAATAATTCACACCAGGTTAGGAAAATAGAACTTAATTTGATGAACAAATCAAGACCAAAACGACAAATATCCAATAAGTAGAACTGGAGTTATGAATTTTTAAAGAATATCTTGAAATATAGTGCTTAGTCATAAAGCTCCCACCGGGACTATCTGGTCGCGCTGGACCAGGTCAAATCTGAAAAGTCAAGCCGAAAGTGATAGGCTGAGGGTTGGATACAGAAGCCACGCAGGCCCTGTTGAAACAGTACCATCACAGAGACAAGCGTTGATGTCCAGGAGCAACTGCGAGGAGCGGTCGGAGGAGATGCTTTGTCGTCAATCCGAAGAATTATAGGCAATGCGTTGGTTCCAAGTCGCGCAATTTGTATATGCTTCGAACCCCCGGCGATGGAGGCACTGTGTCGATGTCGAGCCGCGCTGTCAGTGCTGTGGAATCCTTGAAGCGGCAATACATTGGCATCAAAGGCGAAAGTGTCTGTTCAGACCCGCACAAAGCAGATGATGTATGGATTCTGCAGAAAAACAGCCAGACAACCCACTTCCAAGGACCCAGGACTGGATTGGGACCCCTTGGAAGGGTAGGACTACCAGTTGGCAGACTCCAGAGGCTGTAGCAGGGTTGAAGTTAGTCTTTGATGTCCCTGACACTTCAGAACAGGAGGCAAGGTAGCAAGCCTTTGGAGTCACTTGGTTCTGGGGATTCAGGGCAAGCTCTTCTCAGCACCAGGCATGGGGCTGCAGGCAGCAGAGCAGGCACAGCAGCACAGGAGTCTAGCAAATCTAGCAGAGTCTAGCAGAGTGTCTGTCCTTTCAACAGCACAGCAGTCCTTCTTCCTGGCAGAGTGTCCTCAGGCCCAGAGTGTACTGAATTAGTGGTGCCAGTGGTCCAGTACTTATAACCAGTTGTGCCTTTGAAGTGGGGGAGACTTCAAAGAGAGGCCTTTGAAGTACACAAGGTCCCTGGCTCCAGACTCACTACAAGGAGGAATGCAGCTATTTGTGAGGGAACAGGCACAGCCCTATTCAGGTGCAAGTGTCACCTCTTCCCTCCCTCCCATCCAGCCCAGGAAGACCCATCGGCCTGGTGATGGGCCATCAGGGTGTGAATGGCACACCTCCGCTCCTGTTGTGTGTGACTGTCTAGAAGAAATGCACAAAGCCCAGCTGTCACTTACCCCAGACGTGTATTCAGAGACAGGCAGAGGCACAGAATGGTTAAAGTAAGAAAATGCATTTTCAGACGTACAATTTAAAATCCCACTTCTCCATAAGTTGTGATATTAAATTGTGAGTCCAGAGACACCAACCTCGAAATATCCATCTTGTCCCAAATAGAAATTACACTTATAAAATGTAATATGGTAATCACAATGTTAACCTATGGGAAAGATAGGCCTTGAAATATTGAAAATCTATTTTAAGAGTTTTTCACTACCTTGAAATGTAAAACTTAGAAGTAAATGTCCAACCTTTTAAGTACACAGCACCCGCCCTTGGGGCTGTCTCGGGCCTACCTTAGGGGTGGCTTATATGCATTAAAAAGGAAGGTTTTGGCCTGGCAAGAACCTAAAAGACATCCTGATACGAACACGACCCAAAATCCAGAAAACCAGGGAACTGAGAACTCTCTGGAATCTCCCTCCAGTAACAGGCCATTATCCTTGTGGCTCCTGTGCGGTGTGCAGTCAAACTACACCAACGAAGGAGATTCACTTTTCAGACACATTCAAATGGAAATTGACCAAACACACGAATTGCAATACTACCCAATGCATCTACATGGTCACCTGCCCTTGCAACATGAAGTACATAGGCATGACAATGAGAATGGTGAAAACACGCATAACCGAACATAAGAGTAACATCCGTTGCCGAGTATCCACTAAGATGTATACCCATTTCAAGGAGTCTAATCACTCCCCAGATACTCTTCACTGGTTGGTACTGGAGACCCACCCTCAGATAACACAAGCGGCTCTATTCAGGATAGAACAAAGATGGGTACACAGACTGTCAACTGACCGAACAGGATTGAATGATGACATACCCTGGGGATTGCTTTCCAATACTTAAACCCCCCCCTTGAACATTGATCATACCCCACATTAATAGCCGGGATTAGTATCCCCCTGACTATCTTTCCGCTATTTGAGTGGCTATTACATCTCCTTACTGTACACTGGGCCCCTTACATACATCTCTCCCGGGCACCTTCGCATTTTTACACTAGAAAGTACCGTTTTAATATGGCCGCTAGACCCGCATTCTGCATCACGACTGGGTCATATTAGACTAATATATGATCTCACCATCTAATGATGGCGGTGATACCCCCATCTTGAACCCTCTCCCGGGTTAGCCACATAACGGACGATACGCTGTGCCCTACCACTCCTTCTACTGGGCTCCCTCACATTCCACATAACTTCAGGCACCACGTTATGATGGCCGCCAGATTTCATGTCATACCAACCTTAGGTAGACTAGCCTGCTTCTATCCATTACAAGATGGCCGCGATGCCACGGAGTGGACACTTCCGGCACGCTACGTCAGCAACAAGCAACAGCTGACGGCAACTCAGGACCAGCCCTCTCGCACAATGGAAGCCGAGGTGTATAAAGGCGCCTCAACGAGGCTGTCATTTACCACCCGGTTCCGGCGGCGAGGGGTAGGTCGTGCATCCTGCATTTTGATGATTCCTGGTGAGTGTTCTTGAGGCCACGAGTAGGCTCCTATCTATTTACTGCCACGCTACAGGTGAGCATATGGGATGTGGGGCTGGAAATCTCTGCAGCGGTCACACGGTCTTTGCAATTTTATGCGGCCCCCCGTAGCACCCACTTTGAGCACGGTGGCTCGACCCCTGCTCCGGTCGTTCAGAATGTCACGAACCCCGTGAACATACCCTGAGTGGCGGGTAGCGGGCTTTCGAGCTTACAGGTTGCTCGGGTTGCGAGGGACCATATCACTCGGTGGCTACATACGTGCGCCGCCGCAGATACACCATTACCTGACGCGACCACCTAGAGTTTGCCAGTACCTTTAGTTTTGCAGTAATTTCGGGCTTCCAATAACTCTGCCTAATCTCTCGATGCGTCTATGTCCCTGTAGGACAGAACTCTTTGTGTGTCTTAGGTCCCGCCGGAAACTGCTGAGGCGAACTGCTTTTAAGTGTTAGGTGAGTCTCCCACCTAAATTTTCCACTTCATTTTCGAGACAGCTCCAAGATGGTAGCTATTTTAGTACTCACTGTGTTTTTTGCACGACTAGCACTTGATATGACATATGTTGCTATATTGTATGGGTCACCACTTGTTTTTATAAAAAGGAGACGGAGAGTTGTCTTTTAAAGGAGTTGGAGATTTGTTACAGCGAAAATATGGCAATTGTATGTCTACAAAATTGCACTGTTTGATTTCTCCCTCCAGGTCGTCCTCGACTCCTGTGGGGATTGTTTCCTACAGAGTATCAAGTGGGAGGTAGGTCGTCCACCTCACCACTGTGTGTAGATAGTCACTAATAGGTCCTGATGAATTGCCACTGATCTACTTAGACTACTTAGGCAAGAAACATGTCGACCCGCTGAGAGCACAGTTAGTCTGGAACATTGCATTCGGATAGCTGTTCACTCTCTTTACACTTTTTAATCAGGTGGTTAGCCTACCAGAATAAAGTAGTGTATAGGACTACCCAACCTGTTTTAATCACTCACTCACTCCACCACATCTACAGTTTTTTAGGCCCCTTACCCCCACAGCACCTGAACGGCAAGGAACAAAAGATCTCCGCCAAAGAGCCCCTCACTGGGTGCCTGTCGGGTATTGCAGCGCCGACCCCGACGAGGAGCAAGCCCAATGATGAAGCATGACACCTAGCAGGCTGGGTGTGTGAGGGCCTTAGTTCCGAAAGGAGGAATTCCCCCTCCTTTTCACATTCATAGGACAGCCTCACGACTCACAATTCTCCTTCTTATTTGACCCATTTTAGGAACTGCATACCTCTATTTTTGTTACTTGTCTGGGCATGTATGCTGGACCTGACAAAAGCCCATTGTCCCTCCTCTTTGCCGTATAAGTGGGTTAACTTGCCATGTCAATATGGCAGTTTAGAACTGCACACACAGGCTCTGCAATGGCAAGCCTGAGACATGTTTAAAGGGTTACTTAAGTGGGTGGCACAATCAGTGCTGCAGGCCCACTAGTAGCATTTAATTTACAGGCCCTGGACACATGTCATGCACTTTACTAGGGGATTATAAGTAAATGAAATATGCCAATCTCGTGTAAACCAATTATACCATGTTTTAGGGAGAAAGCACATGCTCTTTAGCACTGGTTAGTGAGCACTGTGATTGGCTGCCATCAACATGGGAGCAATGTTGCTGGCAGCCATTACAGGACTCAGGAGTTAGTTCCCTGTCTTGAACATGTAAATATAAATATATGTATATATATATATATATTAATTTATATATATATATATATATGTGTGTATGTATATTTATATCTATATATCTATATATATACATATATAAAACACAAAAAGATGATGGACGAAATGTTGAACATTGTCAAACATTCACCCCAGTCACAGATCTGCGTTTAATCCATCATTATTTTGCTCACAACGCCATTCCAGTTTGGACCCAGCCATATGCAAATCAGCCTTGACCCTGTGCCCCATGGAAACAGTCCAGCCCGAACTGCCAGGTCCTCCCTGGACCGGAAAACAAGCATCCTGGGACCGGTTTCGGGGCATCACCCCTCATCAGCCAGGCTAACTTGAAACCGGTGGCGTAGCGAGCACAGGACCCACGTCTGGGCATACCCTTCCTACTTAGGGTGAAAATGCAATATATATAGGTGTGATCAAGCTTGCGGAGATGCAGGCGAAACGCGTAATGCTGGGCATTTGCCACAAGAAAGATTGAAATTAAATGAATCTATCACCGGAATAAAAGCACTTATTGGAATCTCTCCGTGTGGTCCGTACCTGTTAAGTTGCTGCTAAGTGGGCGCTTTAAGGACTTTTGGTTTCTCCATATATATATACATATATATATCAGGGTAGGGATGCCCTGACCGGAGCAAAAAACTTTAAATAAATTGCAAAAATTGCTGCAATCCCGCGGGATTCCTGCAGGAGCATAAAAAAAGGTGGCTGGAGCAGCTTTGTTTTTTTTTTATTAATGGGAGAGGGCATACGTCCCTCTCCCCTAGCCTTTCGAGGCACTGGGAAGCCCACCCCCGGGCTGAAATTATTGAATAAGGGCAGAGGGGACACACGGCCCCCCTCTCCAAGCAATCAAAGGCCCCGGGGCACCCACCCGCAGGGCTGAAATTTGTCAAAAAGGGGAGGGAACATAGTGGTTTCCCTGCCCGCACTGGCGCGGGCAGGGAAACCTGTGTTTGCTCCCACTTGGTTGGAGCATTTTTTAATCTCCTGCCAAGCCGGAGCAAACACAAAGGGGTCGATTCCGATCTCGGTCGGAGGCGCACCCAATACCATTCGGTCGGGAAAAAAGCCATGCGAAAGCCAGTTTCCCGACCGATCCGTACAGCACACCGAACGAGCAAGTACGATGCGCACAACAGCAAAAATTCCGGCCGAGCCGTACTCACCCAAACCAGGTCCTGTTCTCCGACCGAGGCGAATCCGGAAACGCCGAATCGAGTCGCACGGAAGGGAAAATGCAGCCCCGTCCGGCCGGACAAGTACGATGCGCTTTCCGTACGCGCCGAACCCGTCGCTACGCACGGCACGTCAAAGCATCCGGGAGAGGCGCACATAAGCTCCGAATCGCGCCACAACACGATCCACGGCTACGAGACGAACACAGCACAGACGAGGACGACGCGAAGCGACGAGGACGAAGCGAAGCGACGAGGACGAAGCCAAGCGACGAGGACGACGCGAAGCAACGAGAAGGACGAACGACACGAACCAACCATGAATCCCTTCGTCCCGATCATACCAATATTCTACATCTACTACCGGAACAGGCACGGACGCGTACGGCGCAGAAGGTAAGTCAGACACCAACCACAAAACACATACAACACGTACACGACACATCACACACATACACTGGGAATCTGAATATACTTGCAACAGCAGCACCATAGGGGCGGGATGCCCATCACCAATGCCACATATGCACACAGGGGCCTGAATGCGCGCCACCACCCCAACCCAGGGGGGCTGGATGCCCACCACTACTACCACCCTTAGCCAGGGGGCAGGATGCCTACCACTACTACCACCCTTAGCCAGGGGGCAGGATGCCTACCACTACTACCACCCTCACCCAGGGGGGCAGGATGCCTACCACTACTACCACCCTTAGCCATGGGGGCAGGATGCCTACCACTACTACCACCCTCACCCAGGGGGCAGGATGCCTACCACTACTACCACCCTTAGCCAGGGGGGCTGGATGCCTACCACTACTACCACCCTCAACCAGGGGGCTGGATGCCTACCACTACTACCACCCTTAGCCAGGGGGCAGGATGCCTACCACTACTACCACCCTTAGCCAGGGGGCAGGATGCCCACCACTACTACCACCCTCACCCACGGGGGGCAGGATGCCCACCACTACTACCACCCTCACCCAGGGGGGCAGGATGCCCACCACTACTACCACCCTTAGCCAGGGGGCAGGATGCCTACCACTACTACCACCCTCACCCAGGGGGGCTGGATGCCTACCACTACTACCACCCTCACCCAGGGGGGCTGGATGCCTACCACTACTACCACCCTTAGCCAGGGGGCAGGATGCCCACCACTACTACCACCCTCACCCAGGGGGCAGGATGCCCACCACTACTACCACCCTCACCCAGGGGGGCAGGATGCCCACCACTACTACCACCCTTAGCCAGGGGGCAGGATGCCTACCACTACTACCACCCTCACCCAGGGGGCAGGATGCCCACCACTACTACCACCCTCACCCAGGGGGGCAGGATGCCCACCACTACTACCACCCTCACCCAGGGGGCAGGATGCCCACCACTACTACCACCCTTAGCCAGGGGGCTGGATGCCTACCACTACTACCACCCTTAGCCAGGGGGCAGGATGCCCACCACTACTACCACCCTCACCCAGGGGGGCAGGATGCCCACCACTACTACCACCCTTAGCCAGGGGGCAGGAAGCCTACCACTACTACCACCCTTAGCCAGGGGGCTGGATGCCTACCACTACTACCACCCCCACTCATAGGATGGACAATGCATGACACAACAAGCACACCACAACCTAGGGAATGCAAGATTAAGACATCCCCCACCACCATGACAAGCGTGTGAGCAGGCTGTGTCAAATGCCTACAACACCGAACATGACATTGAACATACAATGTGACCCCCTAGCACATGTGCCACACATATATGTGTGTGGCACCCACAATGCAAGCAGCCCATGACCATTGTGGCAATGGGGCCTAAACCCCCATCATCACAGTGACCAAAAGGCAAGTGTGGGGTCCATAGCTGAAGCACATTTTGACCATTGTGGCAATGGGGTCTACACCCTCATCATCACAGTGACCAAAAGGTAATTGTTGACAAAGAAAGAGCTGCAACTGCCAAACTGCATGGATCATTCCTGGTCACAGAACCAAAAACTCATCTGTGGCAAAGTAGTGTATGTGTCCCATTGCAACATAAATTGGGGGAGCCAAATACTGCAGTGCAAATGAAACATTCCCTTGGCCATGTGCAGACAAACAACACCCATGGGGGCTGAGACCGTCAACA